>OZ010576.1:3993162-4115662 GCA_963932145.1 Acanthosepion lycidas
TCGGCTAGATGTTGTTCGAATTTATTGTGTCTAGTCTCAAGATATAGATGGCTAAGGAGTGGAGGGGTGGAGACCGACTTTAAAAGAATAAGCTACACTACTTTCACGAGGACAGTTTTTCTTTCAAATATATATATATATAGATATATGATGGACTCTCCCGTTGTTTTCAACGTATTTATTTCAGCTCAGTTTTTATGTTTATGTTTCGTATGAGACAACAATCCTGCTCGTGATATACAAACAAATCTACACAAAGAGCATACTGAAGGCTTGACCGTCATATCGGCTGATGTATTAGCCCGAGATTTAATGTTAATTGTTAATTCTCTCAGATGGTTCAGACAATTCTTTTCAAAGTTACTTATACCTCGGTAGTAGTTTATTTCACCAGATTGCTCGATATTCAACAGCAAGTTCGAACTCCTTTATAGTGATGTTTGCGTGTGTGTTCGTTGATTTTAATGCATTATTTTAATAAAATAAGCAAGTAATATGTGACGTTGTCGCGACATTACTGCAACCAACTATTTCTCTGCCGCCGAACTGAACATTCATCTCAAAATCAGACACAATGCTATGGGAAGTTTTACGAACTGCTGCAGAAGTAAAACTTCTGAAGCGCTGAGTTTTAAAAATAATTTTCCTCGTTAATGTAAGGCTATGAATTTGCAACGTTAAAATCTAACTTTGTGGGCAAGAAAGAAAACTACAAAAAAACGTTTTTGTAGCCTCTGTGTAACGTTGCCGAAAACGTTGTGACAACGGCCATGTGTTACCTGGGGTAGACCGAGAGAGTTGCGCAAACGAATGATTTCAGTCATGTAACTCATTAAATTTAGCGAAACCAGTTGTTGTTCAAGAAAACAAAAACAGCATTAAACGTTTTGCTTGACAACCGTACTTATCATCAAAGGAAGAACACCAAATATTGTTATTGTGACCAAGAAAAGGAATAAAAGGTCGGCCATTTTGTATGGGAAAAGGAAAATATAAAATTACTAGGATCTTTCCCGGGAGCTGAGAATAACGTTAAACATGAATATTTGTTAGGCTCCACTAATAAATGTCACCCTTAGAATCGTGCTAAAACCATGAAGAACCGGAAGAGAAAAACTGGATATTTACCGAAAGATTTTGAGTGCCAAGACCACAATTGGCTGGTGGGTTGTAAAGAAAATTAAGAACGTTCTAGAAGATCTAGTTTCAAATTAGCATTGAAATCTATCAGACGCTTCGTACCAAAATGCGAATATATGCAACAAAAACAATAATAAATAAAACAGTTTTACTATATATCCCGAACAAGAAACATATCTACACAATAGGAAACTAATGGAGATAATATGTAGTGAAACATATTACCCAATACAGGTAGGAAGACCAAATCTATAACCGCAATTGTCATCTGAAACGAGCCGAAAATATACTATTCTCAGTTGAAATTTCTAAAATCTTTCTCTTAAAAGAGTTTTTCAGCATAATGGACTTTTCAAGGCCATTGTTTTCTAATATTGATGGCAGTTTTCTCCTAATCATTTTATTTATGTTAGTGTGGAATGTCGGTTGGGTCGTTCCAAGAAATATCTAAATCCTGATGCTATTCTCTATATTTACAAATATCAAATCAGACCAAGAATAGATCTGCTGAATGCTCACAATTCAGCCCCAATAGATTTCAAAAGCGCTTACACGATCTTGTGGGTAATTATAATTATTCTTAACCATGTAACCCTTATTCAACCTCTTACTACTCTATCGTTATTTCTATGGAAGATGTTCGGACGAATTAGATTCCTTAATTCCGCCAGCTCAGACTTTCACAGCTATCATCCAACATACCATCTTTGCGGTTACACACCATCTCCATTTACTCGTTCGTTTGATAATAAGCAAGGACAGTTTCTTCACCAGACCTGTTGCTCTGTGAAACAGATTCATGAGAGGATGCTTCCCCAATAACAACAATTTTGGTTTCTTTAAGTCCACGGTGAAGCGATAATTTTTTTATATGCTCTCATAATATGCATTTATTATTTCTTCATTCCCATTTCCTTACAACAATCTTTACTCAGCAACCCTCTACATTGAGTGGCCCTTGGGCCTTATATTGGATGAACTAACAGCAAACAAAAAATAACATTATTTTCCTTTTCTATTTATATGTGTTATGCATTTTAATTGTTGCTGCTTTTGGAAGTCTTCAAATGATGGGATTTTTATGTTTGGTAAAACTTTTTTTCTAACAGTAAAGTTCACCCTGTACAAGGCTCGGGGCTACTCAAGGTAGAGGGTTGTGTTAAGGGGTATTTTATATGGATAGGAGAGGTAGATAATGGTTGACTCTATACTTGAGTAGATTTTAGTGATCGGAGAAGCATCCTCTTGGGAGTCTGTTCCATAGGACATTGATTCGCCGGAAAAAAATAGTTGTTTTAGTGCAGCTTACTTATCGCCGATGGAATACGGACAGAATGTGGGTGGGTTGCTACTATGTCAGTGGCATGGCGGGTGAAGGTTAGACCTGACAGAATCATGGAATATAGTTCGTCTGAGCACTTTCCATGGAAATAGGGATAGAGTAGTGAGAGACTCGCCACATCTCGCCTGAGAGAAAGAGAGAGAGAGAGAAAGATTGGAGTGTGGAAAATAATTCTCCTTCCACAAGGAGACGCTTTTGAACTCTATCAAGACTGGAAAGTGAGGTCTGGGCAACTCCTGCCGAAATATGGCAACAGTATTCATTTTTCGGCCTGAACTGGCTTTTATAAAAGTAGATGATATCGTGAGGTACTTACGAAAGCAGTGCAGGGAGTCGACCATTTAACCTGAATCTTTAGCGATGGATCTTATATAGGAATTTCATTTGAGGCCGGATTTGCATGTGATACCCAATATCCTCTCAAATGCACAGGTACATCTGTTCATCGCAACTGGCCGAAGTTCGGGGTCTGATAGGAGATGATGGCATGTAATCAATTTTTTTTTTTTTGGTGGGGGGTTGTAATTTTGTATCGCCAATTTGTAAAATCTGAAGAAATATTGCATTTTTTTAGACCTAAAGGACTCATTTGCTCATCACCATTTTAAATCCGTGATCTGAGAAAACAGTTTATATATACAGATAATATTTTAGACATTTCTGAATTAGTTGGGCGCCACGCATAACATTCATATTAAAACCAAGGAAGACATCAAAATTTCGTTCGTTTTATTAAATAAAATACAAGATATCTTAATTTTATTTTGTATATTAAATTTATTAAACGAATGTGTTTATCATGTTGTTTGATTATCTACTGATAGACTTTTGGCAACTTCCTAATTGTCTCCCTCCACAAAATTGAATTTTTCTCAAATAAATACTTTGACGGTTGACGTTTTCCATAAAAATATAATTAAAACATTTCTTTGACGACTGGGGTGACGGTATCTGATGAATACAGAGGAGGGGCAAAAATTTCCCAGCTATGTTATGAAAAAATGCTTAATCTGTAAAAAAAGAAATAAATCTATAAAGTTTAATTTTATCCTGATGTAATATTCCACTTTTTACTAATTCTTGAGAATTGCTTTTCAACGACCGCCTCTCGTCGTCGTCGTCGTCGCCGTCGTCGTTGCTCTTCTTCTTCTTCTTCTTCTTCTTTGCACCGTGTCTCATTAGAACGTTGGCAATCATGGCTCTCCCCAATATTCTGTCCTTTGTAGCTCTTAATATCCATTCACTTTTTGTTATCTCTCCTAAACTTTCCGCTGCCATCCATTTACGTAAGCCCGCTAGGCAGGGGTCATGCATTGTTGTTTTACTCTGTCTTTCTTCATTATGTGACCTAGAAATTTCAGCTGTCTCTTCCTGATGTTAAGTATAAGTGTCCTTTTTTCCATTTTCTCTAAAAACTCGACGTTTCTCACATGTTCAGTCCATGGTATTCTTCTGCAGCTTTCTGTAGAACCACATTTTTATTGCTTCAAGTCTCTTCTTCATCTTTGAGAAGATTTTTCTTGATTCATTTCTATATACGGTGATTGATATTACATAATATTTCAGTGCTTGATTTGGCTGTCTCCATCTAATAACATTAATCGTTCTCAAGGAATCTCTTCATCTGTCCGCTAACAACCTCAGTTTGCTACTTGAATGTAAAACGTTGTTTAGAGAGAAGTTTCCATCACAAAACTTAATGAGTCATTTTTGACACGTTTGATCCTTTACATTGCCTCCTACATTGACATTATAATCTAATGGATATATTTTGTCAGATCACTTAAAATAAAAACGTATAAAACACAGAAAAATATTTTTTTTTCTTTCAATTTAAATTTGAATTTTTCTCTACAAATTGTACTTATTTATATGCTATGCTATTTGGATGATGCAGCCAAATGGACTGGGGGGGTGCATCTAGATATTTGTGAATATCCTTAATATGAGACTGCCAGAAAGCACTGGGTTACATAATCTGATGATATTTCTAACTGGGTCTCGCTTTCAAAGGTTATGCGTGGTTTTTGTTAAATCCTGATTCTATATCACGCACATTTGGCTGCGAGACATGTGCATGGTATAGACTTATCAGATCATATATCCTGTTGAGAAGCGTATATTTAAACTAGACATTTTTATTACATACTCTTACGTCATTTTCGGATGCTATTTTTACAACAACAACAAAATCAACAACAGCAGCAACAACAACACAACAACAACAATAATAATAATAATAATAATAATAATAATAATAATGTACACCCTTATCAAAGTGGTTGTCTTAATGGTTCTGTTAGTTTTCCTATATCTATATCTATACTCCCGAGTCGCTTCACCAGCGGTTAGCCCTCTCATTCAACAACAACAACAACAACAACAATAATAATAATAATAATAATAATAATAATAATAATAATAATAATAATAATGAACTGTGCCAAAGAACGTGAAAGAAAGAAGAAACTTTTATTCCTTATTAAAAGAAGCCAAGACATTCAAAATGGAGTTTCAAGTTAATGAAGAAGAACATGTAAGCGCTATAATGCACCTACTGAAAGCGACAAAGAACCTGCAAAAAAATGTAAAACCAAATGCAATGGAGGAAAAGCAGAAACGTTGGCAAGATAAACCTCTTCAATATCAATACTCTGCTCGTGCCAAATAATTTGATGCAGACAAACCCCATACTCATCAGTGGTCGCGTAGTGCAGCAATAAAAGCTGTGATGAGTATTCAGAAACAACTGATCATCTTCTATCAGGTTCCATTGAATATAGAAATCGGTATGACAGGGTAGGTCAATATCTACACTGGAAAATCTGTAAATTTTACAGGAAATAAATTGCAAGGAATTGGTATGAACACTACCCAAACCCGGTTGCAAACAAAGCTCTTGTAACAACTTTATGGGGCTTTAAAAAACACAAAACAATCAAGAAATAGTGATTAAAGTTACTGCAGCATGTAATATATAATTCTGAATATTTTCAAACAACGATAAAATACAAAGATCTTGAAGTGAAAAATGTGTCACATGAAAACATCCATCATTCCAATTGTAGTTGCGTCTCTACGTTTGATTGAAAAAAATTCTGATAGACTCATTGGATTGATCCCTGGTTGCCCATGTCCTACAAAATACAAAAAAAATGTTCTTACAAATGCAGCTCACACCTTTAAAAAAGGGATTTATCTATGTAAAAGTATGTGTGGCCTTAGGTTTTTTCAATTTCTATTTATTTTACAAGATTTTCAGTAGAAAATGTCATGATGCCATTTCTGACCTTAGGTCTTATGTTGGGACCCGGAAGTAATTTAGTATACAACAGAAATTAAAGGAAATAATAATAATAATAATAATAATAATAATAAGAAGAAGAAGAAGAAGAAGAAGAAGAAGAAGAAGAAGAAGAAGAAGAAGAAGGAGGAGCTGGAGGAGGAGCTGGAGGAGGAGAAGGAGAAGAAAAAGATGAGCTAGCTGATAGAAGACCAGTGTTTATTTGATACAAAAATTGAAAGCAAATTAAAGATGACCGACATCTACAATGATTTAAGAAGGTTTTTAAAGGACTAGTATATAGTATCAATGACTGTTGGTGGATTGGGGGCGTTAACAAATAAAGAAATCTGCAGATATTGCATTGGGATTTGGAAATCGAGCCCTCACAAAAAGAAAGTCGGCTCGGAACGTCAAAGGGTACTTCGATAAGCACCGGATGTAGACTGTCGGCGGAAAGAACAAATGGCCAGATTATTTTCTGACGTCATAGGAGTTGACCTGAAAATAAAATGCTGGCAAAGCCATCAACATCATATTTTGTACACAAGTGAAATAACAGAAAAAAAAGTCTAATTATTGACTTCCATTTCTGTTTAAATCTCTGAAATTCAAAAGTAGGATGACCTCCAAAACGAAGATTTATTTGTCTATTTAGGTTTATGCCTTTTTAACTTTCGTTCTTTTCTTTTCTTGATGATTTTTTTTTATATTTTTCATTTCAACTCCAAGTCTCAATGTAAATCCTTTATTTTATATAAGATCCCCTCTCTCCGTTTCGCTCTATAAAGCAAGGCTTCTCAAGCTGTTATTGATTTATTTTTATTGACATCGAATTAAAATAGTTCTTTTTCAAAGGTTCGTTGCCAAAATAAGCGAAATTTTATGATTTAAAAAATAAATTTAAAAAAAAAATATGCGCAAATATCTTCATGAAACCAATAGAGGAGTATTTAAATATGGCAGGAAAATGAGAAAGATGAAAAAAAATATATTAAATGTAAGGTAATAAATAAAAAAAAATGAAACGAACACAAACACAGCAAGCAGAATTCGGGCAATGAATTTGATTGGCAGACAAAACGATTTTTATATAAAACAAAAACAAAAACAAAAAAACAAAAAAACAACAGAAATAGCATATACACTGGTTTTCCTTGCAATAAGTCGATACTTAAACTTCCATACGCACGCAACTGTATTTGGAAACGTACTTTGCAGAAAGAAAAACATTCCAATATATATGCAGATATGTATATAAATATCTGCTTGTGTGTACGCGTGTTTGTGTGTAACGAGAGAATAAGTATGTATGTTTATGTAAGAGTGCATTGCATATTCTTGTCGAAGAAATTGAATGCTATTACGTCATTGCAAAAGGTGGCATCTGCATATTTTTGGGCACGTGAATTCTTACGTCACAGGTAGGTATGTACACGAACGCCCGCTCGCTCGCACCACATTATACCTGATTCTTATGAGAAAGATCAAGAAATGAATATATGCAAGAGAAAAAAAAAGGACATAGGTTAGAGAGAGAGAGAGAGAGAGAGAGAGAGAGTGAAAAGAATGAATGTCAAAAGTCTGTGAGAAAAATAAAGAACGAAAGGAAAGGGAGAAATAAAGGCGGTAGAGAAAGAAAAATGAAGGGGAAGAATTGGTTTTAAAAGACGTTAAAAGTGAAGTAAAAGAAGAGAAGGATAAATACAGAAGAGTAAAGAAAGAAAGAAAGAAAGAAAGAAAGAAAGAAAGATGAAAACATTAAAATCAAAGAGAAAGAAAATTGAACGAATGAAGAAAATAATTTTTTAAAAAGCTACAATCAGGAAGCAAGGAAGAAAAATTGAAAGAAAGAGACTTTAATAACAAAGGGAAGGAGAATTGAACGAATGATTTTTTTAAAATATACGCCAAACAGGAAACAATAAACAAAAATTGAAAGAGAGAAAGAATCAAACTTTAAAATCAAAGGGAAGGAAAATTGAACGAATGAAAACAAAAAGGATTATTAATAAGCGACAAACGGGAAGAAAGAAAGAAAAAAAAGAAAGAAGAGAAACGTTATAGATTTAATCAACAAAATATAGACGAGTATTCAATTTGGGTACCTTGAGCCGCTGTAATTGTTAGCTCGCTTGTCTCGCTAGAAAAATTACGACTGAGTAGTGAGTTCGATTCTTACTAGTTGAGCTCATGTGCCGCATCTAAGCTACACTTGGAAAATCATTTTAAGCCCACATTGCTTTTCAATACCTTATTTTTGGGAACTTTATTTCAATGCACTTTTGGTTTTTAAATATCACATTTTCTATCCTCAGTCCAGTGGCCTTTTTTTATTATGTGCAAATGAAATTTTCCCATTTTTCAATACCTTATTTTTGGGAACTTTATTTCAATGCACTTTTGGTTTTTAAATATCACATTTTTGTCCTCAGTCCAGTGGCGTTTTTTTTTATTATGTGCAAATGAAATTTTTCTATTTTTCAATACTTTATTTTTGGGAACTTTATTTCAATGCACTTTTGGTTTTTAAATATCACATTTTCTATCCTCAGTCCAGTGGCCTTTTTTTTATTATTTGCAAATGAAATTTTCCTATTTTTCAATACCTTATTTTTGGAAAGTTCAACTTCGGTTTTCAATTCTTTTTTTCTTTTTTTTCATATTCTTGATCCTCATTTAAAACATTTCCCAGATATTTAAACTTCTGTACTTGTTTGATTTTGTTTACTCTATTAAAACATATTTAAAAGTGGTAAGACATTACCAGAGGAACGTAGCAGAATCTACCTTTTTTTTTCTCTATATTTATTTAATACCAGCGACAGTAATAATCAAACAACAAATCGCAGCGATAGTAGATTAAAGTTATTGCTACGCAGACTTAGCTTAAAAAGAGGAAATATCTTTTTTGATAGCGACACAAAATAACATCGTATGAATCAGATATATAAGGCTATGGATAGTGTTGTGTCGATAAACAAATACACAAATAAAAAAAAATATGGTGCCGTGACCATAAAAAATAAATCAAAATTAATTATTTTAACAAAAATAGATATATGAATTATGATAATAATTAATTCATTCGTTTTAAATCAATGAGAATCGACCTCATTTTCTTCCTTTACACAAAGACATGTGACATTCTTACTATTAGTCAAGTAGTTCACACGGACAGGTCGTCAGTACGTGCGTCAACGAAATTTTCGTCTCCTTTGCCTTTTTCAGGCCATAATAGTAATATTTATCTTTTAGCACCCAACGAAAATTTGAGATAAAAAAACAGACACCTTTTGTATTTTTCCAACTAAATTATCTGGTCACTCATTATACATATCTATAAAAAGAGAAAACATACGAGAAAGACAGTATACACTTATCTTATTCTTTATCTTATCCTTCTGCTGGATTTCGATGTATAATTGATCTACATCTGACGTCAAAACTCACAGTTTTACTCAGTATTACTGTCACTCGTTTTTCCAACACCACATAACAACCACTGTCAAACAGACAATAAATAATATGGTAGATACACCGAAGCACTTTTACCTTTTTATCCCAGTTTGTCGGAGCTTCTGCAATCTACCCGTTGTAGAGTATCGACCATTTCTTGTTCATATATCTCTGGGTCGTTACTTATGACTTTTGCTCGATGATGAAAGCGGATGAAGTTTTCTTATTTCCTAATTTTTACGAGAATTTTTGTTTATATAAATGTAAGGGGTTTATATTTATAACTCCTCTACAATATATGAAATCGGTTAGATTTGATTGATTCATTTTTTACGTGTTATCAACCCTTTGCAGTTTATTTCAAGTCAAAAAATAATTTTACATTGTAAGAATTTTGGATCTAGTAATGATTTAGTCATACTTTAGACTTACTAATTAACCCATAGCTAGAGGGAGAAGAGGTGAATTCATACATTCCCCAAGGGTTTTTGTGCGTAACTGAATATATATATATATATATATATATATGGTGGTACTCGCTTGGAACAACCTTGGGTATTTGGGCTTGTAGTAGAACAAACCAGTACCCAAGGTAAGATGAGGAATGAAAAAAAAAAAAGAACGAAGAACATGAAATTGAGGCGCAAACAATCGTCCAGAGTTCAAACTCAGAGTCCAAAGAAAAAAACTTCCAATACGAGTAAAAGCAACTACGTAAAGTCCTCAATACACTGGCCAGTTTTACCCTGACGATCCGTTTAAGCGTAACCTAAGTAGGGTTGCCTGGCTCTCGAGGTTTATATTAGGTTTTCTCTACTTCGTGTATTGAGCACTTTACGTAGTTGCTTTTACTCGTTTTGGAAGTTTTTTTTCTTAAAACTAGGTACATTAAAGTTTATAACATTTTTTACAGAATATATATATCGCAAATACAAATAAAGTTATAATTTTTTTTAAAGTGCACACGAACTTTGTTCACACGACACCCTGTATATAAAATTGCGTATATATGTCTATATATATTTATATTTATATACATACACATTTCACACACACAAATGGTTAGGTTTATCTTACTTTTCATGATTAAAAAGAAAAAAACAAAAAATAAAACAAACACTGCTGAACGGTTTCGCCCTCACTCAACATAGATGGATCGAGGGATTATATATTTCAATAAAAAAATAAAACATAAAAACGATATGTAATGTTAATGAAGATGGAAGACTATTTAGATTGAAATCACATTATGTTCTAACAGACACTCCCTCTGTTTCCAACACATTTATCTACAATATAAAGAAGCACGACTCAAGATGGTAAACGAGTCAATGCTAAAGTTAGCGGCACAAATATGATTTTTAATAACAATGCTTCGCGATGGAGGAAACATATGTGTTGTTCAGAATGTCTTTTACGTTCCATTCCTGATTTTTCTAGGTATATGCTGCTGTATTCTAGCATCTAAACGTTGGGTTGTTCTCGCTATGTAGTCAGCACTGCAACTACATTTAAAATGAAACATTATTAATATAATGGTGAGTAGAAAATCCTTTCGGGTAGATGTCAAAACAGATTTGGTAGAAAACACAACACGCACGCTAAAAGGGAAATAAAAATGCTCTACTGCAGAGGCAAATTTCTTACTTACTCTGCCCAGCCAAGGCAAACGAAAATAAATTGCCCATTTATTAACCATACTAGTTTTAATTTCAGAAAAATCAGATACGTTTTTTTTATTTTACTGATAACTGACCTAATCACATCTTAAAGGATACCCCATTATTAGATTAAGTTTTCCTGATCTTTTTTATTTCTTCATCTAATTTTGATTTTGAACAAATCATAAGGGTTCTATGTGTTAGGGTCCATATATATATATATATATATATATATATATATATATATATATATATATATATGACCACATAACCTTTCCGGTAATCTACATATCTGCTCTGTTTCGCATCCTAACGTAACGATAAACAATGTTTTAGGAAATTAACTAAATCCGACAGATTTATTATTTATTTGTTTAAACGTATTTTTTTTTAATGTCTTTGTTTACGTCAGGATACAAAAAAAGAACACGTGTAAATTTTGATAATGGAGAAAGATATGTATTCCAGGACACTATTCGGGCTTTGATTGATCAGTAGGTCCTACGTGGGTGAGTGGTCAAATATAATAACGGTTTCCCCTAAGGACGAAAGTTCGCATTCTCCCAGAGGGCTTATATATATATATATATATATATATAAATATATATATATATGAAGAAATATAGTTTTAAGATGTGCTATATTTACGTCACAGCGACTTCCCATACTTAATACTTCTCGTTTTCACTCTCGGCTTGTCATGTGTGACGTCACGAGCTGCGATGTGATCTTCGCTTCCGCGTCTCGTATATACGAGTTTATCGTTGCTTTGAAATTTTTTATGCAACAAAAACAGACTATTATTATTGTTTTGTCCGTGTATTGTTTGATATATTAAAATGTAATTGTCATCTTTGATAATGGCTTATGTAAGCCGAAAGCTTAGATGGGATTAAAACATATATCAATATGGTAATTTGCTTTCGTCTTTCTATGATAATGTCATTAAGCTTATCAGGCAATATATATATCACAGATTGAGTGCTGGTGTTAATAAAGTATCGCTCGATGCAATATAACAGAGCTATAAACTATATATTAATAAATATACATATTCTTCCTATATACATATTTCCTATGTACATTTTTTTCGGAGAACTCAATTCAATTTACTTGAAGAGCAATGCTTAATATATATATATATATATATATATATAAATATATATATATATATATATATATATATATATATATATATATATATATATATATTGTAAACATTTCAGTGAAAACTATATCCTATAGCAAAAATAGACTAAAGATTATAGAAGTTATTTACATATATCAAAAGAAACATATATTGATAAAAATAACTATAGTCCGCAGCGCTGTCAATGCTTATAAAAATAGACGTCATTGCACGTGACTGATAAGCGTTGTCGTTGACTGTTGCTGGCATGACTCTGTGCCTTGCTATGTCGGATTCATTTTCAAAGAAAATGTAACGACACTATAAAAAAATAACCTACTTAAAAACTTTTTTTATTTTCATTGCTTCAGTTCACTCTTTTCACACCTCTTACAATGACACATGTTTCACTAAAGCATGGCCACAGTCTTGATTTCGCATATTTTGTTTCATCTGGAACAGCCATGCTTGCAATGTTGGGGTGATTCACATTCAATATCTATAATTTTCCAGAGATTTGAGAAAAACATACCAACTATTAAGATGGCAGTTGTACCAATCATTACTAGAAGACTGAGAATAATCTGTAAGAGACTAGAAAAAACTCACTGAGCTAGAAAATAGTGAAAGGATTGAAATCATCTAATTCCACTAATTCCTACTGATGTGAACACATACTTTATACAAACAATAACATCAATAACTTGATGGACAAATTAAGAAGGATACCAAGATCATTACGATAAATGAAATCGTGGGATAGGTTGACAAAAGGCGAATTGAAATGCGTATCAGAAAGCCTACTGATAGCTGCCCAAGACCAATAACATCTACCACCGAATGTATTCGGACACTTGTAGGTAGTGTAGCATGAAGGTGGAAAATATCGCACACATCATTAGCGCTGATGGAATGCTTGCACAGAAAGAATACAATCTCCGCCATAATAAAGTGGCATCTCCTCTGCATTGGAGCCAATGTAAGAAGTATGGACGAGGCCGCTAACAGATGGGTGCGTCACAAGTCAGAAAAGACGATTGAGATTTCAACACCGAAACAGAGCGTCTCCTTAAGGCTACCAAAACATGCATCGACATTCACAAAGCGTGCATCCTTATCGACGTAATTATAACTGGAAACCATAATATCAAGGTCAAATAAATTGACAAACTTTAGAAATAAACCGACCTCAAGAGTGAGGTTGTCGGATTAAAATTGAAGAGATCAACACAGCATTTCTTTTATTTGTAGTTTGACGCTGTGATCATGTTACCTCGTTTTAGTTCACCATTTAAAGCGTGAAACAGATAGTCACTCAATTTCTGTCTATTCACTTTTTATATTTATATAAGTTCTATCCATAATACCCGAGATTTTTGCCTCATAAATAAAACAATTTTTAAACAGTATAATCATATAATTTATATATATATATATATATATATATATATATATATATATATATATATATATATATATATATACCTTCACAATACGTAGTAATATTGGGATTAATTTCTGTTTGTTTATGTTCACAGTGTTTGTCACAAAAGGCTTAATACTGTTATACATTCTTACTTTTTTGTACATAAGGGAATTTATTAATTTTCTTTATTCATATTTTGTGCTGCATGAATGGAACGGCCTTCAAGATACCCTAAGCGCATTATCATAGACAAACATTGATATTAGTAAATACTAATCATTCCAAATACCTCGGTTTAAAAAGCTTATAAAAACTTTAGCATAGGAGATAAGGAAACTCAACATAGAATAGGCTGCGCTACGTGTAGTTTCATACAACGCCTCAAGATGCTACAAAGCGAAAACATTAACCTAAAAGCTTTAGTCATGTTCTTAAATACTCTTGTTCAGATTGAGGCATTCAAATAGATGCCATGCATAGCGCCAAAGCCATTCAGAAATATCTAAACGGTCAGTTGCATACAACCGCTTTCTCAGATCAATGGTTAAATATGGCTTCTAGCGAATAAACCATGTATGGCTTAGAGAGAACACATCTTCTTCGAGACTGGCGCTACAGAATCATCAACAAATAACTTTGGAAACCACATCAGTTGATAACCTTTAGCAACAGAGAAGATAATAACGTCCTTGTTAAACATGAAGACCCCCATCAATGCTGGAAAGAAGCGAGAAGTTTTACTGGACTTGTGAAACATACATTCATAAAAAATTGTTTTAATAGAAAGATTTTATAAATTGTCACCGGTAGAAACACTGATTGGTCGGTTAATAAATGGTGAATGTTTACTTCTTAGGACACGGATAAAAATTACGACTTACCATTACTATCGGCAGGGTTTATTTAGTAAAGTAATGATTTTTAGGTATGCAAAATGGAACAAAGTACCTTGAGAAGGCTAGCACATCTCCTTTAAGTAATCATAGTAGCAAGAGTATTGCTTTTTGTCTTCTTTTTATTTAATGAGCTTGATTTTTTAGATATTTCCGGACATATATATGGGATGTGCTGAAAAGTTTTCGACTTGCTTTTTTAAATTCTGACCTAATGACATAAAATTAATTTATTAAAAAAAATCACTTCTTTCCAAGATCACTTCGTACTTTATTAATACTATAAAAATACTAAAACTGTAAATATCTACATAATAAAAATCTACTTATAAATTATTTACATACTGCTTTACATCACAGGCTATCCAAGACGACCGCCTAATTAGGTCATATCGCTTTATTCACGATATGTCCCCAGTAACCTGAAAACACAAACATACACAGACACAGACACAGACACGCACACTCATACAGCACAGACACACACATGCATATATATATATTAGGTTGGTGCAAAAATAATGATGTGATAATGTCGTTTTTGACGTTAAAAAATACGTCAAAAAACGACATTATTACGTCATTATTTTTGCACCAACCTAATATATATATATATATATATATATATATATATATATATATATATATATAGAGAGAGAGAGAGAGAGAGATAGAGAGGGAGAGAAAGAGAGAGCCATATCAACTTGCAAAGCAGTATTTCGTTGAACTTTTATGCGAACAGTTGTTGACCTTCGTGACTTCCTTTCTGCCTCTTCTGTGCCAACGTTCAAGATCAATTAATGACACGTGATAATAGGAAGCTAATTGCAAACTCCGAGATCACGTTTGTCTCCAGATAAGATCACGAACTAATCAGTGCCGAGATTTTAGAATGGATCAAACGAAATTACATGTATGTGGAAGCCATATAATATCATTAAGATCATGTTTGTTTATTTCGTTCATTTGTAACATTTTTTACTAGTTGTGGAATTTCATTTCTATTTTTTTTCCTTGTGTCTATAACGAGTCATTATCTCACCAAATTATACTTCAGCTAATAATTTGAAAATTTCAAATGTGTTAATTTTTTTCAAAGTTTTCGATTAGTTTTGGTTTTATTCACTGTGGCTTTTGTTTTCAAAATTATTTAACTTTTTTTTTTAATTTTTTATCAAACTAAACTGATCTATATCGGAACCATTTGCTGAGTCCCATGATTCATCATTGATGACTAATCAATAAAAATCGAAATTGCTAAATAATAATAATAATAATAATAATGATAATAATAATAATAATAATAATAATACCAGAGCAGGGATATTTAAAGAAACAATAGCAAATAACTTTTAAACATGAAATTCATCTTTGAAAAATGATATAATTAGAAATAAACATTCTTATGTTTGTTGTTCTCAAAGTTTTAAATATATTTTTTCATATATCGTACGTAATTGAATATTTTCGTATTGCTTATTTGTTTTTTACGGATTATTGCCCGGTTTCATATTGGATAATATGTTTGAAAATTGCTTGATGCCTCATAAAAAAATCTTTCCTTTATTTGTTCATTCGAAATTCTTTGTATAATTCTTTGCTGTCTTTAAAGCTTTCTTGATTTCCCCTTTCTTCTTTCGCAATTTAATTCTTTCATCTTCCTTTCGTAAATTCCTTTCCTGTCTTTCTCTTTCCTTTCGTTTCTTTCTTTCTTTAATGCTTCTCATTCAGCTTCACTCTCTACGTTTCTTTCGAGTTCAAATGCAAGTGCTCCTGTACTTGCAAATAATATGCTTCCAAGTTTTCGTGTTCGTTCGCAAATGTCTGAGAGAAAAATTATCGTTGGTTGTTTGAAATTGTCGTTAGTTCTTCCTTATTCAACTTCTAAACTGATCATCTCACTTTTTCAGCTGAAGTAAATCTCAACAGATGCTTAAACGTAAAAGAGAAGGCCTGACTTCTCTACAGACAACAAAGATTCGAACAAATCTAAAATAACGTTTAGACTTCCAGATCTGCAATAGCAAATGATCCACGAATATAACACGTAATATCTATCTATCTATCTATCTATCTATCTATCTATCTATCTCTCTCTCTCTCTCTATATATATATATATATATATATATATATATATATAATTATTTATTTAAAAATATGATTCCAACACGCTACATAAGAGTTCTCATGTTTCAAAACAAGAGCCGAAAACTTCAATATAATTATTTGAATTAAATTGAATTAAAGTAAGCTCTGTTCCATCTTCAAGCGAAATTTTTTTGGGAATAACTTATTTCTGAAATTTACGTGTTTTAATAGCATATTCATTATTGAAATCAAAATTTCCATGGTAACAGCCAGCGCGATTTTTAATTATTTATTTAAAAATATGATTCCAACACGCTACATAATATTACTATATTACTATCATATTACTATATATTTTCACATATATATGTATGTATTATTCATATAACCCCAAATATATATATATATATGTGTGTGTGTGTATGTGTGTGCGTGTGTGCGTGTGTTGTAGCCTTGATAGGGGCAGAAATAAAGACACTAGAGAGGAATTGGAGAGAGGTGTTTTCAGCTGTGACAGTCGGACCAAATATTCTTGCTGTAATACTCTCGTTTGTATATGTTTTTATAACTGTTTCTATTAATATATTTGTATAAATCACTTCCTCTCTTCTATCTTTATTTCTGGCCCTAACAAGCTACAATATATTACAATATATATATATATATATATATATATATATATATATATATATATATATATATATATATATATAGGAGGCACGGTGGAGTAGTAGGTAGCGACTAGGATTGAGGAATCGGAGAGCCGAATCCATTAAATTCACTTATGTGAAAGCAGTCTTTCTCCCACAGCTATGGGTAAATAGCAGGACAGACCGGGTTCTATAGCCTTGGATGACAACTGGTCTAGGAGAAGGACAACTCTGAATTCAAAACCTGCGGGGGTGTAAAAATATATAGAAAATAGGAAAGAACTCGTTAGGTAAATAATCCAAAGTTCTTAGTATTTTTGTTATTATTTAAAAAAAAAAATAGTGCTCGATACAAAAGTGGAGCATAAATATAATTATTTATTTAAAAATATGATTGCAACGCTACATAAGAGTTCTCATGTTTCAAAACAAGAGCCGAAAACTTCAATATAAAGTACTAAGCTCTGTTCCATCTTCAAGGGAATTTTTTTTTTGAATAACTTATTCCTGAAATTTACGCGTTATATATACATATATATATATATATATATATATATATATATATATATATATATATATATATATATATATATATTAAAAATAAAAAAAGATTACTAGAAGTAAACTTATATTTTAAAATAAAATTTTCTTCTTTTAATGTACTTTCTATGAATATTTTTCTAATCGACTATTTCATAGAAAATCCCCAAAATTAAAAAAAAATTAAATCACTAACAAACATCAAATTAAATTCTTTGTAGACAGTTTAGACATTCAAATTTATATCAAACATTATAATCTTTATGAACCCCCGAAATAACACTTTGAAAGTAAAACAAAATGACAGCGTCTTTTTCGAGCCTGTTTTTTTCCAAAGAAAATTAGTAACACCATCTCTCATGACTTCCGTCTCTCTTTTTCTTTTTATGTTTTTTTTCTCCTCTACCCCTTCTATATCAATATATAACTTCCGTTAAGTTAACCGTTTAAATGTGTCAATGTCTGGACCTCCCCAAGTAATTTTAAGTATGAAAGAATAGAAATATGAAATTACATCTAACTCACTCGTGTCTTCTCTCTCCCCGCTCAGTTCCTCACTTCGTTAATTTACATATGCTTAATACGGCCCGTTAAAAATGTGTAAATTTCTTTTCATTTTTTGTTTCAACCTTTGGAAGTAAAGTGTGATGATCCGCTCTCCTTTAAAAGGGCTGTGGTGAAATAATTTATTTGATGGAACCTTAAAGTGGTCTGTTTTTATTTAAATTATTAGGTTGGTGCAAAAATAATGTCTGTTTTGACGTTAAAAACTACGTCAAAAACCGACATTATTTTTGCACCAACCTAATATTTGCTCTGGATTTACATTGAGCTCTGTGGATTTTATCCTCCTTGGGTCTACCCATACGGATTAGCTAGTTTTTCAAAAACTAACTATATATATATATATATATATATATATATATATATATATATATATATATATATATATATATAATAATGATAATAATAATATATATATATATATATATATATATATATATATTATAATTATTATTATTATTATTATTATTATTATTATTATTATTCATATAACCCAAAATAAATGCCATAAGATTAATATCCGGGTTTCATTTTATAAAACTTCTTCCCTTTAAGACAAATACCTTCCACCTTCCCTAGACCTCTGTCTCGTGTCTTTCGTCTGACTTAAACATTGATATGGATAAATTCTGTGTTAGTTTTTTTCGACTTTTTTTTATTTTAGCTTTCACAGTTAAAATTCTATTTCTGACACGAACTCATTTGATACGGGGTTTGATAAGACAGATGCCTTAGATCTTCGTCTGCCGAAAAATGCTCTTTCGCATATGACGTGATTTTGGATTTCATTGATTATTAATTATATATATATATATATATATATATATATATATATATATATATATATATATATATATATATAGTAGCGGCCATACTATAAGGGACGTAAACAACAAAGACATAAATATGTGTATTACTTAAAAAGTAATGCATGATTAGCAATGAAATTTTTACCGAATAAATATTAGGGTGTAATGCATAAATATTATACAAAGTTACAAAAATTTACATAATAGTTTTTTTTTTTTAATAAAGATTAAATGGAACACAGAAAATAAGCTACTGGACAAAAGTAAATTGCATTGTGTTCTCTGAACTGCTGGCGTATTTCGTATAGAGAAAAACGTTAAAATTCCCTTCATTTCCGCCGTGCAATGATGACCTAGAGGTAAGATATCTGGCTGATGTAAAATCAGTCGGTTTTCAATCGGACGTCGAACCACACTGAGGAGCTGTGATACAGCGAAACAGTCTATATATATATATATATATATATATATATATATATATATATATATATATATGTGTGTGTGTGTGTGTGTGTGTGTATATATATATATATATATATATATATACACACACACGAGGGTGAGCTGAAAAATTAATTGGCTGACTATGAAAAAGTGATGCTAAAGCGGTGATGCTAAGTTGGTTTGATTTCAACTTTTCTAAATTTTTGTATTTTTGTCTGTCTATATTTCTGCGATGAGGTATTATGTACATTATTTATATTATTCGGACTATTGTCCTCATCTTTGTTGCCATATGTATTACAAGGACACATGGCGCAGTGGATAAAGGCGATGGTTAGATCCAGTGACAGGACCCAAAGAGTATGAGTTCAATACCCGGTTAAAGCAGTGGAGAACTTTCAGAAGGAAATTAATAGGAGATAACTGATAACTGACATCGTGGAATTAGAACAGTCTTCTCCAGTGTGCAAAATAAAGGGTTCAGTTCGACATTCTAAACACCTGAAGAAAACCGGAGCGTACAGCGGCCGAAACGTTGTAATAAATATGGCGACAAAAATTAGGACAATAGACTGAATAATGCCCTGTATTTTTATTTCCATGTAAAATGAAATCTGACTGTTTAAAGAAGACTTCAAACGTAACTAGTTGCGAAAATTTGGCAATATGGTGTTATCAAGTCCCTGCAGAAAAAGGTTTTAGCTCCCAATGACATTCATACTAACATGGTTGCTATATTAGGGGATGACGTTCTGGCTTTATCAACAGTGCAAAAGTAAGCAGGTGAATTTAGGAGGTAAAAAGAAAAAGGCTTGAATATGACTCAATGTCTGAACGTCCTGCAACTGTCACCATCGCTGAAAACATTGATTATGGTGAATACAATCAATGTTTTCAGTTATGGTGGCAGAAGCCACATGGTGATGAATGACAGATGATTGACTATAAAATTAAATTACCAATGCTATTACTATATCCCGTGAAAGAGTTGACAGTAGTCTGCACAATCAACAGAGCATGACTGATCACATCTGATGTTTGTTCGAAACAGATTCTACAAACTCAGGATCAGTGTTGGGTTCATCACTTTCACAAAGAGATAATCCATGCAGTGGAATCACCTATCCATGCCTGTTCCAAAGAAGACCAAAGTCGTGGTTAGAACGTCATGCCGGGTTCGAATCTCACCATGGGCGATTTTTTCATGGAGGTGACCTTGATAATATCGACCTGCAAAGGTGATACCCGTGTTTACAATTGGATAGTGTCTGAAAAGTCTGCCACGCTTTCATTCAAGCTTTATGAATAAAATTGGGTAGACGGAACTATTATAAATGGTTTCATTAGCACGAAATCATAAGTCATCATGACCGAGAGTTTGAGTATATTGGTGATTGAGCCAGATCTTGCACTCTCTCCCAGAAACTAAACCTAAGGTGCCCTCAAAGTGTAAATCACAAGTTGGCTCACTTGGTGCCAAACAAAGACAAATGTGCTTGAGCAACATGTATTAGCTAACTAACGAGCAGACATATTTGGATAAGAAATGCTACCATATATACATATTTTCTCCTAAATCGCAAACTTATAAATACTAACAATTTAGTAAGGGAATAACTTCAAAAAGCGTCCATGCTTGGCGCCCATTAGTGTAGCCTTGTGCCAGATTAAATTTTGCTGAATAAACCCAAAACATTAATTGTCCCAATACCTATGTTCAATCTTCTAGAAGTGCCATTACTTTTAAATTCTACTGTAAGCACATGGTATAAATATCTATAATTCTATGTGTATGTCTGTCTGTTACTTTCGTGTTGTCTGTAGAAATCCCACTAAAGAAAGTAAGAACACTGAACTGTTTAGGAAGATGCATATATGCACCACGGTGTCTATTCACTGATTGCATATATAAATGCATTTCTCTTGGAATTAAATCCTGGATAAAATGGTTGCACGACACAAATCATAATAGAACTCTGACAAACAAGTTCTTGCTATGATTCTTTCCAGCGATTGGCCAGATCGTCGATCTCTATTTCATTATTTCTTTTCCCTCTCTCTCTCTCTCTCTCTCTCTCTCGTCCTTTTATCTGTCTTTCCCATTTTCATTTTGCTCCACTCGTTTAGTCTTATACTCATTTTCTGTCTCTTGTAATCCTCCTCCCTCTCTCTCTCCCTCCCTCTCTCTCCCTCTCTCTTTCACTCACTCTCTCTCCCTCTCTCTCTCTGACTATCTCTCTCTCTCTCTGCTTTTTTCTTTTACTCTCTTTCAGTTTCATTTTCTCTTCTTTTTTTCTTTTTTCTCTGTTTGATGATTTTTCTTTCTTCATTTCTTACATTTTAACTTTTTCTTCCGTTCAATTAATCCTTTTTTCATATTTTTTCTTATTTCTTTGTTGTTACATTTCTTCTTTCTTGATTTCTTCCTCTTCTTCTTGACTATCGTATAATCAGTCTTTCTTCTTCTCTTCATTTTTATTAGTCCTCTACCTCTCCTCCTGCTATTCTGTTCTAGCCTTTAGTTGGTTCTTCTTCTTCTTCCACCATTTCCTCCTTAATCTTCGTCTTGCCTACCATTTTGTTAGCCTTTCTGATTTATTTCATTAATGGATGATTGCCGTTCTGAATTTAATTGTGCACAGGCGGAGATTTGGGATACTCAAGATAAATAGATGTACGTACTAATAGGATTTAACGGATATAGATGTAGAGGTAGCATTCTTAAAGGGTATATTAGGTTGGTGCAAAAATATTGTCGTTTTCTCACATAGTAACATATGTTAGAAAACGACAATATTTTTGCGCCAACCTAATATATGTATATAGATAGATAGGAACAGGCAGAGAGAGATACATCGATAGATCGATCGATAGATAGATATGATTAGACTATGATAGATAGATAGATAGATAGATAGATAGATAGATAGGAACAGGCAGACATAGATAGATAGATAGATAGATAGATAGGTAGATAGATAGATAGATAGATAGATAGATAGGAACAGGTAGTCATAGATAGATAGATAGATAGATAGATAGATAGATAGATAGATAGATAGATAGATAGGAACAGGTAGTCATAGATAGATAGATAGATTGATAGATAGATAGATAGATAGATAGATAGATAGATAGATAGATCAGAACAGCCTGCGATAGAGAGAGAGAGAGAGAGAGAGAGATGAACATGCTTCAATAGATAGATAGATAGATAGATAGATAGATAGATAGATAGATAGATAGATAGATCAGAACAGCCTGCGATAGAGAGAGAGAGAGAGATGATCATGCTTCAATAGATAGATAGATAGATAGATAGATAGATAGAGAGATAGATAGATCAGAACAGCCTGCGATAGAGAGAGAGAGAGAGAGAGAGATGATCATGCTTCAATAGATAGACAGATAGATATATAAGAATGAACATAGATAGATAGATAGATAGATAGATAGATAGATAGATAGATCAGAACAGCCTGCGATAGAGAGAGAGAGAGATGAACATGCTTCAATAGATAGATAGATAGATAGATAGATAGAGAGATAGATAGATCAGAACAGCCTGCGATAGAGAGAGAGAGAGAGAGAGAGATGATCATGCTTCAATAGATAGACAGACAGATAGATAGATAGATAGATAGATAGATAGATCAGAACAGCCTGCGATAGAGACAGAGAGAGAGAGAGATGATCATGCTTCAATAGATAGACAGATAGATAGATAAGAATGAACATAGATAGATAGATAGATAGATAGATAGATAGAGAGATAGATAGATCAGAACAGCCTGCGATAGAGAGAGAGAGAGAGAGAGATGATCATGCTTCAATAGATAGACAGATAGATATATAAGAATGAACATAGATAGATAGATAGATAGATAGATAGATAGATAGATCAGAACAGCCTGCGATAGAGAGAGAGAGAGAGAGAGATGAACATGCTTCAATAGATAGATAGATAGATAGATAGATAGAGAGAGAGAGAGAGAGAGAGAGAGATAGATAGATCAGAACAGCCTGCGATAGACAGAGAGAGAGAGATGATCATGCTTCAATAGATAGATAGATAGATAGATAGATAGATAGATAGATAGATAGTTAGATAGATAGATAGATAGATAGATAGATAGATAGATAGATAGATAGATAGATAGGAACAGAAAGCGATAGACAAGTTTGATAAGACTTAGAAATAAAAAGTAATATAAATTTAAGTATAGAATCATACCAGTAAAAACAGAAGAAAAAGAGAGAGATTGATAGAAAGGTCCAGAATGATAGATCCAAAGAGACGCGAATTTAGTGATAGCATCATAAAAACATACACCACTCGATCATTAGATAGATAGATAGATAGATAGATAGATAGATAGATAGATAGATAGATAGATAGATAGATAATGCAAATCAAGTGACTTTGTAAACATCACAGTGGTAAGAAAAAGGTGTGTAAAATTGATGGTCGTATTGCGGTGACTGATGTAACCTGATGGCTTTGAGTAAAGCAAAAAAGAAAAAAAATGATGTAAATAATTTGGGAAGAAAGCGATTCTGGCAACGGCGTTAAAAAAAGGCCCGAAGTAATGAGTAAATCCAAGTCGAACGAAACGAAAGAAAAATTGGAAAAATCCGGAGCTGATCTAAATCGATAAAAGATTGAACTGTGCTTCGCTTGTTAGAGAAAAACGAAGAAAAGAACATGAAAGACGCATTTAGAGAATTGGGGAAAAAAACACCATATATATATATATATATATATATATATATATATATGACTGGATATACATGCACATGTGTACACTCATATGTACGTATATAAATACTTACGTATATATGTATGTATAAATATATATATATATATATATATATATATATATACATGTATAACTACTGAGGCTGTTTGAACACATAAATGCATATATATACACATCTCTCTATATACACATCCCTCTCTCTCTATATGTATATGTATCTATACATGTATATACATCTATATATGTATTATAGAGACTCAGAAGTTTTATACAATAAATAACATAAAAGGCAAAACCACAGCTGCAGAAACACGACATCCTAGAAAGTAAATACTAGAAAAGATGAAAGGAAAAATAAACTGAACGAAATCGATAAAGTCGAAATACAACCAGGAAAACAAACAAACAAACAAACAAAAAAAAAAGACTGAAATGAAATAAGAAAGGATACGACGTGGTTTGTTGATGGAGCCCGAAGCGAAAACTGAGATTTCTGTGTGTGCCCATCTCCCGATAATGATAACAGCAAATAACTAACAGGTAAATAAATTAGTCGCAGAGGAAGACAAATCGTGTTTTCTAGATTTATAAAATAAACGTGTTTTATTCGCCTGCATATTTTTCGGACACTTGCCCTCATCTTTTTTGTCTTCAAGATCGATTGATTCTTCAGTATTCTTCGGAAACATTTCACAATCGACGACATCTTTTGTTTAATATCTATATTTTGATGGGGTCGTTAATATTCTAGTACGTCAGTTCTGATGAGTAGTTGAACTCTCAATGACGGCCATTGCCTCGTATTTGTAGGACTGAAATTCAACACAGACCTCAAACAGAACTTGTATATTTTCACTGTTTTTAAAGATTCACTGAAAATCTCCAGCTCTGTGTACGGCTCCAAAAATTTCTTAGCTGCCTGTTTGATACTTATAAGAATCTGACCAGACAAAAATGAATTATTCCTAACATATCTGGGCTGGTAGGGGCACTTCGACGTGTCTAATGGTTAGAAAGCTTGTCTTGCTAAATCAATTACGACTGAGTAGTGAGTTCGATCAGACCTAGATGCCCCATACTTTCGGCCTTGTGCCACATCTAAGCCGGGCTTAGAAAATCCGTATCTGGGCTGGTAGTGCCGAATCCTCATTACCCGGGAAGATATCTAAATCAAGTGTACGGCCTTGTGGGTGATGAATTATTTTCCACCCTACAATCTCTTTCCCGCAGGCGAAACGTTACTAACCTCTCACTATTCTATGGCTATATCTACGGCAAATGCTAAAACGAGCTACATTCCTTAGTTGCACGCGTTCAGACTTTCACCATGCACACAACGTCACTTCCGTTCTCTTTATATTCCTTTGTTAACGAGGAGCTTCCGGTCAGCTTCACTTTTTTGAATACTCCCAAGAAAATGGTACTTGGACCACTACAATCTTCATTGTCTCAACAACACCAACCGGTTTAGATCATTCTCAGCAGCGCTAGGCACAACTGATACAATTCACATCTAGTAATGTAACATGAGTGAATTTAATTTAATGTCCTCAGCATTTTATATCCGAAGAAGGCTGTACACCAGATCAGCCGAAACTTTAACATAATCAACGTAAAAAATTCAATTCCGATGTTTAAATAAAAACAACAAATCTACCCACTAGTTTTTTTTTTGTTTTTTTTTCCACGTGTATATTTCGGTTTCCCAAATAAATAAAAGGCGATCTAACAAAATTACAGTGACGGTTAAGGTATTGTATCAGTAAAAAGTTGAAATCATAAAGATTATGTTATTTCTATCAAAGCCATTTTATGACCATGTTATGGGATTTGTCAAGAGTTCACTGTCTCTTAGATTTCTTTTATAAACTTTTGATACAAGATGTCTTAAAGGCTAACATATTTTATGAACATTTTTCCATATAAAGCGTATATTCCATAATTATGAACGATAAGCTTTCCTCCCCATTACTGATCTTCCATACACTATATATGATCTTCCATACACTATATATGATCTTCCATACACTATATTGGATTCTATTATCAAGTTAATGGTTTAACAATGTTTACATTCGCAACACAAAATTCTTCAAATAAATTATGTTGATTAATCCAGTTTTTGCTTATTACCTCTTCAGTGGCATGAAGGATACACGCTTAGGAGATCATCTATCTTTCTATATATGACTGACGAAGCAGATTTTTACCGGCAATAGGTTGTCATATCTTTCTGCGGTTGACCAGTTGCCATTCAAGGCTATAGAATCTGGTCTGTCCTGCTATTCACACATAGCTGGGGGAGGGGAGAAGAAGAGGATTCAAACCTTTCCCTTTTCTCTTTACACATTCTTGATGCCAGTTTTTTGCTCTTTTTATCTGGCCTTAATAAAAATTAGTAAGACCAAATAAGTTTGTAAGAGTTCTTAAATTACAAAGGAAAATATTTGTCGCAGAATACAATGCACGTATCCGGTCGCTAAATACATGAATCTTGTATTTTTTTTTCTGCCCGATTCGAGAACACCAACTGCTTTTATCGTTCACAACTGGGAGAGGACGCACAATATTAGCATATCAAAATACTTTTATGGCGACTCCTGCAACTGACTTGTTTCTATTTTGGATATTCCGTCTTCAGCATATCATGCAGAATACGTGCCCTTTTTACGGCAAGTAACCTTTTTCGCCAAATTTTCCGTCGTAGGATACATGCAATACGCTGTCGCTTGGTTTGACGAGTTAATTCGACGTTTTAAAAACATATGTTAGAAACTTAAATTCGCATGCTATATTTATCATATGAATGTAGCGCACCATTTTATCAACTTTGTTTGGATAATATCAATTTCAAACAAGAAAGACATCTAACGTCAAGTCTTCAACAACTGCAGCAGCTGTAACCAAAAGAGAAATACTTCAGTGAGTGCTATCAAGCAAAACAAGCCACAGCAGCACTCGTCAACAGGCAGATTCACAGAGAATTATCCGACGAGACAATAATATAGTGGATTAAACCGTTGGTTTGTGAATTTTGTGGCATACTACTTGTGAGTAGTCCGGGAACTTTGTACATGGACTCACTGGAAACAAGACGAGCAATAACTGAGCAGTACTAATATATATATATATATATATATATATATATATATATATATATATATATATATATATATATATATATATATCTTAGACATGGGCAGTGTAATGAGAATCCCTGTAGATTAAATAATGGTTTCAATTCGGAATATCTTGTACCGGATCGATATACACCTGATGAAGACCAGAGAACGCAACAACCGAAACGTTGTGATAACATCAACAAAGATGAGAATAATAGTCCGAATGTAAATAATATAAATGATGTTAACTGTTCACCCCAGAAGTCCCAAAAAATTACCGACTCTAATTATAGCCCAGTCCTAATATTTTTACTGTAGAAAAACTGAAAAATCATTTTAATAATTTTCGTCAGTGTTGAGAGATTATTGCTATTGTACGTATTTTATTAGAGAAACACTTAAAACATGTTTAAATGCAATATATAAACGATGCTAGTAATTAAAACAAGCACGAAATAAAAAAAAAGAGAAAGGATGTTGTGGGGAGCCATGATCGTCTACGTCTATAGGGGACAGGGCAAATAATGTTTATTAACTTTATCATTGGCATCCGTTCTTAATGTTTCTTTTAAGGGTTAGCATTGTTGCACGCTCAATTGGAAAAAGATAGAGTAATGATTTGGAAGGTACCGATATTTTTCCGAGTTTTCGGTAAGAAATATCAGGATTTGGTTTTGATACTATTCAGTTGGATTTACTTAGCTTTGATCTCTGATTATCTGATAAGCCTACTTTCTTTTTTGTTTTTTCAGATATTTTAACATTTTATATTTTCTCAATATCGGTTAGAAGTCTGCTCTATGAAAACAGTTCAAATATACGTCATGATTTTACAGATCATGTGTTCCCCTGACACTTCGCGGGAAATTAAGTCATTAATCTAAATTGACTAATGTGACCTAAAAATACATGTCGCCCCCATCACCTAATTTCGAATTAACAATGTAAAGTTACAGTAAAGCTTTTAAATATTTTAAAAGCATCAAGAATTAAATCTAAACATGTTTTATCCTTTCCCACCAAATAAAGTCGACGCCTAGTTAACCATTATAAAAAACAATGCACATTATTTTTTTTTATTAAGACGTACCTCCTTTGGGAAGCATTTTTGCATATACACGCCATATTTTTCCACACAGTAGTTTACTCTAAAAATTACTTATGCGGCCCGCGGTTAATTTTCCGCACTCAATGTGGATTTTCAGATTACAAGCCTGGTTTAGTTTAACAGATTCTGCTGCTTGATTTTATATTTCCTTTATATCGTTAGCTTCTAAATACCGCTAATTTATCACAAAGGAAGAGAATTTTAAGTTCATATTTATAGGTGTCGGCCCGTTTAGATTAACCAAGCTAAGTGCCATACATGATGTACACTTGTGTGATCATGTCTCTTTCGATTGACTAGGCAGAAGATGCAATTTCTTTTTACCGTATACTGATTGTCAGTCACGGGTTTAGGATCCAAACGGCCTCGCTATTCAGTCCATAGCTCCAGGAGACTGAGAGAGAGAGAGAGAGAGAGAGAGAGAGGTGGGGGTATTTTGTTTCATGCCTTCCCTAAAGGTATATGCACGTAAGTGAATATAACGAATCTGACTAGAATCGAAACCTGACTGACAGATTTCCAAGCCGTTATTCATTTCATTATCTTCGCATCCAAGCAGTACAGCACCTGATATTCGCATCTAAGTAATAATATGGGTGAAAAAATGCAGTATTGCGTCCCTTTTTTCAGGTAGTCCTTTTTTTTTTTTCTATAGATGATTGATTATTTTCCTTGCTGGCTTATCAGTGTTCCAGTTAATAAAATCGAAACATATTTTGGTTTATTGAGAATTATTTTCTTTTTGCGAGTGAATATTGCATTAACAGTTTTTATGGATAACAATGTTTTTTTTTTCAGATAGGCGTCCTACTATTTAATCCATAGCTGAGGGAGAAAGGGATTCATACTTTTTCCATGTGCGTTTGCGTGTAAGTGATTGTAACGAACCTGACTAAAATTCGAACTTCGCTCACCGATTTCTCATTCGGAGCCGTTATACACCACACCGCACAGACATTTAAATTTGCTCGCTGGCAGGGTTCGAACCTAAGACCCCTTTGTAGGAGAAATTACCGTGCTTTAGATCCAACGTGCCTTAGACCGCTCGGTCACAGAGAGCTTACCAATAGTCAAGATTCTACTAAAAAATTCGGTAGAAAAACTCAATAGTCTAAAAAGAAATAAATTGATTATTTATTTGCTTCATTTGCAAATCCTTCAGAATAGAAATGGCGCACGTTGTTAATACGCCATCGCAAAATGAGAAAATAATAATAAAACGAAATAAAGATTGTAACGGCATTAGATTACTGTCATAGGTCTTTACCTATAATTACAGAATGAACTCTTCCTAACACCATGTATACTACGCCTCTCAAGAAAGAGGGTCGAATTGAGTCGAGCCGATAGTAGTTCACTCCAAACCATCCTGACAGTCATACTAACACCTTCCACATCTTGTATTATTATTTCGTGTAATATACTTTTGTGTTCCTGTTGTTCTTCCTTGGTCGTAAACTGGACCATAACAATTACCATTTCGTTACGGAAGTCATGCGCTTCTAGTGTCGTTGAATCGTTAGTTGAAGAGGGTTTTTTTTTTTGTTTCATGGAGATATACATTTATGTGATAGGTTATTATGAAAATAATTTTGTTGATTCATAAGTTTTTTCTTTGTTTTTTTTTTAACAGGAGATAGTGTAATGATAGTATTTTTCAATGTGCAATTTGTCACGTGGTTCGCCGGGGAATAAAAAGTCCGACGAAGGAGAAACTAGACATTACCTGTTACATCTTGTGGGTAAATAGGAAAAGGCGTAAGAAAGAACTTGTGACATTTCCTTTTAATCTGTTATATTGAACACACCCTCTAACAGGCGTTAGAAGAATTCCCCTGGAAGACAAGGTGGGGTAATCCCTCTAAGTAAAAATAAGGACCATAATTCGAGTATAAATAATGTCAATAATGATAACTCTTCATCCCAGAAATTAAGGCATACATACTCTAGCTGTTTAACAATGCCTTTTGCAATATATAATTGTTGAGCTTTGTTCATTTTGATGTACGGTGGAGTAAAGGATAGCAGTCCGGATTGAAGAATCGGAGAGCCGAGTTCGAATTCCACTTGAATCCATTACATTCACTTACGTGCTATTCCCCTTAGGAAAGGTATTAATCCTCTTCTCCCCCCCTGTTATGGGTAAATAGTAGAACATAGCGGGTTCTATAGCCTTAGATGGTAACTGGTCTAATGCAGAAAGAAATGGTAACCTACAGCCATGTATCGAAAGATACATGATCGCCTAACGTGTATCATGCATGACTCATAACTGACTGACTGACTCTAAGACCGAGGTACGCTACAAGCGAAGCACGATGCTTAAATTTAAAAATAATCCTTTATAGATGGTATCTGAAAGAAGAGGAAGTTTTGTATTGTTATTATTTAGTTGTTCCTTGTACTTCCTGTTATTAAGTGCGGGGTAGTCGATTCCGGTGTAGACGTTATCTAGGTAGGCATTAACTTCCGGCAAAAAAGTCTACATCTCTATTCCTTGAAGAACTAACCAATCTCATCCTCATAACTAATTATATAACTAAATCTATTCCTGGCAACATGAATGAAAATATGTAATGGAAAATATCGTAAAGAAAGATATATCAGCTATGAAAATTAACTAGCTATAATCTATACAGCAAGATAAGTAAGAAAGTCTGTCATTGACAAATCGCAGAAAACAATTTTGTTCTTATTGACTTTCGACAAATGCTTCAATGAGACAGTGTAATCATTGCTTCGCACTTAGTTTCTTAGAGGATTTTCTTCTCACCAATAAAAAAAACCCCACTTTCCATCAAACTGTCTTCTTACGCTTTAACATGCCATTTTTTTGTAAAATAGAAAAAGAAATAATTTTTCAATATGAATATAAAAAAAAACAATCTCTTGACAAATTTCAGGTTTTGTTCACGAGTTCTCAACTTGTTCCCATACTTTGAAAATAAAGTGTTAAAGAAAAAAGAAAAACACAGGCATTGTTAGATAACATATCAGGAAGGTGAAAACAGAACAAAATCGATGAAGAGAAGAAAATAGAAACAAGACAAAGGTACGAGGCAAAAATGTGTAAAAGGAGCTTTGAAAAACCTACCCCGATTGTAAATAATAAATAATGAAGTGTGACAAAACAAAAACAAAACAAAAAATGAATAACAAGAAAAAATCTGCGGTGTGTCATGAAATAAAATAATCCCTAAAAATCAAAATCCTAAAACAAGGAACATTAGAAACACACTAACGATTCTTTATAAAGGAAGTAATGATTAAAAAATTTAGACAACTTCAAATCTTTCGATCTTCAAAGTATTAGGGGATGGGTGTGGACCTAAAACAAAGCAAAAAACAAAAGCGCCAATTAATTAACGTTTTTACTACGTTGACAGTTAACAAAAACAGTGTTAATTGTGTAACGTTCCTTCCTTGACATTCGCGCCTTGTATTCATTTTATTACTTTTCTAACGATGGTATCGAATTATTGTTCTATGCACTTTTTTACGCATAAACCAAAAATAAATGGCGTCTATTGTTTAGAAACCTAGTAAAATGTTCCGAGACTAGACTTGTGGATAGAAATTATTTCTAGTCGGTGTGAGAAATCACTACCCGAGTCAAAAAGCAACACCTGAAATACTTGTAGTCTCGACAGAGAGACGTTCTCAACACTTGCAAAGTTGTTATTCCTATACCATTTATTAACATTCAAACTCGTACTTCTATTATGCTCGGCAAATATGAAGAGAAAGGTTAATATATTTTTATTTTCCCCATCTACGCTCCCCGCTACGCAGTCTTTTTGATACATTTCTTCCTACTAGACGAAACTTAGAACAGCGTATGTCTGATTAGGGTAAATTCTTGCTTTCAAACCAGTTAAAAGCGTTTTCGAATGATCCCCAAAAAGGTAGACAATCTATACTAAGAGGAATGGAATTACACAGTCTTCTTAATTTCATTTACCATAGAGTATTTTCTCTTGTGCTCTAAAAAGCAGAAATCTTTAAATTGCTATCTATTGGTTTAGCCAGAAAGATGAGAGATTTGGTTACTTCCAACAGTATTTAGAGGTCGGTGTTTGACTGGAGTTAAATAGCATGATTTCGAATATAGGATCTTTCCACTTATTTGATGCGACACAATCTTGCTCGCCGAATTTGCCGCCATTCTGTCCTTATTTCAAACCATGCTTGTAAAAGTCACATCAGTCAGAAAACGAAATATTACAACATATTTAAAAATCCAAATTCACTTCATCTGAAAACTAATTTTCGCTAGCAACAAAAATAGAAGAATTTTTAAAAAATCCTTTCACCCAAAGCTAGGCAATAACACAAGGCGTTTCTGACGATGAAAGAAAACGAGAAAGGCGTTATTGAAGAGAAAGGACAATAAAAGAACAGTTAAATGATAGCTAGTGACCTTGTATTTACATTTTGGAAGGTTGTAATTTACAGTAAAGTTCCAGAGGCTAGATGCGCTAGAGAAGAAACTACAGGTTGGGTATCCTTTATCCGAAATTTAAAAATTTAAAAAACTCCAAAATCCGAAAGAATTTCAGATGCTAACATGACTTGCCACAAATGGAAAATTTCAGAAAGCACTGCGAAGATCTTAGTTGGTGTGCAGCTGTTGTAAGTGACCCTCATCTGCCGTAGAAGGGCGGGGGTTCCCCAGCCCAGCTATATAACCTATGTTGGTGTCAGTTTTTGTTAGAGATCGTCACAGCAACACCTTCGTTTATGGATTACTTACCAGGTGTTTCTTACTCAGTAAAGATATTATTCAAAAAGTCAAAATCTCTTGCAGATACTCATATGGTTAGTAAAAAGAAAAAAGGAAAGTGCTTATATTTATCAATATCACGGAAAGTCAAACCGTTGAAAAAAATCTAGACAGGGGTGTAAGGGTGAAGCATTTGACTGAGGAGTTTGGTATTGGAACAACCACCATAGACGCCCTTAGGAAACAGAAATAAAAATTGTTAAAGTTTTATGCTGAAAATGATAAACAGAAATCAATGCAAAATACAAAAAAAAAAACATAGCATAGAGCAAAAAATGATCTCGATCGTGTATTGATGGCGCCGATTCCTCAGCGTCGGAGTGAATATATGCTGCTTATAAAGACCGTCTTTATGCGTAGGTTCTATTCCCAAACTGACTCATTTTAGAGATACAATATACAAATTAATTTCCCTGTATTTCTAAATCCAAAAAAGGCTCAAAACCGAAGCACTGCCGGTCACAAGAATTTCGAATAAGGAATTCTTAACTTGCAGAATAGAACTTGCAGTTACGATCTTTGTATTTCAAAAGTAAAATGATGAAACCTGGCTGCCAATCTGGGACCAATGTCCCAAACTTAATTTCATGAAGTGTAGATACTAAAGAGTAAGTTTACAACAATGGCCATGAAAGTATTTATAGAAAAAAGGTAACAACTATTGATTCATTTATTAATCGTTACAAAAATTTCAGTAGTAATGTTACTTGCAATTGAAGCAAGAACGATGAATTATCTTTTAAGCGTAGAAACAAGAGAAGTGGAACAAGTTAATTTTAACGCCTCAAAACCAAACTGTTTTCTAAAAATAATCTTAATAGAACATTTTTTGCTTCCCACCAGCATGGCTGATGCTAACCACCAAAAGAGCAACTCACTGCGCCTTCTTCATCTCAAACCATCCGCGACACATGAAGTACAACGATTATATTTTGCCGCCAGGAGATTCAGTTCACTATGAACGCTCTAGAAAATTCTTTTTCGCCAGAATCAATGTTGCAAATTTTTATTAAATCAATCATTCGTTCGTACATCAATGTTGTAACAATGTCTAGTCTGCTGCTACTGCTATATATGTAGAGATTCTTGACAAAGTTTCAAAATATCTGAAACTCTATGCGTCCTAACCTGGCATCTCGACTTCAATCATTTTCCACCGCCGTAACCTAGCTTCCCTGTACATTTTCTATAACTGTTTTCACGATAACAGTTCGAATGATTTTTAGTCTTTGGTACATTGACTTCATGAACTTAATCATATTACTGGATTGGCAGTTAGGCCTCAGTTGAAATTGCTAGTTATAAGCGTAAGTTCTATGGCAATAGTTTCTACTTCAGCACTTTTCGCTTGTGGAACGACCTTCCCGCTATCCTGTCAAATACGATCTTCAAAAGCTGAAATGTAATGTCAATCGTCATTCTCTATCACACTGAATTCTAATCTTTTATTGTCCTTTCTCACCTCAATAACGTTTTCTCACTTTGTTTCACTCTCAGTAAAACACCCTGCGTCTTAGCTGATTCGTCTGCATTGTGTTTCAATCGCAATGACGCTTGTATCATTATAATTACTAATTCTACGTAGCAAAGTTGTCAAAAAGCAATTCTTAACCAATATCCCAACAGTTAGGCGGGGAATGAAGAAAATAAAAGAGAAGGTCAAGAAGTTGTGTGACTGTTTTCCAAAAACTATCATAGAAAATAACAAAGTGGATTCTTTATCCGTCCCCTTTCACAACAAAGAATTAATCTGTTCCATAAATATATTATAACAGGTGATGATAAATGGGGTACATGCAATAATGAGCCAAGAGTCAATCGACTGGCAGGGATAATTCTCCATAAACAGCCCCAAAAGCTTAGCTCCATGGAAGAAAGGTGACGTTGTGTGTGTGGTGGAATCGTCGAGTTATTGTTAATTTAGAAATCGTAAGGAAACACTACATGCGCAATTATACGTCCAGCAGCTGTAACGTGTCTATAAAAAGCTGTGCTCGTCAGTAGGAAAATTCGTTTTCTTCCATGACAACGCAAGGCTGCTGCATACAGAAAGGATAACAGGAGTTTTTTTTTTTTTTATTGTGTTCCATTGGTCTTTCCTGTTATCAGCCTCCATATTCACCTGATGTTGCCCCAAACGATTATTACATTTTTTTTCGATCGCTGTTAAAGGCTTTGATAGACAAGATTTCCTTTAATGAAAACCATTCGAGTTCAAGAGTTGCTTGGAAAATATTTTACATCAAAACCTGGGGGAATGTTATTCAAAATGTATCCATGAACTGATTAATAAGTGGCAAGATCTCATTGCAAATAATTGCGATTATATAATTGAATAAAATGTAATTGTAGTTTATTTTTAAGAATAAAATGGTTAAAACTAGAAGAAAGTTATTTCTGACTCAACCAAATAACTTGGCAGTATATCCAAATTAATTCAGCTATGTAAAGTCCTATCAATTTTTATTTTTAATTACCAATATGGGCTAAAAAGCTGCAGCATATGCGAGATCTTCGGATAATTTTCGTGCAAATCCAAGCTGGCTTAAGAAGAGTTTTGAATTTTGATAAACAATTTATTTCATTACATTTTATATAAGCGAATATAAATTAAAATTTTCTTTGCATTTTATTTTTAAGTTTTCCTTTCTAATTAATGATTACGCCTTATACAGTCCTAACTTGGAAAGGAGATGGGCGAAGGCAAGCTATCTGAAAACTCACTGTAAGTATCATGATGAAGAAGAATGAAAAATGCATCATGAAGAATCAATCGAGGCACGGATGAACAAAGGTCAGTTGAGTCATGGATGAACAAAGGTCAGTCGAGGCACGGATGAACAAAGGTCAGTCGAGGCACGGATGAACAAAGGTCAGTCAGCCACAGATGAACAAAGGTCAGCCGAGGCAAGGATGAACAAAGGTCAGTCGAGGCAGGGATGAACAAAGGTCAGTCGAGGAGGGATGAACAAACGTTAGTCGAGGCAGGGATGAACAAAGGTCAGTCGAGGCACGGATGAACAAAGGTCAGTGAGGCACGGATGAACAAAGGTCAGTCGAGGCACGGATGAACAAAGGTCAGTCAGGCACAGATGAACAAAGGTCAGTCGAGGCACGGATGAACAAAGGTCAGTCGAGGCACGGATGAACAAAGGTCAGTGAGGCACGGATGAACAAAGGTGAGTTGAGGCACGGATGAACAAAGGTCAGACGAGTCACGGATGAACAAAGGTCAGACGAGGCACGGAATGAACAAAGGTCAGTCGAGGCACGGATGAACAAAGGTCAGTCGAGGCAGGGATAAACAAAGGTCAGTCGAGGCACGGATGAACAAAGGTCAGTCGAGGCACGGTTGAACAAAGGTCAGTCGAGGCACGGATGAACAAAGGTCAGTCGAGGCACGGATGAACAAAGGTCAGTGAGGCACGGATGAACAAAGGTCAGTGAGGCAGGGATAAACAAAGGTCAGTCGAGGCACGGATGAACAAAGGTCAGTTGAGGCACAGATGAACAAAGGTGAGTCGAGGCAGGGATGAACAAAGGTCAGTGGAAGCACGGATGGACAAAGGTGAGTCGAGGCGGGGATGAACAAAGGTGAGTCGAGGCACGGATGAACAAAGGTGAGTCGAGGCACGGATGAACAAAGGTGAGTCGAGGCAGGGATGAACAAAGGTCAGTCGAGGCACGGATGAACAAAGGTCAGTGAGGCACGGATGAACAAAGGTGAGTCGAGGCAGGGATGAACAAAGGTCAGTCGAAGCACGGATGGACAAAGGTGAGTCGAGGCACGGATGAACAAAGGTGAGTCGAGGCACGGATGAACAAAGGTCAGTCGAGGCACGGATGAACAAAGGTCAGTGAGGCAAGGATAAACAAAGGTGAGTCGAGGCACGAATGAACAAAGGTCAGTCGAGGCACGGATGAACAAAGGTCATTCGAGGCACGGATGAACAAAGGTCAGTCGATGCACGGATGAACAAAGGTCAGTCGAAGCACGGATGAACAAAGGTCAGTCGAGGCGGGGATGAACAAAGGTGAGTCGAGGCACGGATGAACAAAGGTCAGTCGAGGCACGGATGAACAAAGGTCAGTCGAGGCACGGATGAACAAAGGTCAGTGAGGCACGGATGAACAAAGGTCAGTCGAGGCACGGATGAACAAAGGTCAGTCGATGCATGGATGAACAAAGGTCAGTCGAGGCACGGATGAACAAAGGTCTGTCGAGCCACGGATGAACAAAGGTCAGTCGAGGCACGGATGAACAAAGGTCAGTCGAAGCACGGATGAACAAAGGTGAGTCGAGGCGGGGATGAACAAAGGTGAGTCGAGGCACGGATGAACAAAGGTGAGTCGAGGCACGGATGAACAAAGGTCAGTCGAGGCACGGATGAACAAAGGTCAGTCGAGGCACGGATGAACAAAGGTCAGTGAGGCACGGATGAACAAAGGTCAGTCGAGGCACGGATGAACAAAGGTCAGTCGATGCACAGATGAACAAAGGTCAGTCGAAGCACGGATGAACAAAGGTCAGTCGAGGCACGGATGAACAAAGGTCTGTCGAGCCACGGATGAACAAAGGTCAGTCGAGGCACGGATGAACAAACGTCAGTCGAGGCACGGATGAACAAAGGTCAGGCCGTCCTATTGACTCACTCCATGATAGGCTTGACAAGTGGATAACTAGAGTGCCAAAAAACATGAAAGCTACCAACGCAGAGGACAACGCAGAGGACAACGCAGAGGACAACGCAGAGGACGAGCACAACCTTTGCACTCGCATTTATAGAGTAGGACGGTCATAATCAATGGCGGAATCCCTGAGAGCCGGCACCAAACAGATGTGACTCAAACCCCTTCAGTCAGATCTTTTTGGCGTTGTTTCTTCTGTCCTCAAGTTCCCCTCCGACGGTTGAAGAATTCGAGGTACTAATGATGATGATGATCGTGATGGTGTCTGTCAGAATGAATAAAAAAGTAGAAATTTATTTTATAAAGAAATAGAGACTATAGTTTTTTAAGGAAATAATGTTTCTATTTAAAAAATAAAATAAACCCTTTATTAAATAAAATGATTGCAGTCTTTAAATCAGTTCGTTTTCAGTTTACCTTTTTCCCATTGATTATTCAAAAAATAACTGAATGACATAGAGTTTATCTACGTAAATAAAAAGACACTTGTTAATGCTTATTGTTGAAAGTTTAGATTTTTAGATTTATGTTTTTGTATACAATACATAATTAATTATCAGCTTAAGAAATCGTAATTTATTAAATAAAAAAATGTATAGAAATTCTACAATTCATTCTGTCATTATTCTTAGCCTTTTATAATAGAATAGATTTGTTTTCAATTACCTGAACTTAGTGCCTAGGTAGGTGTGCGCTTGGGAAGACCACCTGCTGTAGGTTTGAATGTGGGAGGGGGGTTATGAATAATGACACGAAATTTTTAATCGGAGACACGAGTTCCAATTCCAGTTGGGTTCGTTATATTCACTTAAGTTAAAATCTCCTTGAGAAAGGTTAGCATCCACATCTTATGCCCCCAGCAATGGGTTAATTAGTAAGGCTTTTATTACTAAAACATTATTATTTCAAAAAAAATTTCTTATAATCTAAAAATATTTTCAGGCTATGAATAATCTGTAATACGTATATTATTATTATTATTATTATTATTATTATTATTATTATTATTATTATTATTATACTAATAATACTCGGTTGGAAAAAAACCTCGGATAGCACAACTTTTAAGTTTATCAAAACAAATTTGTACCCGAAGTATAATCATACTTCATTCGTTTATATAAAGAGATATGAAATTAATCCCTCCCTATACTCTACCATGTCTCTTTAACTACTCCTTTTACACTCTCTGTTAAATTACAAAAACTTACACTACTCATCAATTTTAATTTCATTTTTCGTTTCATTTCATTTTTGGAAGTGCTATCTGATGATCCGGCATCCTTTAAAAGGGGTCTGGTGAAATAAATTATTATAATGGTATAATGGTCTGTTTTCCTTTTAAATTTATACACACACCCACACACACACACACACACACACACACACACACACACACACACACACACACACACACACATATATATATATATATATATATATATATAAATGTTAATCAAAGAATTATAATTATTAAAATCCCCCTAATAATTTATATATTACTGCTTGAACCAGCTTCTAATGCTCCGGATGGAGCGGCTTGGGGATACAAGTCGTGACTCAAGGTGGGCACAGTCCGTTGGTATAAGTAGACTCGGATGAGTCACACGACTGAATTTGTGAAGACATAGCGCTATATCGAGCCTTGTGTATTACCTCTCCGTCCAGTGGTTATGAGGCTTGTGTCGTATCGTAACGGTCCGCGTTCGATTCTCGGTAGGCAATGCGCACTGCTCATGAGTCCCCAAAATAGGTCGAAACTGCCGTCCAGTGCTTTCTGCATTCTACTGAGGTTTTATCTGTACTCGATACTTTTATGTGTGTTTACTGTTCTAAAACCGATGATTTTGAATGCTGAGTTCTTCTTGGATATTTGCACCTTTGTAAACTCACCAATTTTTTGTTATAAGACATAACATTTATATTTCATGTACAAAAGAGCTTATCAATGTCATTGCTTGCGTGTGTTGTAAATCATTTCGTCAACTTATCCATGGAGAAATTGATTCTTTCAGTAAACATTGGTCGTCTCTTCATTTGAACGTGCGAGTAGATTGGACAGGTTTAAACATTAGTCTTTTGGTAAATATTCCTTGAGACTGTTCTTCTGATTTTAAAGGTAACCATTAGTGGTGGTTATAATTTCCCATACTTACAACAATTGATCGTATTTAATTCGTCTATTAGTCTATAGGAATGTTTTCGTTGTGTCTATAATTGTGTCTGTAGGTAACATTGGTCGTTCATAACCAAGTCCATGACAGAGCACCCGGTATGTAGCCCCGACCAGGGGTGGTTTACTCCTCAGCAGATGTGATCTTTATTTTGTAGCCCTAACGACAGGGTTGCAATTTGGAAGTAGAAACGAAAGGTACGTACATTTCATATAATTTTGTCTTGTCACGTAATATCAAGATCTTTAATATATGACACATGACAGTCCACTTTTTTATGTTTTCTTTTACATACAACACATTGTACTTATTTGACTGATGTTTTTTAAACAGTAGATTTCAACTTATATAATGTCTTTACGATACGTCATATCCACATACGTTGTTTAGATCAAGAAATAAAGATATACACACATGCATAATAATGACCCGTCTGCTATGTCGCAGGCGACTACCCTGTCACATTTCTGTCTGTTGACCACTCAAAGAGCCCAGCTGTGGTTTATACTGTTGAGCGGATCTCATTTACAGTCTCTGGAATAGAGAGCCTCATTAATAGTTTCAATAAGTCCAATACATTCAGAGCTTCAAACATGATGTCTTGCTCAATCATCGACGGCATCTGAACAGTTATGTAAACCAAGTTTCACTCACCAGGCTTGGTTACTGTTTTGGGGTTTTCCAACGGTGCCGAACACAAGGATGGCTTCGCCAGGCCGAGAAGATCAAATAAATCGAGCATGGTGAGATTTGAACCCGGATCTCATGGTAGGAAAGAGGATTTTCTAACCATTTGCCCAGAGAGAGAGAGAGAGAAACAAAACCAGCACACTCAGCACTTGTGCAAAGACTGTACTCCCCAATGATTGTGTCAACCCGTGGTATGGTTTTCAGACACTTTCTAAAAGTGCCAAACGCCAGGATTGCCACCGATAACATCAAGAAGCCTCCTTCCTGACAAATCGAACCCAAGACTCGTGAACTCATGTTTAGAAAGCGAACGTTCTAAACACTCGGCCATGTAGTTGTTTGCACATGCATATAAATAATAATAGCTAGCCACACGTATTCGAGGATACCCGTCTACTAGGACGGCTAGACAATCCCTATTGCAGACGCTCACTCAGGCACATTTGTATTTGTTCAACATCCACATAACCCACTTGTTGTTTATACTGAAACTATGTTAGCAGACCTTAGTTACAGTTTCTGATGGAGAGAGCGTGTTATCTAGCGTGATCAACAAATTGAACAAGGTTAGCACGCTCAAACCCTAGCTTACGATGGCTTAGGTTCCGTGTACCCAATTTCAATCACAAGGCTTGGTTCAAACCGTGGTATGTTTTTCAGGCAACCCCTGGTATGGTTTTTCAGCTACTTTCCGTCCCACTTCCAGACCGGTAACATCAGGAAGTCACCAAATCGACCAAAACTTAAACAAATCGACCATTGTGAGATTCGAACCCGGATCTCATGGTCAGAAATCGAGCGTTCTAACCACTCAGCTACGTGTGTGTGTGGGTGCACGCACATACATACATACATTTGATAATCCTATATATTTTGGATTTTTCTACTTGGTTCATATGGAAGAGAAGAAAGCAAACATTCAGTCTATTGTATACTCCAGCGAATTAAAAAAACAAAAAAAAACAAAAAAGAAAACTAAAAAAGACTGAAAGAATTGAGGAAAAATGATAAGGAAGGAGAAAGAATGGAATCAAGACACACTCACATGAAAGAATAAAAGAATAAAAGAATTATATCGACAACTGCAATGGAATTGTGCATATTGATCGATTGAAAAATACTGCCTGACATCAGTCGACCTACTTTGGAGAAACTCAGCAGGAATTTGGTGCACGCAAACGAGGAATTTTTAAGGGGAACAAGAACTACAAAGAAACTGCTGCTAAAATCAGAAAGATATAACTGCAATACTGGGGACACATCATGAGGAAAGAAAACTTGGCGAGTATAAAACTCACGGTTCAAAATGAAGGAAAGAGAAACAGAAGAAATCATGATTAACCTGCTTAACTGTTTTATTTAAATGAATAACAATTCGTCCGTGCATCGAATGTTTCTGCCAAATCTAGTTTGGTGCTATATATCTAGAGATCCTTAACAAAAAGCAAAGAAGAAATGCAATGTTATCGGTCCTATTTTGGCATCTCGGTTTCAGTCACGTTCCAAACAGGCTTTTCTATTATTATTTTCACGATAATCGTTCTTATGAGGATTCTTCTTTGGTATCTAAACTTCAGGAATTTAAACACAGTACTAGATTGGCAGATAGACCTCATAATTTCAGTGTTTGAATTGCTAGTTGTAACCGAAAGTTCTATGTTAATAGTTTCTTCTCCCGCTCTTCTCGCATTTGGAACTTTCTTCCGGCTTCCCGGCTTCTTGCCAACTATGATCTTGAAAATTTAACTGCAACGCCAATCGTCATCTTTTGTTCTTTTATTGTTCTCTCTGTTTCTCTCAGTCTCAGTACTCTCCCACTCCTGCATCTTAGTGGCATTATTGCCTTGCTTGGTGTGAAATAATTAAAGAAAGAATAAGTATTATAAAGGCAGAGAGAGGTCGTAAAAGAACAAGGACTCAAGTTGTGGAGAGAAGTGGTCGCCCAAATTCCGACTGAAAGAATCATAGTCAACCAAAAATATAGTGAGAGAGACAGAGAGAATGAGAGAGTGAGAGCAGAGTGTAAGAAACAGTGAGAGAGAGAGATAGAGTGAGAGTAGATTAAGAGAAAGAGAGTGAATGCAGAGTGAGAGAAAGACAGAGAACTGAGTGAGAGAAAGAAAGAGAGATCGAGCGTGAGAGTGAGAGAGAGAGAGTGTGTGTGTGTGAGAGAGAGAGTGAGAGAGTACCAAAAAGGAAAATTCTGAATCCAAAACTAGCATTTCTGTTTTCATTCCAGGCTGCTTAAATCATTTCCTTGTGAAATGGAAGCTTATTATATTGTTATTTGGTATCGTGAAAGTGACAGTCATTTACTTTATAGATAATTTCAATCCAGGCAAAGTAGCCTTCTTGTGATAACTCAAGCATTTGATGAAGGCCGTCAATAACAAACAATGCAATACATCAATATTTAGCTTCAACAGGATAATATCACGCATTGCCTTCGACGTAACAACTAGAAATCGCTAATACACTGACGTTTAAAAAGTCATAGTTTAGCACTGAGGAAAGATAATCCCACAATACGTTGACGTCATGAAATCATCCGACATATAGCAGTTTCGCTCCGACATCAGAGGAGTTAGTGTGAACACTGGCTAGGCTCTTCCTGGGAAAATGGCCTGAATTATTAGCATTAGAACGGGGTATCATTCCATTCTTGAGATTTTGAAGATATTTGACATCCCTCGATCTATAGAGTCAGTTTGAACCGGTAATAATTGATGAAAGGTTTTAACGCCCACTGTGGACAGTGCATTGTAACGGTAATATTATTCCTCATAAAGAAAGATTTGACATTTATTGACAGAACAACCAGTATCGGTTGAAATTTCTTAAAAATTCGTTCGCTTAAAACAAATTTTCGGGAAAATAAGTTTCTCCCGTCCAGTAGGTTTTATAGCTCTTTCTAGTATTGATGGAGGTTTCCTCCGTAACCTTTGGTTTGAAGTAGTGTGGAATGTCAACATCTTGATTATGTCATTAATTTCTCTTCGAGTTACATGTGGCATCCATTTTAGTTGTTGCTGCTGTTGGTAATCCTTAAATTATGTGCTTTCTGTTATTTGGTACAGTTCTTTGTGATTCTGTTTCTGTATCGCCAATCTGCAATGTTCGAAGAAGTATTGTCCTCTTCTCGTCCCAAAGACTTTCTTTGATCTGAGAATGCAGTTGTATACAGCTGACAGTTTAGATATTTCTGAACAGGTTTGGCATCATGCATGCCATCCAGAAGAAAGTCTTGATCTGACGAGGCTATTTAAGAACATGAATCTCGTTTTAAGGTAAATGTTTTTTTTTTCGCAATTTGCGGTGCTATTTGTAAATCACCAGAATTATAACTTTGTAGAACAGACTCTCAAGAGGAAGCTTTCCTCATCGCAGCGATCTAAACCGGTTTATTGTCAGCCGTTATTTGTCTATATTTCTGAGATGAGGTATTATGTACACTATTTACATTATGAGTTCAATACCCGGTTAAGGCGGGGGATAACTTGGAGAGGGAAATTAACAGGAGATAACTGCTAACTGGAATCCATTAGACATAGCACGGGAACTAAAATAGTCTACTCCAGTGAGCGAAATAAAGGTTTCAGTTCGACATTCCAACCACCTGAAGAAGGCTGGAGCGTACAACGGCCGAAACGTTGTCATAAATATGGCGACAATGATGAGGACAATAGTCCGAATAATGTAAATAGTGTCAATCGTTATCTTTGCTAGATATACATGGACTTCTTATTCCCTCATTTTACTCTCTAACAGCAACCTCAAACAGTAAGCCTTTACATTCAGTGACTAACGGGGGTTATATTAAGTGAACAATTGTTTAAATAAAGCAGACGGTGAAATCGGAACCAGCGCAAACTACTTAGTTTCGGCTATAAAAGAAAATCTTTAAAAAGCCTAGTTTCGAAGAAACCGAAAATAAAGTACTTTAGAATTTGATATCTAAATCTAAAATACCGTCCAATGAAAAGACCAGAATTAGTAGACTTAAACATGACAAGGTTTTTTTAAGTTAATGAATGAAGCTAGAGCCATGTCTAGAATAGAGGCAAAATTAAATTAAATCGAAAAATAAGAAAGACTTTTCTGAAGAACTAGAAAAACTGCCATCCTCCTCCTAATACCTTATATCATACCGTGAAAATTCTATAAAATGTAGAACTATAGTGTTATTGTGCACGATATCCAGTTTTGTGTTGTATGCAAAACGTGGAACATGAGATCATATGATTCTACTGCCTCCACTATAGATGGTCGGGGTTCGTCAACATCAAAAGCTCAACGTAAAAAAATGAAGATATTTATTGAAGTTCAAGAAATAATTTTACATTGTTATTTACTGAGCGTATTTAACACTTGACCCCCTGTGAGGGTCAAATTCAGTGTTGTAATGTTGTCTTTGTTCACAATAAGTGAGAATGAGGAAGGTCGTATTTAGGATGAGTATCGAAGGAACAGAAGACTAGCTAGGGAAAACAAAGAAGAAGCGGCTTATTGAATACTCCTTAATAGAACGGAAATACTTGAGTAAATCAACTACTCCTCAAATCCTCATCTAATAGGAGCAGTCCATTTTCTAACTAGTAGGGAAGAGAAGAAAGTACACTACTCTGCAACACAGTAATATTGATTTGTAGCACGTTTATTTATCATCTCTCAGTTGCGTCTCTGTCTTTGGGCAGAGTGCGTTCAGAAGCGGCTCTGTCAAAGGACAGAATCGTAACTGAGGAAAATTATACTGAGAGATGCCGGCTCTGTAGAACAGCTGCTTGCAGCCGCGCCTTCTCATTGCACTAGATAGGAGGATCGGTTCGGTACACGGACCGAGGCCAACGCAGCTGATGATTGCGGGGGATCGGGGAATTTTGTTCCTTGCCCGGCTGTACACGCTCGGGCTCCCCACATTAAACCGACCTTGTGTCACAACCTGACCTCGTTGGGTGGGGGTGAGTAAATGCAGATATTGATTTCATAATTTCTTATCATTACCCGTCATACTGTGTAATGCAAATCAGTCAAGTCCAGTAGGCTTCACTGCGGAGAATGGAGCCACAGCTAGGCGTTTCTCATTGGTTCCTGTATGAAATAGATTTTTACGAGATTAAGTTGATAGCTACATAGCCAAACGGCTTCGAATCCAGAGTTGTCCTTCTCCTAGGGTAGTTGCCAACGTAGTCTTTCTTTCTCTTTTCGGTTTCCTTTTCCTTTCTGTTACGTTAAAAAGAAGAAAGAAAACTATTTCATTATTCTTTCTTTTATTATGTCTCTTTACCCTGCTATTTAATCCATAGCAGGGGGAGAAGAGATGGATTCGTACCCTTCCTGTAACAAACGCAACTGGAATTCTAACCCTATTCTCCTATTTCTTATTCCGGGCCGTTAACCATCACACATCCGCAAGCACATAGCGATTTACTAAGATTTACTAAGCGGAGCTTAGGTGTCGCACAGGACCGAAAGAAGGGTGTACCCTGACAAGATCGAAGTCATTATTCAGTCATACTTGATGCAGCGAGACAAGCTTGTTGACCATTACCGATCACCAGCCGATCTTCTCTGTCGCACAAGGAGCGTCGGGAAACCGAAGTCGCAAATAAAGTTTCTCTGAGTTTAATCCTGTATATATTTTTACTGCCGACTTTATGAGATCCTCTTTGCCAAATTGTCCATTTTCTTTCTTTTTTACAAAAGATATAATGAATCAATACTTCAGGAGACAGAAACTGGCAAATATTGGGAATGTCTTGCATTATTTACATTACTCGGACTGTTTGGGTCTAGTCACTGGATCTAGCCAACGTCTTAATCTACTGTGCCATGTGCCCTTGAGTAGTGAGTTCAATACCAGGCTACAGCAGTAGTGAATAAATAAATTGGAGAGTTGAGTTAAAGGAAAATAACTGAGGCATCGGGAGGAGGCATGGCACGTAGAACTAGAACAATCTACCCCGGTGAACGAAATAAAGGGTTCGGTTCGAATTCCCAATCACCTGGAGAAGGCTGGAGCGTACAACGGTCGAAAGGTTGTGAATATAGCAATGAAGAAGAGGATAACAGTCCGAATAATGTAAATAATGCAAGTAATCATAATACCTCATCTTAGAGATATAGACAGATACTGAAGAAAAATTCCAACCACCTGAAGAATGTCGGAACGTACAACGGTCGAAACGTTGTGAATATGGCAATGAAGATGAGGATAACAGCCCGAATAATGTAAATAATGCAAGTAATCATAATACCTCAACTCCACAGATATAGACAGATATTGGGACTTTTATTGTTAAGTGCGAATCATATGGGAATCAGCTGGTTATAATCTGTTACATTACACAATTATTTTCCGATAATCTTTTATATTTTGTCGGCTCTTTGCGCATACAAAATTTCGATTGAGTTTAGCACAATATCCATGGATCAGAAACTGTTTGTAGGATTTATAAAGGTTGGGGTTTAAAATGTCAGCAGAAACCAGATTATCGATTGCTTGTCAGTATACTCTGCACGTTAAATAATCAACACATGGCAGTAGAATTGTCCACGTTTCTGTAATTCAATTCCACGTGTCAAATCTTCACTTACAATTTCAAGATTATTTCGATTGCAAGTGTTAGAGAGAAACGACTAAGACTTTCCCCTATTTAACAAGTGCCATAGCATCTTGATAATTTAGCGCCAAATAGCAGCGATTGATCTTTAATCTAAATAACGAGAATAAAAAAAGACCAACAGTAGAAACAGCTATATATCTCTTTGGATTATGGCGTTTTTCTAAGCGTAGTTTTGATGTGGCACAAGGCCGCAAGTACTGCGCACTATTTAGGGCTGAACTCACTATTCAATCCTAATTGATCAAGCAAGATTAGCTTTATAGCAGGCCGAGGTGCCCTCCACATAATAGAGTGGGTTTTTAAGCGTAGCTTAGACGTGGCACAAGGGCGCAAATATTGAAGTATTCTCTCGTAAATGATTTAGCGAGACAAGCTAACCATTACACTACGTTCATCTGCCTTAAACCACCTCGAAACCAGCTTCCTGGATAGCGATTTGCTAAGTGTTGCTTAGATGTTATAGAAGGCTGAAAGTATGGAACACTGAACTCACTCGTAATTGATGTAGCAAGACAAGCTTACTAACCATGTAAGCTGCACACGATTCGTATATAGACAGACTTAAATATAAATAATTGGGGTTTGGTATATTTTGTTTGCATATATGTCAGTGCTGTCATTGTTGTTAAATCTAGTTTTCTTCTTTTCTTAAAGTTGAGTTTGAATGTTTCTCTTAAAATCCTTTACGTTCTTTCACTTTTATTCAAACATCATTACGATGTTCTTTCTTGGTTTATTCATTTATTTATTTCTGTCGTTTTAAATTTCTTTGTTCTTTTTCTTTCCTTACGTTATCAGTTGCTTTTTTTCCTTTTTTATTAACCTTTCTTTCTTTTTTTTTTCCTTTCTTTCTTTCTCTTTTCGGTCTCCTTTTAAGTTTTGTTTCGTTATGAACAAAAAGAAATAGATCGAAAAGAAAGAGAGACATTTCTTTTGATTTCCTTATTCTTTCTTTTTCGTTTATTACTAATCATTTTCTTTCCTTTTTTTCTTTCTTTTTTTCTTTCCTTCCTTCTTTCTTTCTTTCTTTCTTTCTTTCAAATCCTTTCGTTTTTTCTTCGCTAAGAATTGCTATCCTTCTTTCTTTCTTTTTTGTCCCAATCTCTTTTATCTTCTCTCTTTCTCTATTCTTTCGTTACTCTTTCATTCCTCCTCTTTTTATTTCTCATCGCTTTCTTTGTTATTTGTTTCTTTTAATCTTTCATTAAACTCCCCAATCTCTCTTTTCTCTTTCTCTTTATTTGTTGGCTATGTCTTTCTTTCTTTCTTTTTTCTTCCTTTCCAGTCTATTCTTTAACGAAATAAAGATAATTATAATAAAGTTTACCTACCGTCTTTGAACGTTTGGGAACAGAACTAACGGATTTTGGAGAAATTGAAAATCGTATAATTATGTTTTTAGGCAGTTTTACTGTTCGGATAAATATATACTTACTAAAAGGCTAATCACCTGAATTTACGGCAAGGCGGGCATAAACTGTTCAAATGTCAAGAATACAATATAATAATGAAGCTCAAGTGTACAGCTATTGAATATCTTAGGGTTCTCATTACTGTGAGCAAAGTATGTAGACAAAGTCAAATGCTCGTTGAGCATTGACCAACTAATTACGAAACGGCCCCATCGGGGGTCGAGTCTTATAGCAAGAAGTGTCCATCAGAAAGGAGCGGCTATAGAAACCGCTCACCTGTCGACAGTGATAAACTTCTCATATCTATCGCTGACGTAAAGTGCGCGGACTGGACAATGAGTCTCCCAGGACAAATATGCTCTGGCCAGGGGCCTGCGGTTTCCTAGCGAGTAGCAATGGATGCGTTCCAACGGGCCAAATGTTCCCGCCAGGAATTGAAATTACTTTTGACCGTTTCGGCATAATGACCGACCGGTTTAGTAACGGCCTCTTGTGACTTTCTATCTTTCTTCAGTTCCGGGATTCGAAGAGACAGCTGTGAGGTCGCTATCATGGCTTTAAAATCAATGTTGAACAGCATCAGAATAACGCTACACAAGAGTTTTGCTCCTAAATCGTAGAATTAATATCGCAAAAAATTGTTGGTTTTGCGCGATCCAACCTCACTGGCGATTTCAAATGCGGCTCTTGTGTTCATTATCGGAAATATTAAAAGCGTAATACTTTAGCAAACTAGTCCTGCAAATCATTTTTTGTAGTGAGTTCCAACATCACAGTTGTTTGCACACTATGAACATTTTAATTTACAAAGAAATATTTTTGTGAACATGAATAGAAGATAGGTTCGACTACCGCACGGTTCATACTCTTACTTGGTTTTTTGAATATGATTAGAGGTTTATCATTTGTTTCCTAATTAGGTAAGGCCCTATGAACTAAATCCGACAGCAAGGCCTCTGATTGGAAGATTGCAGGTCTTGAGAAGCTTGGAACTACATCTTAAATGATGTTATTCTCAGGTCCACCCTGGCCCGGTTTGGTAGCACCAGTTAGGGTCCGAGATAGGGAAAATAATCAACCCCCAAACAAACAAAAAAACACTATGAAAGTATAAAAATACATTTTTATAGTAAAAATGCCAGCAATATATTTTTATATAAAAAATGCCAACAATACATATTTATAGTAAAATTCCTAACAATACAATTTTAAAATAGAATTAACAATACATTTTATAACATAATGACCAACAATACATATTAAATATCAGTGATGGTATACAATTGCGTTGAAAATATATTTAGTTAAAGGCATACAATAGTGTTCAGAATATTTAGATTTTAGCATTGAATACCCATAGATGTGTTGATATGCCGCTAAGCAAAATCAAATAACCAAATCTTGTTTAGGATTGGGTTTCCCGGTCCTTTTAAATTCTGTTTCGGTTCTATAACCCTAACGGTTGTCCTTTCTTTTACTAATACAACTCCACACAGTGACCCTCTACCTTGAATGGCTCCTGGTCTATATATTGGGGGAACATTAGTAAAAGCAATATTCTTTAGCTTGTGAGCCAATCACAATTTGGCAAGCATTTTTTTTTAATATTAGGAGATGGGATTACAATACTTATTCCTCATATTTTATCATTCTTACCTATCGACGTGAAATGTGGTTTCGAATTTGGCTCTTCTCTTTAGTGATTTAATCTCTTCACAAATTATTAGACAACGATAGAAATTCCCTTTCATATCGTTTTACACATAGCGAGAAGGAAAAGAGACAGAGTCATGATTTTCCAAGTAATGTTACAATGGTATTATTTATATAATTGTATGATGTGCAATTTACCCTAATCAAGATAGGACTTTCTCACCTGATTTTAGACTGTTGTATCACAGGTATTTCTGTAACGATGCATCCTGCACTCAGATCCATATAATACCCTTAATTTTTTTTTTCGCATTTATTTGATCTACACTGTATTCTGCAATCTCCTATATATTTCCAAGAATATTTCTCGAAAGATTTCTAACGGCAGTGAAGAAAGTAAGTGCAAAATGCTGGATAATAAAAGAGAAAACAACACAATTCATTGTTATATTTTATTTTATTTTATTTTATTTTATTTATTTTTTTATTTTTTTGTCGTCAGTTTGTGTTTTGAGCAAACTGGGGCAAAGATTCTTTAAGTTCGATGTATCTAGAAATAAACTTTCTGCACCGAGAAAAATGAATTTTATTCTGTAGAGGAGACAAGAGAATAACGTTTCATAGTTTATTTTCTCAAAAGTTGAAACCGTGAATCAAAGCGAGAGACGGATCACTTGTTTTAAGCGGTTCCAAAGATGGCGTTCAGTGCATTATCTGGTAACAGCAATGGAACACTTCTGTGTAGGTGCTTTAGGTAATATTTCTAACTTTAAACTTTCTAACAAAACTTGAGTATCTAAAATTGGGTTAACGTTTAGCCTGGCTCACAGACAGCGTATTTCATTTTCAAATTGCCGGGGAGAAAAGGAATAAAACAGTTATAAAAATAAAGTCAGAAGAAAAATGAAGGGAAAAAGTTTAAAAGTAATACTGAAGATGGATTGAAAAATAGGAAAGAAAATGTAAACAAAAATGATTACCGTAGACAACTTAGAAACTTTCTCAAATATTAGAATGCATCTAAAAGATTTTTGTATTCAAATTTTTATTGTCTTTTTTATTTATATGCTATGTTATTTCATGATGAGGCCATTTATAGACTTCCACAATATCTTCTTGCGGAGGGGTCTATAAACAAGAAATCAGAAACAAACGACAGGTGCTAACAACAAATCCAAAACTAGCTCAACCCACTTATTATTACATATGCAATGGAAATAAGTAAATTAAAAAGGAAGGGGGTCTCCACCCTGAAAATCTGCATTCTAAATCCTGGCTTTTTAAATTGGTTCGAACGATTCTCCTGGAAATTACGCAATTATTTCATATATGAAACGGCCGATAACTTAGCGTGCTCTTAAGCGCAAACGATATAGCATCCAGAGAGAATCAAGCTCTACGTTATTTATGGCCTCTGAAACTAAAAATTGGTCGATGTCGTGATGCCATCAGCCAGCAATGGATATCGGTTCAGAAAATAAAATCGTGTTTACATTCCACCTTATTCGGTTATATTCACTTTCGTACAGATATTCTTGGGAAAGGCTGAAACCGTCTTCCCTAGCTCAGACGAATTAAATAGCAGGGTCGACTGGGCCATCTGGCCTTGGGTTGTAACCATTCTAGAAGTAAAATACAGAAACCCAAACATTGAAGAAAGTAATGGGGAAAATCTACTATCTTTCTCGAGTATTCATGGCTATTCACAGATAATAAAGAAAAGGAAGCTGTGAAGAGTAATGATCGCCTAAGTACATTTAATGATGCATATTTTGATAACTCATCAAAAATCTCTGCAATGGAAGCAATATATGTCGAAATGTTTCTGAATTGAACGAAATCCAGTATTTATTTCCTTTTATATAAACCCGACACAAATAAGACACTTGATGTGATAATGATTTCACCGTTCGGACATCACGCATTTAATGGAGACCCCAACTAATTCAGTCCTCGCTGTCCTGCTTTAAATAATGTATCTTTGTTTCTGAAAGTTATTCTAACCAGTCACGATTATTTTCATCAACTTTTCTAGAATCTTTGGGCTTGCGAACTACCCAGACCCAAGCTAAGTCTTAATTTTAGAGTTTGAACTCTTTTATCGATTTAGCAGAATATAAACAAGAAGCATTCTGCCGATTTATTGCCATTGGTTTGAAGAAGCTAATGGATAAACGGAATGAGATTCTTTTTTTTTAAATGTCCTTCCTATAACAGAGGATGGTGAAAACTTTTCGGAACGATACTTCCTAATATTTGACCAAATGGACAAACATTAAGACATTGCTGAAAGCGCCTTTTCGTTGGACTGTGAACTTTTCAGCACCCCCTGCTAGTAATTTTACTAACATTTTAATTGCAGAAATTATTAGTCCAACAACTTATTAGCTGAATTAGCTTGATACCAGTATGGAACCACTTCAAAATGTCCAATTGTTTTTTTTTATGTCTCTTAATTAATCTTCTGAGACATTTAAGATGCCCTCCACTCCACCCACCACAAAAAAGGCAGGGAAAATCATGACTCAGCAGAAATGTTTTTAAAGACATGAGAATTTTTATCCATAGCGAGCTCAATAAATATTTTCTATTGACCAACAATTCAGAAATTTTTGAATAATCTGCGTTTTTGAAGACCCTTTTTCCATCACTCTAAATAAGTCTATTGTATGTTTCCTGACAATAGAAACCATCTTGACTATCCTTTTCTTGTCACTGGAACTGAATTTCTTTTATACTCTTTTAAATTTTTATGGCTGTCGATGTTTTTTTTTATTTTATTCTGGTGAATAATTCTATGAAATACAAATGTATCTGTTTTTAATTTAAATTGATTGTAAATACTTCAATCAATCTCGTTTTACGAAACCTAAAACAAATATATTACATCTTGAACTATATAATTACATTTAAAGAGACTCGTGTAAAGATGAGTACTAATTGTGAGTAACTGAATGTTTAAGTTTTTCACTTTTTTAAATATCTAAATTTAGGACGTTTCAAGAATTCTGAAATAAATTCCCTACAGAATTAAAAGTCTGTCCAAAAGCCAAGTTCTAATGAGAAAATATCCAATAATAAATTTTCAAAAAAAACGAATGAAATGATTAAATTTTATTTTTTTCAAACCAAACCAAGAAAGCAAACTGAATTCAATAATTAGATTTTAACAAAAAATCCTACAATGAGATTTTGAAAGAGAAGGGAAACTTTTGCAGGTGTTACAAATTAGTTCAGCTGAGATCGAATATTATTGATTAATTTTACAATGTTTATAACTTTGGAGATAAACCAGATAATTGTTATCTATTGTTTCTGGTAGCCTCTTCCACTCAAGGTTCAATGCTACATTCAACAATTGCATAAAAGGTCTACGGGCCCGATTCTACAGAGAAGAGTGGATTGACTTTGCTGTGTATTCGCTGTTTAGAATAAAATATTATCCTTAAGTCAATTCTTCAATTTCTTCTTTTTCCCAGCTACGAGTTAAACAGCAGAGCAGCCTGGGCTATCTAGCGCTGTGCAGTAGTTAGCCTAAGGGAAGAAAACTACATTTAAGACATTCTCCAATACCTCAGTGGATACTTATCTCAATGAGAATTTCCCAAGATGGATCGAGCAGGCCAGTGATAATGACAATGTGTTCGTGAAATGGCCACCACTTTCACTTTATAATGTCATGGAAAAGGTTTATATATACCTCCTTTCTACATGCCAAGAGGAACTTAAGCAAAGAATCACTGAGGTGCTGGAGAATGCTACGAAAGACATGCTACAGCGTGTTTGAGAGGAGCTGGACTACCGACTTGACGTGTCTTGTGTCACAGGTGGTGAGCATATTGAATATTTGTGAAACTTTGTGCAATAGACACTATTTACATTGTTCGGACTATCATCCTCACATTTGTTGCAATATTTATCACAACGTTTCGACCGTTGTACGCTTCGGCCTTCTTCAGATGTTTGGAATGTCGAACTGAACCTTTTATTTCGCTCGCTGGGGTAGACTGTTCTAGTTCCACGTGCCATGTCTAATGGATGTCAGTTATCAGTTATCTCATATTAATTCCCGTCTTCAAGTTCTCCACACTCTTTGGGTCATGTCACTGGATCTAACTAAGACCTTTATCCACTGTGCCATGTGTCTTTGAGGACACCTGTGTATGTATTTCTGGGTATTATAAACCTAATGTCTTCAGCAACCGTTTTTTCTAGTGCTCATATTGCAATGTTTGCTGTTATCATTACATTTTTTTTTGTTTTTGTTTTTTTACCAGAGATCATATTGCATTTTTTCGTTGTTATTAATGCTTTTTTTTCTGGTGCTCCTTATTAATGGTTCCCATATTGTATTAATTTCTATGCTTGGTTATCTCAAGAGATTTTTTGTGGCCTAGCACCTGAAGAAGGCCGGATCGTACAACGGCCGAAACGTTGTGATAAATATGGTAACAAAGATGAGAATGTAAATAGTGTACATAATAACTCTCAGAAATATAGTGCAGTAGGTTATAAAATCTCGTTCGAATTTTGATAAATAATTCTTTTATTGTTCAATATGAAGACTAATTTAGTTTGCCTGGTGTATGTAGTTACTCAGATATTCACATTTTAAAGAATAGTAATTTTTGTGAGTGGGGACACCCTGTATTACTGGTCATAATAAAAATATTTAATGCGGAAAGAAAGGTCAAGCCAAAATAGACGACACCCTCATACGGAGGGAAAATAGACAAATCCCTGAAGCGGAGAGAGCTCATAGTGATGTCCTCCAAAAGAAGGTTTGCTCCAAATTAAACGAATACCCCAAAAGGCCCCAGAAGATGGGCATGTGGTTGAGTTTCGAATTCGATAAATTAAGAAATAAATACTCGTCTTTTAATGTTCAGCGGGGTCGGCTCACTTGCCTTGAGTGACAAGCAGTCTAGAAAAGCAACAAAACTTAATTCAAAAGCATAGAGAAGGCAGTTAGACAACATTACTTTATCTTTGCCAAGAATTACTGGCAATTTACAGATAATAAAGAACAGGAAGCTACCGAGTTGCGATCACCTACGCCCTGAACGGATATAGCATTAAAAAAAGAGAATTCGGTTAAGTGTTAATGGTAGCTGATACCCGTATTTTATTTTCTGCATGCAAAGATAAACTTATATCTGAATGAAGCGGTATAATCTACTGCAGCAATCAATTTTGCAAAACTGCTTAGCAAATGAACAGCTATCCGTCATTCTTGAATTTAGTTCGTAAACAAATATCGAAATGTCTTTTCTGTTAACTTTTATATGCAAGCGTACAGTTGTGCAGCACTTAATTATTTTAGCTTGCATGTTTGTTTATTTATTTAAAAAAAGTGTATCGAATGAATGGAAAAAAGTAACATCGGCTGTTAATACATGTAATCCCTTTCACCGATCCATAGCTCGTTGTCATGGAAACCAATTAACGGTGCCCGTATGGAAAGTTAAGGTTGAAATTATTCAAGCGAAAGTAAACGATGGCGGAGTATTGAATAATCAGGTGCGAATCAGAGGACAAATTAGTGCAGTTGTGCTGGAAGGTTCAAAATTAGCCTCAGATATATACACGGATAATTCGTTTCCATGAGGAAAAAAAAAACTTTTGACTACATTAGTGCGAAGTTTGACGAGTAGATGCGTTCCTTATATTACAAGAGACCAGAAACATAGCACTCACGCACACATATATATATATATTAAAATTACTTTTAAAAAATATGATTCTTTCGCAACACAAGTGTTCTCATGTTTCAAAAACGAGAGCCGAAAATCTCAATATAATTATTAAAATTAAATTGAGTTAAAGTATCAAGTCCTGTTTCATCCTCAAGCGAAAATTTAGATCCCTAAATTTTCGCTTGAAGAAACAGGGCTTCATAATTTAACTGTTAACATTGTTTTATTGTTGACCTAGCTAGATGCCACCTCAAGTTCTCTTCTAATAGTTTCTTTTCTCCCTTCTGGAAATCTTTTTGTTGCATGCTTTCTAGAAGAGTGACGTCAAGTATTGGGTTTTATTATGTGTGTGCGTATATATATATATATATATATATATATATATATATATATATATATATATATATACTAGTAATAATCTTATAAGAAATTATACTCGTCCGGAAAACCTTCGGAGTCTTGATTTGCAATTAATCAAACCAATACCAAAGCGGAAAAAAGCTACAAAAAAGGAGAGAACAAAGAACATTGTAAATCAGTCGAAAATAATCGTCTAGCATCCAAGTCCAAAGTCCAAGAAAAAAACGCGAAACGGGTAAGCAAAATGACTAAATAAAGTGCCCAATACGTTAAGTAGAGCAGACCTAAATAAACCTAAAGAACCAGACAAACCTACCAAAGTTTCGCCTAAGCTAATCGCTAGGGATAGCTATATATATATATATATATATATATATATATATATATATATATATATATATATATATATATATATAATAAAAATGCTTAAACACTAATATTCCATAGTTATAATTTATTACATTGGAACCGTAATTAATATCCAATTCATCAGAAATACAAATTCAAAAAGAAATCGGAAAATATATATATATATATATATATATATATATATATATGGTGTATATTAACCACTAAAATCATATATATATATATATATATATATATATATATATATATATATATATATATATATATATCTAGAATAAGTTTCACCTAAATGAATATACAGACAGAGTAAACTGAAGGAGCCAGTTTACCCTGAAGAGCCTTTTAGGTGTAACCTAGGTAGTTTTGCCTGTCTCCTTAAGATTTATTCTAGTTTATCGCTCTACCTTGCGTATTGAGCACTCTACGTTTTAGTCTTTCTAATCGTTTGGGGATTTTTTTCTTTGCACGAAGGACTTAAAGCACTTGGCGATTTGTTTCTGATGTTTTTACTTCTTTCTTTTTTATTTACAATTCTTTCCTCGTTTAACGTTTTGTCCTGACATATCTGCAAGTTCAACTATCAGAGGTTTTACAAACGAATACTACTATTATATATATATATATATATATATATATATATATATATATATATATAATAGGAAAGAACTCGTTAGGTAAATAATCCAAATTTCTTTAGTATTTTTGTTATTATTTAAAAAAAAAACAGTGCTCGATACAAAAGTAGAGCTTTAATATAATTATGGAATCATATTTTTAAATAAATAATTATATATACATTATTGAGTGCAAATGACAAGTAATATTTGAATTTTAATGTAGTTTTTCGTAGAAGGGAAATAATACAGAAATTATCCTGTGTTCTTGCAATCGTCTCTAATATTTTCGAATATTCGGACATTGTAGCGAAACACGTTGATTCCCTTCTTATTCTACTGGTGAGATGGAAGTTTTACTTAAACAGCTTCTTATCGCTACTTTGTGGAACCGACTCCCAAGCGGATGCTTCCCCGATCAATACAATCTTAATCTGTTTAAGTCAAGAGTTAACCGTTATCTTTTCCACATATCCTAATGAACTGCGAACTTATTTCTTACTCTGTAACGCTCTACCACGCGTGGCCCTTGGTGCTTGTACAGGAGGAAATATTATTGGAATAAAAATCTACTAAATAGTAACATTCACATACTGTGTAAGGGTCATGATCGACATTGTACACACACACACACACACACACACACACATATATATATATATATATATATATATATATATATATATATATATATATATATATATATTCACCAAATACTGAGTTATGTTTTACTATGCGGCGAAATATTTTATTTTTCAATGAAAGTTCAAAAATTAATATAATGTGAATTTTTAGATTTTTTTATATTCTATCTCTTACTTTTCGGACGGACGTAACCTGAAAATTATAGACCGTTCCCATTTTTGTAAGGAGGCAGGAGGGGGATGAAATAATTATTTTCCCGAACAGAATAAATTTATAATAATAATAAATATACATTTTTTTACTTCCCGTTTGGTACAACTCTGAGTTTAATACATGTGTCCATATTCTAGCGTGGACCCACACACACACACACACACACACACACACACATATATATATATATATATATATATTGGGGGCAACAAATAATATAAATTATATATATATAAATATATATATACACACAGACATATATATATATATATATATATATATATATATATATGATGATAAAATATAGTTTTCAGATATGCTATATTTATGGGTTAAAGTGCTCAATATCAGGGATAGTATGTATGTAAAAAGAATGGGCAATGAGGTGAACATTCAGCGATGGCTGGTCTGTTTCAAGCTAAAATGTAATCGTCAAGTCATGTCTCTTGTTTTTTGGATCGACTACTTATATATGCTGCTAGGTGATTCCTTATGCTGTATTGTATTATTGTAACGGTTATTGGGTGGGGTTAGTAACGGTTGTGTTTAAAAGTAATCTAAGGAATATTGGGTTGAAATAAATGCTGTTATTTCTACTCAGTTACGGCCCCTCGTATATAAATCCGTCTCTTCGTCTTTCTCTAACGATGGGGAAAATAATACGGCAGACTGGACTCTTCAATCGTGGTTGGTAACCAGTCCAGGAGTAGAAGAAATTTGAATGCAAAAGCTGATGAGAGTAGTTTTCTGATCTTGTGCACAATGGTTCCTCTGAAAATTCTGGTTGGTTCTTCACAAGCTATCACTAGTAGAATCAAATCATATGTGTGGATAGTCTATCCAATTTCTTACACACACTCATACACACACACTCATATATATATATATATATATATATATATATATATATGAAGAAAAATATACCCAAAAAACAAACAAAAATCCTCATATGCAATTATGCTGTTTTAATGTTAATATAATGTCAACGTCGGACGCTTCGGTCTAATAAACCATCTTCAGGACATATTCATAAAATATAATTAACATTATCAATTCAACATGACAAAGACGATGGGCATAAGAACAAGACTTATCCAAACAGATAACTGAAAGTTTTATATGATCAGTATAGGATTGGTGTATACGGAATAAATTCAATTAACCAACAAATACTATTCTTAAAAGAGGTGCTCAATACAGCGTAGTGCAAATATGTTTTAAAACCCTTTCTCTTGATAAGACACCAGAAGTGTTGAAACAAAATGGCTATATTTGTATTGATTTTATAACATACATATGTTATAATTTTCGAATAAATAATTATATATATATATATATATATATATATATATATATATTATTTGTTTTAGGATATTAAAACATGTTAAATACCGCTACATAATGGCAGTTATGTTTCGACACCATAAATGTTTCTCCCCAGGTGATGCTAAACTACTGTAGAGTGAAATATTAATTTAATTTCAAAAGCTGAATACTTTTAAAAATAGACGTATCGGGTTTGCCGTGATTGATCAATTGAATGTGACCTAATTCAAATTCAACGGATTTTTTTATTATAAGTAATGACATGAAGTTGTCTGCATATAAATTCTAGATAATTTTCTTATGGGCAGATACAGGCTGCCACATTATTTCCTAAGATGTATTGACGTTTGATGTTTAACTTTCTTAAGAAGTAAAATCGAAAGAGGTGGGAGGCTTTTTTTTAAATTTTCCATTTTATCTTAGGACTTTTATCTGCGTCTTTTAAATTCCAAAACTTTTAAGAAAGAAATGTACTTTTTATAAGTACCGTTAGTGAAGGATAAAATATGTTTATGCCACATAGTCTTAAAAGAATTCTTTGTACTACCAATATAAAATTTTCAACAGTCAGATTCTCTGTTGTAAAAATAGTACTTAGATAAACAAGAGAGGTGTTTAAACATTGATTTCGTAATAGGCATTGGTTAAAATTCTCGAAATTACATTGGTTAATATTAATAGTATTTATTTTAGGATGTATATCATTATCCCGATTTTTTAATTGGTTTAAAATTTTATTATTATGCTTCTTTATAATTTTCTCAAGATTGTCGTAGAAGCTATAACTTAGTGTGTTTCTGTTAAATATTTAATGAGTTAATTTTAGGGAAATATTTATCAATTAAATGGAGGAAATCTGGTTTCACTTAGTACTGACTAATTGGTTCAATCGGGGTGTGTACCAAATGATTTTCCTATTCCTCTTCCTTCGATCAATATCATTAGATTTTATACTTGATTTCAGTGTACTTGTAACCACTATTTTTAAAGCAGTATTATAAAAACCGCTGTATATACCGCTATACATCTTTGTCAGGTGAGTTGCTGCTAATCCTACCTTCTATAGATGAGAGTATATGTTTGATTACAGGTGGAAGGTGATTAGAATTGAGATGAATATATATTGAGTCATTTTTCATATAATGCTGGAATACATCCTTAACAAGATCTAACGTAACATCAAGAAAATCAACCCGCTTAACATTAGTAGTTAGCGTAACCTTAAAATTTAAGCTTTTTGATTCCATATGAATCATTTTCCTTAATTTGTCAAACTTGATTTTAGTAGAATTTCTTACTACCATAAGAACATCATCTTTGTATAACTCTATACTGCCAACATTAACATTTTCATAAGCGCAAATATTATATAGGATAAATAATCCCACGATGTCAGAATACTCTGCAGAATCTAATGATCCCATAGAGATATCAAAGTAATCATCAGAGTTTTTAATGCACTCTTCATTGAGTTAATGAGAACAGATCTTCAACAGCTCATTATTATATTTATGTTTTCAGTGGAAATGTTAGAGTATTCCTTAACAAATTCCAAAAGTAAGGTAAAAAGATCCTTGGAAATGGAGGGTTAAAAATTCACAATAATAAATTACCACCATTAATATTTAGCTCTACTGTCTATTGTTCTTTTATATTAAATGTTACGGGCAGTAGAATTTTACTCCATTTTACCTGGGTATATATATATATATATATATATATATATATATATATATATATATATATATATATATATGACTGATCGGTCGGAATTCTGCTCTGGCTTGAGGCATTCGGATGTCTAGTCACACTGAGGAGCTGTGATACAGCGAAACAGTACTGTTTCTGAATTGTATATATATATATATATATATATATATATATATATATATCATACAATCGGAATTTAGATACCATTATGTAAATGATCATTTACACGTTGTATAATTAAATTTACAGTATTTTTCAAACAGTCAATGGATGATAATCCTTTTTAAATAAAAAAAATGAAAAAATGACATAGGAAAAGAAACTTATATATATATATATATATAATCCTAGTGATCCAGAAACTACAGACCTCAATGGATCTTTGGGATAAGCTGGCTGAAGAGGATATGACAAAGAAAGATATTTATCGGTAAAAACAAACACTAAAACTAAAATTAGCATAAAGCTATACGACACGAAACAAGAAGAAACAAACAAAGAAGTAAGTAACATTAACTATAGCTGAGAAGCTAACCTTGGCTACTTTTAGTATATCTGATATGTAACTTAACCAAAGTTCAGAAATCCTTTTGTTTTAATATATTTTTATTTACAAATTGTACTATCCGGGTTTTTTACACTAGTCGAGTATAGACATTAACATTATATATATGACCTGACGATTACGTCTAGCATGAAACAAACTGTTGCCTCTAAGTGTTGACTTTTATGTTCACTTTTTTATTTACACACGCTCTATCTCTGATATTGAGCACTTTACCCCATCAATATATCACAGCTTAAGACTATATATGCATATATATATATATATATATATATATATATATTTAGGGACATGGAAATCAACCCGTCGTGATGATTGCGTCGAAATCATGAAACAGACGGTTACCGATAGTGTTAACATCTGTGTTTATTTTTATATTTACACACATACACACACAAACACCACCCCCTATATATATATATATATATATATATATATATATATACATATATATATATATATATATATATGTTTTAACAGTTTGTGACTGGAAGGGATGATTCAGAGGAGGATATAAATCCATGGAGAGCTCAATGTAGACTACAGAGCATTATAATGATAATAATAAGAAGGAGACTTTAATTATCCGTTTCATTTATAATTTTATTTCGTGAACATCTCGGTATTCACGAAATAAAAATTATAAACGAAATGTATAATTAAAGTCTTATTACCATATATATATATATATATATATATATATATATATAATGTTGATTAATAAATAATTTTCTATAATAATAGTCTTGTTTATCAACTTTATTTTTCAAAAAATAAAGTACAATTACCTTTTATCCAATTCAAGTGTCTCATTTAAGCCTTAGACCGGCGAAACAGAATCACACACACACAAACAAACTGTATTAAATAATAGAAAGCATATCATTTGAAGACACTCAACTTCGGCAACAATATAAATGGATTGCACATGTAACTCCAAGTGAAAATAATGATATATGCGTCTGACCGTTCACACCATTTCAAACAAAAGGTTAGGAAGGAAGTCCACATCAATACTGGAAAGAGTTACTGAACTTGAGAAATATATTTTCCTGAAAAATTTTTTTAACAGAAATATTTTATAAATCTCAACCGACACAGCACTGGCTTTTTGTCAATAAATGCTAAATGTTACCACATAAGGAAACGACTAATATTGCCATTATCATGATTATGGTATATTTTTCTATCAGTTAATACTCACTTGTATTTATGTTACCATGTTTGAAAAGACACCTGAAGAAGGCAAGAGGCCATATTTACCGAAAATGTGTACGTATAACAAACAAGATGAAGATGACTGTTTCAAATAGAAGAGCATGTACTTATGATATTTCCCCTTATAAAAAAAATTCAATATAAACTATTGACTTATACACGTATACTTCAGGAACTGAAAAATCAGTAGAAAAAATACTGGAGAGGCATGAATATTTGCCACACAGAATTATCCGTTAGGTATAATTATGAAGAAGGCCAGAGAAGGTAGCGATCAAAAAAGTTTGAAGCGGAAACAGTGGAGATGAAATAATGATGCAAATTCATTTCAGAAGTAGAAATGATAAAGAAATGTCTAAAGAAAATTGGCTCCTGAGCTGGTTCCTGTTTTTGTTTTTTGTTTTTTTTTAAATTCTATAATAATTGTCCTATTAGACTTTTACCACAATTCTGGCAAAGTATTAGAGTCTCAAAGTTGAAATGATGAAGAATCTCCCTTCACATGGCTTTTCTTTCGGATAAACACTTTCTCTTCCGTTTCGCCAGATCTGCTGCTAATATGTTCACAACTGTTACGGAATTTGCCTATTAGACTTTACATAAGAACGAAGAATCTCGAGCCGAGGCTTTACATATCTCGAAAGCGTTCCACAGTTTGACATATGGTGGCCTTCTCCACAAGTTCAAGGACTATGACCTCTCCAGACGAATATTTGACTTAATCCAACCGTTCCCTACAAATTGTTGAATCAGCACACTTCTAGTTCAGTTCCCATTAATGCGAGGCTCTACTAAGTCTCTATCCTTAAACCTTCGTTGTTTCTTATTTTTATTGACACCCTTTTCGATGTCATCAGTTCCCAACTACGTATTTATGCTGATGACACATCTATTTACTCCGGTTTGAGTAGCTAGTCAGGCAGGTCCGACAAATTAAAATTAGCGTCTGTTCTCGAAAAGGACCTTCAATCGGTGGTTAACTGGGACAAGAAATGGGTTGTAAATTTTAAATGCGCTCAAAGCAAACCGTCTTTTATTTAATCACAAAAGTAAACATTTTATGGCTTCTAACAGTATGGCTGATGCTAACCTCCGAGGGAGCAACTCATTAAGCCTTCTTGGGCTCATGTTTTCATTGATATGAAGTGGAGTGATTGTATTGAATCAATTGCTAGGTCTTCTGCTAAGAAAGTTGGATCACTTGCGCCGTCACAGATAACTCTACCCGTCAGAATTGATCTTGCACATTTGTAAATTTGCCATTGAATGTTACTTCCAGATCTGGTCTGATGCTCCTACTGTATATCTATAGATTGTTGGTAAAATATAAAGAAGGGTGTTTAATGTAATCGATCTTGATCTCACATCACGACTTCAGTCACTTTCTCACCGCCGTGACGTGGCTTTCCTCTGTCTTTTCTATCAATATTTTTATCGCATTTTTTCTCCTTGTTCCCTCAACTGCATGAATTTAAGCGTTCTAAACAATTAGCAATTAGACATCAATGTTTTACAGTTGAACTAGTTAAATGTATCTTCTACTCCAGTAGTTTATTTTCTCGTAATTTCTGCTTTCTTGCTTCCCTGCTACATAAAATCTTCAAAAAATGAAATTCAATGTCAGTCGCCATCTTGTGTCTTCCTGAATTATGTTCTTTTATTGTCCGTTCTCTGCATTAAAGTCTTTTAATTCTCTTCCATTCCCAGGAACCAGTGATTAATCTAGTTAATGAATGTTTGTGAATTGTTGGCAGAACGAACCAAATAAGAATGAGTAGAATCAAATGTTGCTTAGAGTTACAAGGAAGTTATGGAGAGCCATGAACACCCACATCCTGAAGAAGCACTACATAACAGCGGTACTAACGGAAAAGAGGCTTAAATTTGCAATGATATGTGTTAGCCTATAGCTGCAAATTAGAGACATTGAGATCGAAAAAATAAAAAATGCGTAGGGGATTTTGACAATATGCGCAAATGATTTCACTAATTTGACAAGACTCCGGTAATCGGAAAGTCTGTCATATGTATTTATGGCAGCACCCACATCTTAGAATATGAATTAGTTACTTATAGACGTTTTTACGTAAGTGGTTCGCTTCTATTTCCTCCACTTGAAAAGGATATAGCAGCCATTGCTAATGTAGCTAAAGAGAACATGTACTGGAAAGTCACAGTTATTTTATCTCAATGTTGCACCAAGTGCTTGTTCAAAGATCAGGTTCAACAGAAATCGAATTCGATATAGCTGATTCATCCACGCCCTACTCTGAACCAAGCCATAATAGTGTCGCTGAGAGTTCAGATAGAGATGACTGCATATGGCCGGTGCGAATAATTCGCCGTCTCTAAAAGCATTCGTGTTAAATTGCAAGAATTCGCTGGTCGAAGATAAAAAAAAAAAAGAAAAAGAAAAAGAAATGTTCTAAATGGCTTTCTTTTATCCAGAAATTTTCATATTAAACTTCGCATCAATATGCTTCATTACTGAACGTAGCCATAAGCCAGAGACTTCTTTCGGTTTGCTTCAATATGCTCACGAGTTGATTTTTAGATTTTTTTTCATCCATTTAGATTGGTTGGTTTTCTTATCACAGTCGCGCGCATGCGCTCATTACGCAGCCTTTGATCGGCGTATATCGTCAAACGCTTTGTGAACAGCTGCTGCACACTGGTTCACCTTAAACTCATACACTGCTCATTCGGTAAAGATTCCGTTTTTACAATGGTTGATTTAAATTTTGGTGACGACATATATCCGTATCCGTGGAAACAAAGTGTATTATAAAAACTAGCATATTTTGTAGAGATCCACCAATGTGAAGAGAGTGTTAACAATTTACATTTACATTATATACATTTTATAGATACAGGGTGAAGCGAAAGTCGCACACCATAGGGGTTAATTAATTAATGTTTTAAATGTCTAATTGGTTTTGATATTTGCTTATTTCGCAGAAACAATTTTTACGAATTAAGATGGCTGAAAAATAAAGGAGGAACGAGTTATCTTGGTGTTAATATACGGGGATCATGAAACTCCGCGCCGTGGTTAATGAATCATACAGGCACAGAATTGAAATGGGTTTCGAAAAAGAACGAGGGCATTTTGAACAGCACGTTAAACAATCTGTCTATATTTCTGAGATGAGGTATTATGTACACATTGTTCGGACTATTGTCCTCATCTTTGTTGCCATTTTTATCACCCTTCAGTATCTGTCTATATTTCTGAGATGAGGTATTATGTACATTATTTACATTATTCGTACTATTGTCCTCATCTTTGTCGCCGTATTTATTACAACGTTTCGGCCGCTGTAGGCTCCGGTTTTCTTCAGATGGTTGGAATGTCGAACTGAACCCTTCATTTCGCACACTGGGGCAGACTGTTCTAGTTCCACGTGCCATGTTTAATGGATGTCAGTTATCAGTTATCTCCTTTTAATTTCCCTCTGAAAGTTCTCCGGGCATTGAACTCACACTCCTTGGGTCCTGTCACTGTATCTAACCAACGCCTTTATCTACTGTACCATGTGTCCTCAGCAAAGATATTCACCATCAAAGATGATATTCCGTTATGGTGACATAGAACATTGCTATGCGATGTTAAATGTCACTGAATGATACTGTTCTATGGCGTCGTACTGCTATATTAACAACAGAATCATATGTCTAGATTCAATTTAATGTGTTGTGACTAGTATGAAATGTAATTCTGTTGAGTTGCTTTGTCTTTATTTTCATCCGAAATTAAAGCAAATATAGGAACATTAGAACGCTCCATGATCAAACATAATTGACATTCATTGTTATATTTAACTATATATGTTTAAATAATGATCTGCTGCCCCAATATAAATGTGTGTGTGTGTGCGTGTGTATGTGTGTGTGTCAAAAATGATACGAGTGGTATATTTCTTTTGCTGATGCCGCTAAAGGTTTTAGTCTCAAAATCAATATAAAAAAACGGGAGTACTTCATCGTTAAGTATAAAAATGTTATGTTGCTAGAATTGAAGACTTTTCAATCAAAGTAGAGCCTAGGTTATTGGGTCGCCAAAACATATCAGATGCCAAATTAATCACGCTCTGAATTTTGAAACGATGCGGCATCGATGCACAATTTTGGCAAAATCTAGGGCAAAAATGAAAGGAAGCTATGAAACACACATACACACACGTGTCTCCATTTTCATACTGATCCTTTGCAGTTGTCAAATCAGTTTCTTGATGTTAAGATGAAATTCATTAAGAAAGACAGTGTATTTTTCAAAACCCAAGTACTTTCAAACCTTTTCTAAGTTCAACTTCATAGGTAAATTTATTTTAACTGCGATAAAAATCTATATCTATAACTACAAGAGCGCATTTGCACGTATTTTAAGAATCACTATGATAACAGAATGCAGATTTTATGGCAGTTACAATAATGTTGTCTTTCGAGAAAAATAGCTGACTTAGACGAAAACGTGAAACTGCAATTATCGACTGCTTTTGAGATCAAACTCCATCGCGTTGGGATGTTAGAGGAATTTCTATTAAAAGAAAGATCTTCATCTACTGTGTTCTGATATGCCAAATTCCCCTTCATGGCTCACAAATATAGGGGCCTTCTTGTCTTCCATATATATATATATATATATATATATATATATATATATATATATATATATATACACACACACACACATATACATTCTTTTTTATAAATTCATGAATTATTCATACAAAAAACAAATACAAATTTTAATAATTTAATTGGCGAGAAATCCATTTTCGGGAACAATTCAAATAATATACAAAAACCCCGAACCTGTTTATGAATGAAAAGATCCTTGTTTTATAAATTTCAGTTGCATAAGGTCTTATTATTTTTACAAGCTTTCGTCTGTTCCTACAGACATGCTCAGGTATGGAATAGATTTTGTTCTTGTTTTTACTCTCAGTAATAAGTGGACAACGAAAATAGAGATGTAAACCGAAAAATGCTATGAGAAATGTGTTATTGTTCTGGAACGTGCTGTCGCAACGCTGCGTTTGAATTTAAATTTTAAGGTTGTGCGTTTTTGTACAAATATAGCGATAAGAGAATTCATTTTTGCTGGTAGACTTTCCGTCACTGACTTAGGGAGTGCCTTGATCACAAAGTCATACATAGTAAATTTGCATTATCGGTAGTCTAGTTTATAATTCTAACGGTTATTTTGCTGGGCGCTAATGGTTATGTTTCGAATTATTCTAGGGAGATTTAAGTGGAGATAATTGTGGATCCGAATGCAGTTCTTTCGTCTATTTATAGTGCTGTTTGTCAAATTTAAATTTTATTATTGGTTATTTTATTGTTATTACTACGTTTTCCTGTGTTCATCTGAGCGTACGTGGTTCGTTAATGAGTTTATTATTTGCTTAGTTTATTTAATTACTTATTCGTTTGGATTAATTTATTTTACTTGTTTTGGTTGATTTATTTTATTTTAATCATTTATTTTTATTTATTCTTGTTCGTTTCAGTTTTCGATTTTTAAGTAACGTAGTAAAAACGAAAATACATTTTTACTACATTCTCCACCGATAATTCGTGGTTACAGTACAATCTCCATTGATCTTGTTTCAACTTATGACGTTTGCCTCGTACATACGACTGTAGACATACGCATGTTCTTTCCCCACTGATCTCGGTTTTCTGTATTTTTATCTACCTTAAAACATGTACATATATGTATAAATATTGAGTTTTGCTGTAAGAGATTAGGACATTTTCTTGTTAAAATATAAGTTGTTGAATTCTCGTTGAAAAAGAAAAGGAAACGTGAGATTGATTTTCTTTCTTCCCCAGATTCCCTTCAAGAAAGACGAGATCTTACGTTCCGGGATCTCATCTACCGAGAGCTAATTTTATCCGGTGACTCGTAGGGTCACCATGTGTACAGGAGTCGTAGTAGAAGTGGTGTTTCTTGGTTTTTACTTCTCCTTGACCTGTGATTGCCACCCAAGGTTATAGAACCCAGTCTGTCCTGCTATTTACCCATAGTCAGGAGAAAAAAAGAAGGGGATTCATACCTTTACCAAGGGTATAAGCATTTAAGTGAATATAATTCATTCGACTTGAATTCGAACTCGGCTCTATCGATTACCTCAATCCGAGCCGCTATCCGTTACCCCACCATGCAGTTGAAATAAATTTCATTGCATTATATGTCTTATATTTATATCCTACATATTTCATAGAACTGAGTTGTTATGTCCTAGAATATTATTTACTTTAAATTTACTATTACATTAGCATAGGTATATAATGTAAGTGATTATTCACGGAAAATCGCGGGTAAGTTCCGACACGGAAAAGCCACATTACATCGCGCATCATAGGAATGGAACTCTATTGCAAATTGAGGAACTCAACCCCGATCATCTATAATGTACCAAATATAAGGCGGAAGTTCTGCTTATGCAGCTTTCACCGCCTAGATGCTTCCTAAACAATTAAATCTGACCACCTCCTCGCTTCTAGTCAAAGATTAATCCTCAGCTCATCTTCCATAACTCTTTCAGGATTACGGCCAAATACATCGGTAGTTTTGCGAAAGTTGATTTGACGAATTTGATCCAAATTCGAGTTCCAACTGCAGATTTTTCTTTCCGTGTCTCTAACCATCAATTTTCCTGCACATTTCAAATTTTCCAAAAAAAAATAACAAATTAAGTTTAATTTCAGCTTCTATATTTTTCGGTCGCTAGTTTCAGCAATTTAAACAAGTACTCCCTAATTGTGGGCTTGTGCCAAACTAAGCTTAGTGAATAAATTGGAGGTCTCGGTGTGGAGATAATGATTAACGATCTAATCAGGTTGACCATTCTGAGTGGTGAAGTCAGTCCTCATAGGGTGCTCCAAACTTGTGACCTTGTGCCCAACTATTCTAAGCCTTGTAAATACAACTGTTCATAGGATCCCACATATACTAAAAGCTAAAGATAGAAATTAGGCGTTGTCAAATGGAAAAGAAGAAAAATACTTGTGTCGGAAAATTGATAGTAGATAAAAAAAAAGTTTATTTAGTCAATTAATCAATGTACAAGAAAATAAAATAGGAAAAGAAGGAAAAAATCTTAGCAAGCAATTATTTTCGTCGGGTATTTCCTTCCCCACCTAAAGGAACTTCTACTTTTTATATCTGACTACAGCCTTTTACATTGGAGTTGGCTTCACCCACTATGGACCCGCAATAAAGCAATCTTCATGTTTTATACTCAGAAACCAAGTCCAACCTTATTTTATATCTCCAGTAAATTGACCTGGACTCGATGGCGTCGATAGTGGGCGGGGGGGGGGTCAACAGGGAATGTAGTTTCGTAATAGGTCAGAGCAAAAACTCTAAAAAAAAAAAAAAAGTTGTAAACAATGTATGACTACCGAAAAAAAAAAAACCCGGTCGAGGACATCTCTTGTCAGGAACAATTAATTTCCAAGTCCTGTATTTGTGTTCTTACCCAGTCAAGAAATAAATAAAAAAAAAAGACTAAGATAAACCAAGACAAAAAAAAAGACAATAAAAACAAAAAACAAAAACGATAATTCAAAAGATAAAAGAAAAACTTTCTGGAAATTAAAAAAATAAAATAAAAAAAAGACAAAAAAAAACTTTCATTGACAAATTTGTTTTCAATTTCAAACCCATAGCTAAACCTCCTCGTTCAATAAGAAAATAAAAAATAAACATGCAGAGGAAGGTAAAAAAGAAAAAGAAAACAGAGCTGTGGCAAGAAAGAATGAGATAGAAATTCGTTTGAGCGGCGGCAAAGCGACTGTCAGTCTGGATAAAACAAACGGACGTTTCAGGTTTTGTGTCAATGGTGCGGTTAGGGTTTAAAAGCATAGACTTCGGATGGTCCACTCAGATGAGCAGGACATCGAGTTTTAATTGTGTTTGGTTTTCTGGATGGGGGAGAGTTTGGGCGCGAAATCAACAACAAAGCTACTTCCTCTTATCTTTCATTAACACCATTTACATTATGACATTCACTTTCTTTTTTTTTTAATTTGTTATTTCAGAATTTTATGAGGAATGTCGTTAAAGCGAGCATGCTGTTAATTTCAGAGGCTAACAGCATTCTGCTTGTCAATTTTTTTTTTCTTTCTTGTTTTTAAGAAACGAGGAAAGATAATAAATTATTCTATGGTTTCATTCCATTCAAGAAAGAAAGACCCAAAGAAGAAAGCGTAAACTGCCGCTAGAATCGTGACTCAAATAATTAGACTACAACATATAGGGGATTGAATATGGGTAGCAAAAATAATCCTGCTATCACCCTAAATACGTAAACACCTCCGAAAAAAAAAAAAATCCGAAAAACGAAAAATAAGAAAGGTGACGTAACTTACCTTTTTTTTTTTTATAAATATTTTCTTGGTAATTGTTTTTCTGATCTTTCTTCGATGGTACTTGACTTCCCGACTTTAAACGCAGTACTAGATAGGCAGCTAGGTCTCATAATTTCCCTGTTCAAATTGAATCGTTTGGTATACTAATAGTTTCTTCTCTCGCGCTATCTCTCTTCTGTTTTTTTTTTTACTTTCCTGCTAACATCGGTCTCCAAAACTTTAGATGCAACTTCAATCGCCATCTTTTCTTTTGATTCTTGTTCTTTTATTGTCCTTTCTCTACACAACTTTTCTTAATTTCGGCTGAAACGAGTAAAACTAAAATAAAAAGTATTCAATATTCATTAGTATAATATATACATTTTCCGCCCCTTTGGTCGCGGCTAATATTATGCTGCGTACTTCGATCTCATAATATGTGTTACATTCTGTAGATCAAATTTATTTCGAAATAGTTTTATAATTATAAATAAACAACTCAATGAAAATTAAACATTTAGTTAAGTCAGGCCTTGAAGTCATTAACTTTAAGAAACATTCAATAAAATTAGTTTATATTTTAATAAAATTTAAATAATTTAATAAAATTTAAATAAGCAAATTTACATTTTAATAATTGAATTTAGTATTTTTCAATTTAATATGGCGTCATGGTAGAAATTAATTTGATTTTGGTTTCCGATTGACATTTTTTTTTTTTTTTGCATTTCATGCCATATTGTCGTCTCTATAAGTTTGCAATGTTAAAACAATGTTATATCATATTATATTTGAGGATTTATTAAAATACTTTTTAACTTTTCAATTAACTTATCTATATCTCCCGTCGAAATTCTGATCTAACATTTTTAGAACGTTATAGCAAATAATATAACACAGAATTTAGAATTACTTGTATTATTTACAGTAGTCAGACTGTTATCCTCATCTTCATTGCCATATTCACAACGTTTCGGCCGTTGTACAACTCGGCTTTCTTCAGGTGATTGGAATTTCGAATCGAACCCTTTATTTTGTCCACCGGGGTACATTGTTCTAGTTCCACGTGCCGTGCTTCTTCTGGATGTCTCAGTTATTTCTCTTTAACTCAACTCCCCAAGTTCACTACTAATGTGGCCTGGTATCGAACTCACATCTCTTTGGATCTAGTCACTGCATCTAATCGACGTCTTCATCCACTGGGCCCGCCGAGTACAAAAAATTAAGCAGTTTGCAAGATAAGAAGGTGACAGACAAGGTCCATCACCAACCAGTAAAGGCAGTAGTCAACATCAGTCAACACCAGGTGAGTACCTCCTAAACAAAACAATGAAGATGAGGATACCAGTCCGAATAATGTAAATAATGTAAATAAAAATAATACTTCATCTCAGAGATACAGACAACATTTAGAATCTCATTTTTCATTTCGACTTGTACTTTGTACTTTAAAAAAAAAAAATTCAACCCGTGGTTGATATTATATTCTAAAACAGATACACACAGAAGGTGGAATTTTTAGAATTTCAATTTTTGCATCCATTTAAAAAATTTGTCTGAAACAATCATGTAACTTTTCTTTTAAAAAAATACAGAGGTAGTCGACGAATATGGGCCCAGAATTGTTTACAGAACTCTGGGAGGCTACTAAACCCCATCTCGTTAGTATGACATCACCACATGGACAACGTTGGTAACAAACGAATCAATCAATGGTCAATTCCTTCAATCAAATAATAGATAACTTAGACCGATTTTAAATATCAATTAAGTTTAAACGTCTAATAAGTTTTTTTCTTTTTCTTTCAGATTTAACAACTTAAGTCTTTGGCAATTTCAGTCATGAAAAGATTAACAACCAAACAACGTGTTAAAGTTTCAAGAGTGCAATTGGAAAAATTGTTCGTAAATTCAAACAAATTGGATCAGCCAGAATGTAATATTATTGGAAAACCCTTTAAAAGCTCTTCCATTCAAGTTGAAGGAGAATTCCGTCCTAATCCGATATGACACCCTCAGCGAGGTACTCGATCTATGCCGATGAGATTTACATGCTTTTAACGAGAAAGAGATGCAGGGAGCAAATAATAAACCGTAATAATTCTGTTGGTTTGCGAACGGTAGAGAGTCTACCCCCTCTCTGATCTCTTCAGTCGAACAACCTTGCCATGCAAGTATTCCACGCCTGGTTCGGTCCCGACTTCCAGCTGGAGAAGAACTGGTCGGAAGTATAGGAAAAGTTTGAGGTTGTAGTTGACGTGTGGTTTCAAAGGTATCTTTCCTTGACAGGAAGTCCGTGCCATTTCATCTTCTCTTCCTTTATCGACTAATCTGATTAAATTCGTTTGTAGGTCACCAGGCTTTTATGGTACATTCCGAGATCTGTTTCATCAGTTATTCTAAGGATTTTCTGGGAGTTTCAAAATCTGTTGGCATACTTAATATTTATATTTCTTTGAAAAAATATGTACTCAAGAATGGAAAGGAGAATAATGTCTTAGATTAGGATTATCGGCAGTCGAATTATACAGAGTGCGATGGGTAAATTGTCGCCATTTTATATTTTTAATTTCGTGCATGCATGTTGTCTGTTTCTAGTAGGGTCAGTTGGGCACCGTCCGTAAGAAAAAGAACACTATGACACAATTTACTCTGCCAGATATTTGGAAATGGCTTTCGGTACTGCTTGGCATTCGCACCGGAAGCGCCAATACGATCATTTCAGAGTATTTGGTTGTCAATCAGAGAACAGCGTAGAGGATTCGCAAAGAGTTGGATGAGTTTAATATTGATTACGAAGGTACGGTAGCTCGGAAAAGACTCACTCTGACCATTTTGATAAGAAAACAACTTCCAAATTTGTTGGTGAGGGTCTCAGACTCAACACAGAGGTCTACATCGTGTCTAGAGGAAGTAGTGCTGCCCTGGTCCAAGAGAGTGGCTGCTGGAAGACGCCCATGTGTGGCAATAGGACTCTGCACCATGTCACACAAACAGGAGAACCCAGTCATGAGAGTCAGACAATTTCTGCAACCACATCACGCCTTACATCTGGCCACCTAATTCCACAGTCTGCAACCCCCTTGATTATTATGCGTGAAGCGCAGTTCAGCGAGAGACCAACAAAACACCAAAGATGAATTGAAGGCAAGAATTATGGCAGCATTCACCTACTTAATCAAGGAGACCGTCCAGAATAGTTGCAGGAGATTCCAAAATCATCTGGAGGCCGTGGTTGAAGCCAATAGCGATTTTATTGAATAAATTTACTCTTTAGTATTTCAAGATATTTTTGTGTGGTTTTGTTAAATATATCTGTTAAAATAAGATGTCAGTGTTATTTCCATTTCTGCGTCATTTAGACGACAATTTATCCATTGTACTCTGTAGATCGCTTCATAGTTGATAATAAAGTCAAGATAAATAAAGAGAATTATTGTAAGGGTTTAAACAAGATATATTTTAGTGGTATATGCCACTACCAAGAGACTTTAAACTAAAATAGTACATTCATAAAAGAAAATGCTTTTTCATTTTCGAAAATTCACAATTAGACTTCAAACACCCGAAATAATTGGAATGATTCCAAGCTTTTCCAGGATTTAATCCAATAACAAACTTGTATTCGATTGTTAAAAGAGATGTAATTTCTAAACAAACGGTTTATTTATAATCTGATACTATTTACTATTACTTTAAACGTTATATTTAGTGAATATTTGAGTAAAGATTTTATGTCTTTTAAACTGTAGTTAGTATCTGTCTATATATCTTCTATCCTCGTGTGTTTTGCCATATTCACCCGAAGAGCGAAAATGTTGTGAATATTACAAAAGAAGTCCAAAGAATGTAAATAGTGAAATTAGCGTCTACCTTTTCCCCTATGTATGGGGAATGCAGGTTCAAACCCTGCCAAATTTTTTCGAATGTCCTGACCATTCTTTTTTGTGTCATGTCTCTTCAGAACATCCGCGATCACTTGTGGCTCTTAGCAGCGTTTCTTTCTTTGCTAACCCTGACATTCCGCTTTCTCCCTTTTACCCTCAATAGGCCCTGTGAAGGTTAAGTTTTCCAAGCCTTCCTCCTTAAATGCCTCTTTCTGATTATGAGTATAAGTATCCGTTTTAAATCATTTTTTTTTAAATCACTTCACCCCATGCAAGCCGATAATGTTATTAAGATGCAAGGCGACGCTGGGATTAAAAGAAGAATGAAAAATAATTTTTATAAAAGAACCGGAAAGCCAAAAATGGAACAAGGGGAGAAAGGTTAGGCAGGGTTTTAAGATAAGCGTCTGAGTTTTAAGATTTCTTCGTTACTTAGAATGTCCATCTATTTCATTCTCAGCATCTTTCTGTAGAATCCCATTTCTCTTGTTTCCAGTTTTATCTTCATCTATGGAGAGATAAGTGGTATGATCGCGTTCATCTGTGCGTCTTAGTGGCATTATCGCCTTACTTGAATTGAAATGATTTAAAAATGTCTTGAAACTTTCTCATTATTGATTGCTTAATACAAATGTGATTGCGAAAATATTGGTTTGCATAATTTAATAATTCTAGGGGGGGTCAGTTTATGACTTAATAATAATTGAAAATCGATTTCCCCTATTTAGTAGAGGTTTATATTAATACTTAACGTAAATATATCTTGAAAGTTTCATTAACTTCAGTTAGTTAACTGTTTGAGCGCAGCGTTCCTGAATAATTTTAATCCTTCTGTCTGAGCTCCTGACTCAAAATTTTCAAATAACTAGTTTCACGGTAGATATAAAAATATTTACAAGTGTTTACCCACCGTTCAACCGATGGCTGGGCATAAGGTCACTTTTTTTTACCACAGTTTAGCCGGTGGCTGGGTATTAAGTCATTTTCTCTACCACCGATAAAGTGGTGGTCAGGACTCAAAAGGTTCATACCAATATATAATATAAAGACTGGACATGAAGAGGGGGATCATTTTTCAATTTTTATTAAGTCATAAACTGACCACCCCTAGAATTATTAAACTATGCAAACCAATATTTTCCCGATCACATTTGTATTAACCAATTGATGTTGAGAAAAGTTTCAAGACATTTTTTTAATCATTTCACTCAAAGTAAGGCGATAATGCCGCTAAGACGCACAAATGAAAATTTGACTTGATTTGATATAGTATAAAAATGATTATAAAAAAACATTAATTTTCCTCATAAAACTGACACAGGACATTCTGGAAAAGAGATTAGGGTTAGCTGTCAGGAAGTGTTGCTAATGAGCAAATAAAATATGCAAATGTAACAGATATTATGTGAGTGAAATAATAATAATTGTCAAAGAGATGTAAACCACATTTAAAAGCTAATTATGAAACTGAAATATACAATAAATAAATAAAAAAAAACCAATAGTATATAAATGTCTCTTAAAACATTATTTGATGTTAAATGTAAAAACAAATTATAAATCTCTAAAATATGTCTGCTTCATTAAATGAGGACCACTTTTATGTATAACCTAAAATCTGTTCGGGTTTAAAGTTAATTCCCTCTGGACTACAAAAAAGTAATTAAACAAAAAATCAAATTGCTCTTAAAATAAAACAATAAATTTCTCTCAAGGACAAGAATTAATAAAAGACAGAACACGCACCTCCAGTTTCAATAAGAATAAACTGTTTATAAATTAATAAAAAGATTTAAAAGAATGAAAGCATTTCATCCGGACATCACGCAATTCTTTCTTTAATATAACAAATAATGTAACGTCTTTAAAACACGCATAATTATATTTTATTTGCGATAAACAATTTGATGCGAAATATTTCCTTTAATTTCCCGTTCAACAGTATTTAACATTTCAAATACCTCATTGTTACTTGTTAAATAAGAAATCAACAATTAAAAGGTTTGCACTTAACGAAATTAACATCAACAAAACTACAAACATTTATTGCGCCATTATTATTAAATAATTTAACCGCATGGGGACAGCGACACCCAGTGAATATTCCTAAGGAAAACGTGCAACTATAATATTTGAAATCGCGTGTATACTGAAGGCAATTTTCTCATAATGTGTTCGTGTCGTACATTATCCATCAAAACTTCATTTATGGTAAAAATGACCTCTGACCCCCCCCCCCACCCATTGCCCGTTGTATAGATATTCATAACCAGCAAGTACAAAACAAAAAAACAAAAAACAAAAATCAAATGATCTGCTTCATCCCGGTGCCAGTGGTCAGAGTTAGAAACCAGACAAATGTATTTTATGTACCTTTTAAAATCGTTATCGTTTCATTCTACGCCCTAACCTCACCTGATTTGGATTTTTGCTGTAGAAAACTAATTTTGTCATAACTTCTTAGATAAATTATTGTCATTTATTGTCAATTTTTAGTCATTTTCTCCCCAACAATCCCGAAGGATCACTCTGAATTCAATATCATATGTAGACGTGTGGTGAAGCACATAATACGATGTAGCTAATGAAAAGCGTTTACAATGACTCTATGATCGCTGCTGCGGTTGGACTGATTTGTTCTTTTATATGTTATTAAAAATTAATTACTGATATTTAATAAATTACAACATTGATTAGTATTAATCGGTCAAGATTTGGTGGATTTCATTAATCTTTTTTTTTTTAAGAAATTTCCTCCAGTACAAGACACGAGAACGTAAATGGTACGAATTAAAATGAATGAATGAGGTTTGTGATATGAATGGAAGACAATATAGGAGAAAGTGAAGACTCGGATGTGGAGTAAAGATAATGATTGACATTTGACTTGAAGAAGTCAGTAATGACGACTTCAAAAAAGGACCCAGGCAGTAGTCAATTCCTCAAAATATCGTTCTTAAGAAAAACCCAAAAAGCTGCCAGAGTTTGAACTCGCGACTCCAATCCCACGTTGAGAAGAAATACGCCACCCATATGGCTATTTTCAAAGTCTACAGTAATAGAAAATAATCAAATTAACGAAGATATTTATTGAAATTTTGTATATGAAATGTGAAATTTATTATACGAAATGTGGAATTTAGTACATGGAATGTGAAATTTAGTACATGAAATGTGAAATTTAGTACATGAACGTGAAATTTGGTGTATGAAATGTTAAATTTAGTACATGCAATGTGGAATTTAGTACATGAAGTGTGAAATTTAGTATATGAAATGTGGAATTTAGTACATGAAATGTTAAATTTAGTATATAAAAATGTGAAATTTAGTACATGAAATGTGAAATTTAATACAAGAAAAATGTGTCTCTCAAAACAACTATTACAAACTTTTCTTTGTGATTGTTTATGACAACATTAAAGAATTTGTCATTTTGTTTTTCAATAATTTTGTAGGGTTCTTTATACTTTAATCATCATCAGAGATGTGTTTCCACTGCAAATCACTGGCACCTCTTATCTTCGTTATTTTTAGTTTATATCTATATATGAGATGTCGCGTGTAATACCCACCCACCATAATAAAAAGGACCTTTTTTTTTAGCGCTAAAGCTGAATTCTCCGAATAAAGCTTCATAAGCTTCGTCTTGTTCGGGTTGTTGCTATATTAAATTCCGTTTATTTATTAAACAGTATTTTTTTTATTGATTTTAGGCTATCGGATTGAATATTCGATTTTAATTGATCGACGGCGCGCTCCGTGTCCGAAACGGATTTAAAGATGATTCACCCTACCAAGGAGAACGAAAGTTCGGATCTTGCCGGAGAGCGCATATTGTTCTTAATAAATAAAATGCCATAATTTCTTAAGCGATTGCTTTGTTTATGTTACGGCACGAAACTGAACAAATATGAATAATTATAAAGTACCATTCAACTTTATTTGATCGACAACGAGCTCCATGGTCAAGTCAATCTGAAGCACGTCGATTCTAATGACGGTCTCTCCTACCAAGGGAAATGCAGCTTTGAATATATCTACTAAAAATAACGCTAAAGTAATAACATCTGTCGGTTTAATAAAGACAAGTCCATCGTTAGAAACGATAAAACAATGTGGACCATAATTCGAACTCGGCTCCCATTTTAAGACTCTAACCATCACAACACTTTAATATGGAAGCTTTGATGTGTACATGTGTATAATACGCAAGTGAATGCTGTATATGTACAGATTTTTCATTCATGGTAGCTTGTGTAGATGTCAACTGAGACATTTTAAAGTGTAATTAGTTTACAAATGCTGCAGATTCACAATTTTCAGTAGGACTTTTGATTTCTAGTTGTTCAGCTAGACGCAATCTAGGTCCCCATACATTAATTCTGAATTCCTAAAGATATGCAAGTTAAATGACCCATTCAATGCATTTTATCTAATTTTGCTTTTCACAGTCTTCTTTAAAGACCAGTGTAGATGTTCTGTCGGTCCATTTGATTCAGGGCAATATACAGCCATCCGGATCGGAGTGGATCTAATTACATTAACCAAGTTGTCACATAAGATCGGATTCAAATTGTCGTCTCTTATCCGATATCCGAAAGGATATGGAATCTAACGAATCAATCAGTGTACGTATTTCCCGTGCAACTGACTTAGCTCGATTGTTTATTCAGATTGATTATTGATCCAAAATGATGAAACCCAGTGTCTATAGTAGGAGGAACAAGATCTGTAATCACGAATGACCCCAAATAGGGTCAGTGGAAACTAAGTTGGACATATGGGAGAATAATAATTATTCTAGGCCTTTTTTCTTATTAGGCGAATTGATCGGAATAAGTGATATGTTGGTACTGCTTCCTGCTAAGAATTTCCAAGCTGCTGTTCGATCGAAGCTATGAAGTAAAAGAATTGGCTTCATAGCACCGGCAGCAGACGTCAGAAAACGTCAGAAAATAAAATCTTACTCTATTCCCTAGAACGTTTTAAAACTACACGGATATCTGCAAGCATAAGTCTTCGAGTCAAAAGTCTTATGGCTCCAAGCAATACGAATTCAAAAATTGATATCGACTTCGAGGTTTCCGTCTGCTGTGATGTATATTGTTTTGTTTCAATTACAGTGTGAAATCTTCGATTACGTAAGTTAGATTTTTTTTAATCAGTGTTTTCTTTGGGTAAGTACAAAAATAGATATACTTGCCATCGAAATATCTATGATCTTGTAAGCCATTTCTCTAAATTTATATCAAGATGTATTCTTTTCTATTGATATTCAGAATTGACTATAAAGGGTGCGATGGGTAAATTTCCGCCATTTTACAATTTTAAAAAATGTTTGCGCATGCGCCTTATTCGTTTTTGATTTTATATAGTATAATAGGGTCAGTTGGTCAGCGTCTGCAAGAAAAAGGAGGACCACAATGCAATTCAACCAGAAGGAAATTTGGAAACGGCATGCTGTACTGCTTGGAATTCGCACCTGAAATTCAAATACGAAAATTTCAGAGGATTCGGAAAGAATTGGATGAGTCTAATGGTGATTACGAAGGTACAGGAGCTCGGGAAACTCATTCTGATCATTCTGATAAGAAAAGTACTTCCGAATTTGCCTCAGAATCAACACGGAGGGTAACATCAAGTACCTTGAGGAGGTAGTACTATTATGTCTAGCAATAGGACACTGCACCATGACACACAAGCTGAAAACCCAGTAATTTCGCTCAGACAATTTCTGCGACATGCATCAACCTTTACATTCTCTCACCTAATTCCCAAGATTGCAGCCCCCCCCCCTTTGTGTGTGGCGCAGTTGAGCGAAAGACCAACAAATCTACTTCTACGACCAAAGATGAACTGAAAACCAGGATTAATCAACTTAAACAAGGAGGCTGTCGAGAAGAGTTGCAGGAGATTCCGAAGTCGTCTGGAAGCCGTGGTTGAAGCCAATGGTGATTTTATCGGATATATTTACTCTTTCGTATTTCAAGATATTTTCATATAATTTTGGTAAATATATCTTAAAATGAGATGTCAGTTTTATCTTCATTTTTGCATCATTTAGACGATTTAGATTTATTGATTTCTATCGATATTCAGAATTGACTGCATATCTTTGTACAAATATTACAAGAAAATTTTTATTTATGTTGGAGAAATCTGTTAATAGTCGTAGAAGTTGGAGAAAATGTCTCCGTAATTTTAAAATAATTTCTTCTTTTAGTTTATAAGATGAAATATATCATGGTTGTAGAATGAAACTCTAAACTCTGTTATAATCTTTGTTGTTAGTGAAGTGATTACAGAAATATTTTGTAATTGTAATTTCGTCGCATCCATTTCAACACTTTAAAAATCACTTGCTTTTTTAAAAAAATCTTACCAAAGAAAGACTAGACTAATGGATGAAATAAAATGACTGTCTTCTCTTCGATATATTCATGTTCTAGTGTAGATAAAGTTCCTTTATTTAATTTCTTACAAAAACAAACAAACAAGGCAATAAAGTCACTAAGACTTACTGAGAGTGAAAAAAACGTAGAGAAGAGAAATGCCAATAAAATAATAGGGTACACTATTTAGATTATTCGGATAATTGTCCTCATCTTTGTCATCATATTTATTACAACGTTTCGGTCGTTGTACGCTCCTTCTTCGGGTGGTTGGAATGTCGAACTGAACCCTTTCTTTCGCTCACTGGGGTAGACTGTACTAGTTCCATGGATGTCCGTTGTCAGTTATCTCTTGTTAGTTCCCCTCTCCAAGTTCTCCACTGCCTTAACCAGGTATTGAACTCACACTCTTTGGGGTCCTGTCACCGGATTTAACCAACGCCTTCATCCACTGTTGTCTTCAGCAAACAATTTTAAACAATATTCATATTGCAATTTTTGCTGTTGTAACACATGTTTTTACCAGAGCTCATATTGCAATATCTGTTGTTGCAATATGAGCACTGGTAAGAAAAGATTGCTGAAGACATTAGGTTTATAATACCCAGAAATTAATGCACAGATGTCGTCGAAGCACAGTGGATAAATGCGTTAGTTAGATCCATGACACGACTCAAAGAGTGTCAGTTCAAGGCAGTGGAGAACTTGGAGACGAAAATTAGCAGGAGATAACTGACAACTGACATCCATTAAACATGGTACGTGGAACTGGAACAGTTCACCCCATTGAGCGAAATAAAGGGTTCAGTTTGACATTCCAACCACCTGAAGAAGGCCGGAGCTTACAACGGCCGAAACGATGTAATAAATATGGCGACAAAGATGAGGACATTAGTCTGAATAATGTAAATAGTATACATAATACCTCATCAAACATATAGACAGACCCCCTCTCCACTGCCTTAACTGGGTATTGAACATTCTTGTCACTGGATTTAACCAACGCCTTTATCCACTGTGCCATGTGTCCTTGAAGACATCTGTGTATGAATTTCTGGGTATTATAAACCTAATATCTTCAGCCCTCAATTTTTAACAAGTGCCCATATTGCAATTTTTGCTGTTATTAAACCATGTTTTTACCAGAGCTCATATTGCAATATTTGTTGTTGCAATAAATATCAAACGCATATAGACAGATACCAAAGTAATAGAGTTTAAGAAGATGGACGATTGACATTACATTAAAATTTTTGATGATCGTAGTTGGCAAGAAAACGGGAAGCTGGAAGAGATTTCCACCAGCAAGAAGTGCGGAAGAAGAAACCACTAGCTGAGAATTTACGGTTATGTCAAATAATTTCAGTAGAAAATAATGAAACCTTCTTGCAGATGTAAGAGCAGGTTTAAATTCGTGGCCGATGCACCAAAGAGGAAAGCTCAGCAGAACATTTGCTATTAAAATGTTTATAGAAATGGCACAACGGAACTACGTTACGGCGTTGGCAAAATGACTGTAGCTGAGAGACCAGATGAGGACCCATAACATTAAAGATTCTTCTTTGGACTTTATCAAGAATCTTTAGATCCATATCAGGTACTCTGCATCAATTGTGGCAATGAACAGTCAAATCGACGAGTTATAAATGTCTAGATTGTGGGAAGAAAAATGGTGTAGCAAGACACAATAGTGTTTGTAATTAATTCAATAAAATCATTTCAGTGCACGTCATTGAAAAACGTTAGACCGAGAAAGAAAAGATTGCGTAAATCAAAATATCTGTGGCGCTTCTATTGAGATCAAATGCGTGATTAAATTCGTGTAATCAAATCGGAAATTACTAACAACATACAATTGCGAAGTTTTATTGTACTTTGTTAACTGTCTTATTAACCCAACGTAAGAAAAAGCAAAATGGGATCGTTACTGAAAATTTTCATTTATTGTAGGTCTGCCGGTGGTCACCACTGAATGTCGGGGTATCAAGAATAATATACTTATGCCATAATAATATAAGGTATAAATAAAATAAAATATAAAAATATATATAGATATTTAAATTGTTGTACTTGCTTGTTTTTGGTATCTCCAAATCGTAATTTGCCTGTTGGGCTGTTCTTTTTTGATGACAAACATCCTTTCTGTCTTCTTGCAATTGATGCTTAGTCCTTTCATCTTACTTTCTTTCACTGCCTTCTGTTGTACTTAAAATGGCGATCACCGTTGAGTTTAAAACAAGAAGCCAGAAGAAAGTTTATAAGCGAGAAAAGAAACTATTGGAATAGAATTTACGGCTATATCTATCTATTTATACATTAAATCAAATTTCTGTTACTCTTCTTCATCTATGAGGAAATTGTCCAGCATTCACTGCCATATAGGGGGACAGATATTACGTAACAGTTCAGTACTCTTTGTTTCCAATGAAAATTTCCTGTTTCTTAATACTTTGCTCAGCTTTTGGAAGACACAATTCGCTATTCCAATGAACCCGTCGAATTTGGTGTCCCACTTACCATCTTCTGTTAATAACTTCTCAGATATTTAATTTGTTTTACTTGCTTGTTTTTGGCATCTCCAAATCGTAATTTGCCTGTTGGGCTGTTCGTTTTTGATGACAAACATCCTTTCTGTCTTCTTTCCTTCACTGCCTTCTGTTGAACTTAAAATGGTAATCACCGTTGAGTTTAAAACAAGAAGCCGGAAGAAAGTTTATAAGCGAGAAAAGAATCTATTACAATAGAATTTACGGTTATATCTATTAGTAAAACGATCGGAGTTACTTGCCAATCTAGCAATTCGCCTACACTGATGCCGTCGAGGTACCAAAGAGTAGAGCTCATTAGAACAATTTGAATTTAGTTTTTCCCCTTCCGAGTTTTTACACTTTATATATGCTTAACTTCGGGGTTCGAACAAGAACCGGTGTTTTAACATGATATCGATAGAAGCTTGTTATAATAGATAGCAAACTTACTTATCAAACTATTTCTGTTATAGTGAGTACGATTAAAACGAGTCACTCTTTATTTGTGATTTTACCCATGTATAATAAATATCAATAGATATAGAATGCTCATGGTTACATCACGTTGAAATACCAGTTCTCATGCGATCACCAGTACCTAGATGAATGAACGCTTCTAATTTCTTTTGGGTTCGTTATATTCATATACGTGCAAATATGAATTCATCTTCTCATAAACCCCCAGCTATGGGTTAATTAGTAGGACTTGTATCAGTAAATCGTTATTATCTCACAAAAGATTCTCACAATCTAAAAGTATTTTTGACTTTAAATGACCTGCAAAAGGGAGATAAACTATAAAAAACACTAAATCCATAGATATGACACAGAAGTGTTCCTTGGGTCTAAGGCAGTTTTATATGTCCCCACTTGGGCTAGACGTTGGTGATGGAGTTAAGATAAAAAACGTTTTCCAATATGACATTGCGAAGCATTTCGGTCCACTTTAATTTGAAGCCCTTTACTTTTTTCTTTTGTAAATAATTAAACCGTTTTAGTCATTATCTGTGAGGATTTATGTTGCCAGTCAAAGACCACCGAAAAATGATTCCAGTTAGTTATTTTTTTTTCTGGAAGTCTCAGATTAATAAATTTCAGAATTTAGAATGATTTTCAAACATGAAGATACTTGCCACTTGAAAGTTTGACATAAGAGCTTTTTTCTACCTTCGATTTCCCTATCGAAACTCAAGATAGGAAATACAGATTTTTGAAAGAGTTAGACTATCCATAATTGAAAGACTCGATTAAAATTCTCTTAACCTCTTTTGTCTAATCTGGCTTTGCACCAAAATCAACCGAATATTTACGATAAAAAATGACAAAAGTTTAACCATTTCATTTTATTTCGTAATGATCGTATATTTAAGATTGCCCCTATTTTTTATCTGTCCTTCATTACAAGCAGAAAATGATTTATTTTTGCTGTTCGTTAACTTTAAATTCTTTATTGTCACAAAAAATGCTATGAAAATATTTTAAAGATTCTATTTTAAGGTTTGCATTAGAACATTAAACCCTTTATTGAAGCTCCGTCGCCTCTTACACTTTTGTTTCATGTTCTTATCATCAGCTGTAGGCTCCCCACCGCCTTTACTGTCTATCTCATTAATACGCGGCAACCAACTTCAATCTTTAAAACAAACGTTTGTATCTTTCGCTCTCGTCGTTTTAAGCAGGTTGTTATTTCAGCTGGGATGAAAATAAACACCTCATAAAGAACCCATTCAATTGATATATAATATATCATGGCCTTGTGACAGTGTTAACATGCATAAGTAGCAATTGTTGGCTAGGTTTAATGGTTGACAGAAACAAATATATTCTGTTTGTGCCACGTACTGCTCCAGATTCAAGCATCACCTGGATATTGGCACAGTACAATCTCACGTCACTCATTTACTTTTCGGGACATTTTTACTTAAACTTGATCATTGTCTATATCAGATGACTAACAATATTTGACTGAGTAATTTACTGGATTTTTATAGATACAACATTTCGGTTAAGTACTCTTTGGTCATCATCAGATGTAAATTGCTTCTGATTGTCAAGCCGCTTATCTGTTTATTATTGTGTTATTTTCTTCCTGTGATGTCAGTTCTTATTTCTTCTTGCTGAACTAATGTTTATTGTTTCACTGCCTAATCCAGAGATTGAATTCAGTAACGCTCCTATATCTAATAATCCCTGTTGCGTCGGACATCAGTCATATTCAAGACGAGATCAATAATTCGAATAAATTAAATATTTGTTCTCGTGAATTACCTTTTAACATTTCTGAATGTTGTACAATTTATGAAATGTTCTGCCAGATATATTTCTGAATGTTCTACTAGAGATGTTTCTGAATATTCTACCAGATAATGTTCTGCCAGAAAAGTTTCTGAAATGTTTTACCAGAAACATTTCTGAATGTTACACTACTTATGCAATGTTCTACTATAGATCTTCCTGAATGTTCTACCAGAAACATTTCTAAAATGTTCTACTCAAAACTTTTCTGAATGTTTCACTATTAATGTTTCTGCATGTTGCGTAACTGATGAGATGTTTCAGCAAAAATATTTCTTCGTGTTTTACTATTTACGAAATGTTCTACCAGAACTATTTCTGAATGTATAGCCAGAAAAGTTGCTGAATGTTCTAATATTTATGGAAAGTTCTACCGATGATGATTCTGAATGTTCTGCTGGAAATGTTTCTGAAAGTTCTATCAGAAACGTTTCATCGTGTTCTACCATTTATGGAATATTCTAACATACATTAATTGTTCTACCAGAATTCTTTCTGAATGTTCCAGTGATCAGAACATCTTCAAATCAGTAGGTGATAAATCTAGTGAGGAAGGTACTTTCATTCTAACAATTTTATTTCTTTCGTAGCGTCAGCTGGAAAATAAAACCTTTTCTGTTTTATAGACAGAAGATTAAGTCAGTATCCCACAAGAAACTTTCACTTGATGGTACAAGCTCCAGATTTGTCAGTCTTTAAAAGGAAAGAATTGAACAATTTGGAATAGATATACCTGATGTGAAATCTACCAGACTGAAAGAAAGGCTTTTGGCAGATATAACTGCACTGGAAACCTACAATGATTGACGTGATGTTCATTTGACATTCTAGAAGGATGTAGGTCGTGTCATGTCAGAAGGATCAACTTACTCTGATGCCATCATTCTCGCCAAAACCACCAAGATATTGTGTAGGGCCATGCTTGATCACAAATGTAAATATGAGGGAAATTTTCATGAGATTATCAGTATATGATTCATTACCTCTAGCTTTGCTCAAATTTGTTGCATGATTGAGATTGGGGCAGATATAATGTCTCAACTGAGGATTGGAGCAACTACAACAGACCTGGCTATGGCTCAGATCTTTCAATACAACGGCTTTGCTATTCCAAAGACAGAAAAAAACCCATTTACGGTCTGCAGAGGGATGTCTGTTTATGCTGAGACAAACAAGAGACAGCTAATACAAAACGCTCCATCACCATGGTCTCAGTATTCCATATGATCAAGTACTCGAGTTATCAGCTCAGCTGGGAGATGCAGCTGTAGCCAAATATGTAGAGGAAGGTGTGGCTTGTCCCCCCAAACTGAGGAAAGGTCTTTTCAGCACATCTGCGATGGATAACATCGACCATAATCCCTCTTCCACAACGGCTACCACATCATTCCAGGGAACCAGCATTTCCATCATTCAACATATCAGGCACCAGGAAATCAAGGAGTACGTTTGTTTGTTTGTTTGTTTGTTTGTTTGGGTTTTATGGCATATCAACCACTGTGGGTTATTTAATGCCAAATCCAGTTTATATGAATTTTAAATGCCTATTTTGTATGGAATAAAAAACGTATAGCTGGCAACATTATTGTTTCAAAAACGCATAGCTGGCAACATTATTGTTTCAAAAAACGCATAGCTGGCAACATTATTTTTCCGAAAACATTATCTGAGGCCTTACTGTTGGATGTAGTTTATCACCATACCCAGGACGCGGATGTAGTTTATCGTCATACCCAGGACGCGGATGTAGTTTATCGCCATACCCAGGACGCGGATGTAGTTTACCGTCATACTCAGGACGCGTGTAAGACTTAGAAAAACTAGGAGTTTACTATTTACCCATAGCTGGGACCCTAATAGGGGCGACCACCACTGGTCAAGGTGGACCTGGGGACACCAGCAATTAAGAGGTGGTTCCACGCTCCTCAAAACCTCCTCACCAGAGGCCTTGCTGTTGGATGCAGTTTAACGTCTTACCCAGGACGCCTCATTGGGGGTGGTCTTACCCCTCTACAGAGGTGCAGTCGGCGTATTCTAAAGCCCCAGCCGACAGGGCCGTCAAGGAGTACGGGAACCAATTATAATTAAGAATATCAAAGTAAAGAAATTCCCAGAAATCACCGACTCCTATACAAATGTCTATCTTGCGTTCTTCACAACAAACAACCCTTCTACGCCCGAGGGCAATGTTACATATGAATCTTTGCCAAGTCTCCACCTTTCCAATGAATATGTGTTGTTATGGTTAACCTCACACAAGAAGTAAATGACAATGTTAACATTACTTTGTCAGCCCATCATGCAGAGAAAAAAAGAGAAGTCTTTCATTGAAGTGAGTATAACAGTACTTAGCACTTCTGTCCCTCCTTCAGGATGCGGCTCACTCAGTTGCCACTTTAAGGCACTCCATGAACAAAGTGAAGGATACTATTGCACTCAGGACAGAACCCTGTGATAACCGCAGACCAGCCTGTTTATGCACTTATCAAACAAGTCAAATGGCACTGGTCTGACCTGTATGTTGAGGATAAATTCGTTGTTAGGTTTGGGGGCCTCCACATAAAGATGGCTGCTTTGAGGTCTATTGGAACCTTGCTTCAAAGAAGTGGGTGGACAGGTGCTGTTGTGAAGTCTGGAGTGGCTTCTTCTGGAATGACAGAGTCCTTTCTTTCGGCTTCAAGTGTCACAAAAACACGCCATATGCACCAATTTACAGGATGTTGCCTCTACATGCTGCCAAAAGGAAGCATATGAGCAACATTATGTAGAAGAGAATGAAGATTCGCTGGATTTTGATGACTGGTGTGAGTAAAACAGAAAAGAGTGTCCTGAAATTAATGACGTTCTCGTCAGGTCATCAGGTCTTTCAGGGAGGTTAGCTTCGGTTTGTATTGCAAAACACTGGCTGCTCTAATCCCCTTGTTCTTTGTAAACAACAATGTGAGCGATACCAGATAGCTTCCCATCCATCTTAGAGACATGGCCACTTTGGAACACACTCACCCTAAAGTCTTTAATGCATTTCAACTGGGAAATATTGTGGTGCACAAGGCTAACAGGGAGTTTTCTGGTTTGGCCATTGACAAAGTACATGAACAGGCCAATGCAGTAGTGAAAGGTAATGGCTCTACCATTGGACTTACTAAGGATTCAGCTGTACTAAGTCGGTGGATGGTGTCTGAACCAGAAGTTATCGTGCTAATATCACAGTATGAGTTGGTTTCACTGTCCAAAGTAGCGAATGAATATATCACCCACTATGAGCAAACCAGCCTATCTCAGAAATCCTCTGACAAGGTGCAGAAATTGTTTGGGAAAAATGAAGGATATGGGCAGTCCTTTTCAGAAAGAATCAAAAGACCTGTTCACATTGGACTCAAAAACCCAGTCCTGCCGAACTTGTAAGGACCTTGAGAAAGGTAAAGTTGCCTTCCGAGAATTTTCAGTGATCTGGGTGACGAAGCTTCCTTCTATAAGCCCGTCAAAAAGAACAAAGCAGAATTCTTTCGCCAAGAGGCAGCTGCAGCTGCAACTTCTGGCAACATGAAGTAGCAGGTACTCAAAGATGATTGCCATCTATTCTCGCAAATCTTTAGATCCTGTCAAATATGAGAGATTGTCCTATTTGAGTTTTCCAACATGAAAACCAGTCTTTCCTTGCGGCCCTGAGTGACGCCGGAAACTCCACACTGGTAAGAAGCCGCAAATTCTGGAAGCTGCCGTTACTCCTCCCAACACTAGACCAGGATGTGACGCTGTTAACATTGATAGGAACCCTCTTGTCAAAGACATCAAAGACATTTGAGGAATATGCTATCCTTTGATATGGTTCCAAAGATTCAGATGTAGTCATCGAATTTATCGAGAACACACATAGTTTTTGATGTTTATTGGACTTCCTGGCTGAAGGCTGAAAAAAGATCAAAGAGAGGCAAAGGGGATCGATGCCGATTGATGGCAAGCTGCCACCTAACTGGAAAAATTTCCTGAGAAACACCAACAAAAAGACAAAGCTCTTTGCGTTCTTTGCTGGTAAGATAGTGATGTGTCCTGACAATGTTGTTGTTGTGACCAAAGGAGATTTTTCCAACAGATTCATCAGCCTTGTGGATTAAGTCCTACGAGGAATCTGACTCCAGAATTTTCACTCATGCTATTCATGGAGACAAGCAACAGATGACGTTTGTGTTGATTAAAGCATGTGACGCATATATTCTCGGTGTTGCAGTCAGTGTTTTTGTTACACTCCAAGACGCAGGCATGGAAATACTATGGGTTTAATTTGGCCAAGGTCAGTTCATTAAATGTTTGCCAGTTCATGACATGTTGGCAAATCTTGGCTCAGACAAATCTAGTGGCATGATGTTCTTTCACGCCTTACTGGCTGTGAGATTCTGTCAGCTTTCGCGAAAACTACATAGAAGGTTAAAACCTCAATTGACTCCCGTCTTCAAGAAATTAAGTCAGTACCCACCAGTCGTGGAAAATGCAACCTACAGCGTCCTTGAGAAGTTTGTCATTGCCATGTATGACAAGAACAGAACTACGGACAAAGTTGATGAGGCAAGACTGGACTTGTTCGCTCGGAAGAAAAAGGCCTTATAATGCCATTCTACGACAAGCGCAGCTCTCATACAACTACAAAGCAGGCTGCATATGGGACCAGGAAACAGTGTGTAAAATGCAAACTAAAAACCCCGCTAACTGAAGGTGGCAGAAAGGTGGTGAGGTCTTGCAAGTCTTTTGGATGACCCTTCCACCTATTACCCAGAGTTGTCAGAAGTTAAGAAAATATGTCTACAAGACGAAATGCCGACGGCGATGTAAATGCTATCACTTCAGTCTTAAGTGCACACAGTTTTGTGCATGCAAATGTGAGGACTAAATGATTGACTAATCCATCATGTGAATCAAAAGATAATTTCCTGTTGTATATGCTATATTGTTTTTCATTTTTTTCTTTTTGCAAAATGTAGCGCTAAAAGAGATTTTCATCATTTAATTGCGGCCATATCATTTTAGTTCTCAATAATTACGATTTTGTAAGTGCAAAAATGAATGTTTCTACCTCAAAAACACATATTTCGATGCATAGAACGTTAAAATAGTATTATTTCATCAAAATTTGGCTCAAGCCCTTCAAATGGCATCCATCTTGAAAATACCGGCCATTTTGTTTTTCAACATGGGTAATGTACTTTTCTTAGGGAATAGATCCTGAAGCACATGTATACCAAATTTGGTGCTTGTACTATCAAATGAAAGATTTTGCTTTCGTTTCACAAGCGAAATCATACGAGGGAACCAAATTTTCCTTATTGAACTCAGAAACGAACTATAAAAAAAGACATTGCCGGATAGAAGGGACGATAGACTGGTAGAAGACGCAAATTCATACCCTTCAACCTAGGTCCTGTCTTAGGAGGTAGACTCACAATTCGTAGCGATGAAATTGGTAATTGCTTTTAGAATACATCAAAGGTGCTTGCGCCGAATAACTGGAATAAATGAGAGTATGAATGCAACAGTTTGATTGTCCCAATTGTGACTGCATCGAAGCAGGCGTTCTGGTACATAGGTTGCGTTGCAGTGGCCATATAACTCGCAGGTGCAATAGCATATATTATAAACAGGTTTTGTATGGGCAGTTTGCTAACGGAAGGAGTTCAGCCATAAAGAAACCTTATAAAGATGGCCTGGAAATCTTAGGGAACCTTACAAAGATGAGTACACATGACAAAGAGTCACATGCAAATGAGCGTTTTACTTTGAAGATTCCTGCTGGAAAGATTGTAAAAGATAAAGGCGTGTTCAAAAAGGTCATCAGTGGCACTGCCAGACCATCCAGATAACCTGACCTATGATGATTGTGGCAGATTTTATATAGGGAAAATGAGTTACATTCGAAGTCAGACAAGAATATCGACCAACTACAAAATGGTAATAAACTCTAACTCTCCATGTTACATTTGTGTGCAAGTCAGATTGTTGGCTGAGAAAATCTACAGATATTCAGAAAAATAAACACAATGGCCATAAAATATGTATGTCTTATGTGTCTTTCTGTCAGAGGCATCAAAAGTTTGTCCATTTTAAAGATTTATATCAATTCAAGACACAAGTCAGACATACTTGTTTGGATATATATATATATATATATATATATATATATATATATATATATATATATATATATATACTCAAATTTACATATTATTTTCGTTTGTTTATATACTTTTTAAAATAATAATATAACGTTCATTGGTTTTAATAAAAAATAAATCGTTAAGAGGTCATTTGATAAAAATCACCTGAGGACACCGTAAGAATAGGTAGTGGATTCAACAGACCTTCTGATTTTTAAAGTTTAAAGCTCGACATATTTTTACTCTCCACCGATACATTTACAATACGCTTGCTTTTCTTCCCTGCCTCGTTCTTCTTATTCTCCTTCCTTCTTCACATCCTCCTCCTCCCTTTACCCTAACTTTATTTCTCTTCCCCCTTCTTTATTTTGGCCATTAATATCTGTTACTTCTAATTTTCCCTTTCTATTACACCCAATGTTATGTGTTTGTTTATTTATTTTGAAAATAATAATGTAGCGTTCTTTATTTTTTTAAAAAAAAAAAAACTAAAAACACGTTAGGTGTTCATTTGATAAAAATCGTCTGAGGACACCGTAATGTTGAAACCAAATGTAGCAGATTCAACTGACCTCCTGATTTTTAAAGTTAAAAGCTGTATATGTTAAATTTACTTTTATTTTATTTTTTCACGCGTGTATTGAGCATTCTTTAATACTACTGTTTCTTGGTCTGATTGATTAACCTTTTATATATAAACGAACAGTGGATTAAGATTAATATACACTAGTTGTACTTGTATTATATGTTTCATTTTAAATTTACTTTAAATCTAAACATAAAATATATTCTAATTTATTCTTACTTCTATAAGTTAACCGTAATATATGATAATCTTAATTTTATTTTTGTTACTTTTATTATTTATCCATTATTTGTTTTAAACATTGTTACTTAAAGGAAGAAATGGCTGATCGTCAATTGTAAGAATATATGATTATTAGCAAAATGAAAATCCCAAGATGCCTGCTATGAATTGGAAATGTCAAAATCGAGCGATAAGTAGAGAAGTTTAAATATCTGGGAAGTGTTTTAACAGGTGACAGAAAATATGGTACCGAAATCCGAATGAAACAGAAACTTTGCTGAAGTATCGCATTATCCTTCGATAATGGCAATGAATGCTGAACAATTTTCATATAGATGAAAAGGTTACTTAAGGCAACAGAAATATGTTTCTACTTAGCCAAAGGATGCTCTAGCCCTAAGAAACACAGAGTTACACACAGACACACGCATGCGGGGTGTTTTAAAAATGTATACACACTTTTACAGTATATAGTTCAATATAACTTGCTTTCTTTCCAGATTTACACGTTACTACTGTAATCTAGGCTGAGTTTGAACAAATAATGTTCATCTTGAAATGTACAAAAATAAAGTAGAGTTTTGGTATTGAAGAGAGTTTAATTCAGATCCACCCACGCGGCTTACAATCTCCCGAATTAGCTGATGGTACTGTACACGAACTGTATAAGTACCGTCCAGGAAAGACCACGGGTATCTCTGTGAAGTAAGAAAAGGTGACAGAAAGTTTTCACAGAATTCCAAGAAAGCTATCGAAATGTTGAGAGATGGATATGATTCAATTTCGTCAGCAATATCTAGATCATGACGGGCATCCATTTGAAAAGATGCGATGACAAAACCTTAAGAGCATGTATTTATAATAAATACTGTATTCATATTGTTATATAGGAATAGTGTTGCTGCTGACACTTGAGTTTGAACATAGATCGCCAGAGAACAAACACAGGCGATCCCATGATTAAATAAAGTAAACCACATAACTATAGAGGAAACGCATATGTAGGAAGTAGCACGTGTTTAATTGATACCATTTCTAGTCTATTCTCTATTACTATACAGGTCAGCCTTTCTACTCTATCCTCTATTACTATAAGGACCGCTATTCTCTACTCTATTCACTATAATCTTTCTCTATACGGATCTCTATACGGATTACTATTCGAGCGAGTATTATCGAGCAAGTACTATTAGTGCGAGTGATATTCGAAGGCGTCTGACATTAGTATTGTTCAGCGGCGTTACTAGAGTTGTACCTGCGATTACAAAGTTTCTACTACAACGATCATTACGAGAGTGACAACGAGTGTTCGTTGGAATCACAAAACATATGAATTATTTAAATTAGATACAGTCGGTTCTAGTTGCTTGAATTATTTCTTAAGAATGCTTTAAAATGTGTCTACATATTTTGGAACACCCGATATATAGTTCTATGCGTAGAGTCGTAGAAATACCTAGGTTAGTATCCAGGCGCGCAGTAAGGCTACTGGGTTTTTAATCATTAAGATATCTCTTTATTAGAAGAAACACCTTCATATAATACCCGCGGTTTCGTTTGCATCCAAATATACAGACATCTTCTTTTTGAACAAATTTATTCGCACTTCATACAATAGGATTGGCTCTGTGCAAAGGATTTCGTCACTTAAAAGCCTTCAAGTACAAGTATCGCATGATCTTTAACATCTTCGATATTCCCCACCATCCCAGTTACGAGGGGTTAGGGAAAAAGATTGAGGAGGGGGAATTAACATCAAGACCTTTACGTGTGCTCTAGGAGACAAAAGACACTTATGTAATACTTTGCACCCAGTGATGTTGACCGATTCTTCATTTGGCAGAAATACATTCGAAATTCAGAGAATTTGTCACTTAAGAAAATCTTAATGCACAGATATCGCTTCTTTTAACATCTTGAAGACTTACAAAAACTTACACACCAATGGTAATAAAATTTCGAGAATGAATAGTCAAAGGGTCATGTAGGTTTTCCCAGGGTGTTGAAGCCATTTTCTGGCCATCACCCTGATACTAATTGAAAGTGTAAAGACCACATTTGAGGATGGTATTGTTCGGAATCGAGTCACAGACAGATATTTTTTTAAGCGTTTCACCCCAAGCTAGGCGAGAAGCCACAAGCACGCAAGGGGTTACAGAAAAATTGGAACAAGAGCAAATAGGAGTGATAGAGGAAATGATGAAGAGAAGGATACAGGATAGATCTGGAGACGTCGATTGACATTACATTTGAATAGTTGCAGAATATAGCTATCAGGGAAGCAGGAAAAGGGGAGGGAGTTCCACAGTCGAGAGGTGCGAGAAATGAAGCAACTGGAGTAGAAGAGACGGCTATATTTAACAGTTTCGACAGTGAAAGGGTGAGAGCGAGATGTGTGCCTAGTTGAGCGCTTAAATTCATGAAGTTTAGGAACCAGCGAAAGCAGCTCCTCGGAGCAGTTAACATGAAAGTATTTGTAAAAAAGACAGAGGGAGGCGACGGCACGTCTGTGAGAGAGCGACTGTGGACGAGATGCCAGATCAGGGCCAATTACGTTGCATATCCGTAATTACAATATTTCTATTATCTCAAATCTATTCTAAGTTTACTTTTTCTTCTGAAAATGAGAAGAAAAAGAAAAGAAAAGAAAAGAAAGAAAGAAAGAAAGAAAGAAAGAAAGAACCGATGATTTTTATCAATAGCGGAAGAGAGTTTCTTTCGGGCAACAATATATAAATAGATGCAAATGTCAGTGTATATGTGTATCACACTTTTTCAATTTTACTCCTAGAGGCCGTAACCCAACATATCATAACATTTTGGAATCAAGCCGACTCTGTGAGTAAATTAAAAACATTCCTGGCTGGATCTGGACTCACAATCCTGAAATTCTGGATTCTGCGATTATTTTCGGTGATTTTTTACGTGATTTTTTACGTGATTTTTTTCTGACAATTGTTTATTTTTATTTTTATGTACGATAATTTTTATAACCTGAAAATAAATTTGGAAAATAATTTAGATCAATTACGAAATCCAGTGAAAGTCGTCCATGAAATAAAAATAATAGTTTGTACGCAAAGTAAGGACCTACGTACATCAAATTGTCTTTAAATTAAGTGTCGGCAGATAAATTATCGTTGAACTTTCAAAAGGTCATCTTAAATATCAATGCAATACTTAAAAATGGCAATCAATTTTGAGTTCTTCTGTAGTTTATTGTTGCCTATCACATACGGCTGCAGTCTGCCTCGCAAAAAGAAATCTTCGCCATGAAAGGACCAGATTGCAATCAAAAGAGTCAAAGCTGCAGCGAGGAAAAGAAATGAAAAGAAAATGAAAATCCAGATCAAACAGCAGCCAGGAGAGTTTCATTACTGAGAATATGATATACAAAAACATAGGTTGTCTCAAACTCCTGAACAGCCGAAGGTCGAATTACGAACCCTCCGAAGCAGCTAGCTTAATTGCCACCGATAGGGTTACTTTTAAGCTAGTTTCTAATATTTGGTGAATTCTACACCTTTTCCAATACTTCGTGTATTTTTTCAAAATGCCTTTGATTCTTTTCTATATCACTTGCGCACTCTCTTTCTCTAATGTATTACACCCTTGTGCAAATTAATTGAAACAAAACCAATAATTCCGTTATTATTTACATTTTTTCGTATTTTTCAATGAAACATAATCCAGTGGACATGTCAGTACATCGTATGTCCATTCCACAAAGTTGTTCCTTGCAGAGTGACCACAGATTCTCGATTGCATTTAAATCAGGAGAGTTTCCGGGTCAGTTTATAGTATTTTGATTTGCTCACTGTGTTCACAGTTTATAGTATTTTGATTTTCTCACTGTGTTCGTGCAGCGTTAAACTTTTTGCACACTTCGCAGATAATTACCGCAGGTCAACTAATCGACAGTCGAGACAATAGTGTCTGGGCGTGATAAAAATCTGATGCAATCATGGGTGAGGCAATATTTTTCAAGGCCAATCAAATTTCATCATACACCCCGAAAATAGATTCATATTACTGCACACAACTGCAAATGACCTAATCTGAGAAAAAAAAAGAAATCGATTATATACTGTCACTCTAGCGGATCTAAAACTGACTTTACGCTGAAAGAAAAGAGAATAAAGCGATTGTTTCAATTAATTTGCAAAAGGGTTTATTTGTTTGTTTTTTGTCATATATTTAAAACCTCTTTCACTACTTTACCACGTGTCGGCGATTTTGATTTCTTTGAATTAATTCTGTTCTAAATACTCTGCCTATTTCTTTTCTGTGGCCATTCGCTTCTCTACACTGTCTTTATTTTCTATTTCCGCATCTTTTCTTTCTTTCATTTCCCCGCTTTCCTCGCCCAAAGACTTCACTTCATATTATTTTATATCTAACAAATCAACAGAGAGACGGAACCACGAGGCCCGAGTGATATCCATCTTTCACTTCGACTAATATCAACACAACAGAATGACAAGATTGAAAGAGAAACAAGATTAAGTGAAGCCAACATTGCGACGATATAATCAGATATTATTTTTTTGTTGTTTGTTTTTGTTTTCAAAGAAACGACACCCATGGGATATGAATATCAACCAACAACGATGTCTATGGTCGAAAAAAGAAAATGTATGTCCACCTTCCTATCAAAATATTGATCAGAATAGGAAGGGAAAAAAAACGTGTTTACTGGTCATTTATCTAAGATGCCACCCTTTGCCAATATTATGATTGGGTCATCATTTGCCAGTGTTTCAGACAAAGGCCAAAATAACTATTTTTTCGGAGTCGGACTGACAAGATAAAATACATCCTATATCTACGTCTCAAACGGCAAATTATGGCGCAATCATATATATATATATATATATATATATATATATATATATATATATATATATATATATATATATATCATTCTTTTATGTATGTTTCATTCAAATTAAGATTTTTATTTCGTTCCCCATGTGTTCATTCAGTTTTAATTTGATGAGTACTAATATTGTTTATGCGTTTTCTGCCCTTCATTAGCTATTTTCAAGGGGATTGTTTTTGGTATATTCTTCTGTGTTGATGTTCTAAGCAGTATTTTGTTGAAGTAGTAGTAGTAATTCTAAGCAGTGCTTGAGGGGAGTCGTAGTAATTCCATGCTTGGGTGCCTTTCACGTGACGCCAATACATTTCTCATTGTTTCATATCAAGTGATATTGACGATTGTCTTAAACGGCATTATATAAAATGCTTCTATTATATTTAAACGGTTTTTACAGTCAGATGTTTTTTAAAATGACAGTGTTATCAACAAGTATTTTTCTTATGGGAGCAGGGAGTTGTGTATGAGATTTTAACTATTTCCTTACCAGACTATGATACTTCAGATGTTTTTCAGTCTCTGATTTACTGAATTAATGTTGTCGTCTGGCCAATGTATGTGTAAGAACTATTTTTTTATTAATTACGAGTATCACAGACATGTATGGCTAATAATATTTATAAACTACATTGGTGGTATGGAGATTATCCTATTGTTATTGTTAATTTTGAGGTTAGCAGTATTTTCTATAGTATATTGTAAGTTTTACACGTTTGCTAGGATCAAGTGGTGAAATAGATTGTTTTAGGATTCCTAACATTCTTCTTGGTTTTGATGCATGTAGTTGTACTAAAATATACTAAAATATATTAGTATTGTGTTATATTTTTAATATTGAAGTCATTTTATTTCTCTTGGAATAATCTTATGCGGTTATCAATAATATCGTTTCATTTGAATTATTTCACTCAAAGCAAGGCGATGAAACCACTAAGTCACAAAATATTGCTGATAGTGAAAGAATATAAGATATCAATGAGGAAATAAAACAACAAGATTCAGAAAGACAGCGATTGACGTTGCATTTAAATTTTTAAGATGGCGGAAAAGCAAGAAACACGGAGAGAGTTCCACACGCAAGAAGTGCAAGAAAATAAGCTATTAGAATATGTTATGGGGCTCTCTCCTTTTTACATAAGATGGACTCGTCCAAAGTATACTTATACTGACAGAGAGAATAACTGCTGTTGAGATACGTAGAGATACGTGGAGATACGTTGAGATAAGTTGAGACAGGTTGAGAGATACGGAGACAGACACAATGTGTTCTCAAAGAGTTATACAAGAGTCCAGAGAGAGAGATGATTACGGCTTTACTTACAGAGACTTGTACATATACTTTCTACTAACCCGCATTCCTGGACTACTAATCAAGTCTCTATTTTTACGTTAATATACTTATTTTTCTATCTCAATTACTGGCGTTGTTTATTTATTTGTGCAGGATTCCATTCACGGAATCCACAACAGAATATAACTTATGGTTGAATCTATTTCAACAGTAAAACGAGGAGACATATTTGTTAATCTAGTAATATGCTTAAATTCATTATAAACGTAAAATGTCAATCTTCTGATTTCCTATTTTATTCCTATTGTTTTATTGTTCTCTTTCCTTAATAGTGTTTTTCTTTTTGCGTCTTAGCAGCTCTGTTGCCTTTCTTGGGGTGAAATGATTAAAGAAAATAAACAATTAGTATAAAATATTTATAGAAATGGAACAGTGAAACTACATCATGGCACTGGGAAATTAACTCAAGCCATGATGCCAACAACGGATCGATAATAATATTCTTCAGATTTTATCAAGAATCTCGAGATATATATCAGGGGCACCTGACCAAATATGGTAGCAATATTCAATATACGAACGAACGTTAAATCTATAAACGGGCAGAATGGAGCTTGATGGTAAAAATTGGCAAAGTAATATTAACCAATGTTTGTTCATATAATTGAGTTAGCTGAATTTTTTTGCAGGAAAATGATGTTTGTTCAGCTCTACTTAGGAAGTTTTTTTTTTTTATTTTTATTCCTACTATCATTGTGGGTATTCACTATCATAATTGGGAAGTACCTGTTGTTGTTGTTGATGTTGTTGTTTATCTATAAGATGTTAAATACATTATTTTTCAGTTAGATGAAAAATATTTTCCAGGAAGATGATGTTAGATGTTCTCTATTTATTTTTATTTTTTTTATATACCTCATATCGTCAGGAGTATTGAATATGAGAAGGCATGAGTACCAGTTGCTGTTGCTTTTATATAAGTAGCTGTTAAATACATTATTGCTGAGTTCTACGTAAATATCGAGAAATGGGATTTTATTGTTATCACCAAGTAAGCACGTAAATTTTAGTAGAGAGCTTTTTTTTTTCAAAAGTTGATTTTAGGTTTTCAGTTTTGCTGATAGAAAAATATCATCTACCTCTGGGTTTGTGGTTTGGTTGTTACTCAAAGATCCTTATGGACCAGTTTCTAAGTTCTCTCATTCTAGAACACTAAAGAAGCTGAATTTAAAACTAATAATAAATTAATATAAATATATAAGTATGTGTGTGTGTGCATTGCACGAGTTTGCTATAATCCGTTTACAGACGTACTTATAAGCGTTGTTGGCGTGGTCTATGTTCTTATTTTAAATGAGTTTTTTTTTATTCCGATCTTTAGGAAAATATTTCTTTATTATGACATAGAGCAAAGTGTGCTGTCAGCTAGGATTTCAACTGTCTGCGTGTTGTGAAGATGCAACTTGGCTGAACAGTCACGTGATGCTTTTTTGATAATCACGGGTTTCATGAAAAGATTATCTGTTTGAGATATCGATTTCGTCTTTGTTGTTTGAAAGCAAGGAAAGATTAACACTGCTGATCTAATAATAAAAACGCTTTAACGCCGAACATTAGAAATCAACAACAAAGAGACTAATCTGAAAAGCCTCCCAAAAAATGAACAGAATATTTCAAATAATATATGGAATAATAGACATACTTCATGGCAAATGTTCAGAAAACAAAGATGATAAAAATGGGTCAAACAAATTTTTAATAGTTTAACCCTAATCAAGGCGACAATGTCACTAGACCGCAGGGGGTGGGGATGCTGGGAGTGAAAGAGAATGAAAAGATTGGGTTGGATTGACAAAACAAAAGTGGAAAAGAGTTCAAGAAGACAGAAAAGGTCGATGGATGTTGCATTTACTCTTTTGAAGATTTTAGTTATTAAAGCAAGAAATCGAAAGGGAGTTCACAGGTGAGATGTGCGAGAAAAGAAACTGTTCGAGTAAAAATGACTGCTGAATATATGGAATAATGAAAAAAAAAATCAGATCTCTGGGTAATAATAAAAGTGAAGGAATTGGTCTAAATAATGAATGGAATAATGAAAGCATTTATTTTCCGAATTTGCAGGAATCATTAAAATGATGTTATGACCGGGTCTGATATTTTAATAGAAAAGGAAGCTCAGGTATATTTCAACTCTAAGACAATTCTGAATCTAAGACAATTCTGAATCTAAGACAATTCTGAATCTAACACAAATCTGAATCTGTTACCTGGAACTACTATACTCACACTAAGCCGGCTAAATAATGTCACACACACACACTCATATATATATATATATATATATATATATATATATATATATATATATATATATATATATATATATACATACATATATATATATATATATATATATATATAAATATATATATAAATAAGTATATATATATATACATATATATATATATATAAAGAAATATACTCTTAAGGTGTGGTATATTTATAGGATAAAGTGCTCAATATCAGAGATAGAGCGTGTGTAAATATAAAAGTGAACATTGAAGTCAACACTTAGAGGCGACTGGCTGTTTCATGCTAGACGCAATCGTCAGTCCTAACAGACTGTCGCCTCTAAGTGTTGACGTCTATGTTCACTTATATATATATATATATATATATATATATATATATATATATATATATATATATATATATATATATATATACATATATATACATATATATACAAGCGCACACGCGTGTGTGTGTAGAATAAATGGCCTTGATTATTATACTGAGTGACATTATTTAGCCGGCTTAGAGTGAGTATTGTAGTCCCAGGCAACAAATTCAAATTATATATATATATATATATATATATATATATATATATATATATATATATATATATGAGGAGAAAGAGTGCATGTATTTAAGCAGCAATTCCACTTTTATACATGTTTCGTTAAAGACGACTGGTAAGTGACTGCAATTATGCATTTTATTTAATTTTCCTTGTATTCTAGACACAAAGTGGGTAAAACTATTCAAATGCCCCACATTTCCAAGCGCTTTCGTCTATTCTTTTTACCGATTATTAATGATGATTTTATTTTTACTTTTTAACTGAATGTATGGGTTGTGTGTATGTATTTAGAGTCATAGGGATATTTTATTTTCCAAACATTGACATTGTGGCCGTGTTCGTAGTTAAAGTCATTGAGTGTTGGCTTTTTTTTTATTATTAGTGCTTTTATTATTTTTACTCATTTTTTACATGCGGTTGAGGTTATTATGCTCGTATTTTCTACTATTATGTTTCGGATGGAGTCGGCTAGGTTTGTGTGTGTGTTTAAATGAGTTCTATGGAGCTGTGGTCGATTAGGCGTAACGTAATTTGTCTGGACATGTATGCATTAGTGTGATTATATATATATATGTGTGTGTGTATGTGTGTATGTATTGCATATTGAATATATAAGGGCAACCAGGGATTTTGCAAGTTCAGCAGACAACCACCATGATGAAATGTTAATGTCACTGTAATAAAGTAGAAGGTACAGACCCACAGGCGCTACATCCGAAACATGGATCTTACATTCTTGCCTGCGATTTTGGAAAAACTCCCCAAATCTTCTCTTGGGTGTTTCTTTATATATCTACCTTTGTTATGTAATTCGTTCCCACGCTCGTAAAAAAAGGTGTGGAACTGTAATTTTCAGCATCTTGGATCGACTCAGATACCGAGTATCTAGTGCGATATTGAATACAATTTCTACATCACTATTTTAGTTGTCAATTTCACTCATCAGCCAATGCTAGGTCTTGGACAAGTCCTGTGTTGATTTTTTTCATAAATATAGCTGAGAGACTTCGGAAATATGTTTTCAAATTCAAGAAATTGTTAATATAGAAAAGATAGTTGTTAATTATTTTACTGAACATTATCACCTGGCTGAAAAGATTAATCGATGAAATAAAGTCCATTTAAAACAAACTATTTTCTCCGTGGGAAACTGTTAACAAGCTTCATCAATCAAGCATTCAAAATCATTTGCAAATTTCTATTACGATTTCTTCTGACTAGGAAAAAAAACAGTTTATATTCCTAAGTGATTTCTGCCGAAAGAAATTACAAAAAGCAAATCGTAAAGAAAAAGGGCGCCTCTTCGATTCTACACGAGAAAGCAAATTAAATTTCTCAAGAAGTTTGGGCCACTTCTTTCCCAGCCATCCCCTACTCGCTTTAAGTATGCTTTTCCTCCTTTGAAACCTATTACCGCCGCTGCAATTACGGTATTTGCAGGTGCAACTCAGTGATACAAACCTAGATCTGCAGATGTGGTGACAGGAGTTTCTTGAGAAATACCAAATCGATAGTAATCATTTGAAGATGCCTGTCTTTGTGAGAGAAACCAATGCTAGCGGGGGGGTCCTCAAGGCACAAGTCCTTCAGATCTACCCTCATTTTGCTTTGACTTAATTCTTTGCCTTACAACATAATTCAGATCATTAGTAAATATCTATGCATTTGATGCAACAGTCTCTAGATACACATTCCTAAATCTATAGCAACTAATTTTGATCTAACCCAGCTCGCATAGATCAATGGGGTGGGGATAAATGACTTGTAACTTTCGATACCTCTAAAATCAAGTTCGTAACATTTCATCATCACTAATCGGATACTGAGTTTTTATCCAGTATTGCACTCTCAACGAGTCCCCATGCTTCGAACATCTTTTGGGGCTCAAGTTCACTCTAGACCTCAAGGGGATTTCATATATACGATCGATCGCTGAAGATGTGGGTAAACGGCCGGCTTAGACCAAAAGAGGACCATTGTTCCATATATTTTGTTTTTAATGAATTCTTCCCACTCCTGGGAATGAAAGATAATAGAAAGAATTTAGAAGGAACCTGAGACACAATTCCAAAGTAGAAACAAGGAATAAATATCTACCCCTGCCCAAAAGACTGAGTATAAGTGAAAACCAGACTATAGACGAACCTATCTACTCTTATAGAAGGAAAAATAAATAGTAAATACAATTTCAGAGTTCCGTCAGAGAGATTATGAGTATACAGTTGATGTAACCTTTTGAAGGAACTGGAAACCCAACCCTAAACAGCACTGAAGGGATAAACCTCTTCACTTGTTAAGCAGTGTGAAGCGGACGGTAAGCGGACCTATCTACTCCTGTTAAACAATTTCCTATTCAATGAAAAAAGTAAAAACTTAAAGAAGTAAAATAAAAGTAAAATATAAAATAGATTGAAAATATGAATCATAGTTTAGGCGCCGACGTTAGAAGTATAGAATTGCAGCAGATATTAGGAGGAACCGATATCCAATCCTAAGCAGAAAACAAGGAATAAACATCTACGTCTTTTCAAAAGGCCGAGGAGGAGTATGAACAGGATGATCAGGAATGGGTCTGCATAATCCTCACTTTTCAGCCTTGATAGTGTTCAAAATAAGCTTGTGTTGTTTTATAGTGCAACCTCTGACGCAACCTTGCAAGTCTATCACTATTCTGTCGTTATTGCAATCGCGAAGGTTAAAATGAGCTCCATCTTTTAGTGCCACCAGTTCAGACCTTCCAAACTAGGAGTCCAGCTAATAAAAACAATTAAAGAAATAAAAACACGCATGAGCAAAGCTTAGTTAAGTCTGCTTCTTCTATTAAAAAATGAGTATTTTCTATTTTGGGAGCTGATTAGAACGTTACATTCCAGCCTTAACAGGGTAAAAAAAAATTATGCGGTTTTCTAGGAGATGATATATTTTCCTCATTGTGGCCTTTTTTCTCTTGCAAATCTATTGCTACTCTTTTCATTATTTACATGGCAAATGTCCAGATTAGATCTATTCTTTATTTTTACCAGTTCAGATTTTTAGAGTTAGGATAAACCATGCTACAGCCACTCGCTGTAAACGCCATATCTCTCTCTCTCTCTCTCCACAGACACACATACACACATACAAACACACACACACTTATATATATATATATATATATATATATATATATATATATATATATATATTACTGGAATTTTATAAAAGTAATTTTCTATCGAAAGAAATTTATAATAATATTCGTCCTGTTGGTTCCCAACGTCCTAGGATGTACGGGTTACTAAAAATTCACAAAGAGGGCGTTCCACTTAGGCCAATTTTATCTATGTTGGGTTCCGCCCAACATAATCTCGCCAAGTGGTTATTGGATGTTCTTGATCCAGTTTTAGAATTCTATTCTGAGTATTGTGTGCCTGACTCGTTTAAGTTTGTTGATCATATGCAAAATTTAAATCCAAACAGCGACACTGAGTATTTTGTGTCGTTTGATATAAGTAGTTTGTTCACGAATGTTCCAATTGATGAAACTATTGACATTTGTGCAGACTTCTTGTATCGTGGCCCTGGTAAATCTCCGTGTGAGAGTGTGTTTGTTGAATTGTTGGGGATGGCGATCAAGTCTGTCTCCTTCAGTTTTGACAATTGCATGTATCAGCAAATCGACGGGGTGGCGATGGGTAGTCCCTTGGGTCCTGTGATGGCCAACATTTTTGTTGGTTTTCATGAAAGGCGACTATTTGAGAGGGTTAACAAACCGTATTGTTACTTCCGCTATGTTGATGATACGTTCGCATCATTTTCTAATAGTGCAATAGCGGAAGTGTTCTTTTCGTCATTAAATAATCTCCATCCTGCACTTAAATTTACAATGGAGGTTGAAGAGAACAATTGTTTACCATTTCTTGATGTCCTTGTGGAGAGAACTCCCTCGGGTTTCTTAACGAGCGTGTACCGGAAGCCCACTTTTACAGGACTTTATTTGGCCTGGGATTCCTTTGCTCCCAGAGCCAGAAAGGTTAACCTTATAAGTTGTCTTATCCATAGGGCATTGAAGATTTGTTCTGAGTGTAGACTTGATGCCGAATTGAGAACAATTAAGGAATTGTTTCTTAAGAACGGTTACCCCGAATTAGTTATTAAAACTGTCATTGAACGTAAGATCAGGAAGTTCAATGAAATTAAGAAATACGGGCCTTCCAAATGTCCTATATATGTCAGGCTCCCTTGGATTGGTCCTGAGAGTCAGACATACGCCGATAAGATCTCTTCATCCATTAAACGGTGTTACAATGCCGTTACAGTCAGGAACATATTTACTACTAGGAGGGATTTCCCCCCTTGCCGTAAGGATGTTTTGCCTACCTACCATAATAATTTAGTTATTTATCAATTTAAATGTCGATGCGGGCTCGACTATGTGGGCAAAACTATCCAGAGGCTTGAGGTTAGAATCGCCCAACATGTCCCGGGCTGTGTGCGCAGGCGTGAGCTTGTGACATCCGGGTCTTCACAGACTCACGCCTCTGCTATCAGTGAACATCTATTAAATTCTGGTGTTTGTAGGACTGAGTATTCTCCCCATTTTTTTCGGTATTGCACAGGGCTAGTAACAGACTCCACCTCGACCTCTTGGAGTCTGTTATCATCAACATACGTAGGCCGGCTTTTTGCGTACAACGGGAGATGAAATTTAAGTTGGCCTTATTCGGGGAAACGGTTACATGATTTGAGGTAAAACAATTTTTTCCCCTTACCATCCTGTTTTATTACGGTATTAATAAAAATTTTCTTTTTAGTACTCCGTTTTAGATTACCGACGATTGTGTTGGAAAATGTGTCGGTCGAAAGGTACCTTACATTTTAAACGTGGATATTATTGTATCTTATGTTTAATATGATCCCATATTTTTATTCCTCAAATGTTTGATTAGATTTGGCAGTACTAAAAATCTGTTTATATATATATATATATATATATATATATATATATATATATATATATACGTTACACTTCTCTAGCCATTAGTCAATTAGGATTCATTTAACTACACACGAAAACTTACCAAACACCATGCGCAACATACACGAATAATGACCTCATCCACATGTAAAAATAAGACTAAAAATGATGGGAGCACTAATGATAGAAAGAAAAAACAACATGCAATAATATCAACTATGAACAAAGCCACAATGTGCTGACCGTGTTCGGAAAATAAAAAAAAAATCCAATTACTCTAGAAACATTTAATTAAAAAGAAATTCACATATTCAGTTAAAAAAAAATCCTCCTTGATAATATCTAATAGAATAGCTGAAAGCGCTCCGATATACAGAACATTTGGACATTTTTACACACTTCTCTCGTGGTTACCAGGACAGACAGACACCTGAAGAAAACCGAAAAGCACAACGGCTGAAACGTTATGATAATAACAAGAAAGATCAGGATATTAATCCAAGTGTATATAAATGTAAATCATCATAAATAATATATATATATATATATATATATATATATATATATATATATATATATATATATATATATATATATATATATAAGCGTATATAAATGTAAATCATCATAAATCTTAATTCCATAGATTCAGGGAAAGCTTTTTTTTCCCTTGCCGTCCGCAAATATTTATTTTGTTAGTATAAAATATGACTCAGATGAAAGAGAGGATTAGTGAAGTTTTTGAAAACACAGTGGGCAATAGCGACATTTTTGTTACTTGCAAAGTGCGTAATAAATGAAATTATAGTAAAATGTTTGATTAGGTTTTAGAAGTAAAACCTGTTTTAAAGTAAAACTGCTCTTTACCCCCACACTACTCAACGTTTACAGTTTTATCTTTCTTCTTATTATTTTTATTGATATGTCCCGGAAAAGGGATATATTTGTTTGAAGTAGCAAAGTGGTTTTGGACTACTGTAACCGATTAGGACAATCTAACAGGTAACCGTAACGGACTGGTCCTCGTCGTAGTGGTAGGCAATTGGCGTAGGCAATAGGCGAAGGCAATAGCCGCAGCCAATAGGCGTCCTCTTGTACCTCCACATCAGTCTGTATTTATGGCTGACACCAGCCAATCATATTACTGTGAGGGGGAACCAAGGTGTATGCATATTCATTACATCAATTATTATTATTATTATTATTATTATTATTAGCTGTACCCCTGGAATTTCCACGTGCCGACTAATAGAATATTTAGTAAAGGACAAAATTTTCCTATATATATATATATATGTATGTACAAAAATAACACATTGAAGAAGGAGAAATTAACATCTCTACATATATAATAGAGTGAAATACTTTGGCAGCAAATAGTAAAATTGCATAAATTTGTAGAGGTATATTTACAAATACATAAAATACTCATAGTCTTGAAAAATAAACAACACATGGATATACTTGGTATGTCCACCATGTTGGCAAAGATGGCCAATCAGTCCGTGGTACTACGCCCCTCCCAACATAGAGCTATGTCAGTTTCCTCCAATATGAATACAGAAAACAATAGACTTACATTTGTACAAAACTACACAATATATGCCACATATAAACAGTTTCCTCTTTTGAAAGATATTCATTGTATATATATATATATATATATATATATATATATATATATATATATATATATATATATATATATATATATGTATATATATATAAGTTAAGTACGAAGAAATTGGTAAACCGTATGGGTAATTCCAAGGAGGATGAAATCCTGAGAGCTCAATGTGAATCCAATGTGAATTTTTTTTTCCTTTCATTTCGATGTTGGAAGTGTTACCTGATGATCCGGAGTCCTTTAAAAGGATTTTGGTGAAATAAATTATTGTAATGGTACTTTAAAGTGGTCTGTTTTTCATTAAATATATATATATATATATATATATATATATATATAAAACTCGACTCTCCCGTCGAATTCGACGTGTGAGGGTCAAGCAGATCAGTTCGTAGGAAACTGAAATCCCGACAACAGCACATGAGATTTGATTATAGTGGTGAAGGTTTCGTGCAGGACCATCCACACTTTTTGAAGGGCCGAAAACAGAGACCTAGTGCACTACGCGCCTGCCACAAGGTCCCCAAATGACCCTCCGCAGGTTTTGAATTCAGAGTTTTCCTTCTCCTAAACCAGTTGCCATCCAAAGCTATAGAACCCAGTCTGTCCTGCTATTTACCCATAGCTGGAGGGAGAAGAGGAGGATTCACATCTTTCCCGAGAGCATTAGCACGTAAGTGAATGTAATAGATTCGACTGGAATTCGAACTCGGCTCTCCGATTCCTCAATCCAAGCCGCTATCCATTATATATATATATATATATATATATATATATATATATATATATATATATATATATATATATATATATATATATATATATATATATATATATATAATCCACTCCTTTAAGTAAGTACCTCTCGGCAGATAATTTTCTTAGTAACAGTTCCATGTCTCCATCACCTTGACCTTTACATCTGCGAGCTCTTGAGTATGCCACATACAGTTGACCATGACTGAACGCTGGGTGGGGTAAGAACAATCCCACCTCAAATGTCTGCCACTGTGACTTGTTAATAATTATGTCATATGACAAACGGGAAAGAAACTGGGTTTTTTCCATCTGGCAACTTGGAGTCAGATTTATTCTGGAGATGAGGACAAGTCCGTCCATTAGTGAGCTATTAATCAAGGAAGCCTCATTTGAATGTTGATGCCTGACCACCACTTCTAGTCTTATACCATTGCAGAGTCCATTCTGGATAGAAATGCTAAGAAGAAGCCTGATTTTAAACTCAATTTATGAGGAGGCATTCCTGATGGTGAGAAAGAGTTTAGAAATTCAAGTAGGTAACACTCAGCCTTAGGATCATCTGTCAAAACTTTATTTGTACTATAATAAGTGCAGCAGTCACCTGGAAGTTGTCTCAAAAATTATTTATTGATCAGGAGGCAGTCTGAGTTCTTTGGTAAAATAATTATTCTGCTTCTTCTCTCTTCTTCAGAGGTATTATTGAAGATATCATCCACAAGAGAGCTATCAACGCATGAAATTTGAGGAACTTTACTCTGACTCCAGGATTGCGTCTTCTATAATCTGGATAGCCATTTAAATTCAGTAGTTCTTTATTTCTTTTAGAACGAGTCATTTTACATGCAAGGAATGTTCAGTTCCACAAGGACCATTTATCAGGTTTTTTACTAAATCATTCAAGACTGGATCATTATTGGCACCAAGAATTTCAGCAGTTACGATGTCATCACTGTTTCTGAGTTTGTCTTCATTTCTCAACACAGTCAACACGGGGTAGTGGGATAAATCTATCTTCTGAAACTCAATGACATGGACATTCACAATGACACTCGGGGAACCTGACCTATTCTCAGGTGTTTCATATGCATATTCCTTGCACTGCCTGTAAACGAGGAAGGCAGTATCGCTGATACTCCTGGTTCAATATTCTCATCTGCTTCTGTGTTCAAAAAGACCATCAATCCGTTGAACATTTCCAATCACAACTGGGTTGTTCCTAAGATATTGCAACTTGCAACCTTCAACCCTGAAATATGCATCGACAACATACTGTTGAAATAGTTTTCCAGATCTGTAAATAACACTAAAGCCACTTCTAAATGCAAGACGATAGGTGCAGTATTCTTGCATTGTTAGACGATTACGCACACGTGTTTGGCGTTTCTCGACATGTTGCATCTGACAATGCCATCCAACTTCCCCATGGCGAAAAAGAATTGGGTAGCTCATAGGTTCCAGGTGGTATGATGTGTAAGATATTTTTTCTGTAGGAACATCTGTATGATGCACAACAATGTCTCTACTTTCATGAGGGTCGCGCCAACAAACACTGCCTGCTATTTCAATGCTGGTGGGGAAATTGTAGCACCTAATATTGGACCCTCTCCTGAAGCGTATCACACATCTCCGTATAGGTACATTGTCTCTTCTGGTTCTCTCCTGTTCTTGTTGTTCAAATGCATGCATGTTCTTGTACAATTCTGCATAAGGAATAATTTGGTGGAAAACAACAATTATTTTTCTCATAGTAACAAGGGAACACAGAATTTTAAGGTGCATCCATTCTGTTCTGCAGACCCCTTCATCTGCATCAATGATACATAACTGGGCGTATTGCGGTTGATGAATTCGCAGGATGCAGGTTTATCGTCGTGTGGTAAGTTTAGCCCTAAATGCGGAAGCAATACAGAGCAACTCCTGGCGGTGCTGCCAGTTTGACTCCAAATGACGCAAAGGAGAAGGCACAATTGTAATTTTTAATATTTCTGCGAAATGAAATGGACTCTTGATCGCTTCCCTCAAATAGATATTTTACCGTCTTTGGATATGGTTGCAATGCAGGCACATTCATTTTGCCATTGTGGCAACAATTGTTATTTTCATTTCTAAACCTAAGCGCAACAGAGTATTCACATATAAACTTCATTTCTCTTATGTTAAATGCTTAAATTTCATTAACAAAAGCTCTGTTCAAATCAGGTGCATGTCTTTTCACACACATTAACTTAATTGAAAATTTTGAAGAGATGATTTTCAAAGTATATTGAGATACGATGAAACACAGAAATGAAATAAACGAATTCCAGTTCCCAAAACACGAGTAGGTTTTTCCAGTAAGTAAATTCAAGGTTTCAAAACAGCACTGATTAGTTAAAATAAAAATTATTTTTTCTAGAATAAGGTCCTAATTATTAAGCAAAAGACAAACGTTAAAAACTTGACCTTTTAACGACACATTCATTTAGAGGCCTTCCTAAAAGAATTGCCGAGGAAAATTTAATTTTTCCAAATTTCATGGACTGTGATGTTTATTTGAAAATCACCAGCATTTTTTGACAGAAAGAGTGAGATGGAGTGGGTTAATATGTTTATTTGAAAATCACCAGCATTTTTTGACAGAAAGAGTGAGATGGAGTGGGTTAATATGTTTATTTGAAAATCACCAGCATTTTTTGACAGAAAGAGTGAGATGGAGTGGCTTCATGTGATTGTTCGAAAATCGCCGGCATTTTTTGATGGAAACTGTGAGATGGAGAGGTTTGATGTGTGTGTTTAAAAATCACCAGTATTTGTTGATGGTAAGTGTGAGATGGAGTGGTTTCATGTGTCTGTTTGAAAATTGCCGGCATTTGTTGATGGAAAGTGTGAGATGAAGTGGGTTCAGATTTTTATTTGAAAATCGACGGGATTTGTTGACGCCAAGAGTGAAATGGAGTGGGCTAATGTGTTTATTTGAAAATGGCCGTCATTTGTTGATGTAAAGTGTGAGATGGAGTGGTTTGATGTGTTTGTTTGAAAATGTCCGGTATTTGTTGATGGCAATTGTGAGATGAAGTGGGTTCAGATTTTTATTTGAAAATCGACGGGATTTGTTGACGCCAAGAGTGAAATGGAGTGGGTTAATATGTTTATTTGAAAATGGCCATCATTTGTTGATGGCAAGTGTGAGATGGAGTGGTTTGATGTGTTTGTTTGAAAATGCCCGGTATTTGTTGATGGCAATTGTGAGATGAAGTGGGTTCAGATTTTTATTTGAAAATCGACGGGATTTGTTGACGCCAAGAGTGGGATGGAGTGGGTTAATGTGTTTATTTGAAAATGGCCGTCATTTGTTGAGGGCAAGTATGAGATGGAGTGGGTTGATGTGTTTATTTGAAAATCTCTAGCATTTGTTGAAGGCAAGTGTGAGATGTAGAGGGTTAATGTGTTTATTTGAAAATCACCTTCATTTGTTGATTGCAAGTGTGACATGGAGTGGGTTAATGTGTTTTTTTGAAAATCGTCGGCATTTGTTGATGTCAAGTGTGAAATGGAGTGGGCTAATGTGTTTATTTGAAAATCTCCAGCATTTGTTGAAGGCAAGTGTGAGATGGAGTGTGCTAATGTGTTTATTTGAAAATCGCCGACATTTGATGATGGTAAGTGTGAGATGGACTGACTTAAGTTGTTTATTTGAAAATTGCCGTCATTATTGATGGCAAGTTTGAGATGGAGTGGGTTTATGTGTTTATTTGAAAATCGCAGATATTTGTTGACGTCAAGTGTGAGATGGAGTGGGTTAATTTGTTTTTTTTATAAAATCATAGGCATTTGTTGATGACAAGTGTTAGATGGAGTAGTTTAATGTGTTTATTTGAAAATCATTAGCATTTGTTGATGGCAAATGTGAGATGGACTGACTTAAGTTGTTTATTTGAAAATAGCCCTCATTTGTTCATGGCAAGTGTGAGATGGAGTGAGTTAAAGTGTTTATTTGAATATCACCGTCATTTGGTGATTGCAAGTGTGAGATGGAGTGGGTTAATGTGTTTATTTGAAAATCGCCGTCATTTGTTGACGTCAAGTGTGAGATGGAGTGGGTTAAGTTGTTTATTTAAAAATTGCCGTCATCTGTTGAGGGCAAGTGTGAGATGGAGTTGGTTAATGTGTTTATTTGAAAATCTCCTGCATTTGTTGACGTCAAGGGTGAGATAGAGTAGGTTAATGTGTTTATTTGAAAATAGCCGTCATTTGTTGATGGCAAGTGTGAGATGAACTGACTTAAGTTGTTTATTTGAAAATCGCCGTCATTTGGTGATGGAAGTTTGAGATGGAGTGGGTTAATGTGTTTATTTGAAAATCACCGGCATTTGTTGATGGCAAGTGTGAGATGGAGTGGATTAATGTGTTTATTTGAAAATCTCCTGCATTTGTTGATGGCAAGTGTGAGATGGACTGACTGAAATTGTTTGTTTGAAAATCGCCGTCATTATTGATGGCAAGTGTGAGATGGAGTGGGTTTATGTGTTTATTTGAAAATCTCCTGCATTTGTTGACGTCAAGTGTGAGATGGAGTGGGTTAATGTGTTTATTTGAAAATCTCCTGCATTTGTTGACGTCAAGTGTGAGATGGATTGGGTTAAATTGTTTATTTGAAAATGGCCGGCATTTGTTGAGGGCAAGTGTGTGATGGAGTGGGTTAATGTGTTTATTTGAAAATCGCCGGCATTTGTTGACGTCAAGTGTGAGATGGAGTGGTTTAATGTGTTTATTTGAAAATAACCGGCATTTGTTGATGGCAAGTGTGAGATGGATTGGGTTAAGTTGTTTATTTAAAAATTGCCGACATTTGTTGAGGGCAAGTGTGAGATGGAATGAGTTAAAGTGTTTATTTGAAAATGGCCGTCATTTGTTGATGGCAAGTGTGAGATGGAGTGGGTTAATGTGTTTATTTGAAAATCGCTGTCATTTGTTGATGGAAAGTGTGAGATGAACTTACTTAAGTTGTTTATTTGAAAATCGCCGTCATTTGGTGATGGAAGTTTGAGATGGAGTGGGTTTATGCGTTTATTTGAAAATCGCAGACATTTGTTGACGTCAAGTATGAGATGGAGTAGGTTAATGTGTTTTTTTTATAAAATCATCGGCATTTGTTGATGACAAGTGTTAGATGGAGTAGTTTAATGTGTTTATTTTTAAAATCATTAGCATTTGTTGATGGCAAATGTGAGATGGACTGACTTAAGTTTTTCATTTGAAAATAGCCCTCATTTGTTCATGGCAAGTGTGAGATGGAGTGAGTTAAAGTGTTTATTTGAAAATCACCGTCATTTGGTGATTGCAAGTGTGAGATGGAGTGGGTTAATGTTTTTTTTTGAAAATCGCCGTCATTTGTTGACGTCAAGTGTGAGATGGAGTGGGTTAATGTGTTTATTTGAAAATCGCCGGCATTTGTTGATGACAGTTGTGAGATGGAGTGGGTTAAGTTGTTTATTTAAAAATTGCCGGCATTTGTTGATGGCAAGTGTGAATTGGAGTGGGTTAAGTTGTTTATTTGAAAATGGCCGGCATTTGCTGAGAGCAAGTGTGAGATGGAGTGAGTTAAAGTGTTTATTTGAAAATCGCCGGTATTTGTTGAGGGCAAGTGTGAGATGGAGTTAGTTAATGTGTTTATTTGAAAATCTCCTGCATTTGCTGACGTCAAGGGTTAGATAGAGTAGGTTAATGTGTTTATTTGAAAATATCCGTCATTTGTTAATGGCAAGTGTGAGATGGGGTGGGTTAATGTGTTTATTTGAAAATCTCCTTCATTTGTTGATGGCAAGTGTGAGATGAACTGACTTAAGTTGTTTATTTGAAAATCGCCGTCATTTGGTGATGGAAGTTTGAGATGGAGTGGGTTAATGTGTTTATTTGAAAATCACCGGCATTTGTTGATGGCAAGTGTGAGATGGAGTGAGTTAAAGTGTTTATTTGAAAATGGCCGGCGTTTGTTGAGAGCAAGTGTGAGATGGAGTGAGTTAAAGTGTTTATTTGAAAATGACCGGCGTTTGTTGAGAGCAAGTGTGAGATGGATTGGGTTAATGTGTTTATTTGAAAATCACCGGCATTTGTTGAGGGCTAGTTTGAGATGGAGTTGGTTAATGTGTTTATTTGAAAATCTCCTGCATTTGTTGACGTCAAGGGTGAGATAGAGTAGGTTAATGTGTTTATTTGAAAATAGCCGTCATTTGTTGATGGCAAGTGTGAGATGGAGTGGGTTAATGTGTTTATTTGAAAATCTCCTGCATTTGTTGACGTCAAGTGTGAGATGGAGTGAGTTAATGTGTTTATTTGAAAATCTCCTGCATTTGTTGATGGCATGTGTGGGATGGACTGACTGAAGTTGTTTGTTTGAAAATCGCCGTCATTATTGATGGCAAGTGTGAGATGGAGTGGGTTAATGTGTTTATTTGAAAATCTCCTGCATTTGTTGATGGCATGTGTGAGATGAACTGACTTAAGTTGTTTGTTTGAAAATCGCCGTCATTTGTTGACGTCAAGTGTGAGATGGAGTGGGTTTATGTGTTTATTTGAAAATCGCCCGCATTTGTTGATGGCAAGTGTGAGATGGAGTGGGTTAATGTGTTTATTTGAAAATCTCCTGCATTTGTTGATGGCATGTGTGGGATGGACTGACTGAAGTTGTTTGTTTGAAAATCGCCGTCATTATTGATGGCAAGTGTGAGATGGAGTGGGTTAATGTGTTTATTTGAATATCTCCTGCATTTGTTGACGTCAAGTGTGAGATGGAGTGGGTTAATGTGTTTATTTGAAAATCGCCGGCATTTGTTGAGTGCAAGTGTGAGATGGAGTGGGTTAAATTGTTTATTTGAAAATGGCCGGCATTTGTTGAGGGCAAGTGTGAGATGGAGTGGGTTAATGTGTTTATTTGAAAATCGCAGTCATTTGTTGATGGCAGTTGTGAGATGGAGTGGTTTAAGGTAATTATTTGAAATTCATCTGGATTTGTTGATGGCAAGTGTGGAATGGAGTGACTTCAGTTGTTTATTTGATAATCGCCGTGATTTGTTGATGACAAGTGTGAGATTGAGTGGATTAATGTGTTTATTTGAAAATCGCCAGCATTTGTTGACGTCAAGTGTGTGATTGAGTGGGTTAATGTGTTTATTTGAAAATCGCCGACATTTGTTGATAGCAAGTGTGAGATGGAGTGGTTTGATGTGTTTGTTGAAAATTCGCCGGTATTTGTTGATGGCAAGCGTGATATGGAGTCGTTTGAAATGTTTCTTTGAAAATCACCGGCATTTGTTGACGGAAAGTGGGAGGTGGAGTGGTTTAATGTGTTTATTTGAAAATCGCCGGCGTTTGTTAAGACATGTTTGAGATTGTGTGTATTAATGTGTTTATTTGAAAATCTCCGTCATTTGTTGTCGGTAGTTGTGAGATGGAGTGGTTTAATATGTTTATTTGAAAATCGCCGGTATTTTTTGAAGGCAAGTGTGAGATTGCGTGAGTTAATATGTTTATTTGAAAATCTCCGGCATTTTTGACGGCAATTGTGAGATGGAGTTGTTTGATGTGTTTTTTCTTTTTTAAAATCCCCGACATTTGTTGACGGCAAGTGTGCAGTGGAGTCGGATAAGACGTTTATTTGAAAATCGCCGCCATTTGTTTACGTCAAGTGTGAGATGAAATGGGTTATGGTGCTTATTTTAAAATCGGCGCCAGTAACATGCTCAATATAAATCAGTACTGATGTGTGTAACGCATTGATGACCTCAATAGTTATCTAAGGATGGAACAACACTGTTATAATAAAATATTTTGCTGGAAACCGTTTGATAACTCTTTAATATGAATGCTTCCAAGTCATCAACCGTTTTTGTTTAACATTTTCGATGATGACCCAAATATTTCGCCTCTAGTTTGTATTTCTTGGAACTAAACCCCAAACAAGGGGGGATGTAGGTAAATAAAATAGATAGAAAATAAATGTCGTGAAATTCTGTGCCAAATTTTTGGATGCATATGTGCTGATGAAATATTCAGTCAACTTTATTCGATTTCTGCTCATTGTTTTCTTCACAATCTTTCCTGTAAATATTTTAACACTCTTCCCAATAATAGAGACGGAACACCCTCCGTTAAATTTGCACATGTTCTTGCGAACCGATTATCGTTTTCTCGGTACGCTGTCATGGAAATATTTCAATACTTCCAAAAGAAAAAAGCCGTTTCACCATTTGTCCAACATGGAAAAATTCCAAGGAACCGAATCTCGTATTATCCGCTTAGGCTCGTGTAAATCTTTCACTACTTCCAAATGAAGGTGCTGCTTCAGAAACTGTTCGAATTGCACAAATTGCTCGTAGATGATCCAATTCGCATAAAACTCAAATCAAATCCACATGCCTTCAACAGAGGGTGTCTCTTCTCGCTGCACTCTTTACCCAGTTAGGCTGTTTAAAAACCATTACTTATATCAATCACCTTTGATTTAGTGCAATAGGTGGTGTGCTACTAGTTGACTATTCCTATTAAGAATATTGCACGCCCCTCACTTTGTTTCCTGTACTTGTAACCTAAACTAACTTTAGTAAATAACAAAGCCACTTGTCACAGGGTAATGTTTAACGATCTAATTTGTTTGGATATTACTAGAAGAAATGATGTTCAGTCTTCATTGTAGGTGTTATATGTATGACCTTGTGCCAAATTCTGCCAGACTTAATAAACGACATCATATTTTTGACGTTGCACACGCTGTACTTTTTGGGTCTTGTTGAATCTGTCATTTTCCAAGTATTTGATCCTTTTTTTGGGGGGGGATTTTTAGATTCGTATTCGTTCCCCGATAATTCATTCCTTGAGAATGTCATATCTTCAAACAGCTTGTTTTAAAATTCTCTGTGAGCAAACGAGGCAAGAATTTTGCAGAAACTCATTTCATTTACAAATCTCCTGTTAACATTCGTCGACATGAAGTCCAAGAAAATAAGACAAAAACTCACTTCATGTTATCGCATCCGACGACAATATTCAGCGATTTCATGACGAATTTATTGAAGTTGTTCGTCATTTCGAATTGCATAAAGACAGCCAAACCGTAGTTGGTATTTAAGGTATATTTGAAAAGAGAATATCACACGTATACATGTGTTTTCTCTAAAATTTCCTTCTTAAGATCTTTACGAGACATTAGAATTTTCAGTAGAAGTGCTCTCCAAATGAAAGACAACTTCACACAGACACTTTTTTTAATTAGATTTTGCGAAAATCGTCAGATGTGATTATAAAAAGTAGAAAAATACATGAAAGAAATCAATCAATATAGAAGATCGATATGTGGTAGAATGGCTTCGATCAGTGCCAAAGTCTCACGAGTGAAATAAATAAAAATCAACCCTGAGAAGTTAACGATCTACTTTGCATTCCGTCCACGTTCTATTAGAATTTGTTGTTACTGTAATAATTAGAGTGAGAGAAAATTATGACAATTTCACCAGTAAACCCTACCTATGATATCATGAATGACATCAGCTGAATGTTTAAATTTCCTCCTTTATCAGAAAATACAGTGACCCATTAAAAGCCTCTTAGGGTCAAGAATTAAGAAGCTTTTCTCGAAAGGTGTCGATATCAACCTACTGTCAACGATCAAACTTAATCTATCCCATGAGGATTCGAAAATCAGGAAACTGCTAATGGTGTTAAAACAAATCTTTATTCAACTATGAAAGTTATCCTTACTTCCGCAATGCTAAGAATTGATAAGGTTTTAATCTAAATAGAGTTTAATTAATTAATTATTTTATTTTTTTATTTGATAAATATTAATTGACAAAAGATTGTTGTCTTCGTTAAAATGCGGGCTTAGGACATTACCGAAGTTAAGCAATGGCAAGCTGGATAATCGTTTGGGTGGGGTAATGAATAATCTCTAAGAATTCTTAAACGAAAAGTCGAGGTTCAATTCCTGTTGGGTTCGTTTTATTTACGTACATGCAAAGAACTTTGGGAAAGTTATTAATCCAACATCCCCCCACAAGCAACGTGTCAATCAGTAAGAATTGTATCACTAAAATATTGTTATTCCCCCCACACCTCAAAGAAAATTCTTAAAATGTAAAGAAATATCTTCAGGTCTTAAATAAACTGCAAGGAGTTGATAAGCCATAGAAAACAAAACAATCAATCAATTAGTTAAAAATGAATAAAAGAAGAAAAAAAAGAAAAAAACGCTTCCCCCTTCTATGTTAAGTGTTTAGCTAAACACTTACTAAGTAACCCATGACATGGGGGAGAAATCTGGATTCATGCCGTTCCCTTGGATATTTCGCGTAAGTGAATATAACGAGCCCAACTGCAATTGAAACTCGGCTCTCGGATAATAATCCCGAGCCATTTGCACATCCAAGTTTACAGCGCCTAGCATTCCAAAGGTACTGAACAGGTTTGACGTTGATTACATTCAGTGACCGTACGGGAACTTGATGTGACCGGATTTTCAATACGCTATCCTAGACATAGACACGTAAATGAATAAAATTGATGTGGCATATCTCATTAAACGATTGTCACATCATCTGCAGATCGATGATTACATCATTAAGCAAAACCTGTAAATGGGATCATCTTTTGGTGAAAAGTGATTGTGAATTTAATTCTGAAGCTGTCCAGTGCAGATTCAGATTCAGTGTAAAAGGCACAAGCAATGACTAGGGGAGGGGACTAAGGGAAAGAAAATAGGAGCAGAGGAATAGGGAACAATCTGTTCCCGTCGGGTTCAATTCGAAATTCTCTCAAAATGTAGTAATAAGGAAAAAAATACAGATATAATCCAAGATAGGAGCAGAGGAATAGGAACAATCTCTTCACGTCGGTATCCATTCGAAATACCCTCAAAATGTAGGGCTAAGGAAGAAAATACTGACATAACCCTCAGATAGGAACAGCGGGATAGGAACAATATGTCCCCGTCGGGTTCCAGTCATAATTCTCTCAGAATGGTGTACTAAGGAATAAATACAGACATAAACCTAGATAGGACAGCGGAATAGGAACAATCTGTTCCCGTCGCCTTCCAATCGAAATTCCCACAAAAGGTTGTACTAATGAAGAAAATACTGACAAAAAAGCCGGGTTCCATTCGAAATTCTCTCAAAAGTTAGTACTAAGGAAGATCATACTGAAATTACCCTAGATAGGAATAGCGGAATACGAACAATCTGTTCCCGTCTGGTTCCAGTCGAAATTCTCTCGAAAGGTACTACTAAGGAAGAACATACTGACATACCCCTAGATAGGAAAAGCGGAATAAGAACAATGTGTTCTCGCCGGGTTCCATTCGAAATTCTCTCAAAAGGTAGTCCTAACCTAGAAAATACCGAGATAACCCTAGATAGGAACAGCGGTATAGGAACAATCTCATCACGTCTGGTTACATTCGAAATTCCTTCAAAAAGTATTACTAAGGAAGAACATACTGACATAACCCTAGTTAAATATAGGAACAATCTCTTCCCGTCGGTTTCCATTCGAAATTCCCTGAAAAGCTTGTACTAAATAAGAACATACTGACATAACCCTAGATAGGAACAGCGGAATATGAACAATGTGTCCCCTCCACGTTTCATTCGAAATTCTCTCAAAATGTAGTACTAAGCACGAACATACTGACATTACCCTAGATAGAAATATGAACAATCAGTTCCCGTCGGGTTCCATTCGAAATTCTCTCAAAAGGTAGTACTAAGGTAGAAAATACTGACATAACCATAGATAGGAACAGCGGAATAGGAAGAATCTCTTCCCGTTGGGTTCCATTCGAAATTGCCTGAATATTACTCGGACTGGCGGACAGTTAAAGAAGATGCAACGCCTGAAAATCTATCGCTATTACTATGACACATGTTCAGACGAACTTCTTTAGTTCCACCTGTTCAAACGTTCGCAGTTAGATCCCACCGTGCCATATACACACAGCGTCAAATCATCTTAATTCTCTTCATATTTCCTTGGTAAGAAGGAAGATCCACTTACATAGCTTCTTCTGAAGATCTGTCAGCTTGTTGAACAGATTTCCCAGAGAATACTTTCCCGACTACTACAATCTTAACCTCTTCAATCTTAACCTCTTTAATTCTAGGGTTATCTTTCCTATATATCCTTATGATATACACCTTCCTTATGCTGCCCTGCGTATGACGTTAATCTACAAACAGCAGCAAAGCCTCTGATCAGGATGTTTTGATGAGTGTAGAATCACATCTTAGTTGCTGTTGTTCCCAAGTCCACACCGAACCAGGTTTACAGAAGCTGTTAGTATCCTAGCTATTGGCAAATAGTGAACAAGGCTACAATGTGCTAACCGTATTCGGAAATTAAAATACACTAAGACATACACATAATGCACACACTCAATTAAGATGAAATATCGAATCATCCTTGATAATGGCTAAAGGTATAGCCGAAAGCGCTCGGAACTATAAAACATTTGTACAGTTTTTACACACTCTTTGTTCAGATAAAAAGCACTTGTTCAAACACAAGAAAAATTA
>OZ010576.1:4118162-4180662 GCA_963932145.1 Acanthosepion lycidas
AGACAAATAACTGCCACCCTCCCCTGAACACTACCTCGTGCCATTCGTCTGACTGAAACATTTAAATGGATAAATTCTGTATAAGTTTTTCGACTGGTGTTTTTTGTGGTTTTTTTTTCATAATTAAATTTCTATTTCTAACACAAACTCAGTCCACACTCGTGTTGATATCTTCGGCTACCAAAATAGGCTATTTCCAATATCAGGTGATTTTGGACTTTATTGTTTATTAATTATTTGCACAGTTATAATAAATACATTGAACTCTATTTGTGGATAAGTTTTAGTATTTTATATTACTAGGACCCACTTGGATTATATATCAACGGATTTCTTAACTTTAAATAGAAATTACTCCGGGTCGTGATAGCAGTGAGGGAAATATATATATATATATATATATATATATATATATATATATATATATATATATATATATATACATATATATATATACTGTAGTGAGCATAAAGATCAAAACGATGTTAAGAAAAAGTCTAAATATGAAATAACTTTTTATTTTCAAGCTTCATAGAACATTTTATCAATGAAAAATAAGGATATAAAGATAAATTATATAATTCCAAAATATAAAGCTCAATAAACTTATTTTTACATGTAGACCTATCCTTAACATCGTTCGGATCTTTATGCTCGCTACTATATATATATATATATATATATATATATATATATATATATATATATATATATATATATATATATAAAGTGTACATTGAAGTCAGCAGAGTGCATATTTCTAAGGAGATTAGTACGAAGTGAACAACAGTTATTAGGTTAGTGCTAAAATAATGACGTAATAATGTCGTTTTTTGACGTATTTTTTTAACGTCGAAAAACGACATTATTACGTCATTATTTTTGCACCAACCTAATAATTCATGCTTTGTTTCTTTCCATTTCAACCCTTCTTTTTAATAACTGCATTGTTTCTTTCCAGGTACGAGAGTCTGCTGAAAAGTTCATAGACTGCATGCATTAATTTCTATTACTACACTAATTTTCTGAGGATGTCATGACAAGCTATCAATACCAAACGTCCAGCAAAACAGGAAAAGCGTCTTGTTTCATCAGGACAATACTCCAACAAATATATCCTTAGTTTCACTGGCTGCTGGGTATGACTGTGGCTTTGAACTGGTTGATCACCCTCCTTATTTTGATTTTTTCCTATCTGACTATCATCTGTTTGCCAGCATGTAACGACACTTGACAGGGAACCAGTATCTCAGTGATGATGACGTCATATCTGCTGTTGATGACTTTTTTTTCACCATCAGGATGAACACTTCTTCAACAATGGGATCCAAGCACTGTAAGGAGTTTGTTAACCCCAAGTCTTACTATGTTGAAAAGTAAACCGCATTTAGTCGGATTCCAGGAGAGTATCTTAGTCTGGCTATGAACTTTTCTGCCGACCTTCGTAAGACGATTTGACAAAAACAGAAGATTAGAAATCTGAATGAAACTTTCTGATAAGATTTTCGTTGGAAGAAAAGAAGTTCGTGCTTAAAGACTTGTGCCTAAATATATAAGGAGTTTATTTTAGAATGTTTCAAAACAATCTTTGTTCTTTCATTACGTGAATAAACATGTCTCCGTTGAAAGAAAAGGTTCATTATTTGAAGGAGGTATATATAGGTTAACGTGACTACTTTGTCATGTTAGCCTTGAAATGAGAACGATTTGAAAAGAGTAGTCATGAATATGGGTTATTGAAATATCTTTTATATGTTATCTCTCTATTCAGAGTGTTGGTAATGGCTCTCCATGACTTCCTGTTTTTGTTACTGTAAATAAAACTTGCTCTTTTACCATCGTACTTTTTCCTTAACTTTTCACTTAAATTTCTTCAATCGGTTACTGTTTTTTTTTTATCCTACCAATAATAATAATAATAATAATAATAATAATAATAATAATAATGATAATATAATAGATAATTTAAATATGTCTTGTAAGGGTCTTTTTCTTTATTATGCACATTAGTTATCTTTTTCTGCTATGGTTTCTTTATAGATCTTATCCCAACATTCATTAGTTGAATTACATCGCTGACCGTTCAAGTCGCTTCTTCATATCTGAAGAGATTGTCTAGCATTATCTGTATTACATTGCTGTAGACATTTATCTGAATATTATTAGGCATAATTAAAAATTTTAAAAAAATGAAAGAGGAAAACAACAGGTTTGTGCCCGCTCTTCAAGGTTTTTAATCGAGAGTAAAGTGGGGGTAAAATACAATAAATTTAAATTTTCGAACGATTGATGAGAGGACAAAAAACAACAAGGTTGGGTAAGTACCAGGGACTACCGGGAGTAACTATAGCAAATCCCAGTAAAAAAAAAAAAAAAATCACGCTGTTTATGGAGCGTAGGTTTACGAGACTCATACAACCATCGCTATCACTTGACTTAAAATATTTTTGAGCTTCCTTGCCTTTAAAGGAGTGCCCTTTGCCGTGCTGATGTTGCTACATCCTTACTTCTTGCCTATCTCACACTGCGAATTTTTCTAAGCTCTATACTAAACATTAAATCTTTTACGAAAAAAAGAACTAAACAAAATGAACACAAAACGATCAGCTTTAAAACAGGACTCGTAACTGGAAAAACCGGATGAAAAAAAAATGTTAACAACAAATTCTTTGTCACAAGCAACACAGTTCTGCGGAATCAGAATCAACGTTGAGTTTAAGCAAGCGAATGATCCAATTGGAGTAAAGTGCCATGCAGATTTAAATTATTCCCACTTGTGACGAATGCAGCTATCGATTTTTTTGCATGCTAGCATGCTAGTTAACATTCGTGTCCGTCAGCTGTTGGCTCTCACGCTGGCCAATAGAATATTTCTGCCTATTCGTGGCAGCCAGCTATTGGCTATCACTCTATCCAGTAGAAAATTGCCGTAAACGACATGAAAACTGCTGTAGAAGCATGAAAAAATCGATTATTTCCACTATCGATGGGAGTTGGGAAATGGAAAGTCGGTCTTGGCCTTCCCGCTAACTTGGAGCATGTGCATGTAAATTTTGGTGCAAATCCGTAGGAAATTGCGGCTGTGCATTCGTTATGCTCAAACACACATCCCGCCTTATATATATATATATATATATATATATATATATATATATATATATATTGTGTGTGTGTGGAGAGAGAGAGAGAGAGAGAGAGAGAGAGAGAAACAGAGGAGAAAAGGAGGGAGAGAGAACATGAGGAAGCAACGAAGACAAAAGAAAGTTCAAGATGGACAATCCCGCTGGCATGCTCTCAAGAGAAAATAAGCGAAAGACAGGTAGTGAAAGGAAAATGTGAAAATTTGCAAATATGGTGGGTGGTGGGGTGGCTGAAATGTTTATAGGCTGACTATGAACCAGTGACACTAGATCTGTGACATCTTGGATGCATTAATTCACAAGTCTTCTTATTAATTACTGCATTGTTTCTTTCCACGTACGAGGGTTGGTTAAAAGTTTAAAGGTTGATTATAAAGAAATGATGTTAGAGATGTTATACCTTGAATGCATTCATTTCAGCTCTCCTATTAATAACTGCATGTTGAACAAGATACCGTTTCCTCGATGGTACAGTCATAGGACACCCAAAATTTGGATCATCTTCAAGACTCGCCCTTCTTCTCCTAAATTCAGCTGCTCACTTTTGTTCTTTTGATAGCATTAGTACGTCATGCCCAAACGTTGTAATCATATCAGCAAGGATGTTAGTCGAGGCTAAATCTTTTTTCTGCAGGTACTTGATAACAGCACGATGCCAAAATTAATCCATTTTTAAGAGAATTTGCTACTTGTTATTGTTGAAGTCTTCTTTGAATGGTCAAATGTCAGTTTACCTGGAAAGAACCAATGCAGTTATTAATAAGAAGAGTTGAAATAATTGACTGCAAGATTTCACAACTCTAGCATCAATTCTTGATAGTCAGCTTCGGAAGCAGAATCAACGTTGAGTTTAAGCAAGCGAATGAGCCAACTGGAGTAAAGTGCCATGCAGATTTAAATTATTCCCACTTGTGACAAGTGCAGCTATCGATTTTTTGCATGCTAGCATGCTAGTTAACATTCGTGTCAGTCAGCTGTTGGCTCTCACTCTGGCCAATAAAATCTTCCTGCCTATTTGTGGCAGCCAGCAATAGGCTCTCACTCTGGTCAGTAGAAAATGGCCACAAAATACATGAAAACTGCCGTAGAAGCATGAAAAAAATCAATTATTTCCACTATCGATGAGAGTTGGGAAATGCAAAGTCTGTCTTGGCCTTTCCGCTAACTTGGAGCATGTGCATGTAAATCTTGTTGCAAATACGTCGAGAATTGCGGCCGTGCATTCGTTACACACACACACACACACACACACACACATCCTGCCTTTTACAGATAGAGATAAATACTGTGACTGAGACAAAACAATAAACCAGTCGACACTAAATTCAGTCCTGCCCTTTTTTGTTCATCATAAGGTGTTCACATGATTGAGGATCCATAGGCGTTTAGGATCAATTCATTTGCAACTAAAGTGTGATTCCTGATCTTATATGGCACGTGTTGTTTTCTTCTTTCATCTCGTCCTTTGGTTATCCTACCTATGTAGCTGACTCCGCAATTACAATTATATTTATATATAACAGAATTCATTTGATGATGGGGGAGAACATCCTTACGAATAGATGAGAGGATCGGCCTGGTATTGAATACGACACGAACCTCAGCAAAAAAATAACAATCATGGGCACTAGAAGAAATTTGCCTGTATAGGTTTTCACAGTAAGCTTCAATCCAGGAAAGTTGAAAAAAAAAACAAAAACAAAAAAATCAAAACAGGGTACTTTTCTACTTTAGCGGGCTTATTTTTATAAAATTAGCTATGTTCTCTAGAATAAAAGAACGAAAAACATTAGGTGGATACCCATTATTGCATAGGGTTCTTGTCACAAAATCGATTTCACCGCCCTGGAAAGCCTCAGAACAGATCATCAGCGCCCTATGGGTGGTATTTTTGATGAGGTTTATCTTCCGCCTTTTTGGGCAATGGTCAATGGTCAATGGTCATCAAAACCATAAATTTGGATAGCCACATATTACCGATTTCTTCTGTGAATTCGAATCAGTCGAAAGGAGTGTCCCTGGTGAGTAAAACTGATGCAGGGACACACATTATTAAGGCTACCTTGAAGGCCAGTAATATCTAACTTAGCGAATTTTAAAGGTTTTACGGTGATCGAGTTAGTTGGATACTGTCCAGGCCATTGAAACAACATTGTTCCAGAAGGCAAAGCAACATCGCCGAGAAACGTGACACTCAGTATCCCTTCATTATTGCCACTCTTTTTGGTTGATTGCGGTAAAGTGTGCCATTGTCGTCTTGGTCTAATCAGACACACGGCAGCACGCAAAGGGAATTGGTTAACTTCGTCTGAAAATTTGGTCTATAACGAAGATATTGACTTCGGGTCGGGTAACGAGTGCCGGCTGAAAAGTTCATAGGCTCAGCGAGCTACTCTCATAGAATTTAACCAAATAAGGTTTATTCTTCAACATAGACCCACTTTGCGGTTCACACACTTCTTCCATCAATGTTGCAGTGTCATTAAGGAAGAAGCATTCATCCTGCTTGTTAAAAAGTCATCAATAACAGATGTGACGTCATCACTACGATACTGGTTCCCAGGGAAGTGTTTTTCATGTTGGGGAACATATGATAGTCAGATGGGGTCAAATCAGAAAAATAGGGAGGGTGATGAACCGGTTGAAAGCCAGTCATTCGCAGCAACCATTGAAACCAAGTACTTGTGTGCTGGAGCATTGTCTTGATTAAAACAAAACCGCTTTAGTATGTTTTCCTGTCAGTTTCTACTTGATAGACATTCGTAACTTCCTCAACATTTTGGTATGGTACTTTCCATTGATGGTGTGAACTTTTGAATATAGTCAATGATCACAATTCCTTAACATCCCAAAAAACTGAGTTCATCTCCTTCTAGACAGATGAAACGACATTGGCTTTCTTTTTAGTAGGCGAGAAGTGTTTCCACTGCATGAATTTTTCCTTTGTCTCTTATCCAAAGTAATGAACCCAACACTGATCATGGCTTAAGAAACCAGCTGGGCCTGCTTTAAACAATGTCAGATTTTCCCGTGATCTGATCAGACTGGTGGATTTTTGAGCAGGTGTCAGAATACGTGACACCTACCGAGCAGAAACCTTCGTCATATCATAATTATTGTTCAGAACATCCTGATCTCTCTCACGGTATATTCTAATAGCATTGGCTATTTGACAGTCACTTGCCTGTCATCTATCATCATGTCTAAACGATCAATTTTTTCCTCGATGGTGACAGTTACAGGACCTCCAGTTGTTGAGTAAACTTCAAGACACTTCCTTCCCCTCCTAAATTCGGCCTCCCACTTTTGTAGTGTTGATAAAAATGCAGTGTCATCCCCTGATAAAGCAGCCACATCAGCATGAATGCCCTTGGGGCTTAAACCATTTTTTGCAGATACTTGATAAAACCTCGTTGGCAAATTTTGTTCATTTTCAAGAGAATTCGCAACTCGTTACTTTTGAATTATTCTTTGAACAGTCAGAGGTCAGTTTTTCTAGAAGGAAACTATTCAGTTATTAAGAAGAAGAGATTAAATTAAGACATAGAAGATTTTACAGCTCTACCAGAACTTGTTCATTGTCAGCCTACGATCTTTGCAGCCTACCCACATAACTGTTTGTTTAGATAATCATCATGCCAAAAGGGTTTTTTTTTTACCTATTCTCGAAACGTGATCTTTGGAAGAAAATACAAACAAAATCTGATATATACTCAGGTCAGTATATTCAAAGACAAGGCTACAATGTTAGTGCACCTCGTTAAATGTTAACTGATAAATGAATTAATGTTTATTGACACTTGCTTGCCAACCACTGCTCCACGAAAAAGTATCATAGATATTTATTAAAATTAGATATACTGATGCTGGTGGTATGACTAGCTTGGACCAGCTCTGACCAGCTGGACAAACTATGACGAGCTTAGACCAGCGGCCCGGGTGAAAACACTTGGGTCCCCATGTAAAAAAACTGACTGTGTCACGACCTGACTCAGTGGAAGTGTCAAGTAAATCTATACTTACCTGACACATGCGGGGGAGGGTTCATCATTTCTCAGTTGCATCACTGCCTTTCAGGAAGAGTGCGATCCAGTTGTGGCTCTATCCGCAGACCTAGTGAGGAAAATAACCAGTGGGAGTGTCAACTAAATCTATTCTTACCTGACACATGCCGGGTAGATATTATCATCTCTCAGTTGTGGCTCTGCCCGTGGACGGAGACCTAGTGAGGAAAATAAACATTGTGAAGTATCCGGTCACGGGAAACAACTGCCGAGGCAAGTGCACCTTCCATTGCAGTCAAGAGGGAGACAGTAGTCCTATCAATACCAGTACAACCGACGGTTGCGGGTCTGTGCAATTTTTGCCACGTTAAACCCGGCTTTGTGTCACATCCCGTCTCAGAGGCAGACCAGGGTAAATAATATGACCAGAAGAGTAATTCCATCGTTGAGATACGAACTTATTACAATAATAAGCGACGATTTGATCTACAGTTTTCTTCTTATGTTCTTTTTGTAAAGGTGAAGTATATTATTGTATTTCTGCTTTTCCTCACGTAACCTAGATAGATTTCCTTTCGTTTATCTCCAGTTGTTGCGAGATATGAATTTTCAAAAGCAGACGATATGCTCTTCTCCAATCTAACGCCGCAATATTGTTTTCTCTCTTATTTTTTTAACATTGCTCTCTTTAATATGTTTTCTGTTTCATGTGAATTGGAGGAAGACCGTAGTTATACGATCTTCCAATCTGACCTTTTAATTTCAGCGCACGGTGATTCGGTCAAACTGGTGCGTCCCGTGCTTAATTCGCCCCGCAATATCGGCTAAAATTGTCTTTCAAATCTCATTTAATCTCGATACTTGACCCGTTGATATCTGAGAAAGGTCACGTCAAGAAAAAATTCGAACAAATCGAGGCCATTCTTTCTTCATCTTTTTCTTTTCTTTGTTTTTTCTTTTTCAATATCTCACGTTCATTTCTCCTTCATGGATTTTCTTTTGTCAACACCCCTTTTTTTTCTCAGACATTCGTCTCCATCCGATTTTTATCTTTTGATTTTTTTTTCTCTGCACATCGAAATGTGTTCTTTCAAAAATATTTTCTTTATACATCATTTATGTGCATATATGTTTATTATTATCCCCTTGGATTTATCTTGTAAACCCATTTCGTTCAGGGTCCCAATTACTGTCAGAAATGCCTTCATTTTCCATTAATCATTTTTTTCTAAGAAAAAACATAGATAAAGCTCTTCGTAATGCGTGAGCTGTACTGATAAATACAATTTTTTTGTATTTCTTTAAGGCATGAATTACCAGGAATTCCTTCAACGTTTCTATCGTAACCTTTTCCAATCAATCCGAGTGCTCCAAATACAACTGGTATTATTAATGACCTCATGTGCAATATTTGTTTTAGATTTCCACTTCAAGATCTTTGTATATTGATAGATTTTTGAATATCTTCAAAGATACATTACAATCTGCAGGGACTGCCATTTCAAGAAGAAATCACATTTTATTTTTTGCGGTCTGGGCGATTATCTTTGACTGTTCTCTCTGTGTGTATTGTAAAGTCCCATAAAAATGTTACAGGTCCTATCTCTTTAAGCGAGTATGTGTAATGTTCACACCAGTTTCTTACATTTTCCTTCCCGTAAAAGTTGCATATTTTCCAATGCAGATATTGGCTCGCATTATAGAACCACTTTATCAGCAAGCTGATTGATAAAAGATGGTAAATTGTTTCTGGATATTTATCACGGAATTTGCATTGCTGTTTAACACAGTTTTTCAGTATGTGTGCTTTGTAATTTCTAGTTATCAGGTATTGGTCCTGTCCAGCAAGGATAAAAAAATTCTGTTTCAGCTTTTATGCCTGCACTGCGTAACCACTGATGGATACATGGTTTGTCTACATCAGTTTCATACACGCAGCGTATTCCTTATCAAGAGTTTTATCTTGCCATTGTTTCTGCATTTGGTACATTGCATTTGCTTTTGCTTTCCTTTTTAAGTTCTTTGTCGTTGCAGTAAGTAATATTTTAGTTGCACTTCTTCATCCACTTGAAATTCGATTTTAAATGTGGTGCCTTCCTTTAGAACTGAATAACTTAGTACTTATTTCTTTCATGTTCTTTGACATCGATCATCGTCTGGTCTTTTGTAGTTTCCAGTTTTCTTTGAAGACCGATTGTTGTGGTTTGGTAAGAATTTTCTTGTTGAACTAATCCTCTGCCTCCTTCGGATCTGAGCACATACAACCGATTATTATTATTATTATTATTATTATTATTATTATTATTGCTGCATTAATTGCGTTTCGAGTCGAAATGGTAACATATATAAAGCGATCTCCAAATATCTCACCTGTAATTAATAGTTGAATAGTTAACTGTCTTTTTCATTCCCGTTTTCTTTAAAACTTTCACATTACTCACATATACTCAGCATCCGACTGTAGAGCCACATCCCTTCTTCGTCTGTGAGGAAATTATCATGACATATAGGAGAATTAATATTATAGTTCAGCAATATTTTCTTCGGTTCTAGCGGATTTTGCCTGTTTCTTTTTAATATTTTGCCTGCTTCTTTATACTTTGTTTGGCTTTTGGGGGGCATTTTTCGTTAATCCAATAGCGCCTTCAGATGTCAGTCATATTTGCCCTCACCGCTAATAATGGTTCTTGATCTTCTACGATTGTTACTCATAATGATTATTATATAGTAGTCGTCACAGAATTGGTTGTAGAGGTAGATGTCGTAACCGTTCAAGTAGTAGTAGTAATAGTCATAGTAATCTTAGACGGAGTAACAAAAGTCGACCACCCAGTCGGCTGGGGTTTCAGAAAACGCCAACTGCACCTCTGCAGATGGGCAACCCCACCACCACCAATGAGGCATCCTGGGTATGACGATAAGCTACATCCAGCAGCAAGGCTTCTGATCGGAAGGAACATGGAACCACTTCTTAATTGCTGTTGTTTCCAGCTCCACCCTGACCTGGGGTGGTAGCCTCTGTTAGGGTCCCAGCTATAAGCAAATACGTAGTTAACCCCCAAACCGGGTCAAAAGACTATACAAGTATAAAAATAGATTTTTATTGTAAGAGTACCAGCAATACATTTTTGAAAAAAATATATATTCTATTCATACGAACCTATCCTAAAAATCTTGTTGGCATTAATTAGCCCACTGAAGTTCAGATTCCGTAAAACAAAATAAACCAAATCAAACTTAAGTCAGCCACAGTAATAATCGTAGGAGGAGTAAACCAAGTATTAATTAGTCTTATTAATGTGTACTATTAGTAACACTATTAATCGCAGTAGTAACATTCATAGCAGTAGTTGTAATAGAAAAATCACACTACTACTAATAATAGTAATCCCGGCACTCTTCGTAGTAGTAAGCATAATATTAACATTGCATTAATATTTGTAATGCCCATCTTAGTAGTACCATTTCTACTATTACGTAGTAATAGTTTTACTAGTAATAGTTTCCTGTATATATTAGTAGTCTCGTAGTAATAGTCGTAGTATTACTTTTTGTAGTATTTTTAGTAGTAGCTTTTATAATAGGTGGACATACTAATCGTACTAAATATCGTAGAAGTGGCAGTACTAATCGTAGGATCGGTCTCAGTAACAGTCAATATTGGTCATTGAAGTAGTTGTATTTTAGTTAAAGTAGTAGTCGCAGTTGTACTCACAGTAGTAGTAGCCTTAGTAGAAACAGTACTAGTCTTTGTAGAAGTTGCAGAACTAGTCGTTATACAAGTAGTAGTAGTCATATGAGTAGCATTTTTAGTAGAAGTAGCATTACTAACCGTATTAGTGGTCGTAGTAGTAGTAGTAGTAAAGGTAAATGTTATAATAATAGTCATAGTATTATTCGTATTCAATTATCGACTTGTTACCGCATTAGTAGCACCAGTAGTACTAGTCGAATACTAATCGTAGTAGACGTCGTAGTAATAGTGATTGTAGAACCAGTGCGTGTATTAGTTGCAGAGAATTACTGAAGAACTACTAGTAATTGTAATATTTGCAGTACTAATTGTAACAATATTATTCGTTTAAGTAGCGGGAGTACAAGTCATAGTATTAATCTTAGTAGTATCAATAGTTGCATGTCTAGGCATATCATTAGTCAGATAGAATTATCATAGATTACTAATCGCTATATTATTTTGAGTATTACTTTTAGTATTCGTAAGATTCGAGATACCAGTCGTAATTCAGTAGTAGTCATACTAATGAATTTTTAAATATTTTCACTTAAATTATAAATATATGTGAAGTGAATCTTTTGAGAATTTGGAATGTTTGTCGTCTTACTGGCCAATGAAAATGAATTTGTAAATTTAAAGATGGCGCCTTTAAGTTCCTTTTCTACACAATCTTCCGATCTCTTTCCCCAACCTATGAATAAATAGCAGGATAGATTGGGTCTTATAGCCTTGGTTGGCCACCTGTCTACGCGAGGGAAAACTTTGAATTCAAACCAACCTAGAAAGTGATGGGCATTGCCATACTGCCTTGCCCAGGAATTCCAGCTGCTTTTATGGCGGATGATTCTAGTCTCCACTCTGCATTTTACCATTTATTATCTTAATAATAATTTAGATTTAAAAACATTTTAAGCCACCTATTTGCTTTCGTTTATTTTTTTAACTTTTTTAATTCTTTGTTTTTTTCTTTAACGACATTTCAACCCCTTATGGGTCATTTAATTTCGAAATTTAATTTTCATTGAAACTTTTTTCTTTTTACAAAAATCTATTACTGCTAATTTTTTCTTTTACAAAAATATGTTGCTGGTAATTTATTTTATTTTTAAATCTATACTTCCCTTTTTTGACCCCAGTTTGGGGGTTCACTATTTACCCATAGCTGGCACCCAAATAGGCGATACCACCCAGAGTCAGGGTGATCCTGAGAACAATACTAATTAAGAGGTGGTTTTACGTTCCTCCAAACCTCCCGATAAGAGTTCTTGCTGCCGGTTGTAGTTTATCGTCAAACCCAGGACGGAAATTTATTAAATAATCAGTTAGTTGACTTAGCTTTTTGATTGTTCACTGTCTTTTTCTACTGTTATTAATTTATATATTTTTTTAAATCAATAAAATCAAAGGCAGTCAGGTTGACGTGTTACAGCATAACTGCAATCTTTGATCTTGCAAATTTTCACTGACGTATAAAAATTTTAGATCATATCAAAATACGTTCTTAACTCTAAAATGATTTCAGATTCTTATCTAAGGGAAACAACTATCTGAAAACATTGTCCTTTCAGAAAATAAGGATGATGAATAAAAAATAAAACATTACGAAACATTCCTGAAGTGATCTTAGTAGTAATATTCGTCAGAGTAAAAATAGTTGCAGTACTCGTTGGATTTTTTCTCACTGTACTAGTCGTAGTTTTAGTTGTAGCAATCGCAGTACTATTTGAATGAATATGGGTAATTTTAGTACTTGCAGTACGATTCTCAATACTAGTCGCCGTACTGGTCACAGTACTAACCAAAATATTGTTACTCACTATCATATAGCAACAGCTCTAAGTAGAAGCTCTATTTGACTAATTCTATTTTAGTGCTGAAAAGCGTTTCTTTTATTATGATGGATGGTTAAGAGCGTGAGGGGAGATGGGATGTGCTTATTTTATTACCACACTCACAGTACCAAGTGTAGTTTGTAGTCGTAGTATTAGTACTCATAATACTAATCGTAATAGTAGTTCCAGTATTAGTACTCGTAGTAAGAGTCACAAAGCATTATACTAATCGCAGTATCATTACTGGCAGTATAAGTCGTAGTCTGCACTCGTAAAATTAGCATTCACAATATTAGTCATATCAGTCGTCGTAGTATTAGTAATCACAGAAATAGTTACAGGAAAAATCGTTGTACTAGTTGCCGCATCATTCCTAGTTGTAGTCGCCATATTACACGTCGTACTATTTATTAGTAATTGCCGTACTAATGGAAAGCGGTATTAGTCACGTAGTAGAAACCGTAGTAACAATAGTTCAAATTCTTGTTGTAGTATTAGTTGTGTATTAGTAATCGCAGTACTAGTCGTAGTAGCAATATTAATCTCAGTACTAGTCATAGATGCAGTCATAGTTGAATAGTCACATCTATAATCACAGTTTTAACCGCAATATTAAGTGTAGTAGTAGACGAATACTGGTATTCGTAATATTAGATGTAATAATATCTGCAGCACATATCGTAGTAGCTGCAGTACTAGTTGTATTAGTAATATTGGCAATATGAATTGTAGTAATAGATTCTAGTAATCTTAGTATTAATAATAGTGGTACACTCAGTTGTAGTAATTGTAGTAGTAAACGTAATAATGATTGCAGTACTAGTCATAGTATTAGTCGTTGAAGTAGTCGATGTACTATTCATAATAGTAACTGTAGTAGCAGTGATCGAAGCAATATTCGTAGTAGTAGTAGTAGTAGTAAAAAGAAAAGAGTAATAATTGTTCATATCCTCAAAGTATTTGTTCTTTCCATTTCTTCTTCTTCTATGTGCCGTGTTCATTTGGGACGTGAGCGATCATGGCCTTACACAACTTTCCATTCTCGTTAGCTGTTAGTAACGATTGTTTCTTCGCCATTTTCCCACAACCAGTTCCATCATCCATTCACACAAGCTCGGCAGGCCGCTGGTTCAGTGTCTTTTGTCCTTTTTGACTTGAATATATCATGTGCGTCAAATTTTCAAAGCCTACTTTCCTCATTATATCGCCAAGAGCTTTCAACGCTCGCTTTCTGATTCTGAAAGTAAGTGTACTCTTTGTTTCCGTTTTCGTTAAGACTTCGTTGCTTACATCAATGGCATTCTCAGTATCATTCTGTAGAACCACATCTCTGTTGTCTTTAGGCTTCTTTTCTTCTGTGAGGAATTTGTCCAGCATTTGCTGCCATATAGGAATATTGATATATAACATATCAGTACACTTTTTTTTATTTTCTAACGCAAAAATTCTTTTTGTACTTTGTTCACATTTTTGGAAAGTAGCTTTAGCTATTTCAATTCACGTTCGGATTTCAATGCCCCAGATATTTAAAGTTACCCTGAAAGTGTAACTATAACAGCCATATATTGCAATAGAGAAAGCAAGAAAACAACATTAGGACAGGAAACCAAAAATGGAAAGGAACACAGTTGAACTGACATTTCAAGAGAAAAAAATGGATTACAAAATATGTCGAAGAGAACACCAGAACATTCTCAAAAGGGTTATGAAAATAGTCATGATTGGGTAAGAAGAGTGATCCACTGGTATGTCTTAAGTAATAGAATATACATAGATATATATACTTGTGTAATAAGAGGATATATACTTCTATAGTAATCTGTGACGGCGAATCAAAGAAACAAACATTGCTGGTATTATATCAGTGTTCAAATATATAAAGTGTTAGGGAGGGTTTAGTTTGGTTTGTTTTACGGTATATCAACCTGAATGGGTTATTTAATGCCAAACAAGAATTTTATTGCTGGTAATTTTTTTTTTTCAAAAATTTATTGTTGTTAATATTTTTTTCAAAAATGCATTGCTGGTACTAAGACCTATCTTTACACTTTCATAGTAGTTTGCCTCCAGATCGGGAGTTTACTATTTGTCCATAGCTGGGACCCTAACAGGTGCCACCAGGCCGGGTCAGGGTTGATCTGATAACACTAGCAATTAAGAGGTGGTTCCACTCAAAGACTCCTGATCAGAATCCTTACTGTTGGATGAAGTGTATCGTCTTACCCAGGACGCGTGGCAAGGAGGCTTTTAATAAATGTTAAATTATTTATCAAATAAAGGGTAACCTTCATCCCAGATATATCGAGGGAAGTGGTTATTCACACAACTGTTCAGGGCCACTACCGCCACACCCAGATACGGGGAAGATGATAATAATGATAAGTCTTCTAAAATGATTTCTAATAGCATCAAAAACATAGCTGTAAGAGCAAAAATATATGTTAAGCAATGTCCATCATTACCAGTTCTTAATGGGTAACCAATTGGTGGGGTCTCTTGCACCATTCGGGGAAAGTGAGAAAAATGATTTAAAATCAACATTTTTACACTACCATCCTTTTAAAAACTGCGATACTTCTGGGGAAATACGCCGAATCTCCTGGCAAAGACTGGTTCATTCTTTTCGTCTACTATCAAAATATCAATGACCAATTTATATATGTTATGTTCTGCTTATCTCTGAATGAAGTCTATGTATGTCTGAATGTGAGTGTTATTTTGTAGACTTCTCTGTTGTACTTCAGATAAGGGATTTTATCTCGGAAACTAATCTTTGACGAATCATTTCAGTCATTCATACTGGCTAATGAGATTCCGTGAACCCAACGAATGATTCATTTCACTTGTTTTATCTCATTTTTTAAAATAATCTAGATAAAGCACACTCTTTTAAAAACACTTGACATTTTCGATTTGAAATTTCCGTCATTTTTCAGTCAATTGTTTATAAAAGCAACACAAATACTTGTATTATCTTATGTATATATTAGCCCAAGTCTGCAAATGAAGCATCATATTCAATCCTGACCATTGACAATCCCTTTCGTCTTGATTTCAATGCATTTCTATAGGAAACTAATCATCAAACTATATGCATAGCCCTGTTCTTTCAGTAACGCTATTATTAATTTCTGATCGCTGACAATCTCTCAATTTTTGCCAGAGCTCATATTGCAATTTTTATTGTTATTATCGCTTTTCTCTGGCACTCCTTATTACTGGTTCCCATATTGTATTAATTTCTATGCTTGGTTGTCTCGGGAGATTTTTGTGGTCTAGCATATGTGCTGATTCCTTAGGTTTACAAATTTTCCAATGGTATTCTTTGTCTATGATCTCAACCTGATCCCACAGAGGCCGGTGATCTCCCTTTTTTCTCCATATGTGGTCAGCCACATCTGATTTTTCTACTTCCCCTCGTGTTACAGCTTTCTGGTGTTCTTGAAGCCTTACCTTAAGGGGGCGGTCTATCTACCCTTTATATTTCTTTCCGCAGCTGCACGGGATAGCGCACACACAGTCTTTAGTCATGTTCTCCTATATGGCAAAAAAGATGAGGACAATAGTCCGAATAATGTAAATAATGTTTATAATACGTCATCTCAGAAATATAGACAGACATACAAATAGTATGCCGAAAAATGTTCAATCCCATTTTATGCTGAAACAAAGTTTATTTCTTTATTCTTATGCTAAAGTTCACCCAACACAAGACTCAAGAACCACTCAGGGTAGAGAAATACTGTTAAAATTGTCTGTAATATGAATGTCCAGAGTATGTTTCATAAATTCACCGTTTTTTGGAAGATGTTCTCTGAGTGGAATTTTCATCTGACATTTTTTTTGGAATACGAACGAAATAAGAGTGATTCGACTCCTTGGAAATGGTGCGCTCTCTCACTAATGGTCTAAACTGGTGGAACTAATGGATGGAGTTTATTTCAATATGGAAATAGTGATAGAGTAGGGATGGGCTTGCGGCACTGCGCATGTGTGGAAAGAGGCTGCAGTGCGGAAAGCAAGACTTCTCCAAGAACGCGTAAACGATTTTGAAAAGATCGTCCATTGTATTTCTGGTGAATAACGGTTTTATAAAAAGAAGTATTTCGCAATTAAAGCGCTTAGTTTAGTATTATTAGTAAATAAATAAAATAAACATTAGAACACTGTTAAAAATTGTACAAAAAATTCAATAGATGTAAGCAGTATCAGTAAAATTTCAATTCTATGCAAAAGTAGGATCAGACAGACATCAATCCCGTACAAAGATAGGACCGCACGAATATCAAATTCAAATTTCCACATTAAGATTTATTGACTAATCAGCGAGATTTATTGAGACACAGCACGGGAACTTGAAAAAGCAGACGACCATTTCTGTGTCGTCTGCTAAAAAAATGAAAGCTAACACCTAGGAATTTGATTAAAAATCTTTTCCCTCCTAAAAATCAATATTAAAAATGGGGAAATATATTTATTAACCAATAAACTTCTAAATTTAGAATTAAATAATGAATAAATCCCTCTTAACTTCCCGTGTTCCGAAAATAAATAGCGTAACTTAAATTAATAAACTAGTCTTTACTATACTTTGATCGGGAGGTGAATAATACTGATTCAATGTTCAACTTCTGAAAAATAACTTACTGAGAGCTAAAGTTCCTTTTTTAAAATTATTACTCGCTTTAAAAGTATTTTAAAAGAAGGAAAATTACGAATTAGGAAGTAGGAATATTACGAATATACATGTCCTTTAAGGACCTGTATGTATCTCTGAGATGAGGTATTATGATTACTTACATTATTTACATTATTCAGACTGTTATATTCACAACTTTTGGCCCTTGTACGCTTCGGCCTTCTTCAGATGATTGAAATTTATTTATTTATTTCAGAGGCATTCGGTTCGGAGTTCCAATCATCTGAGGAAGGCAATAAATAATAGGAAGCTAAATAATTATATTGGATATACTGCAACTTGTTTAACAAGAAGACTCACGTTACATAGACTGACCATAGCTCAATTACGTCTCATTTAAATAAACATGGAAACCTGCGAAAGTCTATCTGCAAAATACTCGTTGATAATACAAATAGCATCAGCCACATGCACAAAAAGGCTAAAAAAAAAGGAACCATTATTAATAAAAAAGAGAAGCCAGCACTCAATAATATCATCTATGAACACGGTCACAATATGCCGACCGTGTTTGGAAAATATAACCTTCCTATAACTCTAAATGCATACATAAAACAATGCATATATTCAGTTGAAAGTAAAATAAAAATTCATCCTTGATAATGCATAAAAAAATATGTAACTGAAACGCTTGGAAAACATTCGGACAATTTTTATAGAATTTATGTCCTGAAAAGAATAAAATTATATGAACACAAATATTACGAAATTATATAAAAAACTAAACTACCACAACTTGTCAGTCTTTTTCAAGGAAACTTGCATAAAAAAGGGTTTGTTGCTCAAATACACAAGTTTTAAATTTACATGACCTGACAGCCAACTAGTCAAGTAACACTATAATATCCAGAATAAAAACTTGTCTTAACACAAGAAAAATTTAAAAAAAAAATTCATCGTAGTAACTTTTCTGTCGCCTTTAATGAAATTTGTATAAAAGAGGGAGTGATGCATGAATACACAATTATTAAATTACATGAACCAGCAACTAACAAGGAAAGAAACACTACAACATAAGAAAAACCTTTGTTTTACGACAAATAACAACAGCTAAAATGAAATCTTACATTTAAATGATGAAATCCCAAAACATAATGTGACACTTAAAAACACTTTGACCGAACGTAAATATAATAGAACAGAAATTCCAGAGAAATAATTATGAAAAAGCTTTGCAACTTATACCGAAGAAATATTCTATTTCCCAACAACAGTGATAAATATATAAACCTATCCAGTTATAAACTAAACAGATGACCAGAAGGACTTCATAAATCTAGGACCAAATTGCCATCTCCAGCCTAATTTTGACTTCCTCAAAAAGAAGACTGATATCGAAATCTTACACCAGTTATTATCTCAACTGGAAAATGACAAATTAATAAAACTCTATCCAAACCTGAGATATCTTCTCAAAGCAGAAGGTCTAAAAGATTGTATTCCTCGCAAAGGTTAGAGTAAGATTCCAGCAACAAAACTCAAAACCGATTCAAAAGAACTAAAAAAACACTCCTTATATCGTCATCAGAAAAGCTGATAAATCCAATACTTACGTAATTTGGGACAATTTGGATTATCACAGAAAATGACTGCTCTAACACCCTAAAAATATGCAAACAGCAAATAATACTGATATAGGATCCTTAACAATCAAGAAAATTATTCGAGATTACCAACCAGGATACCAATAGGGAAATGTTAAAATATACAAACCTATTACGACCTACCATTTCACAGACTCCAACACCTTCATTTCTCTATGATATTATTATTCCATATTTACATACCATCAAATCAACCCATGAATTTCTCCAAATGATTCAAAACTAAACCAAGACATTGTAACGTCACTTGACGTCGAACATTTATCTACAAATGTCCCTGTTGATGAAACTATTGACAAAATCCTTAACTCCGTATATAACAATAATTAAACTCCACCTCTATCCACCAAACCGAATATTCTCAAAACATTATTACATCCATGCACTATTATTGTCCCTTTCTATGACTCTAACGGAAAAATCTACATTCACATTAATGGAGTAAATATGGGAAATCCTCTCGGTCTATGCTATTACATGTAACACGTAGAAAACAAGATTTTTTTTAAAAGGTTATTAAACGGAAAGCATATCTTCGCTACGTAGACGATATTGTTTTTTTTATTTTAGCTGAGGACAAAAATGAAAGTCTATAATCTCAAAACTACATTAAAAAAAATTCCCTCCACAATTTTACTTATGAACTTAAGTAACAAAATAAAATCCCATTCATGGGTGTTCTTGCAGATTCTTGTAATAAGACATTCATTATTTCGTTATATAAAAACCCACATGTAAAAACCCTTGCCATCTTAATTTTACTGGCCAATGTCCCATATAAAATAGGCGTTATTTTTATATAACTTATGTCCAAAAAAGAAAAAATTATACGAACACATGAGAAATTATGTAAAAAAAACTCGACCACAGTACGTTGTCAGTAGTTTTCAAAGAAAAAACGACGAGGCAGATTTTTTACCGCAGAAAGAAATGGCAATCTACTGTGGGAAAAAAAATCTGCCTCGTCAGTCATGTATCAAAATATATATGATCGCCTAACCGTTTATCCTGCATGGCCCATAACTGACATTTAAATTAACCTCCACCGACGCATTTACAATATCTTTCTTTTTCTTCTCCGCCCCTGTCTTCTCCTTCATCCTCCTCTTTCTTCTCCTTCCTCCTAACTTTCTTCTCCTTCCTCCTTCCCTTTCTTCTCCTTCCTTCTCCCTTTCTTCTCCTTCCCTTTCTTCTCCTTCCTCCTCCCCTTTCTTTTTCTTCCTCCTCCCCTTTCTTCTCCTTCCTTCTCCATTTCTTCTCCTTCCTCCTCCCCTTTCTTATCCTTCCTCCTCCCCTTTCTTCTCCTTCCTCCTCCCTTTCTTCTCTTTCCTCCTCCTCTTTCTTCTCCTTCCTCCTCCCTTTCTTCTTCCTCCTCCTTTTCTTCTCCTTCCTCCTCCCCTTTCTTCTCCTTCCTCCTCCCTTTCTTCTCCTTCCTCCTCCCCATTGTGCGTTTCTTTATTTATTTTTGAAAACAATAATATAGCGTTCATTATTTAAAAAAAAAACTGATAAAAATCGTCCGAGGATACTGTACAGTTGAAACCAAAGTAGCAGATTCAACTAACCTACTGATTTTTTAAGCATATATATATATATATATATATATATATATATATATATATATATATATATATATATATATATATATATATATATATATATATTAAGTATATATATATATATATATATATATATATATACAATCTGTGTGAGATCTTTCTCCAAACGGACTGTCTTTCTAGACCGTTTACAATTTCTCCACGTGAATTTACTAAACGAGGCTTTGATCGTGAGGATAGAATTTACTACTCAATAATAATTGATCTGGTAAGACAGTCCTGCTAAAAATTACGCCACGACCAAGTGTCCAGATGCAGGCACATACTTGCTGTGTACCCCCGCAAAACAAAAACGCACACAGAACCCACACACCCGATGTATATGGGCTTGCGTTGATCTTTTTAATTTGCGTATATGAACTGTTTGTCTTTCAATTTAACCTTGAGAAAGAATGTAAATTTTGAATTATTTTCTTACGTTCGAACGGAAATTGGAAAAGCAATAAATTGTGAAGGAAACTGACTTTTTAACAGAATAACACCACATGACGCGTCTCTTACCGAAACTTTAAAAGTGATTACTTTTCAGGCCAAAACGTTCAAGCTTGATTCGCAAGTGAATATCTTTTTTATTCGTAAACCTCTACATTTATTCTCTTCATGCAGAACGCATCCACAGAGCAGTCTTCGGCTGGAAATATCAGTTTAAACATCGCTTTAAAAAGAATGATGTTTAATAAGTGGCCATATTTGTGTCACTCGATCTTAAATAAAGTTCGAATTTCACAGCAGAAGAAAAAAATATTCCTTCTAATAGAATATCACTGCCTATATCGACTGAGGTACCAAGTCATGGGATAACAGTATGTTAAGGTAATGGTAGTTGGCGCCATCGTACCTTCACGTGGTAGAAATGCATAAACTAATATCAATGGGTGTCTGAGACCTGGTTAGTCAATGTGAGAACATTATAGACTGCCAATGCCAAAGAAACGTGAATTATTAGGGATCGAACAGAGCATTCTAGTGGTTGCCAGACAGATAAATCATTTCATTGTCCACGCTATTTACATTCGCACTATTTTCCATATTTTTGTTGTTATCAAAATCTTTCGGCTGTTGTGGCCACTGGCTTTCTTCAGAATTCTGTCTATTAGAGTAACTTTCAGAGAATTTCGAACTGAACGACCGAAACGTTGTGATAACAACAACAAATATGAGGGTATTAGTTCGAATGTAAATAGTATATATAACATTAATATTTAAAGGGATAAAAGAGAAATGACAGCAAATCTTTAACAACAGCAGCATGGAAAGAGAAGCCGCAAGAAAAGCAGTCAAGCATAACAGCAGTAGTAGGTAGAAGAATATTAGGTTAAGACTCCAAGTTCTACGTTGATAGGATTGAATAATGATTTCAGTTCAAAATTCCCTGAAAGTTACCTAGAAAGGCACCTGATGAAGGCGGAAAGTACAACAGCCGAAACATTGTGATAAGAAAAATGAGGAGAATAGTCAGATTGTAAATAGTGTAAATAATAGTAACTCCTCGTCTCAGAAATTCATAATGACTTTCCATTTTTGATATTATGGAGTCATTTGCCATCCATTAAACTATGGTGTAATGTCTGTTCCGGATAACTTGATGGTAGACATTAATGTCTACATTAAACAATGCAGTTTTCACGGGGCCTTAATAATCCCGACGAGAATCGCTTTTCTGTGGTGATAAGCAAAACTGCTTCAAGTTAAATCGACATACAATATAATGGATAACAGACGCATATACAAGTCAATTAGCTTCCATCGGATATTGGAGTAGAAAATCCATCTGTGTTCGCCTGTTAACACCCCGACATCGGACACAGCGCTTTAGGTGTGCTCATTACGTTTGCTAATTGATACCTGGCGTATGACGCAATCTAGCGTGGGACGTTTCCAGATTTTTCGGGCTGATGGTACGACCATGGAGCCAAGTTGTTAACAAGCACACTGAAAAGGCTAGACGTGGTTCCATAATGGTGAGTGTTATGTTGATGCGTCTTGGATTCGGTCTGTGTAGAAACTTCATTGATGAATTAACAGTTACGACATAAGCATCTGTGCCCATTCACGGATTCAAATTCCCCAACAAAGATGGGTTACTCATATATCCCAACAAAGATAGGTTACTCATATACCCCAACAAAGATGGGTTATTCCAGCAGAATAATACGCCGTGTCATTGGGTCAGGTTTTGCTTGATTTGAGGAATATTCGATGGACACCCATGTTCCCGACATGAGCTCAATCAAGCAATTATACGATGTAGGGAAGAGTTCTATTCTATACCTACGAATGTGTGTATAGAGACCGATTTGCCGTATGGCCCAACGCCTCTTCAGACAACTAGTTGGATCGATTTACTGCACTTGCTGTCATTTGACAGCTAAGAGGGAAGCCTACAGGATACTAGCCATATATTGCCTGACTTTTAGGACTGTAATAAGGAAGAAGAAAATTCTTCATACAGGTAGAAATCCGAACAAAATTTGATGCAACCGTTTCATTTAGATATTACCTTTTTGCGTCTCTCAGAATCCAAAATACTATTTTTGTCCTTCAATGAAACTACGAAAAAGAAAAAAAATGTTAATGCAATCGCAAACTTACTTAAATGGAAACCACCATATTTGTATTAGCTTATTTTTTTATTTATTATATTATATATTTATTAATTTGTACTAGTTTATTTATTAAAGCCTACACTTACTGTAAAATGATTTTTATTCGTAACTCGCTTGATCGCGTATCAGATATGGTTTGTGTAACATGGAGCTCGGCGAATAGCACGAATTGAAGATTTTACAGTGTAAATGTTAAATATTAGTTTGGCGCAAAAATAATGACGTAATAATGTCGTTTTTTGACATTAAAAAATACGTCATTATTTTGGCACCAACCTAATAAATGGCAACCCAGATTGCTACAAGGTTATTGTTACTTACAAGAAATACTCCATCTTTATAGGAATGTCAGGTGTCATCCCTAATGCCAAATGGTTTATGAATGTCTTCCTACACAAAATTTAGTATTAGTTATTTAGTGAACTTTGTGTGGTTCAAGTTTAAAATTTCAAATAATTACTGAGAATTGTTTTCAATAATATTTAACTAAATCATCTGGCTAACCATTCTGCTTCAACGAAGCGCTTTATAAAATTTAAGCCAATCGTTTCCTTTTTATTCTTTATTCTTTCTTTCTCATTCACTATTTTCTTGTCTTTTGGTTTACACGTCATTTTCCTTTTATTTTCTTTTTTCTGTCACTCGATCATATGCCCTCTTTTTCTTGTCTATTTTATTCACTCTTTCCGGTTTATCAGTTTTTTTTAAACATGCCGCTTTACTGCTGTTTCCCTTATCCGCTCTTTTTATTTGGTTTTTCACATGCTACTTTATTGCTGTTTCTCTTATCCGCTCTTTTTAATTCCTTTTCACATGCCACTTTAGTGCTGTTTCTCTTAGCCGCTCTTTTTAGTTATTTTTCACATGCCAGTTTATTGATGTTTCTCTTCTCTGTAATTTTAGTTCCTTTTCACATGCCACTTTAGTACTGATTCACTTATCCGCTCATTTTATATGTTTTTCACATGCCACTTTAGTACTGATTATCTTATCCACTCTTTTTAATTCCTTTTCACATGACTGTTTAGTGCTATTTCTCTTAACCGCTCTTTTTAGTTCTTTTTCACATCCCACTTTAATGCTGTTTCTCTTATCCGCTCTTTTTAATTCTTTTTCACGTGCTACTTTAATGTTGTTTCTCATAACCCTTTTTTTAGTACCTTTTCACATTTCACTTTAATGGTGTTTCTCTTATCCACTCTCTTTAGATCTTTTTCACATGCCACTTTAATGGTGTTTCTCTTATCCGCTCTTTTTAATTCTTTTTCACATGCCACTTTAGTTCTGTTTCTCTTTTCCGCTCTTTTTAATTTTTTTTTCACATGCCACTTTAATGCTGTTTCTCTTATCCGCTCTTTTTAATTCTTTTTCACATGCCACTTTAGTGCTGTTTCTCTTATCCGTTTTTTTAGTTCCTTTTCACATCCCACTGTAGTGCTGTTTCTCTTATCCGCTTTTTAAATTCTTTTTCACATGCCACTATACTGCTGTTTCTCTTAACCGCTCTTTTTAGTTCTTTTTCAAATTCCACTTTAATGGTGCTTCTCTTTTCCGTGCTTTTTAGTTTTTTTTCACATGCCACTTTATTGGTGTTTCTCCTTTCCGCTCTTTTTTTTTTTCTTTTTCACTTGCCATTTTAATGGTGTTTCTGTTATCCGCTCTCTTTTGTTCTTTTTCACATGCCACTTTAGTCCAGTTTCTTTTATCCGCTCTTTTTAGTTCCTTTTCACATGCCACTTTTTGCTGTTTCTCTTACCGCTCTTTTTAATTCTTTTTCACATGCCACTTCAATGCTGTTTCTCTTATCCGCGCTTTTTAGTTCCTTTTCACATGCAACTTTAATTCTGTTTCTTTTATCCGCTCTTTTTAGTTCTTTTTTATATGCCAATTTAGTGCTGTTTCTCTTATCCGCTCTTTTTAGTTCTTTTTCACGTGCCCCTTTAGTGCTGTTTCTCTTATCCGCTCTTTTTCGTTTTTTTCACATGCCACTTTTGTGCTATTTTTCTTATCCGCGCTTTTCACGGTCGCTTTTTCTTATCCGCTCTTTTTCTTTTTCTTTCTTCTCTCGTTCCCTCTTTTTCTCGTCTTTTGTTTTATGTGTCCTTTTTATTATTTCTCTCTCATCCAAGCTTCTTCTTCTTCTTCTTTTTCTTCTTCTTCTTCATCTTCTTCCTCTTCTTCATCTCGCTTTTACTCCTTCTTCTTACCCGTTCTCCTATGCACATTTTCTTGTTAATTCTCTTAGCCCCACACTTTTGTTTTTTTCCTCATCCATTCTTATGTTGTCTTTTCTCTCATCAGTTATTTTTCTTGTTTTTCTTTTTCTTTTTTTTAATTATCTTGGAAACTTTTTTTAGATCTTTCCTCTTATTCACTCTTTATCTTCTGGTCTTTCCCGCCTTTTTTCTTTTCGTTCGTCTTATCCGCTTTTATTCTTTTCATTCCTCCTATCCGCTATTTTACTTCCCATAAATTGACTGTTCGTTGCTCCTCTAATCACACTAAAGGACCTTCTTAATGGACATAGATTGTAAACATCTCATGCTAGAAAAACCGACTAACGACAACCAGTTAGCGTTTACGTCTTTGTCGTTCTCTTCTTTCATCATATATATATATATATATATATATATATATATATATATCGGCTGGCAGTAATAAAATGTTTATTTAGAGGAACCAAAATGAACATTATCATGGTTAGATTCGAATCAGGATGTATTATATCAAACTAAACGTCATCTACTGTGAAAAATTATTTACCCGTTTTTTATGACATTCATAATTTCTTCAGTTATGAACTGCTGGATTTTTGACAAACAGTGAGCAAATGGTCTGTTTGAATAACGTACTGTACGATAAAATATCAAATCCAACGCAGGAAAGGTTCATGGGGTTGGTATGATTGTTATACGACGAACGATGCATTCTCTAGATTTTCCATCTCCAGACCATAACTTGTTTCAGACCGTTCCAGAAACAGTTCCGACAAATTTAAATTATTTAATTTCTCAAATCAAAAACTAAATCACTGTATTATAATTTAATGCACAGTATTACTAAATGGAATTCAGTTATGTCAAAGAAAGTCCAGGAAATTTATGAATAATTCTCTGTATTTCTATAAATGAAATATTGCGTCAAACTAATATGGTGGCGTATTGGATTCAGTTAACAGTCAGTGTAAACCCATAGAAAACAATTCAAAATACTTTGCTGGCTGAATATTGATGCCATGAATTTATATGGAAGAGTTTAACGAAAATTGCTTGATTGTAACTTAATAATATTTATAATGATGAACTAAAACTTTCGTTTACTTTCAATAATTTTTACTTCTTCATTTCACGCAAATAGAAATATAGTTTTTTCCCATGATTTTTTGCATAAATTGATTGATTCGTTCGTTTTTACGACTTATCGACACTCTGCCTTTATTTAAAGCCATAAAATATTTTTAGTTTGCTAGAATTTTTTTAAATAATAATGATTTCGTGATAGCAGTCTTTTTTAAAAATCATTTCATTTCATGCAAATCAATAAAGCCACTAAGACGCAAGGGATTACTGGGTGTTAGTGAATATGAGAGTGAAAAAATCTCTATTAATGTGAGAGATCAATAAAAAAAAAAGAAGAAGAAAGTGAAAAGAAATAAGATAAAGAATGACATTAAAATTTTTGAAGATCAAACTTCTCTGGAAATCAAGAAACCCGAAGAGAGTTCCACATGTGATAAGTGTGATAGAAGAATCTGTTAGAATAGAACTTACGGTTCCATCTAACCATTTCAACTATAAAATGATGAGACCTTGCTGCCAATCTAGTATTGTGCTTAAATTTATAATGTCTGCCATAGAGAAAAGATAATCAGAAATAATTAACATGAAAGTATTTATAGAAAAGTCACAGTCTTTCTAATTAACACATAGATTGGGGAGAAGAAGTGGATTTATAGCTTTCCCAAGTGTATCTGCGCGTAAGTGAATATAACGGACCGAACTGAAATTGAAACTCGACTCTCAGATTAACAATTCCGAGCCATTATCCATTACACCACCCGCACATCCAAGCTTACAACAGCTCAAGCGGCCACCTATCTAGGTAATGACCTGACTCGACAATCTTATGTGGAGCGGTGTTTCAAAGTAATATGGCCATAAGCCATATGTTGAGATATCAATTGAGAGAACCAGGGGAAAGGTTGGCAAAATATATCAATTAGTTGTATGCAATTGAAGCGTGTGATAAAGGATCAAAAATCGTAACCATACATTTTTAAAAGATTTTACAGTACTGAAACAAAAGCTTTCAAATCTTTTATGAGGGGAGAAAAATTCTTTAAATATGTTTTATTTGAAATAAGAAAAAAGTAAAATGTTTTAAGATTGATATTAATCGTATTCAGCAGATAAGCGTTTACGGTGTATGCTCCTTTGAGGTGAAAAGGGATTTTTTTTCAGCATAATTTCAAGCGCTGAATATCTGGACGTCACACACGTAGGATCACAAAGCTTATTTAGAAATATCTAAACTGTCACTTGTATGCAATCGCTGTCTCAGATCACTAATTAAAAATGCGTTCGAGTGAGTGAAGCATGTAGGTCTTAGCGGGGACCATGCTTCTTCAAAGATCGCAGACTGTCATTACAGAATCAGGAAGAACCGTGCCAAAGAAGGGACACTGAATCCCTTGAAGACTTTCAACAGTGGCAACAAGTAAAATGAATAGCAAATATAACTAGAAGAAAAAAATAATGACATATTAAAAATGTAAGCATTTCACACTACTTCGAACAAAAAATGCTAGAAAGGTAGTCCCCAAATCAATACTGGAAAGAGCAATAATATTGTATGGCTTAGTTATGACAAATTTAGTATAGGCGATAAGAAAACAGAACATAGAACAGACTTCACTAGAAGAAGTTTCACACAACACCGCAAGTTACTACATAATCAAATTATTAACCTAAAAACTCTCATTATGTTCTTAAATGGCATCATCAGGTCTAGATGGATGTCATGTATGGTGTTCAGCCTATTTAGAAATATCTAAACTATCAATTGTATACAGCCACTTTCTCAGAAAAGATTTAAACGAATGAAGCCCTGTAGATCTGAGCGGGGACCATCATTCTTCAAACCTCACGGACTTGTGATACAGAATAAAAAACAAAGAACTATACCAAATAAAAGAAACCGCATCACTTGAAGACTGCAAGAAATAAAATGAATAGCACATGTAACTTGAAGACAAAAAAATAACACAATGAACATGTTGGCATTCCACACCACCTCGAAAAAAAGGTTAGAAAGGAAACTCCCATCAATACTAAAAAAAACAATAACAGTGAACTATAGAAAACTATTGTATTAGGTTGGGGCAAAAATAATGAAGTAATAATGTCGTTTTTTTTACAAAAAACGACATTATTACGTCATTATTTTTGCACCAACCTAATAGTAAAAAGAGAACCAGTGAATAAATTTATAACAAAGCTTTATTGCACTTTACTCTGACTACTCGTCTACTGATGGATTATACACGGTGCATTTTTATACCTATTACATCTTAAGGGGAGGTAACTGAAGATTTATCAGTACAACTATTTTGCTGAAAATTGATTTCAGGGAAATATTTTATGAAATTTCAACTAAAATTAGCATTGGAATGTTTCCTATGAAGAAAACAGTAATGATTACCCTTACTATTAGGTTGGTGCAAAAATAAATAATGTCGTTTTCTCACATATGTTACTATGTGAGAAAACGACATTATTTTTGCATTTCAGCCTAATATATGCCCCGTGACAGGATGTGGAGGCGGAGCATAAACATCCACTGCCATCACGCTGTTATTCCCGGTAAATTTTTGTGAATATCTGGTGAAGTAGACATAAAGAAGAGAAACAATAGATATATAAATCAATTTGAAATAATGGCGCTTAATAATTCAAAAGATATTTTATGCTGTATTATAGAACGCATCTTTTTGTTATAAAATAACAATGCTATATTTGAATCACTTTAAAATGGAGACTTTATTGTCGTGGAAAAGGGAATTGCTGAGCCGGTCCAAATTTTGGTATAGCCTGTTGCGTTCACTTTCGTTCTAATACTCCTGGGAAAGACAGAAATCAGTCTCATCTTCCCCATCTATTAGATGATTAGAAGGACAGACACGGTTCTCTGTGCCTCGGATAGCAAACAGTTTCGGAAAAAGAAAGCTACGTTTTTAAAACAATACCGAAGAGGGATGGGCACCGTCAGACTATCTTTCCCTAGGCACACCAACTACTGCTACAGATGCCGTACATATGGGCCACTTACGACCCTAGTGTTTTTTTACGGTAGTCTTCAATGATCTCTCGTAGAATGATCTCTCAATGCTAGAAATTGCCGTTTCTAAATCTCCAAGGCCAATCGCTTCTTACGCGTCGATCAGTGAGATGAATTCTTCATTGTGATATTTGAAGAAATAAGGCTTCAGGAAGAGAATCGTTGTGTGTAAAAATGAAATAATATAGAAACTGAAGGGAAAATGAAGGATAAAAGAAAATGACGTTGACTATGATTTATTTCTGTTTTATTTAAATAAATCACCAATTGCAGGTTGAACAGTTTGTCGTTTTCATATTTAGACATGGAAAAGACTTAAGAAATGTTATGTTTGTCTTTTGCTTTATGCTATCGCCAGATCTCGTTCAATTCCTCTTTCCATTTTGGATTCTTCATTATTTTCTTCAGACTCCGATTTTCTTTCACTTCCTCCTCCTCACTTTTCCGATTACGATCGCTTTTCTCTTCTTTTTTTTTCTCTTTTAAAATAATTAAAACTTAATGAAAAATGAGGCCGTGGGTTTTGGCAATGAGAAAAGGGAAAAGATCAAAATTCGTTAATAAAGTCGAGAAGCACACACCAATAGAAAAGACAGAAATGCGACATTGAATATGAAAAGAAAAGAGAAGCATAAAGAAAGAATGATGTAATATGAGAATGGAAACCGAACGCAGTTTAAACAATAAAAAAAGAAAAAAAATAGAGTGAGTTCCACTCTCTCAAAACGTGATACATACGTGGAGTGAAAAGGAAAGTAAAACATAATAAAAAGTAATATCCATTTTGGGCAACCAATTATAACGACGAATGTTTCATCCTAACTACTAATAATACGTGGCAGTTAAGAATAAATTAATGCATATGTTAACTTAGTTTATGTGTCAATGGCAGCGTACACAGTGGATGGAAGGAAATGTTGTTCTTCCCTATGAAAAGGCAAGTTGAAATCGTAACGATAAATGAATGGAAGTGTTGGTGGCATGGTGTGGAGATTATGAGAATAAAGAGCATATACAATGACTGGCGCTTATCTTGAAGAAGCCAAGATTAAAATATTCGGGGAAGCATCCTCGCCGGAGCTTATTCTATAATTTGGCAATTCTTGGGGGAAAATAAAACCTGTGGCATTAGGAACATAAGGGGAATGAGAATGATTCGACTCCATGAAGTAGTATGACGTGTCTTAATTGTAAAGGTCTGAATTGGAAGAACTAAAAGTTTCGCGCCATACACGATGTCCATATGAAAGTCTAGATCTGACGAGACTATATAAAAACACGTCTCGAGTTTTTTCGGTTAAAGTTTGGATTTTGTAGCAACTTGTTGGCCTCAACTATACCTACCGCAGCCTATTTAATGTTCAGTTTCCTCAGATCTTATATAGATTTATATTGGTCGAAAAAAAAAGATATAACCTCAAAAGAAATACTTATAAAGATAATGATCAATTGGATCGCAGCGTTGGAAATTGTAAAAAGATCACAGATCGTTAAAAAAAAAAGAAAAATTCCAAATAATCCAACCAGATCTTGATGAGAATAACGTTCATATCGCAAGATTCCCTCCATTCCCGACGTCTACATCACCATTCTTGCGACGGCGAGCAAAGTGAGAAACACCATCCGTTTCAACTGGAAAAGCGGGGGCAGTATCCGAAAATGCTCCTAATAACATTCCCTCCTCAAATATGTAGTCAAATCCTACAGATGCATGCTGGGATTTCTTCCTGGCTAGTAAAAAAAATGAGAAATTCCCGGTATAACCCAGACATATTTTGATTTTTCCTGGAAGGCAGAATTTAAATACTTGACTGTATCCTTCTTGCGTGTGAATACTGTTTCTATTTTTTTACTTTGTAATTGTCTTATAGTTGCTTTGCTTTGCCTTGCATTACAATGTTTCGTATTATTTTGCCGCGTTCTTCCTCTTCTTATTGTTATTGAGAATTTTATCATTTTCGCTTAACCATGTTAGATATTTCAGTAACATGAAAATAGCAAACAAATTCCTCTAAAAGTATGAAAAACTGATGAAAGTTATCTTAAAGTAATGTTAACAAACTCAGTGGTTGAAACACTGTTAAATGTTATAGAATGTCAATGAGTTGATATGAACATGCGAAATAATGAATTAATAATTGATTCTGGTTTATAGGAAAAGGTGTTAATCAAATAGATTATCTATCGACAATATTTCGTTGATTTCTTTATAATTAAAAATTTATCAGGCACCTTGCATAAAACCTGACACTTCCCAAAATTTAAAAATCTGTAATTTGTAGTTATTCCTGCAGGCATAGATTGCAATTTCATTCAATATCTGTATTGAAATTATATATATATATATATATATATATGTATGTATATATATATATATATATATATATATATATATATACACACACACACACACACACACACACACACACATATATATATATATATATATATATATATATATATATATATATATATCCCTACTTTATGTCTTGCAGAAACTTAAAATTTAACTTAAATATTTGTTGAGAATTATTCCAATACGGTACGGTTGGTTAATCGTAATTTTATTGTGAACGCGTTACTTTGCTTAACAAACTGATAAAATGTGTACTTTTTACCCGTGTGTATCTGTGATGTGTTTTTTTTTTTTTTTATAGTTTATCAACCTTTTGCAGGTTATTTAAAGCCAGCAAATATTTTTTGATTGTAAGTATTTTAGGGGAGATAATAATTATTTTCTAATACAATTCCCGCAATTTAAGTCAAAGCTAGAGGGACAGGAGGTGGATTCATAACTTTTCGAAGGGGTATTTGCGCGTAAGCGCACCCTGTATATTGGTCGTATCATCGGCATTGATGTTTACAAATAATCTGAGTATATTCTTAGGCAGATCATTTATGTAAATCAAAAAGAGGCTTGGTCCGCGAAGAGACCACTGGGGGACGCTTGCATTGACCGCAAGGGCATCAGAAATCTCATCATCACAGACCTAAAATTGAAAATTGTATTATCGATCCGTCGCCCAAGATGGAAAAAAAACTCTCATTTCCTTGTACAGAACTTGAAAATAGCTGACTTTTTAAGACAATGATATAATGGTGTAGGGTTGTTATACTTGCGCTGGGCTCATGAGAAAGTTCAAAAGCGTTTACGCGGCCTTGGGAGTGATGAATATTTTTCTACCCTAGAACCACTTTTCCTGCAGACGAGATGTTGCTCATTTCTCGCTACCCTATCGCTACTTTCATGCTAAATGTTCATACAAACTACATACATAAGTCTCACAAGTTTCGCTCTCTCTAGTTAAGATCCATCATGTTATGTACATTGGGAACTACCAGCCCATTTCCCTTTGTATTCCATTGGTAAGGAGGAAGTTTCACATAGACATCTTCTACGCCCAAACTGTTATTTTGTGTAACTCCCAAGAGGATACTTCAGTGATCACTACGTCGTTAACTACTTCAAGTCTACGGTGAAATGTTTTCTATCCTACATATCCGCATGATATTTACCCTTTATCCCCTCATTGTAACCCTCTCCAAAAACCTTATTAATTAACTTGAATGACGTCCTCTTGGGTTTTTGAAGGGTGAGTATTGATATAATGGTAAAGGTAGTATCAGAAGGAAGGAAGGAAGGAAGGAAGGAAGGAAGGAAAAAGAATGACAGAAAAAAGGAAGAAAAAAGTAAGAGAGGAAAAGGGAAGAAAGAAAGATAGAAATAAAGACAATAAGAAAGAAAGGAAGTAATAAAAACAGGAAAAAGGAGAAAAACAAAAAAGAAAGAAATAAAAAAGAAATAAATGGAGATAGAAAGAAAGGAAGGAAGAAAGAAAGAAAACAAAAAACACAAAGAAAGGAAGAAGGAAAAAAAGATAGAAAAAATGAATATGGAAACGAACGGCCAGATAAAACCGAAAGAAAAATATAAAGTGTTAGGTTAAAGTTTTTCTACATTTTCTCGAAATTTGTGATTCAAAGCAAAAATTATTGAATAAATTAAGAGAAAAGAGAAAAAAACAATAACGAAAGGGCAAGAATTAAATATAAACGGGAGATAATATGAGAGGCGGGAAAACGTGAAGGAGGAAAGTGTTTGCATATGATGTCTGATTGGGGAAAATGAAAGATGCAGACAATTTCGTTATCGGCAAATGAGAAAATTAAAATCGAACCTAGAACGAAACGACTCAGCACAATTGGAGCGAAGAAGACAAAATATAAAATAACAATAGAGTCAACTAGAGAAGAAAAATAACAACCCTATATTAAAAAAGACAACTACAAAAAGAATCCAGAAAATGGATGTCAAAAGAATGAAGATGAAAGAATGCAGGCGAAATATGGAAAAGTAGGAGAGAAATGGAATGAAAAAGGTAAGGAAAAATTATCTACCTTGGAATTATGTTCAGTAGACTTATTTAAAATCTTAACGTAAGTTATATCTTCATGGGGTAGGGTACCTCGAGGCAGTGTAATAGTTAGCAAGCTTGTCTCGCTAGAACAATTACGACTGAGTAGTGAGTTCGATGCTCAGTGGGTTCCCCATACTTTCGGCCTTGTGCCACATCTAAGCTACGCTTGGAAAATCACTATATCTTCATAGGGTGCCTTACTACTGTGACCACATGCCAAAATTTGTTGTGCTCAGTCGGCGTAGACTACTGGCTAGTGAAACTGTAGTGAGTTCAATTTTCACAATGGAAGCCCAAAGTTATAGATTTACACCAAACCATAGTATATTTAGAAAAGGATTATAAAGAATAGACGAAAGAAAATTTAAAAAGAAAAGGGATAAAAAAAAAACAAGAAAATAAAGAGTAAAAAAAAAGTAAAAGGATGAGAATGAGAAATACGAATAAAAGAAAACGAATAACAAAAAGAATGAAGGTATTAGGTTAGTGCAAAAATAATGTCGTTTTCTCACATATATTATTATGTGAGAAAACGACATTATTTTTGCCCCAACCTAATAAAAGAAAGAAAGAAATTAAGGAAAAAAGAAAAACAACAAAAATATAATAAAATAAAAAAATATTTGGTTTGTTTTTACGGCTTAACGACATTTTGCAGGCTTTGTAAAACTAGAAAATATATGTAGATTGTAAGAATATTTTGGCAGATAATGATTTATTGATACAATTCCTACTTATTAATCTATAGTTGGGGGAGAAGAAGTGGATTCATACCTTTTCTGGGGTTATTTGCACGTAAGGGAATTTAACGAACTCGACTGGAATTCGAAAGCGATCCTCCAATTTCTCACTCTGAAACTTTGTCCATTATGCCACCTGCACACCCAATCTAAAAGTAAAACCTGGTATTCCCGAGCGATCACCAATCTAAGCAGTGACCAGGCTCGACGTTGCTTAACTCGGTGATCACACGAGAAGCGATATTTCTACTAAATATGACCTTAAGCGAGGAATTAAAAGGGAAATGTCTGAAAAAAGAAACAAATTACGAGAAAGAAAGAAAGAAAGAAAGAAAGAAAGAAAGAAAGAAAGAAATTGTTATGGTCCAGGTTAGGACCAAGGAAGAACAACACGAACACAAGAATAGAAATAATGAAGGTATATTACACGAAATAATAATACAAGATGTGGAAGGTGTTAGTATGACTGTCAGTCTGGTTTGGAGTGAACTACTATCGGCTTGACTCGATTCGACCTTCTGTCTTGAGAGGTGTAGTATACATGGTGTTAAGAACAGTTCATTCTGTAGTTATAGGTAAGGACCCTGGACCCCCCCCCTTCCCAAGCTTTTGCCTCGCAGGGGTCTTTAATATTTTTTCCTCTTCGGATTAATCATCAAAGGTTCTGTAAATTTTCCTTTTCTGCTTGATTTCCGCGATTCTGAAATTTCCTGAGGCTTTTGCATATTGAATACATCAAATATTGTGTCCATTACTTCCTCTTCTTCCTGAGATAGACCGTTAGAATCCTCTAACAGCCTCTTTCTGATCTGATTTAAGTGCCTTTTATGCGAGAACTTCGGACCCTGAATTATGTAAATCACGTTCCCGATTCGTTTCTCTATTGTACCTGGCTCCCAATAGGATGTGTTGTTTTTGAACATTTAAAAAAAAAAACTTTCTCCTCTGGGCTAAATTTTTCTTTTTGGTTCAAACGACGTTGGTGATTGCTTTGTCTGTTTTGGCAGTAATTTGTTGAATACCGATCTAATTTTTCGGGCGAACATCACTTCCGCCGGAACTGTCTAATATATGCTTATCTTTTCCTGAAATTTTAGTTTCCGCTTCCTTTATAAATTCGTCATTCACTGCTTCGTTTCTTATTTCCTGTAATGTGACGGGGAGGTTTCGAATTGTACTACATAATGATGTTCTAATATCTTCCTCATATCGTAGAGCTGCAATTACGGAATCTTCTAATGGCTCCGTTTTCTTTGGTATTAGTCTCGAAAGACCGTCTGCATGCCCGATTTTGTTTGATGGAAGATACTCCAGTTTGAAATTATAATTTAATAAAATCGTCCCCCATCTTAGTAATCTATTAGCAGTGTAGACAGGTAGACCTTTCTTTGATCCAAATATTGTTAGTAACGGCTTGTGGTCCGTCTGCAAGGTGAAAAATCTGCCGTAAATATATCTGTTGAATCTTGTAATCGCAAAAATAATCCCCAGCGCTTCTTTTTCGATTTGCGAGTAATTTTGTTCGGCTGGTAGTAACGTTCTTGACGCATGTGCGATGCGTTTTAGTGACCCATCCGGCATTTTATGCCCCAACACCATAGACACTCGCATCACTCACGACTATTATTTCCGATTTTGGATCATAATGCGCTAAAATTAAATCTGCTGTTAGAGTCTTAATGATTTTGTTGAATGTTTTCTGACATTCATATGACCATTCCCAAACTTTCTCCTTCTTCAACAGTTCGTTTAGAGGTGCACGTATTTTGTGCATGTTAGGAATAAATTCTTGATAATAATTTACTAAGCCCAAGAAGCTTTGTAACTCGGCTAAATTTTTTGAAGTCGGCATTTTTTTTATTGCCCTGGCTCTTTCTGTGTCTGGTCTTCTTCCTTCGTTAATAATATGGCACAGATATTTTATCTCCTTCATAAAGAAGTCAGATTTATTTTCCTTTACCTTAAAACCGTAATTTTGAATCTGCCTGAAAACCTCTTGAACGTGTTCCCAGTGTTGTTCAATATTTTTGCTATTTATCAGGATGTCATCAAGGTATGCGATCGTAAAATCCAGTCCGCCTAGCATAGTGCCCATTATTTGCTGAAATATCGCCGGAGCGACCTTGATCCCGAATGGTAATCTCTGGCACTTATATTATACTTTATGTGTGTTTATGCACAACAACCTCGAGCTCTCCTCATTAACTTGGACTTGTAGGTATGCTTCGGTCAAGTCTATTTTTGAGAAAAAGTTTCCCCTGTTCAGCTTTGTGAAAACTTCCTCAGGACTAGGGAGAGGATAGTGATAATCCTTAATCGCTGCATTCAATCCCGTCGAGAAATCAGTGCATATTCGTATCTCACCCGATTTCTGTTTCACGTAAACCGTAGGTGCGGCCCATTGACCATAATCCACCTTTGTCAATATACCGGTTTTCACGAGTCTATCTAACTCTTCGCCTATCTTTTCTAATGATGTTAAAGGTACATTTCTTTTCTTCTTGAAAATGGGTTGTACATTTTCTTTTAGTTCCATTTTGGCCGTCATTTTTTTACACCTCCTGAGGCCGGCTGAAAATACGTCGGGGAAACTCTCCTTTAATTTCTCCTTCAATTTCTCTGCCTTGGTCGATACATACTCCTGTCTTATTTTTTTTTTTTTTTATTTTAATTTCTCCTTCAATTTCTCTGCCTTGGTCGATAACCCAAATAAATTTTCCGTATTTTTTAGAACATACATCTTTAATTTTTTAGTCATCCTGTTGAACGTCACACTTGTGATAATCTCCCCGTCAAATTTGATTTTTCTTCCTATTACCGACCTGGCTATTTTATCTGTTCTCAACATGGTCGGTTTGTTTAATTTCTTCCACTTCTGTAAGTTAATAATGGCTAAATCTGATCCGGAATCTAATTGTAATCTGATTTTTTTGTTTAACATTTCTACTTGTAATTATTTTTGTATATTTATCCCGTCCGCTTGGTCAGTTCTAGTGACTCTTACTCGGCTTTTGTTTTCTTTCTTTGTTCTACACTGCGAACTTTTATTGGACGACAGACAAGTCTTATAGCGGTATGGACAATATTTGTACCAATGTAAAGTCCCACTGCGATAGCATGGACTGAGTGGTGGTTTCTTCTGAGGTTTCATTTGATTTTTTGTAGTAAAATAATTAGTTTGGTTTGTTTTTGAGAAGGAAGAAAAACGTGTTTGTCGTTGTACTTTTTGTATGTGAGCGATGCCAGTGTCTTCGATATCCTTCGAGTCCTTTTTTACGCTGATACATCTCTGACAGTCCTCAGTCAATTTTTGTAGCATCAGTTTTGGTTCACTCTCCAGTTTTGTTAGAATTCTCCGTCTGATCTCCGCATCTTTAGTCGAAACCAGGCTTGGACGAATATCAAACTTTTAAAATTGTCAGGGCTGAGTTCAGATAAGTCATCGCAGTTTGTTTACTACGGAAGCGAATGTTATATAGTCTTCGCAATCCTTTTTGTTAAATTTAAACATTTCCACCTTTTGTGGTATAGTAAAGTATCCGAACTAAATAATTCCGTTAAAAGTTTCACGGCTTCCCTGAAAGTCAACTCATTCGTTTTCCTCGGTAGGATGTAGTCTACGAATTTAGTGTATTCGCTTGACCCTAGTCTCCTCAGTAGTAGACGTACTTTTTTCGCGTCTGACCAATTCCCGCAATCAAACTCATATGAATCTTCATATCTTCTGAAGTAAGCCGCAAAGGTTTTGTCTTCATCCGGTGCATAAGTGAAGTCTTTGATTGAGCTCCATATAGCATTTTGCGAGAATGCCGCTTCATTTTCAGAATTTTGTCCTTTATTTGTTACTGCCCGTAGTAGTAATTCTTGTAGTTCGAGTTGCTTTTCTTCGTTTTTCTGTTGAATTTCTAATTTTCTTCGAGTCTAGTCTGTCTTTCCACATTTTTTTTTGCTGCTCGATTTGCATTTTCATTAGTTCCAATATAGTTGCCTTAAAGTCTTCCCTGTTTACACCGTAATTTAATAATAACACAGGCTATCTGTTGTCACGAAAAGAGGAGGAAAAAAACTCACTTTTTTCCCCTTACTTTTTCTTTTCGCAATATGTACTTTGCAGCTAGAGTTGTGTAATTGTGTAACGATTTTTCCTTTTTTCTCAGTGTAGACTTCAGGTCTTTGTTGTCTGTTGTTCTGGAACCTTGGTACGAAAAAATGTTTCTGCGTAAAATTTGATTCTATTCTGGCTGAGAGGTAAAATTCATGTCTTCATTACCACTGTTATGGTTGGTGTCCAAAAAGTTTTTTTATCTTTTATCTTCACGTAGAACTTGTGTTTTTTCCTCAATATCCTCGTCGCCACTGTTATGGACGACCGATAGCAAAAAGGGTTTGTTTACATATATATATATATATATATATATATATATATATATATATATATATATATACATCCTCCACGTAGAATTCGTTTCTTCAATATCCTCATCGCCACAGTTATGGTCCAGGTTAGGACCAAGGAAGAACAACACGAACACAAGAGTAGAAATAACGAAGGTATATTACACGAAATAATAATACAAGATGTGGAAGGTGTTAGTATGACTGTCAGTCTGCTTTGGAGTGAACTACTATCGGCTCGACTCGATTCGACCCTCTCTCTTGAGAGGCGTAGTATACATAGTGTTAGGAAGAGTTAATTCTGTAGTTATAGGTATGACAGATATAATGAAAGAAAAGCTATAATGAACTTTAATAGTGAGAGTAGAAATAAAATAAAAAAGAAAGATATAAATAATAAATAAGGAAAGCTATAATGAATTTTCATCGTGAGAGTGGAAAAGAAAGAAAGAAAAACGAAAGAATGAATAAAAGCTATAACGAGATTTAATCGTGAGAGTTGAAAAGAAAGAAAAAGAAAGAAATCTATAATGAGTTTCAGTAGGGAGAGTGGAAAAAGAAGAAAAAGAAAGCAAACTATAATGACCTTTAATAGTAAGAGCAGAAGAAAGAAAGAAAGAAAGAAAGAAAGAAAGAAAGAAAGAAAGAACGTAAGAAAGAAAGCTATAACGTGTTGTAGTATTGATAGCAGAAAAGAAAGAAAGAAAGAAAGAAAGAAAGAAAGAAAGAAAGAAAGAAAGAAATTGTATTATAAGTGAGGAAGGGATTAAAAAGAAAACCAAATTGATTATTTTTTAAGAAGAGAGAATGAAATGACAAATGGACAAGAACGAGAGAATTCGACAACATAAATAAAGGGACGTTGAGAGATTTAAGAAGACTTGTAACAGAGGAAACTGGATCGAGGCGGCTAGAATGTCTATGAAACATTGAGAGACATAATGAATGAGTAGAAAGACAGAGAGAGAGAGAGAGAGAAATGGAGGCTAAGGATTTGCGGAGAAATACAAGAGCGAAAAAAGTCGTAAATGATGAAAAATACGGAGAAGAAATATTGAAGGAGGAAATGTAAATTCGATTCTATTTTCATTTACAAATAAAGAGAGAAAAAGAAAAAATCAGGGAAAGAAAAACGGGAAGAGAAAAGTGTAGTAAAGGAACATAATTAAAAAAAGAAAAGAAAAAAGAAGAAGAAAAGAAAAAAATGAAGCAATAAACATGGAATAAAGTAGAATAAATTATAAGAAATAAACAAATAAGAAATACAAATATGGAGAAGCGGAATGGAAGGAATAACAAAAGGATATATGGCGAATAACAATGGGAAAAGTAAGAATAAGGAAAACGGGGGAAAAAAGTATAAGATTATACCGAATATGAAGAGTATAAGTAACAAAAAAGATTGGGAATTAAAGGAATAACATTATACCAAATAGGAATGGAAAAAGTAACAAAAAACTGACTGAGAATGGAAAGAATAGGAATATAACAAATAAGAATGGAATAAGTAAACTAAAAAGAGAAGGAATGGAAAGATTAGGAATATTACGAATAAGAATGGAATAAGTAACACTAAAAAGATTGAGAGAGGAAGAAATAAGTATCTACCGATTAAAATCGTATAATTAACAATTAAATGAATGGGAATGAAAGGATATGTATTTAACGAATGAAATAAGTACCAATAAAAAATATTGGGAAAAGAAAGAATAATAATATAATAAATAAGAATAGAAAAAGTAAAATTAAAATGTTTGGAAAATAAATGGAATGAGAATATAAATTATAAGAATGAAAAGAATAAGATTAATTTATTGACGACTAAAATATAAAATTGAAAATAGGAATGGAAGGAAAAGAAAGATAAGTAATACAAAATGGAAACATAAGATTATAAAATATTAAAAAGATACGGCATAAGAATAAAAAAAAAATGAATGGAAAGAATAAATTTGTATTAAAAATGAAATCAATAATAAGAAAATATCGACAGTATATGCAGGAATGAAGAACCAAAAATTCGATCGAAATCGAAGTGTTGCCAACGGAGAGATCTTGTGCGTGTGTGCGTGTGTGTATGTGTGTGTGTGTGTGGTTGGCGTGGGGAGATAGTTTGAAAGCGAAATAAAAGGTAATGGGCATTTAAGGAAGTGAACGAGAGAAGAGTACATTAAGATATATTAGCAGCAAATCACACTTGGTGAACCTCTGATAATATCAAGAGACATTTGAGGACAGTTCCAAAGGCGTATCTTGGAGTTGATCCATTTACTCTAGACCTTTCGGAATTATCGTCCGCCATTTTAAATTCGTTGGCCTCGTACTTGGTAGAAAGGAAATTGTACTGCTTAACCTCAAAACTTATTCAATTCTTCTAGCTACACTTTTATTTGCTTTCTCTTTCTATTCTTTCTTTTCACATCTTTCTTTTCACATCTTTCTACTTTATTCATCCTTTTAAAACGATTCTACATATTTATCTTAGGCTTGTATTTTATTTCTATTTCAGCCTCTTCACGTCTATCTCTGTCTTTCTTTATCTCAGCCTGTTCATATCTATCTATCTAGCTATCTATCTATTTATCTATCTCAGCTTGTTCTCATATATATATATATATATATATATATATATATATATATATATATATATATATATATTGTACAGATATATATATATATATATATATATATATATATATATATTCCATATATCTATGTTTCCATCTATCTATTTTTCTGTCTATCATATTTTATATTTTATATTTCTCTCATTTTTATTGTTTTATATTTCTCGTTCTTTTGTATTTATTCTTTCTTTTTAGAGATGCATTATTTCAAATTCTTCTTTTGAACTTTCTTTTTTTCTTGTATTTTTCATATTCTTTATCCTCTGTTTCTGCTTTTTTCTTCCTCCACCCATTTTTTCATTTCAATATTTTTATGGTCTTCTTCTTCTTCTTCTTCTTCTTCTATAAATCATTTTTTTATTTTTTTTTTATTTTCTTTTCAGTTCTTTTAGTTTTCACTCCAAATGTAGTCTTTTTTTCTTTCTTTCTTTCTTTCTTTCTTTCTTTCACGTTACTTTCATTCCATTCTTTTTCCATTCTCCTTTCTTTTCTCTGTGCCTGGTTTTCGTTTCATCTTCAAATAATCTCCATAAGAATCTTAACTTTCTACGAATAACCATTTTACAAAATCTTCGCTACACCCAAAAAATAAAACAAATATTAAGTCAGAATCCCATCTACTCATTTTCATATATAGGGATGTGCTTGAGAACACATAAATACTTTTACACATTTACTTGCACCTACATAGTTTACAAGCACGCATACGCGCGCGCACACACACACACACACATATATATATATATATATATTTGAAGAATAAAAAATATTACAAAATTAAAATCTACAGACACACTGAGTTGTGTATTAATATTCCTTCGTTTTTATTATTATTTCATTTAGATTCCTCGACTAGTTTCGGCCAACGTGGCCATCATCAGGAGAAAAAAAATTCTGTTTGCTGGGATCAGTGAACTACAGAAATACGTCTTGATGGAGAAAATGTCTGTAGTTTTCATTTGTTTTTGTTTTTGGTCAGTCCTTGTGTTGATCAAACATTTTCTTTTAAGTTGTTATTTGAGACAAAAGCTGGATGGATTCATGCTGTTCTGAATTCCCTTGGTCATTTTGATAGTTTTATTGGTTCCTGGAAAGGGGATGTGTTTCTGTTAAGTGTGTGTGCGTGTGTTATTTTGTCCTTAGGGAGTGAGTGAGTATGGTGTGTGTAAGTGTGTATATTCGTGTGGGGTTTGTATAAGTGTGAGGCCTCAACACCTCCGTAAGCATATCTGTCTTGTGCGGGTGAGAAATGTGAGTAGGTTTTGATTTGTGGGGTTATATATTAATACCATCTATATTGTTAAAGTTATGGTTTAGCTCGTCTGGATCTGGCGTTTTTAAACGTTGCATCCACTTATTTTCATGGAACTCTAAAATCTTTCTAATGTTATCTCCTGAACTTTTCTATTATCTCAATTCTAGTGAATTTGGCATGGATTTTAAAATCGTGTTTTTCTAGGCGGAAATGTTGTTCTACATGTCATTCTTTCATGGGAGTCAACTTAATTCGATTGCGATAATTATTAATTCTGTAATGAAAAGGGGTCATTCAGATTTGCCTACATATTGCTTCTGGCATAGTGTGCATTCTAGGAGGTAAATTATGTTATGACTTCTACAGTATATATATATATATATATATATATATATATATATATATATATATATATATATATATATATAAGGTCCGATGGATAAATTGTCATCTAAATAAAAATGAAAATATCACTGACATCTCATTTTAAGATATTTTTTACCAAAATTACACAAAAATAACTTGAAATAGGAAAGAGTAAATTTATTCCATAAAATCACCATTGGCTTTAACCATAGCCTCCAGTTGACTTCGGAATCTCTTGCAACTCTTTTGGACGGTCTCCTTGTTTAATTTGGTGAATGCTGTCATAATCCTTGCCTTCGGTTCATCCGATTGTTACCAGGAGTTTTGTTGGTCTGTCGCTCATCTGCAGTCTGGGGAGTTAGAGTAAGTTGGTCGTAGAAATTGTCTGACAGCCATGACTGGGTTCTCCTGCTTGTGTGGCATGGTGCTGAGTCCTACTACTAGATTAAGGCCATCCAGCAACCACGCTCTTGATCCAAGGCAACACTACCTCTTCAAGTCACTTGATGTAGGATTCTGTGTTGAGTCTGAGGCACTGTATGAAGATGAATCGAGGGATAACGTCGCCATCACTCCAAACACATTATTCATCACCATTAGACTCATCCAACTCATTTCGAATCCTCTACACTGTCCTCAGATTGACACCCAAACACTCTGAAAATTTCGTAGTGGAGGCTCCAGTGAGAATACCAAGCAGTACAGCATGACGTTTCCAAATTTCTGGGGGACTGAATCGCGTCATAATCGGTTTATAAAAAAATTCATTGCTGGTAATTTTCTCTTTTTTTTTTCACAAAAATCTATCGCTGGTATTTTTACTGTAAAAATGCTTACACTTTCATAATACTTTGACCCCAGTCTGGGGATTAACTATTTGCCCATAGCTGTGATCCTAACAGGTGCTACCACCACGGATCAGGATGGGCTTTGGAGCAACACCAATTACGAGATGGTTCCACACCCCTCAAAACTTCCCCATCATAAGCCTTTCTGTCGGATGTAATTTATTGTAAGACCCAGGTTGGTATAATATAATAATAATGAATAACCTAATGATTCATAATATAATATCATGCATAATAATAATAATAATAATAATAATAATAATAATAATAATAATAATAATTATTATTATTATTATTATTGTTATAATAATAATATAATAATAATGTGTAATATAAAAATAGGGGGTAATATTATGCATAAGATAATAATAATAATAATAATAATATAAAAATAGCGTGTAATATTATGTATAAAATAATAATAATAATATAAAAAATAGGGTATAATAATATGTATAAGATAATTATGATAATAATATAAAATTGGATATAATATTATGTATAAGATGACAATAATAATAATATAAAAATACGGTATAATATTATGTATAAGATAATAATAATAATAATAATAATAATAATAATAATAATATAAAAATAGGGTATAATGGTATGTATAAGATGATAATAATAATAATAATAATAATAATAATAATAATAATAATAATAATAATAATAATAATAATAATATAAACATAGGTTATAATATTATGTATAATATAAGAATAATAATAATATAATGTATAACATATGATATAATGTATAATTTAAATTTATGCATAATAGAAGAATAATAATAATATTCTATAATGGAATAAATAGATAAATTATACACAGTTACTATATTATAATTTATTATTCTATTATAAATTATTATTATATACTAAGCGTAATTTATTTATCTATACGGGATATTGTGTTCATTTGCCTGACTTATATCATTTGGATTTATTTAGCAATAAAAAATATTCTGTGCTTAAATGAGGGGTGGGGGATTGATATACACATTTTTATATGCCAAAAATTTATTAGGAAAATTAATCATAAAGTGGAAAATATTTTTTCGCTAACGTTTCGTCCTTTATATCTTCCTTGGACAAATGTGATGTTTACGTTACTGCAATTTCACATGCGCACCAATGTACTTCTAAGATTTCCTTAACATTATACAAAAACGACCCTTTAACCTTTTGTCTCAATAAACTAATTATATCCACGATCAACAGACACATATACATATTTTATGAGCTTACAAACATGTAGTAAGTTTAGCATAGTTTAACATACGGCCATTAGTTTAATTTCTAACCGTGTTTTTGCGAATAATTAGCATATTTCAAGAGTTATATAAGCATGAATTTAGGGGACAAACATTTGTAAAATAATGCCATTTTCATGAGACTCAACTCGGTGACATAATTTTTGTTCTCAGTCGTTAATAAACGCCAGATATATATACATACATACATACATACATACATACATACATACATACACACACATATTTTATATATATATATATGCCGTCTGGTTTCTTGGGCAGTTTTGACAAAGAAAAACTCCAGATAGACGAAAGGAACTGCGACATCCCAACTAATGTTAAAACTTCCAGGCCAATCAAGGCAAGATCTACTCAGCTGCATCAAAAGACTTTCATAATCAACAACATCACAAGGCAGGATACGAATGAAAAAGATGAGTTGTAGAAAAGTTTTAATAATTCATCACCCGTTTAAATGATTAAAAAGATACGAAAACGTTTCCAGTTTGAACTGAACCACTTTTATGAGCAGACGTGTCACATCAGACAGCGGGAGTAGGTGGAGGACCCGGAAACTACACCAGACGAATGTTATCAGGTCCAAAGTTGAGCTTGGAAAGACGGTGACGCCGTACAGTTGGTCAAAGGTTATGTAGACTTGGTTCGGGGTGTAAAAACACTCGGAAAAATGCTCCGAGAGTTACGGTCTGGATAGCGACATTTTTGAAAGGACATAATCTATGTAAATGCATCGCAGACAATCCATAAAATGTTTGAACCTTTCCTCAACTCTGGAAGAAAGCGGAGGCCATCTGAGTCTGTATCAGAAGATAAACAGCGGAAATGTCACCTTGCTTGGCACGGCATCCGATAAGAGAGAACGATAGCAATTTCACTTTGATCTTAACAAATATACATTTATTGAGTTATAAACTGATAAACCGATGGGTGTACATGAGTGCGTACTAGCATACGTCTCTATAGATATTTGTATTTTAATTAATCATATAAAATAGCGGTTTAGTTTGACACAAGATCAAAAAAAGAGCAGTACTTTGCTTAGACAAGCAACTACCGCAGAAAGTACTATGTTCTATTTCATTTTCCACTTTCTCTGCATAAATTTACGCAAAGGTATTAGAAAATCGTGATCCATCCTTACGAAGTAGATATATGATAACAGAAGATATAAGATATAGGATATATTTACTTTTTTTTAGATATAAAAAGATATGATAAGGTATAAGATATAAGAAGATATAAGATATAATATATAAGACATAAGATAAGATATAAGATATAAGAATATATAAGATGAGATATAAGATATGAGATATATGATATAAGATAAGATATAAGATATAAGAACATATAAGAACATATAACATAAGATATAAAATATAAGATATATGAAGATATAAGATAAGATATAAGAAGATATAAGATAAGATATAAGATATAAGATATAAGAAGACAAGATAAGATATAAGATATAAGTTTGTCTTTTTGTTGTTTTATATTTCCTTCAATTAATTTCGTCGTTTTCACGATTCTCTCGCTGTTCCATATCTATAAATACTTTCATGGTAATTGTTCAGATGAGCTCTTCGCTATGGAACTAATCTTATTTTCTTTAGTTTCTTGTAAATAGTTTTTTGTATTCATATTGTAAATACTCATTGGGGTTAAGTTTTAGAATTGTTATTTTATTTTCTCCCCCCCCCTACAGACAACGAATTGTAAATATGGGGACTAGTTAGTATTTTCATACAGACAAAGAGGTATTATGGTGTTTGTAGTAAGAAAGGTACGTATGAATGTGTTGTTTTGGTGTGAGGAATATTGTTTTGTACGATTGGGTCAGTGTTTGCGGCTAGCTAAGTTATAGTTAAGACAGAAGAAGACCGTCCTTTCCCCAATCCCCTTTTTGGCCTTGTGCCACATTTCTGTAGATAACAGAATAAATATTGCTCTTCGCTATGGTACCTAGACGCAGTACTAGACTGGTTTCAAGATCTCATTAATTTACAGTTGAGCTGACTAGATATAGCCGTAAGTTCTATGCTAACAGTTTATTTTCACGAACTTCTCGCTTGTGGAACTCCCTTCCGGCTCCATGTTTACCAGCAAAATTTAATCTTGAAAAGTTTAAATGCAATGTCAATCGCTATCTACTGTTCTCCTGAATACTCCTTTCTCTCTTTTTGCTCCTTAGCAATGTTTCTGTTTTCTACAGTATGCGATGGATAAATTGTCGTCTACGCGACGCAAAAATGAAAATATTACATTGGTGTCTCGTTTTAACATATATTTACACAAAAATACCTTGAAATACGAATGAGTAAATTTATTCAATAAATCCTCTTAAATGGCTTCGACCATGGCCTCCAGACGACTTCGGAATCTCCTGAAACTCTTCTGAACGGTATTGGCGAATGCTCCCTATAATCCTTGCTTTCAGTTCATCTTTGGTCTTACAAGTTTTCTTCATCTCTCTCTCTCTCTCTCTTTCTCTTTCTCCCTCTCTCTATCTTTCTCTCTCTCTCTCACTCTCTGTCTCTCTCTGTCAACTGCGCCCCATGAATAATAATCAAGGGGGTTGCATCCTGGGAATTTAGGAAGCCACATATAAGGGATCCTGTTGCCAGAAATAGGGTCTCCCAGCAGCCACCCTCTTGACCTAGGGCAGTAATACCTCTTCAAGACACTTGATGTAGGCGTCCGTGTTGAGTCTGAGACTCCCACCAAAAAAATCGAGAGTTCTTTTCTCAATAGAATGATCAGAGTTAGTTTACCGAACTGCCGTACCTTGGTAATCCCCATTAGACTCATCCAACTCTTTCCGAATCCTCTGCACTGTCCTCAGATTGAAACACAAACACTCCGAAATATTTATATTGGAGCTTCCCGTGCGAATGCCAAGCAATACAGCATGTGGTTTCCAAATTTCTGTCTGAGTGAATTGCGACTCTTTTTTCTCACATACGGTGCCCAACTGACCCTACTATAATGTGCAGTCGACAAAATAAAAAATAAACAACGCACATGCGCGAAATTAAAAATATAAAATGGCGACAATTTGCCCATCGTGTCTTGTAATTTGCCCACATCCTGTTACCCCCCCCCCTTGTGGCTAAGTCACCTTACTACCTCTGCTTGGGACGAACTTGTTTAAAAATAAAATCACATTTATACTCTCAACGAGTATGTATACTTATCAAGTCTGGTACGAATTAGTTGTATGCTATCGGTAAATTTACCAAACTCCTTTTTTTTTTATATATATTTTCGATTACTTTCGAGTTTTGCTGCATTTCTTTTCAAGGAATGTTCTGTGTCGATTTACGGAACTGTTTTAATTTTATTTGTTTTTTATATTCGGTGTTCTCATGTTTGATGGAACCGATTTCAAGTTATTGGAGTTGACGGCATTTAAATTTACATCTTCAAAATTTTATTATCTGTCTATATCTCTAAGATGAGGTATTATGATTGTTTAAATTATTTACATTACTCGGACTGTTATCCTCCCCTTCATTGCCATATTCACATTGTTTCGGCCGTTGTACTTTCCAACATTCTTCAGGTGAGACATGGTCCAGTGGATAAAGGCACTGGTTAGATCCAGTGACTAGAGCCAAAGAGTTGTGAGTTCATTCCCAGGCCACAAAAGTGGTGAACGAACACTTAGAGAGTTGATTTTTAGGGGAAATAACTGATATATCCAAAAGAGGTATGGCGCGTGGAACTAGAAAAATCTACCCCAGTGGACGAAATAAAGGGATTCGTTCGAAATTCATCTGAAGAAGGCTGGATGGTGCAACAGCCGAAACGTTATAAAAATGGCAATGAAGAAGAGGATAACTATCCGAATAATTAAATTTTTATGTTCATTACTTTTAGAGACACTTCAATAAATGATCCCACATGGGAAAAGATACCTCATTGTATTTGTTTTATTGCAAAGAATTATTAAGAAAATATAATATAAAATAACAATATGGTTTAGAATGGTTGTTTTTGTTTTTCTTTAGTGGTATATAAACACCTCTATGCGTCATATAATGCCGAAATCTAAATATGAAAATTCAAACTTTATAATTAAATAAAGATAATGACATTATTTCAAGATTAAATTAAAATTACCTACTTGCATTTTTTTCACCAAATAATCTTACAAAATCAAACGTGGAGTGAAAATTTGTTTCTCCTTACAAGAAATATGAGATTAATCATAGCCATTTTTTACAATGTGTGAAATACCCTCAATTTTACTATAAAAGGCATTGTAATTCTGATATAAAATGCATTGCTGGTCATTTTGCTATAAAAATTAATTTTGTTAATTTTACTATAAAAATGTTTTATTTTTACCAAATAATCTTACAAAATCAAACGAGGAGTGAAAAGTTGTTTCTCCTTACAACTAACGAGTTTAATCATAGCCATTTTTTACAATGTATGACATGCCATCACTTTTACAAAATCAAATGGTGTGAAAATTTGTTTCTCTTTAAAGTAGCGAGTTTAATCATAGCAATTTAATTACAATTTATGACATGCCTTTAATTTTACAAAATCCAACGAGGAGTGAAAATTTGCTCCTCCTTACAAGAAATATGAGATTAATCATAGCCATTTTTTACAATGTATGAAATACCTTCAATTTTACTATAAAAAGCATTGTCATTCTGCTATAAAATGCATTGATGGGCATTTTGCTATAAAAACCTACTGTTGATAATTTTACTATAAAAATGTATTATTGATAATTTTACTGCCAAATATATTGTTGCTAATGTTACTATAAAAATTTATTGTTGATAATTTTACTATAAATATTTATTGTTAATAATTTTGCTATAAAAAGTATCGTTGATAATGTTGCTATAAAAATTTATTGTTGATAATTTTACTATAAAAAATATTGTCGATAATTTAATATAAAAATTTATTGTTTATAATTTTACTATAAAAAATTATTGTTAATAATTTTACTATGAGAAATTATTGTTGATAATCTTACTATAAAAATGTATAGTTGGTAATTTTTTATAATTATTTTTTATACAGGTACATTTATACTTTTTTGATTTTCACCATTTTGTCCATAGCTGGACATTAACAGGTGTTACCACACTGGGTCAGGGAGAACCTGGTAACAACAGCAAGTAAGAGGTCGTTCCACGGTCCTCAAAACCTCCCGATCAGAGGCCTTGCTTCTGGATGTAGTTTATCGTCATACCCAGGATTAAAAATAAATATGAACTTTGACAAATTTACCGATAACAAAATAACTTATTCGGAAATTTGAAAAATTAAAAAATAATAATAAAACATTGTTTGTCGATGTTATTTAAGCAAAGATGTTTGAAAGAATTATTCCTGCCGAAATAATTCTTACAAAATTTGTTCAAATCGTGTAACAATTGTCCAATTGTTAGATTAATATTTGAAATATTGTATCTTGATTAGAGATATCTTACTTGAATTTTTCGAGGTTTTTATAACACTACAAGGCACCACTTTGAACATTAAAAATGTATAAAGCTGTAAGTTGAAATGATGATCCATATTGCTGTTTTGACGTCCTGATTCAGTTTTCCTTTCTACTGTTCTCTCTTTTTTAAAAACTTATTCATCATTCTCTTGATGGTTCTTGAACAGACTTTGAAGATGGAAGCCAGAGTATGAATGGTGGTACTGAAAGCCTGAATGATCCTTTTCTTCTCACCATTGCTCAGTTGGAAAGACAGAGTGGAATTGACACAAAATGATTTTAATCTATCCTGATAAACCGGTTCGGTGTGATTAACTCAAAGTGTTTTCCATGATTCTTACGAAAAAATGCCATCAATATGACTAAACGTCTTATCTGAAAACCTGGAGAAAAAGAAACTCAATTAGTCTTTTTTAGATATTAAACATTTTGTGGGATGGACAATTATCCCATGCTGTTATAGGATTTGGACAATTTTGCTGTTACACAATATATATATATATATATATATATATATATATATATATGTATGTATGTATGTATGTATATATATATATATATATATATATATATATATATATATATATATATATATATATATAACGTAAAGAAGTAATTGCCTATATGAAACTGAAATAAAATGATTTGCCCGAAGATTTATCGTATAAAACGCTTGAGACTGTGATTGGGTCATTTCAAGTCAGACGCGGACGATCTTGTTAGGCAAAATGTAACTTCATTAGTTAAATTAATTGATAACTGATATTGCGACTAATTGAAACATAAGTCACGAGAGCCAGGATAAATGAATGAATAATTGCTTGCTTGATTGATTGACTGTCATCAGCAGCTGCAATAATTGTTGATATTGATTAAAGAAATATTCAGTTCCAGTGAGATTTTTTTCGGATAATCCTCTCTTTGTCACCAGATATTAGTCTATCAGTGTAGTTTTCGTTATATTTCATCGTTTCGGCCACTGAGTATTTTGGTCATCTTCAGGTTCTGTCTATATTTCTGAGATGAGGTACTATGTATATTATTTACATTATTCGGACTATTGTCCTCATCTTTGTCGCCATATTTATCAAAACGTTTCGGCCGTAGTACGCTCCGGCCTTCTTCAGGTGTTTGGAATTTCGAACTGAACCCTTTATTTCGCTCACTGGGGTAGTCTGTTCTAGTTCCACATGCCATGTATAGATGGTAGCCCACAAAAATCTCCTGAGCCGACCAAGCATAGAAATAAATACAATATGGGAACCAGTAATAAGGAGTGCCAGAGAAAAGCAAGCATGACAAAGTTGCAATATGAGCGCTGGTAAAAACATAAAATGATAACAGCAAAAATTGCAATATGAGCACTGGTAAAAATGGTTGCTGAAGACATTAGGTTTATAATACCAAGAAATTCATACCTCAAGGACACATGACACAGTGGATAACGGCATTGGTTAGATCCAGTGACAGGACCCAAAGAGTGTGAGTTCAATACCCGGTTAAGGCAGTGGAGAACTTTCAGAGGGAAATTAACAGGAGATAACTGATAACTAACATCCATCAAACATGGCACGTGGAACTAGAACAGTCTACACCATTGAGCGAAATAAAGGGTTCAGTTCGAAATTCCAACCATCTGAAGAAGGCCGGAGCGTACAACGGCCGAAACGTTGTGATAAATATGGCGACAAAGATGAGGACAATAGTCCGAATAATGTAAATATCATCTTCAGGTGTTTATAATTTTTCTAAAATAAACAAACAACGTAGGAAGACCGGAAGGTAGAACGACCGAAACAATTTTTTAACAAAAAAAAAGAAATCAAAAAAGAAAGATAAATGCAAAGTAAGTAGAATATAATGAATAAAAAGATATAGAATAAAATTTAGATTTTTAGGGAACAAGGTAAAAAATGATAGCCATGAAGTCAGTTGAATAGCGTCGTCTCTCTTTGGTGTCTCTAAAAGTTTTTAATAAAAATACAGAAGTTAACGATTTACATTTCATTTAAATTCATGAAGATCAATAGTTGACTGGGAAGCAAGAAGCTGAAAGAGATTTCCACAAGCGGGAAGTCCGAGAAAATATTGTTAGCATAGAACTTACGGTTGTACCTTGTCATTTCTACTATAAACCATGAGACCTAGCTGCCAATCTAGTACTGCGCTTAAATCTATAGAGTGTAGATACCACAGATGAAAATTCATAGGAACAATTACTATAAAAGTGTGCATTAAAAAAGGCATAGGTAATCTACGTTTCCACGGTGGGAAAGTTTTTGCGGATTAGCTAACCCTAACCCTAACCCTAACACCCCCATAAAATGGACTGGTCGAAGACACACTCTTACTAAGGGAGAGAAGTTAATGAATAAATGTGTTTTACATTAGTCTGTTTTCTCAACTGTGTACCATATTATTCTTCGGAACAAACTTACTTTCTGTTTTGTTTGGTTTGGTTCCTTTTACGGTATATCAACCTCAATGTATTATTTAATTCCGAGAAGATTTTTATTGCTGGTAATATGTTATTTTTTCAAAAATGTATTGCTGGTAATGTTTTGTTTTTGTTTTTTTCAAAAATGTATTGCTGGTAACCATGTGATAATAATTTTCTTTAAAAAATTATTGCTGGTAGTAATTTTTTTAAGACAGTATTTCTAGTATTAAAACCTATTTTTACACTTTCATAGTGTTTTGACCTCAGTTTGAGGGTTAACTATTTACCCATAACTGGGGACCTGGTTCTTGGTGGAGCTGGGAACACCAGCAACTAAGAGGTGCTTCCACGCTCCTCAAGATCTCCCGATCAGAGGTTTTGCTGTCAGACGTAGTTTATCATCTTACCCAGGACAGTTTATATGTTTGTCAACCTTTCCTATTTACGACACAATCAAAGTGAAAGAAGTCGAGATGCCAGGTTAGGATCAATAACATTGCAGATTCTTTGGATTTTATCAAAAATCTCTAAATATATAGCAAGAGCACCAGACCAGATTTGGCGAGAAAAATTGTTTAGTACATCACAGTGAACCAACTTCCCTAGCAGCAGAAATAGCAAAATATACCAAGATTAAACGACTAATTATGCTGGTAGGGGAAACAGTACTCTACCACCGCGTGTTTAGAGGAAGTCTAAAATAACAGTTTACATTGATTACAGACACATACCCTTGACTTTTATTGTAATATTCACAAATTTGGAATTTCATATCGAACCATTTATTTCTTCCACTGCGGTAGATTGTTCTAGTTCCACGTGCCATGCCTTTTCTGGATATCTCAGTTTCAGTTATTTTCCTTTAGTAATTCAACTCTTCAAGTTTTTGATCACCTCTGCTTTATCCAGGTATTGAACTCACGACTCTTTGGTTTAAGTCACTGGATTACTTCAACCAATGCTTTTACCGTGGGGACACCAGTGAGTTAAATTTTGGGACTTATAACCTTAGCTAGCAGTATAAGCCGTCTTCGCCCGGATATTTCATCACTGGAAATTTTTGCTGTTCAATTGGAGCAGCTTAAGTTTAAAATCACCCCTCCCAAAAATCAATATTGATAACAACAATTGGGTGCAACTGAGGCACATCCCCAAATGGGGAGGGGGTAACAATTTGATTGGGGTTGGGGCTTAAAATGGCTGTTTTTGCGTTCTCAATCTTGCAAGGAAGGAACCGCTTCCATGGACCGTCATAATAATAATATAGGATAATTTTTATTTATAATTTTTTTATAATTCTAATAATCTTTTGCGTTTCATTTCAACTCTCTAAATTGATAGTATGCTGTTTTTACAGATATTTTGCCTTTGATTGTTGCGCCAAGTGTAAAAAATTAGTTTTTTTCGTTTTTCACTTTCAAGGTTGTAATTTTTTCCAGTCAATTTAGACTCAAAACCGTCACTGAAGAATTAGCTATCAAACCATAAAAAAATCATCGAAATCGGATAAAAACTGGAAACGCATAAACAAGATCCGATCACACACACACATACATACACACAGACATTTTGATAATTATAGATATAGAGATGTCTTAGTAACCTTTTTATTTTACCAGAGCTCATATTACATTTGTTGCTGTTTTTCTCTAGCACACTGTATTTCTGGGTTCCATATTGCATTCGTGTCTATGCTTGGCCGTCTTAAGATATTTTTGTGGCGTAGCATATACGCTGATTCCTTAAATATTTTAATAGTTTAAATACCTCATCTCAGATATATAGAAAAACGTTTAAGATATTCAACAGAAATAATGTTTCTTTGTCCCTCTTTCTTTGTCTCTCTTTTCCTCTTCTCTTATACATACATACATACATACACACAAACAGATAGATAGATAGATAGATAGATAGATAGATAGATAGATAGATAATCCTTTTCGTTTTCAGATTATAGTGTTATCGCCTTTTTTTTATTGAATCCTGGTAGCAACTGGAAGCAACAGAAGGATGCTGAGAATACCATGGACGGAGCGTGTAAGCAATGAAGAAATATTTTTAATCATTTCACCACAAGCAAGGCAATAAAGCCTCTAAGATACAATAGGGTTGGTTATTGAGAGAATATGAGATAAAACTATTAATGAGAGAACAGGAATTAAGCAAAACAGAACCAAAAAGGACATTAATCAGAAAGTGACAGTTGAAATATATGAGGTTTATACCTCATATATTTCATAGAGAATTTGATACTCGTAGGACACATCAAAGATAAAATGATACATGAGAGGCTTCGGGGCATCTTCGACGAGATTGAGATTGAGAGGAATTGCAAAAGGAGAAACATTAATGAGAGTTACAAATGATATGAAGTTGTGGATAGCCATGATCGCACAGTGCTTGAAGTGACACGACACATAAAAGTAGAAGATTATACTTTTGTGTTGCGACATCTAGTTTGATGCTTATTAAGAAATTCTTGAGAAAATCCAAAGAAGAATCTGCAATGTTATCGGTCTTGACCTGACATCTCTGCTTCAAAATCTTCCCCGCCGTTGTAACATAAATTCCACTTGCCTACTCTATAAATATTTTAACAGTAATTCTTCTGATGGGGTTTACTCATTCTTACCTCGATTTCATGAATTTAAGCGCAGTACTAGATTGGCAGAGAGGTCTCATCATTTTATTGTTGAAATAGATGTAACTGCAAGTTCTATTCTACTAGTTTGCACTTTCTTCTCTTGTGGAACTCTATTCTAGCTTCTTGCTTTCCTGCCAACTAAGAATTAAAAAAATTAAATGCAACCTCATTGTCTATCTTCTGTCTTTTTTTCGTTTTTGGAACCTGTTCTTTTATTTTTCCTTTCTCCTCAGTAAGGTTTCCTCAGTTTTCACAAAAAAAAAATTCACAATATTTAAATCCTTTCCTCTCCTTCCGATATATCTTGAGTATATTTTTGATTGGTGAGCTTTGTGTGAACCTCTTCTTTTCGTTTTTGGCTTTCTACTATTTTCTCCCATGTTTTTGCTTATGGCATGATATGCCTTTAGATTCCATTTGCAGACATATTTGTATCTCAGGTTCGAATGCTCTCGGGGTTTTCTTTCTGAACCAATCTTACCGTAAATCTCCATTATTATTTATAAGCCTGAAAGTTTTTTTCCATGATTTTTTAGCGTCAGAACATAAATATCAGACAACCTTACTATTATGAAATATGTGCCACAAAATGCTTACAAAAATCATTACAGTTTCTAGACAGAAAATGATTACCGATGCACCCACTGAGGCAAAGAAAGAAAAAAATGGCAGAGGTTTTAAGAAAAAAAAAAGTAGAACAAATTTGTGATTACGAGGGTGGGTGGGTGTAGATATCATTGTGACTGGGAGGTGCGGTGAGTTGGTAGTGGGGATATCTGTTGCTTGATAGCGCGTCTGACAAGGTACGCCAGAAATGAGGACATATCAGGTGATGTCGATAATGGTGAGACGTGACACCGATGCCGGGCAAAGAGGACACTCTGTAGCGGATTTAGACAACACAAGGACAGCCAATTAAATTGAGAACGTGCTTTCATAAAAATAGTCACTCGTTATCGCAATGCAACATCCGCACGCAGCCTGGTGAGACTAGACGAATGATTATGGCGTAGAACTGCAGTCACAATGTATGCGTGTATTTTGCTTTCTTTCTACTACATGAGCGATCTGTTGGACACCTCTGCCCTCTCCACTGGTAATTTATTACAATTAACAATGTCTTTCAACAATTACTCAAACGTGTGCATATATATAGACATTTCATTATATAAAGTCTGTTTATGATCCGTGAAAAACAACTCACGGATATATTGATACGAATTTTTAAAGATATTAAATTACATTTACACCTGTATTTACATATTAGTATCATTTAATATATATATATATATATATATATATATATATATATATATATATATATATATATATATATATATATATATAGTAATGGTAACAGATCCGTTGCTATATGATCCAAGAGGAGCCTAGTAATATAAAATATTAAAACTGATCCACAAAAAGAGTTCAATGTATTTATTATTCCAGAGCAAAAATTAATACACAATAAAATCCCAAATCACGTCATATGGGTAATAAGCTTATTTCAATCGTTGAAAAAATCAAATTCGTCAGTCATATTCAACCTGAGTATAGACTGAGTTCGTGTCGGAATTACAAATTAGATTTCCTCTCACTGAAACACTGAAATTGATAAATTCTGTATTAGTTTTTCGACGCCATTTTTAGCTTTCACAGTTAAGTTTCTAATTAAGGCCGAGGTTGAATAACACTGACAAATTATATTTTCGTCTCTAGAAATAACCCTAAATGAGGCAATTTTGGATTTTAGTCTGTTTTATATGTATATATATATATATATATATATATATATATATATATATATATATATATATTACTAATGTTCAAAGCCCAAGAGCCACTCAAGAGTTACTGCGTGGCGTTGTATGGGCGTAAGAAAGGGCAATTAGTGAAATTCTTGAGGCTATGCAGGAAAAATAATGGCTAACTATAAACTTGAAGAGGTCAAGATTGAACTAATAAATAACATTTCAGAGTTCACTCGGGGGACGTTAGAAGTATAAGTGTAGATGTAGACATTAGAAGGAACCGGAAACGTAATCTTCAATAGGAAATAAAAGATAAACTTCGAATCATGTTGAAGAGAACATCATTAATTAATACAATTTCATAGAATAGAAATAATACAATTTCAGACGTCTGTCTGACATGTTTGGAATATAGTGTTGAAATAGACTATTACATACATATATATATATATATATATATATATATATATATATATATATATATATGTGTGTGTGTATGTGTGTGTGTGTGAGATAAAATATAGTTTTATGCTATATCTATGGGTAAAAGTGCTTAGTATCAGAGATAGAACGTATGTAAATATAAAAGTGGACAGTGATTTCAACACCAAGCGGCGACAGTCTGTTTCATGCTTCAACACAATCTTCAGGTCATGTGTGTTGTGTTTTGGCTCGACTATTTATATATGCTGGCCAGTGGTGCATTATTGGTAGCAAAATCTATTGTATTATCCTGACGGTTATTGGGTGGGCGCTAATGGCTATGTTTCAAATTATTCTAGAGGCTACTGAGCAGAAATAATGGTGGATCAGAATGTGGTTATTTGTAGCTAATTTATTTTAGCGTTGTCTGTTAACTTTTTACTCATTAATTATCATTGGTTACTTACTTATTATTGTTTGTTATTATTATTATTATTATTATTATTATTATTATTATTATATTTATTGTTTTATTTTTTACTGTTTTATATTTTATTGTAATTTTCATATTTTTCCAATAAGGTGCTGAGTATTGTGATTGGAAATTGGGTAAACATTCCGAAGAAAAACAATGCCATTCTTCTTAACCGTTACACATGATATCATCGTAGACTATTTCAAACCGTCTGCTTTCCAATGAATATTAGCATTTAGACTAAGGAATTCTACCTATTATACAGACACTATATTGGTTTTTGAATATGGCAGAAACGATTGAAAGAAAACAACGCAACATGAACTTATTAATGTTTGTAACTTATTACAAGAAATGAAATTCAAATCTGGACTTTACTAGCAAGAAAACTGCATTCAAAATAATTTTTGTTTTACTTACTTAAAAATAGATTTGACAGCGTTTTAATTCCATCACAAATTACGTCGATTACGCCATGAGTGATAAAGTTCCACATAAACGGATTGTCTCAATTTGAAGAAGAGAAACCTTTCTTCAGTTTTAGTAGAGCGATGGGACAATGGCCTAGTTGATGAAAGCGTGGATTTCGTGATATAGTAGTTGTGAGTTCAATCTCTGGGCCAAGCAGTGTGTAATTGCACTTAGTGGAAACGGACGAACAGTAACTGAAGAGTACTAAATAAAGTTAAACGAGGCATAGCAATGGAAGCGGATCAGTCTGTCCATGTAGATTAAATAAACGGTTCAGTTCGGAATTCCCTGTAGTTTACCCCAAATCAAAACGTATTCATAACAATAACAAAGATGAGGACAATCGTCCGAATAAAAGTAGTGAAAATAATGATAACTCTGCATCCAAGAAATTAAAAAAAAATTAAACTAATTTAAATTCTTCGACGATCTATAAAACATAATTTTATTGAAAGAAGAATGAGAGATTTGATTAACTTAAAAATCTTTCCACAAATGTTTGTGTTACAAAATTGCCTTTTCTTAAATAAATTTCTGAAATATATATATATATATATATATATATATATATATATAAATATATATAAATATAAATAAATCGAATGTATTAAATTTTAAAATCCGGGATATTTTTTTTATTCCGATCGCAATTTATTACACCACATTGATTTATAAACTTAAAAAAAATATATTTCCGTTTCAAACTTTAAAACCCAAATATCTCCGTTTCACAATTTTTACGCCACAATGATTATCAGCTTTCTCAAATTACCAGTTGTCAAAAAGAATATGACCGCAGCATTTCACCACATCGTCAAATTATGCAAGTGCTTACTTCATACTAAGCCAGGGGGCTTTAGTTATTTATAAAGCTTAAAACACTGAAAGAACAAGGCAACAAAGGAAAGCAAGAACAAAGGACTACCTATTAACCGTAAGAAAACAGAATGCATAACTGTCAGCAAAAGAAACCTCCTTAGATGTAAGCTATGTATTGGGGACGTCAATATTAATCTGGTTGAAAATTTATATCTGTTTTCTTTTGTGTGTTGAACGACGACAGAAAATCCAAAACAGAAGACGAAAGGCGTTTAAGACTAAGAAAAAACTTCGAAGCGCTAAGCAAAATATTAAGAGATGAGGAAAGCTTAGTTAGAAATAAAGAAAAGTATTACTGAATTGCAATCTCATTTCCTACATTGTTGCGAATGGGGGGGATCTCTTCAGAGATAAAGCAGAGACTTCAAGTCAGAGAAATGTGGTTCTCAAGACGTATCTGAAGAATTTCATAGCTCACATGAGCAAGTTTTAAGGAAAAATAAACTATATAAAAACTTGCAATAAAAATGAAATTGCTGAGACTTCTGGGATATAATTTGGAAAGAGGCCTGGAGAATTTAACACTCACAGGGAAAACTGAAACAAAAGCAAGAGTAATAGCGACTAGCCTATTTAACGAGTTTGTGTGAATTGGGAGGAGAAAAATTTCAAATAGTGACGGTAGGTGATTAAAAATTAAAGCAACAGGCAGTCGTGGAGAGCCATAATTGCTCACAGGGACAAAAAAGTGGAAGAAATGATATTGCAAAGTGTGGAGTATAAATCTAGGATCAAAGTCACAACATGAGGAATTTGTTTACAACACAAACTTGTTAATGATTGTTCTACAGCGATTAATACGTATTAATCCGTATTTAATCTGCCACAAGATTGAATTGTTACTGGATTATCTGTATCAAGGGATATTTGAAAACCTCATCAAATTTTTTTTTTTTTTATATCCTTTTTTACATAGTGTCATAATTTACCAAGTAGTTTTCTGAATAGCTCTGTAACTGCCAGGAATTTCTGCTTTTAGTCATCATATTTGCGTGAATTACAAGCATTCAGTTACACCATCTCATCTTCAGTTGTTTATTCATCACTTTCTGGTCATAAAAAGTGTTCCTCAGAGTAATATTTATTGCAGACTCTTCCTACAGATGCATCATCGGCGGGCCAATGGGTAAGCGATCGCTATATCCATGCCAAATGTGCAGTTGAGTTCTATTCTTTAGTGTCAGCAGCTCAAAATTTTACGGCTAGGACAAACCGTGCTATTTCCACGGATTCTATTCACCCAAATTGTCTCCATATTCTATTTGTAAGGAGAAATTCCAAAACACGTAGCTTTTTTCCAAGATTCCCACGTGAATGCTTCCCTAACATCTTAAAATCTTTAAGTCATGACGCAACAATTATTTCTTTCTTTCTTTATTTTTACAGTACTTTGTACAGTACTTTTACAGTTTTTGTTTACCTCATAATTAACACTTAACACCATATCGTGTTACATACCTTATACAGTAGTTTTCTATCTTGGCAGGCTCTCGGGTGTTGCAATGTGTAATTCTTTGTAAAAAAAAAAAGAAAAAGTTTTATTGTTTCTTTCCTCAAACGTCAAACGTGATGCAAGCATAAGTGATAATGTCTCTTTTCAATTCATGATTGATTTGTTCATATAAGATACTGCTAGACATAAAATGGGGGAACGGTTTCCTATTGTTATTAAGTAATAAAGTGATCTCCCATCCCAGAAATATTACAAATAAGTATCCTTCCTTAGGTTATATGCGTGATACGATCTTGTTCAATTATGTCTCTTTTCCATTTATGTTTGACTTAACAGGCGGCTGTTACTTTCTATTGTAGACTGGTTGTCAACCAAGGCTCTAGCATCCACTATCTTCTGATATCTAACCCATAGCGGGGGGAAAGTGATATTCACCTCTTCACTGCCATTTGGGTGTAAGTGAATGCAACGCACATTCCGAGCCCTTAGTCATCACAGAACACGTACATCGAAGCTTACAGCATCTTTTATTTCCAAGCGGTCACCTATCTAAGTCTTGATCAGGCTCAATGTTGCTTAACTTTGGCGATCGGAGGAGAACCGTTGTTTTAACCTGATATGGACGTGAGATATTTGTTGGATATTACGTCATTTCTCTCGACCAGCGTTAAAGCAGTTGTCATGGCGAAATGGCTTAAGTTAATTGGTTTGTCACTTGTTAAATATAATTCTTTAACTGTGAAAATACCAACGCTCAGTAGTAAGAAATATTGTATACGAATTTTGGTCTGCTGCTTTAGATTGTGTGTTGCTCTGAACCACTATAAATATTCATTAATCCCAGCTGAACAGCATCCCATCATGTCCGTGATTGATAACCCTCTTGCTTGCTTGTCTGACCGTCTGACGATCGGTCCATCATAACCCCACGCCTTCTCCACGTACACTTGCCATATTGCATAGCAGCCCGTCCATTCC
>OZ010576.1:4183162-4213162 GCA_963932145.1 Acanthosepion lycidas
TTTTTATTTTGTTGTCATTTTGTTTATCTATTTTTATTTTATTTTATTTTTTCAGTTTTTGATTTTTAAGTAACGCAGTAAAAATTTGTTTTCATGTCTGCATTTTGAGATAAGCTCGGATCTTTTATTTAATAATTTATTTTGGTCTGGGAAGGTAATGATAGCTATTTTTTCCTCTAAGCAAAGTTTGCAAGTTTTTGATTGTTTTTTGTAGGCTGATGATCTTTTCCTTATTTTCTAAGATATTTTGGTGCATATATATATATATATATATATATATATATATATATATATATATTTCCAAGAGGATAGAATCCAGGGAGAGCTCAATGTCAAGGACAGAGCAAGAATCTAATATAAAAGCTTCAAACACTAATATTCTATGGTTATAATTTATTACATTGGAATCGTAATCACGATCCAATTCATCAAATCTACAAATTCAAAAAGAAATCGTAATATTCGTAAATTAAAAGTATAAACGAAAAATATCACAGCCAAACTAGGTATAAGTGACAGGGTCCATATTTTATGCCGTAACCAAGGATTTCTAAATATAAAGGACCATAAAGATGATTTTCCTAATAAGCCATCTTTTAGACTAATAAACCCAACCAAAACTGAATTGGGTAAAATGCCCCAAGAACATGTGACACTCATTAAGGATCGCTACACAAGCCAATCAATGGAAGGAGATAAGTGAGTGTATTTCTTGGTTACACAAAATTTCAAATAAAGATAAATATGTATTTATATAATACGACATAAAAAAAAAACATTTATCCATCCTTATCTAAAAAAGGCCCACTTGAGGCTTATACTTCGCCAATGGCTTCGTAAATATAATACCTGAACAAATGGACATAATTTTACATTGCCGTAAATTTCATTCCACAATGGAGAAGCTTGGATTAAAAAATCAAAAAAGGACGGCTTCGATGTATCATAAGGTTCATTTAATGGTTCTGACGTTTGAGAATTAATAGTCTCCCCATATATGAAACCCAACACAAAAAAAATCTTAGATGCAAGCACCCTGCGGATAAAATAAAGCAAATCTCTAATAAATAATAAATAAGAATAATAAAGCAAATAGAGTAAAATGCTCTGTTTATAATAAACAGTATTAACAACATTTACCGGCTTCAATTTCTTGGACATTCAGGCCGGTAAATATTGTTAATATTCTATTAAAAACAGAGCATTTACTCAAATTATTGTATCTATAAAAATAACGTATAATATATATATATATATATATATATATATATATATATATATATATATATATATATAGAGAGAGAGAGAGAGAGAGATACAGACAGACAGACAGAGAAAGAGAGGGAAGATGTGGATAATAAAATTAATAGCGAGTGGTGACTGTTTGTTGCTTGAACGCAAAACTTCAGGCCTGAAAATTGCGTTCAAGCATAAAACAGCTTTACACACGATATCACAAGTTATATATATATATATATATATATATATATATATATATATATATATATATATATATATATGACAATAGGAAAACTGTAGTTATTACACGCGTTTCGTCCAATGTGGACTTTCTCAAAGCAAAAAACGCCCGTGTGTGTGTGTGCCCGCGCATGATAAAAATATAGTTTTAGGGTATACTATACTCATAGGTTAAAGTATGCAATGTTAGGAATAGACCGTATATAAATATAAAAGTGAACATTGAAGTCAACACTCAGCTGCAAATCTTTCATACTTAAATATAATCGACAGTCGATCTTGACAATTGCATTTAACCTGAAAAGGACTGCCGCCGCTGCAAATAGACCTCATATATATATATATATACTAGGAATATAATGAATATACATCAACATGATAATTTTCGTTCTTCCTTTAATAATGATACTAAGAAAATTACAGCAGAATACCAAAAATTACCTCAATATGGAGATAGTCTATTTCAAGCCGTTCTGTGCACGGCTATCGTCAGTCTCTAAGTGTCCGTCTCCGAGCATTGTTTTAAATTTATTTTCAATGTCACTCCTCCTCTGTATAGTATTTCGCTATTATCGAAACATTATCTTTGAACGTTTTTTTCACAACTACGATCCCAATGTGCATATTCAAAAATTGGTAAATAAAAGAAAAATATATTGTTTATTGTTCAGTTGAATCATTTCTGCCTAAATGCATCACATCTATTGCCACCTTAGTAGTTCTTAGAACTGAACAACAGCACTATTTACCTATCGACTTGCCGATTTTTGATATGCTAACCCCACCCGCCACACATTTGCACACACACACACACACACACACACACACTTATATATATATATAGATAGATATATAGCTCAGTTACTAAATCTAATTGTAGAAGTCATAACATAATTTACCTATTAAAATGCATTATTATGCCAGACAACGATTGTGTTGACTGGCCCTTTCACTACAATTAATTAATTTATCTTGTTCCTCAGAAGTATTTTTCTGTCGGAAGTTTCTATTTTTTCGAATTATAGAACAACGTTTTTTCGTAGAAAAACACGATTTTAAAAGCCATGCAAAAATCACTATAATTGAAAAAATAGAAATCGACAGAAAAATACTTGAGGAACAAGATAAAAATGGATTTTGAGCCTCAAAACACATCGTTGAGACGGGCTTAACCACAAATCTAATACCTTAGATAGAATTAATATATAACCCCATAAATCAAGCCCTATCCACATTTCTCACCCACAAGTCAGACATCCTTTCAGAGGTGTTGAAGTTTCGCACATACACACATCATACACACTCCCAAAGAACTAAGAGGTAGCATATACTTAACACATGTTGGAATTTTTCGGTACCCTGGTGTGCTAGTGAGTCAGCCAAAATGAGCTGACTCATTTTATAGTTCACCAATAGAAGGGTTAACGAATCAGAAGGCTCAAAAAATTCAACGTGGCGTGTATAAAGGCAGCCATGTTTTTCCCGAATATTCACAGACAGCCAGCCTTTGATATCGAAGATTGAAGAATTACAGAAAGCTGCTGGTGGTATTGGCGATACAGGCGGATTCAGTAGAGTGTCTGACTCGTGAGTATTAATCTTTAACGTTGTTTTATTGAACAGATTACGTAATGCGCTGTAATCTATATTCATAGACTATGGTGAACATCGTTAACAACGCACACATCCTTTTCCCAGCAACAAATAAAACTTTAAGAATTAAAAGAACAACAACGCGTACAGAAATAAGACGTCCCATTTTAAATATGTTTGGAACATCAGAGAAGTTAATAAAACCCCTTAGGAAAAATGGAATGTATTAAAAAAAAATAGAACTTGTAAATCTTTAAATGAACCGCGTTTACAGGAAAAATTTCAAACAATCAAATTTGCTAACAAAAAAAGCCTCTGTTAAACTAAAGGAGTGAATGAACTGTAGACTGCCGTCACAGTCTACCTTTTACCTTAAAATATAATTGATTTTTTTTATAAAAAAAAACAATTATGTATTACAATTTTATAGCCATAATTTTATTAGTATGTAATTGTTCACCCTCTACGGGGAATTTTCTTACTTGCTTTATTCAACTTAATGTTGCTGTATTCCGTATTATTAGCTTCGTATATATATTTTCCACATTTTAAATTTTATCTACAGGCGCCTTTAAGAAGCTATCTGAATATATTTTTTTCTGCAACTTTACGTCTGATTAACCTAATCCGCCACATCAACGAACGGAACATCATAATTGGCTACAATGATGATACATTTGTCGCTGCCATATTCTTCACAATCGTTCATTCAAGATGATATTCTGTTATGTTGACATAGAAGATTGCTATCCGATGATAACGATCGCGGAATAGCACACGCAGCTCGTAAATTCAAGATGCGTGAGAGAACGACATATTAACAACAAAACCATGTCTAGATGCAATCTAATGTGTTGTGACTAGTTTGAGATGAAATTATGTTGAGCATATATATATATATATATATATATATATATATATATATATATATATATATATATGTGTGTGTGTGTGTGTATGTGTGTGTATGTGTATGTGTGCGTGCGTGCGATGGTCACCTATTAAAGTTGACAGTGTAAGAACTGCTCGGTCGGTAGTAAAGATGAGTTGCTTACTCGAATTTATTGGTGGGTGACGTTAATTTTTCATACAGGATGGTTCTTCTCGCTTTGCATATCATTCTGAATCCTGTTTTTTTTTTTTTTACTCGTGCTCGAACACTGATCTCTATCACCGGGCCTGAAATACACAATTACTTCAACCATCAAGCAGGCTCAATGTACTTAGATAATGTCGCTATAGTGTTAACCTTCAGCGAAAGCAGCCATGAATAAAAAGACAGTTAAAGTATTAACTTTTATTTAATTATTAACTTTACTTAATTTGATCCTTCTTCCTATTCACAAAAATACCACCTGCTTGTCATATGAGAGCAATAACACGCATCATCGGAGCACAAAGCCTTTATATAAATATGACTCAGTCAGCTTTCATCGAGACTTTATACTGCATACGATTTTAAATGTGTCCAATATTCCAGTTCACTTTTTTATATGTCTATTTCATTGTTGTAAATGATGTCTCCCGAGAGGTAACCTGAAATGAACATTGAAATCTCACGAACGTGTCGCCTTCATTCTTCTACTTGGAAAGTAAGGTGAAATTACTTAGTTGCTGTCTATATTTCTGAGATGAGGTATTATGTACAGCATTTACATTAGTCGGACTATTGTTCTCATCTTTATCGCCGTATTTGTCACAACGTTTCGGCCGTTGTACGCTCCGGCCTTCTTCAGGTGGTTGGAATTTCGAACTGAACCCTTTATTTCGCTCACTGGGGTAGGCTGTTCTAGTTCCACGTGCCATATTTGATAGATGTCAGTTATCAGTTATCTAATTTTCCCTCTGAAAGTTCTCCACTGGCTTAACCGAGTATTGAACTCACACTCCTTGGGTCTGTCACTGGATCTAACCAACCCCTTCGACCAAGCATAGAAATAAATACAATATGGGAACCAGTAATAAGGAGTACCAAAGAAAATCAATGATAACAAAGTTGCAATATGAGCTCTGGTAAAAATATGTAATGATAACAGCAAAATTGCAATATGAGCACTGGTAAAAAATGGTTGCTGAAAACATTAGGTTTATAATACCAAGAAATTCATACCCAAATGTCCTCAAGAACACATGGCACAGTGGATAAAGGCGTTGGTTAGATCCTGTGACAGACCCAAGGAGTGTGAGTTCAATACTCGGTTAAGAAGTTTCTGATAACTGACATCAAACATGGCACGCTGAACTAGAAGAGTCTACCCCAGTGAGCGAAATAAAGGGTTCAGTTCGAAATTCCAACCACCTGGAGAAGTCCGGAGCGTACAACGGTCGGAACGTTGTGACAAATATGGCGACAAGAATGAGGACAATAGTCCGACTAATGTAAATACTGTACTTAGTTGCTACATATATGGACCTAATTCCTGATTGCCCTAAATTAGGATTATTTTCTACTTTGTCAGGTGTAAATGTAAGTTTTACCGAAAAACCAGTCTTTTTGGCTTTTTGGCTTCTGTTTTTGGTTTCGTTAAAAATAATTCCTTTTTAAATGTTGTTGGATAATCTTCAGCTGCTAGAGTGCGGGATTTGTTTATGCTAGGTGGGTGATTGGGGGAGGTGTGTATGCAAAGTGACTTGTAACTTGTTTTCTTTTCTTTATTTTGAAAGGTTGATACATACCTTTTCGGGGTTTTAAAGTTACATCTAAGTAGTCCATCTCTTTTAGGTTTGTTTTAAAGTCGATTTAGAATCTTGTTTCTTTGAATGTCTTCATAATTCTTTTCTGATTTTATCTGATCTTTTAGTATTATAAGTTCGTCGTTCTAAACAGTACTATGTTTTTTTTTTTTGTTAATAATCCTACCTAGTGTGTGTAGAATATTTATTCCTACCCGTTGATAGTTCAGCTCCATCTTAGCTTCCCAAACTTACCTCAAATTTTTCCTTTGAGCCCTTCTTTAACCAGGTTATTTCTCCATCAAATAATTGTGATTTTTGGCATTATTTTGTCATTTTCCATTAACCTGTTGCGATTAATGTATTTTCCTTTGCTAGGAAGATGGCCTTATCTAATATAGATTAAGTCCGTTTTTACGTGGTCTCTAAGGAATTTTTGCCCGAGCCTACGGGCTCAAAACCCCCATTTTAAACTCGGCCTTGTGCCATATGTTGCTGCGTGGGACAGAGGGTAATAATTATAACTGATCTTGCTTGTTTTCTATATTAGTTTATCATCCCAGTTCAGGTTTTATTGGGTTTATTAATCTGAAGGTTGTCTTAGGTGTGAAGTCTTCTTAGTGGTCTGTTAATGCTATAAATACATGGAATTTTGCGAGGCAGTTTATGTGATCATGTTGGTTAAATTTTTGTTTGGTTTGGGTTATTTTGTTTTACGGCATATCAACGTCAATGCCGAGAATAATTTTACAACAGATTCAGATGAACAGAAGTTGTATTCTTTGTAAGAAATTAGTTTTTAGATCAGGTTTCACTAACGTATATTTGTAGGGAGGTTTTTTTTGCCGAGAGTCAAATCTATTGCTGGCAATATTTTTTCCAGAAATGTGTTGTTGGTATTTTTACCATAAAAATGTATTTTTATATTTTTAGTGTTTTATAGTGTTTTGACTACTTTTGGGAGGTAACTATTTGCCCATAGCTGGGACCCTAAAAAGTTCTACCATCTCCGATCAGCGTGGACCTGGGAACAACAGCAATTAAGATGTCATTCCACGCTCCTCAAAAACTCCAAATCGGTCGATCAGAGGCCATGCTGCCGGATGTCCTTTATCGTCATTACCCAGGACAGTTGAATTTTGGGGCGATTTTTTGTAGCATACTTACGGACGATAATGGATATATTCCCATTCACATAAATACAGTAGTAAATACTGTATGTTGGTCTGCATTGGGAGATTCGTCAAGGTAGAGAGGATTCTCAGACGAGGCTATGTGGAAGGGCATAGTCTCGTTTCAGAAAACAGCTTCCAGACCCCGTTTTATACGGTGTATTCGGGGAATTTTTGGTCGAGCCGACGGGCTCTGATACCTCACATTAAATTCGGCCTTGTGCCATATCTGACAGCGTGTGGCGGTTGGTAGATATCATGCAGCTGGAGATTAATTGTGAAATTCACTTGACTCACTTCTAACAGTTGACTACTTCTAAGCGCCGCTGACGAATCTTATATCTGTTGTTCTTGTCCTAAGTATTATTGTTCATTACCAATCTTCGTGTGATTATCCTATTCAGTAAGCTTCCCTAAGTTACAACAGATTTCCTTGGATAATTCCAATTTTCCAATGTTTCTTGATTAATTCCAATGTCCTGTTGCAATGGCTCCTTTCCTGTATGTGTTGCTTATGTCTTTGTGACGTAACTTGGGTTTTATCTTTTATTTATTTCGCGATTTACTCCCGGGGACAAAGCCGGAAGGGGATTGTTTTTTTTTTTTCAGTTTTCTTTAGAATTTTTCTATGTTGATAATGGCGTTTATCTATTTTCATTTATAATGTCTTTGGTTTATCGTATCGGGCATTCATTATTATACATCGTTTACTTTTTGTTCAGTTTTCGCTTTATATTCCTGACCTGTTTTTTCCATTTTATTATTCTTGAAGCTCTCTATTGTTTTTAATTAATTTTAGTTTCTAGAGTGATGGAAAGTGTATTAATACAAGATCTGAATATATATATATATATATATAAAGCTGGACATTGAGGTCAACACCGACTGGCGAGCGTGTATCCCATGCTCGAATGAAATATTCAGGTCATTTGTTGTTGATCTTAGTGCTTACTTTTAAATTTACATAGGCTCTATTCCTAAGTATATCGTACCTTATAACTATATTGTTATCATATATATATATATATATATATATATATATTAGTTTGATTGATGCGAGTTTTTGAAACCCAGGGTCACAAATTCACTTCAATCCAACCAAATATGTTAGCTCTATCTCTGATACTCAGCGCTTTCCAATAAGTACCGCGTATATAATATATAAATAATATATATAATATATTGCACATATATATATTTAAACTTATATACATACACTTTTCATATATATATATATATATATATGTGTGTGCGTGTGTGTGTGTGTGTGCATGAAGTGATTTGGGTATTTTATTGTTTATTAATTAGTTGCTCTGTAATATTAAATTTCAATGAGCTCTTTTTGTGGATCAGTTTTAATATTTTATATTACTAGGATTCACCTGCATTATATACCGAAGAATTTTTTTTAACTTTACCATAGATATATATATATATAGATAGATAGATAGATAGATAGATAGATAGATAGATAACCTAGTGAGCCAGACAAACCTACCCAGGTTTCACCTAAGCGGATCGTCAGGCAAAGCTGGCTAAAGAGGCAAAGGGAAACGCATATTTATAGGCGACAGTCAAAATTATACCACGTGACCAAAGATAAAGTAAAACACAAGAAATCCGGAGGGTGGTTAAAGATTTATTCAACTAAAAGGGGAGGAGATATTAAAATACGAACCTTAAGGTGGAATGACAAAATAAACGGGGAAATTCGTCTGAATTTAGTAACCAAGATTTTTTATGGCTACATATGTTAAGAATTTATATATATATATAAAAGGATAAAAATATTGTTTGAATTAGATACCTCCAATAATTTGCTAAAAAACCAATATAGCATAATCATAAAAGGCCCCAAACTAAATAAAAACAAAGTGTTGTTAAAATGTTTATATTATTATTAAGAGAAAAGAACAAAATATTTTTTAACTATTTCTAAAAAATTTTTACTTCTTTCTAATACGTTCTAAATTTGGGTAAAAATCTCTTTTTTTTTGTTTTTTGTTTTTTTGTTAACTTTGTACTACTTGTGGTAATGCCCATTTAGGTGTAGCAGTTACCGGGGAAAACCCATTCATTTGAAAATTCTTGCAACAATTAAATAATTGTCTGATTTTAATAAAAATTTCAGGACTTATTCAAAAGTAAAAGAATTTATTTTTGAAAGTTTTATTTTTAGGAAATCTTGGTAAAAATATTTTTTTTTACATCTGTTACCCCCATATAACTTAATTTTATGAAATTTTCTACAATTTCAAACAGTTCGTAAATTGTTTTATATTACTTATAAGCAGAACTCCTTGGAGAAATTAAATCAGCAATTTCTTTTCACAACTACTGCCCACTTTTTAAAACTCTGCTCGAAATCGTAAAATAAAAAGTGCAATAAAACTATAAAATTATCTAATTAGATAGGCTTTTATAAATATTAGATATTAAGGACATTATTATCTGAAGAAAAAAATTCGATGAATAAAGAATTTTTTTAAGAATTCCCGCATTTTTCTTTTAGTTTTTCATTTATCTTATTTTTAAAAAATGTTTTAAAATTCTTCCAAACAGAGTATGGGGTAGGTTATTAGCTCTTTAAGTGAAGACAATATTTGCTAAGCGAAAATTAAAAGCTTAACACAAATAATGCTACCAAAACTTTTTTCCAATAATTAAAAATAATTTTTTGTGCGTCAAAATGTTATATTTTTTAGTATGATATCTCATAAGTGACATTATCTTTAAAAGGTCACGAGTTTCAAGGCTTGTCTCCACCTTAGGGAAAGCCTCTTGACATATAAAGGTTTTTATCTCACTCCTAATTATTAAATTAAAAATTAAATTGAGATAATAAAATTATCTCATTTATCAATTTAAACAATTAATAACTGAGATATTTTAATTATTAATATAATAATAATTTTATTAATTATTATCTCAGTTATTAAATTAAAAATGTAATAACTTAATTAATAAATTTATTTATCATTATCTTAGCTATTAAATAATGAAAGAGATAGATGTAACTCAATAATGCCAGAAATTTTTATAGCATTTTAAATTATTATAAGAAACAAAAAAAAAACGTTATGTCAATTTTGGTGTACCGTACTAAACCTTTCAACACATTTAACCATGAAATTATTGATGGAAACGTGAAAATAACAATACACCGAGGTCAAGAAAATTTTAGGCTATAAGCAAGTGATATTTGTTTCAGAACAGATTATTTTAACTTTAAATTTGTTAATTTTACAAAAGTAAAATTTCAGAAATGTATATTTTATTTTAGCGGGATTTTTAAAAAGGAAGAAATCAGTTTTGTCTAAATTTCTCTAAAAAGTTAAAAATGGTCGTTTCGGTAGGTTTTTCGGAACAATCTACTAAAAGTCATTTAAATTTCTATTTGAAATGCTCCACAGTATTTTTTCTGGAATTAGAAAATTTAATCCTTTAGCTTTCAATTGAAGCTGGGGAAAGCTTCGAAAAGGATATTTCCTTTATGAAAAATACATTTAAACCTTAGGTATGCCTCAGGTAGACCAAATTTTCGGGGGTACCTAGTTTTAAGGTATGCTATATTTATGAGTAAAAGAGCCCGAATATCAAAGATAGAGCGTATGTAAATATAAACATAAAATTATACAGTGAGGTCAACGAAAGTAAGTTTCATGCTTGAACACAATCTTCAATATAATATCCACGTATTTGAGTCACTATCATTGAAATTAAGTCCTTATAAATAAAAACTGTACCTCACGAGATTTTGATATCTGATGAATCTCAGTTTTTATCTTTTTGAACCTATCATTGCAGTGAGTGTGGCATATTAGTCTCGTATTACCTACTAAAATTTGTCTTACTTTGACGGTACTTTTGGTTGTTTGTGAACAAATACCAATTTGTAGATGACATTACTGTTTAAAAGAAAAAATCCACATTATATATATATATATATATATATATATATATATATATATATATATATATATATATATATCACCACAGGCGACGGTACCTTGAAGTGCATAAAATATTTGAAATGCGCACAAGATAATAATAATAATGAGGAGGAGGAGGCACTTTACAAGTGCCTCCTTATTGATATGGCCGTCCCTGCTGACTGCAATGTATCTTCATGTATATTCAAAAAGCTGTCAAAATACAAGGACCTTGAAATAAAAATCTCAGAAATGTGGCATATGGGAACATCAACAATCCCTGTTGTAGTTGAAGCCATAGGATTGGTTGGAAAAAATTCCAGTAGACTAATTGAAAGGATTTCTGGATGTCCATGCCTCAAAGAGATACAAAAAATTGTTCTGACAAGTACAGCCCACACTTTACGAAGGGATTTATCTATGTAATTTTCTTATTTTTTTGTCAGTGGAAAGTGTCATGGTGCCATTTCTAACCTTATGTCCCTGGACGGGACCCGGAAAGAAATGTGTAACGCCAGAAATCAAAGATAATAATAATAATAATAATAATAATAATAATAATAATAATAAGAAGAAGAAGAAGAAGAAGAAGAAGAAGAAGAAGAAGAAGAATCAAAGCTAATGTCCCAGATATCGTGATTAGAAACCACAATTTCTCTCTTAGAGGTTTTTCTAAGAAGATTGAGTGGCCGACTGTTGCTATCGATGCTTTGGTGAATTATATCAAAAGCAGCGAACACATATGTAGAACAAATTCCTGGCACCATGAAAATATGTGAATTGCAAAAAATGTCATACTTATGTTTACTTCTCTTATCTTGCTTAGATTTGTCTTCATGCAATGATCACCATTACATATTGTTTTTCTCTTTGACTCCATGACACCACATCTGTTTGAATCTTCTTAGACAAAGAACTTATTTTTCTCTTGAAGTCTCTGCTTGTGACTTGGCTGCAATCATTATTACTGTTGCTATTGACGCTTTGGTGAATTATGAGTACTTCTCTTATCTTGCTTAGATTTGTCTTCATGCAATGGTCATAATTACATATTGTTCTTCTCTTTGACTACATGACACCTCATCTTTTTTTAATCTTCTTAGACAAAGAACTTGTTGTCTCTTGATGTCTCCTGCTTGTGACTTGGCTGCAATCTTTACTATATAAAGTAAAGGCAAAATTCTATAAAGTTAATAATAATACTTATAACAATTAGTATGAAATCCACCCAGACCCGGTTACAGTGATAGGACCTGTAACAATTTTATGTAACTATACAATACAGAGAGAACAATGAAATCTAATCGCCGAGACATCGCAAGCAAATAACTGCCTCCTTATTGATATGGCAGTCCCTTCAGACTTCAATGTGTCTTTGAAAATCTTCAAAAATCTATCAAAATATAGGGAACTTGAAATCGAAATCTCAAAAATGTGGTACATGAGAACATCCACAATGGCTGTTGTAGTTGGAGCCCTCGGATTGATTGGAAAAGATTCTAATAGACTCATTGAAGAGATTCTTGGAAGCCCATGCTTTAAATAAATACAAAACATCGTTCTCACGAGTACAGCCCACACCTTACGAAGTGTTATATTTAGGTAAAATATGTTTGTTTCAAATTGTTTGTTTGTTTTTTGTCTTTAATTGCTCAGTGGCAAACGTCATGATGCTATTTCTGACGTTAGATCTCTGGTTGGGACCCGGATAGAAATGAGCACACACCAAAAACCAAGGGAAATAATAATAATAATAATAATAATAATAATAACAATAATAATAACAATAATAATAATAATAATAATAATAATAATACGTATACATGTTTGGTACAAGGTGTTCCATTTTTTTCGATGATGTAAAGCATTACATATAGTAGTGGCAGTGGGATAGAAATATCCTTTACAGAACCGTTAATGTTGAATTCTTCCATTTCCGTAGTTTGATGTAAATACAACGAAAGTGCTAAAATGGTTTCCAGAAGCTTGGTATAAATATCTTGCTTAACATTTGCTATATTTATGTGTCCATTGTCCTTAGTATTAAAGATACAATGTTTATAGATATAGACGATTTTCTATTTCCAACAGAAAAAAAAATACTAAATGGTTTCAACCCACCATATAATAAAAATATAAAATCAAATATAGGAAAAATATTCATCAAGCTCAACGTCAAAATATTTCCCGAAATCACGCCAACTGCATAAAATATTCAACAGAAATAATCTAAAACTTGGCTATAGCTGCACCAAAAACATGCTACAATAGAAAAATCACAAAATGCACTCACAAGCCCCAACTGCAATGATAGAACATAGTAAGAATTCGCAATAAGGGTTAACTGCTTACAGAGTAAAGAAATATCTCAAGCTACCGTAAGATCTAAAGGAAACCCATAAAAGTATACATAGAATATTCTAGAAAACAGAGAACCTATTCAAATAGATTATTTAAGAACAAAAAATATTAAATCAGCACTACCCTCTTAAAATATATATGGCAACTGAAAAACAAAATACAAACATGAAAATATAGCATGAAAAATAAAAAAGTGCATCAGCTTACAACAAAACTTCAAAACGACCTTACAATTGCCTAGCGATAATCACATTTACAGAACGAGATAAAATGAGATAGAATGAGACTGAATGAGATAGAACGAGATAAAATGAGATTTGCAACTACAGCATAAACTGAAACGATAAAATAAAATAATATTTAGGTTATCCAAAATCTAATAAATTTAATTTCAGATACCTAAATTGTGAATCGAGGCAAATATACAACACAAATCGGAGAAAGATAAGGAAAAATAAAATAATAAATTGAAAATTCTAACTAAGCAAATAAATAAAGGTCATGGTGAAAAATAGCTTGAAACAAACTGGGAAGGGCCGGTTTCCTCCTTTCTACATTTTCCATAATCCTCCAGGAATCTATACATGCCCCATATATATATATATATATATATATATATATATATATATATATATATATATATATATATATATATATATATATATATATATATGCATACAAACATATATATATATATATATATAGAGAGAGAGAGAGAGATGGGGGGAAAGAAAAGGGGAAAGAGCGAAAGAGCGAAATGAGTAAGGACAGTTAAGGATGAGTTAAAGTGTTCAATCAGGTATAGAGCGTATATATATATATATATATATATATATATATATATATATATATATATATATATATATGTGTGTGTGTGTGTGTGTGTGTGTGTGTGTGTGTGTGTGTGTGGACACTTTAGTTAAGACCGAGTGCTGACAGTTTGTTTTATGCTTAAACGGAATCTTCAGGCCATAACTGCATTTGAAGTTTGGTTTTAAGGATGAAAGATACTGTCGTTGCTGGGTGTTTATATCAGAGTTCATTTTATGCACATATACACACGCACACACACACACACACACATACATATATATATATATATATATATATATATATATATATATATATATATATATATGTATACAAATATATATATATATTAGTGAACATTGAAATTGAAGTCAACATTCAGAGGCGACAGGCGATGCAAGCTAGACGCAATCGTCAGACCACGTGGCCTGACGATTGCGTCTTGCATGAAACAGTCATCTGTTGCCTCTGAGTGTTGAATTCAATGTTCACTTTCATATTTATATACGCTCTATCTCTGATATTGAGTACTTTATTCCATAAATATAGCACACCTTAAAACAATATACATACATATATATATATATATATATATATATATATATATATATATATATATATATATATATATATATATATATATATATATTATCCTACACCATTAGCACGACACGGTGTTTTCATAAAATTCAATATTTTTTTGATTTTGACAAATCTTGCTTTTTCAGGACTGTCTAAGGAATGCTAATTCACAAAAATTATTCCATGAAAATACCAGTGGACCACTTTATTTAAATAGTTCCTGGAAGTGGTTTGCCCGATATAAGCATGTCTGCGACGTAATGTTTTTTATGAAATAATCTGTCATGAGAAAAAACACAAGAAATAGATCCATAACTTTCCCAAGTGCGAATTCTGAAAGGATTTCCTTTTTTTTATTATTCAGTTTCTTTTCGTATAAAACTACCCTAGAAATTTATCCGCTTATTTCAACTGCAAACCTCTAAAATTTCTTCACAAATGTTTGCTGAAATCCAGGCGGCCTGTGTGGCCTGTATGAACTGTTTACACTGCAAAGATTGAAAACATTTTTCTTGACATCACGATAAATATAGAATACACATCTTTATCTCTGACCCCTCCCTATTCTACCCTTGCCTTTCTTTTGCTCCTGCCACACTAACTCCATCGTCCAACATTTTTTCTCGTCACAGACACTCACATCTACGTATTTGTTTTGTGCATTGGTAACCGCGTAATGGCTGTCGACAAAACGAGAATCTCGCCTTTTAAACGTTGAAATCGACGAGAATTCGATTGGATGATTGATATCGCAGTTAACGCACACTGGAGAATGTTTGCGTGAAGAGGAACCATCCTTAAGAAAGTTACTCGGTATATTGCGAAAGATGACAGCGATCTTTAAAAATGATGGCAAAGGCCGGTTAACTTGAATACGAAGTGGATATTTTTCATGCAAATATTTGTTTGTCTTTCGTCAACGTGGTGCCTTGAAGTTTACAGTTCGCTAGAGAAATGCGTCCTCATTCTGGCTTCTTAGTCATCGTCTTGTGTGAGTTTCAATTTATCAAGATTGTAAAAACAGACGCACTCAAGGCCAATACAAAGAGCCTATGGAACATTTTGTAAAAACATCCGTTCACCGAATGTTGCTGTGTAATAATAAAGATGTCAGGTTCGAACAAGATATTCTGGTATTAATAACATACGAACGGTGTTCAAAGTTATTTATCCCAACAAATAAATTTTTGTTCTTTTGCTTTCACCTTCATTTGTCTCCGATTTTATTCATAGTAATTAATTGAATAATGTCATTTCGTGACATTATTCTCTTTTCTGTAAAGATGTTTTCATGGCAGCTGTTCTAATGAACCTTCCTCCATGGTACCACGACCGCTCGATTTTAATCGTACGACTAGATCGACAGTTTGGTCTCATCATTTTATTCTTAAGTTAGCTATATGTAGTCGTACGTTCTATTTTAATAGTTTCTTTTCCCACGTTTACCACTGCTCTTCCTGCCGCCTACAATCTTCAAAAAATTAAATCCAGCGTCAATCACAATCTTCTATTTTCAAGTTTCCTGATTGTTTTTATTGTCCTTTCTCCTCACTACGATGTTCTCATTTTCTTTCACTCTCGGTAAACACTTGCGTCTTAGTGGAATTATCGCCTGAAGCGATCATGTATCTTTCGATACATGACTGACGAGGCAGTTTTCTTTCCCGGAGTAGGTTGCCATTTCCTTCTGTAGTAGACCAGTTGCCATTCAAGTCTATAGGACCTAGTCTATCCTGCAATTTATCCATAGCTGGCGGAAAAGAAGAGGATTTATACTTTTCCTAAGAGTATTAGCACGTAAGTGAATGTAATGGATTCGACTGGAATTCGAACTCGGCTCTCTGATTCCTCAATCCGAACTGCTATCCATTACTCCACCGGGCTTTGAAAAGAATTTTTTTTTAAATCCGAATCGTGCTGTACTGCGTTGTCCCAGCATTTCCTTTAGTTTATTTTTTTAATTATTATATCTCTTCAGGACACAGACGATCGTGGCTCTTTACAGCTTCCGTTCTGTTATTATCTATGGAATGACATAAATTCTTTTGAAAAATAGTTGGGCTGTTTACCAATGCCTTGTTTACGATATAGTTATTCAGAATTCTCTGTTCACTCCAATGGATATCCCTCAAGGCTAGAAAGCCCAGTCTTCCCAGATATTTAAGTCATATGTGAGGAAAAAAGAAACGTGTTCATATCTTTTCGAAGGGCATTAGTGCAAAGAGAGAGAGACCGGAAGTTAAAAGTAGATATTTTAAAAAGTTTCGGCGTTAATTTTGTTAAACATCATCGTAAATTCCTCGCCTCTGTTTCAATTTTTATATTTTTATTTTCTACTATTTCTAAGGCAGGTTCATGATTATAATCTCGCAGAAAATTATTCTGTCCGGGAAAAGAAATTATTCTGGCACCACTTCTCTATACAACAGTCAGATCACAACAAAAATGGATTAATGCCGCCATGTGTGGACGGAAGCTGTCCATCCTTCACAATTACAGCTAGGACACTTCATACTACTTGCACGGATTTGAATCACCGTCATTTCTTCTATATTCGAAACTTCCACCCAAACATATTATTTCCATAAACTTCCACATTGAAGAAACAGATTCCTAAGTGGGGGCTTCCCTTAATACTTGTAGCATTTGATTTTCTCTGCTTAGTGTCGATATAAGTGCGCTATGCTTAGGATCAAAATGGCAATCTTCTGCCACCTGTCTAGGATTATAGTGTTAAACCTCTGACTGCTGTCGACAAGGATCATTGTGGTTTCTATATGCTCAGCTTAGGATCAAGTTGATGATGCTCTGACTTCTGGATCATTGTACGTTCTACATTGGATCAAATGTGATCAGTGTAGCGTTTGTTCTCTGTTTAAAGCTGACCAAAGCTGCAATTTTCTGACTTCTGTTTAGGATTTAAGTGGCGAGCTACTGCCTTCTGCATAGGATCAGTATAGCATATGTGCGCTCTGCTCAGGATCAGTGTGGAGATTGACGGCCGTTTGTCAAGGATCATTGTGGCATCTGTGCGCTCTTCTTAGGATCAAAGTGGCGAACTTATTTATCGTGCCTAGGACCTGTGTGCTCTGCTTATGATTAACGTGCCGATTCTCTGACTTCTATCAAGGATCATTATGATAGCTCTGTGCTTTACATAAGATCAAAGTGGCTATATTTTACCCCTGCCTAGAATCAGCGTGTAGCACCTGAGCGCTCTGCTTATGATGAAAGTGGCAATCCTCTGACTTCTGTCAAGGATTATTGTCGCATCTATGCGTTCTGCTTAAAATTAAAGTGGCGATTTTCTGCCTCCTGCTTAGGATGAGTATATCATCTTTGCATTCTGCTTAATATCAAAGTGTCAATCCTCTAACTTCTGACAAATATCATTGAAGCATCTGTGGGCACTGCTTATAATCTAAGTGTCGATAAACAGCGAGAAGCTTCATTTAAGTAAATATAGCTAGTTTTATACAATTGCAAATTTTACTCACAAAGGTAAATTTACTTTAGTCTCAAATGAATGTGATGAACTGTTGTAATATCAATCTTTCTATACGGTACTGAATGCTGGACAATTTCCTAACAGATGAGCAAGGGACTTGTGACGATAATAATGTGGGTGTACAGAAGGATGCCGAGAATAACTAGGACATGTTACGTAATCAACGTAGAATTATTAAGGAGAATGGAATCAAAAGGACACTTTCTAAAATCGGAAAGAGAAAGTGGAAATTCCTAAGAGGCATAACGAGGAAAGAAGACTTGGAGTATTTAACACTCAAAGGATATATAGAGAGGGCAAGAAGGTGTTATAGTGGAACACACCTATTCTATAGATAATAGACTCTACCACCTATAATAAGTAGGAGTAGTAAGAGTAAGGAGTTGCTCAGTGGGTCACTCAGTCGATGCCGGACGACCGTTAGTTGCATACTAAAGTATCAGCGACCACAACTAGATTTTCTCTGCGTCATTACCTATTATATGAAGTTCCTAACGTTTTGTACGTCGAACCTATTTTAGGACCGACTGAGTACAGCCTCCACTGTGAAATCACTCCACAACAATTATTTGGCGACGAGCGATTCGGATTCATACGGTGGAAGAGGGAAAAATTTCGTTCGCCATATAACAAATCTGACGACGAGGGATTCGTACTCATATTAAGTAATAAAAAAAATTGGGTTCGCCACAGTATTATTTGTCGAAGGGATTCGAATTCATACGGTGGAAGAGAAAAAAAAATTCGCGACAACATTATTTGATGACGAAATTCGTACTCATACGGAGGAAAAAGAAAAAACTTGCTCGTCAAAATTTCAGCGACAAAATCTCGGATTCATACTTTAAAAAAAACGAAAAAAACTGCAAAGTTTTTCGAAAAACAAGACGTCAACTTAGTGACGAAAAAATCAGTCGTATTCTCAACTGAGAAAAGAATTTTTTTTCTCCATAAGACAATTTGCTCAAATAGGTCACGAAATGCAAATTCGTATATCCCCCTCTACAATATTTAAGCATTGTGTAAACTTTTTGCGAAGATGGAGGAATGCAAAAATATATTCTATGATTTTTTTAAGTTCCAGGCGGAAAAACAGATGACAATATTAGAGAAACAGTAATAAAAAAAAATAAAAATGCAACTCGACACTGGTTCCGACCTATCTATCATAAATTTGCATACTTGGAAGAAGTTGGGGAAACCAACTTTAATGAAGACAAATAAAATCGCAAGGTTTGTAGTAGGCACAACTGTGACGGACAACGGAAGTCAGTTTACGTCGAAAGAATTTGAAGATTTCTGTAAGGAATACAAGGTCGAACATGTTACCACAGCGCCATATCACCCAAGATCAAACGGGTTAGCTGAAAAATTTGTGGACACCCTAAAAAGAGCTGTAAAGAAAGCTAGGGAAATACCTGCAGATGAAGCCCTACAGAAGTTTCTAGAGGTATACAGAATCACCCCAAATAACGGAACACCAGCCTCACAGTCGCCAGCCGAGGTGATGTTTGCACGTCGGGTAAGATCTGTCTTCGACAAATTACAACCAAAAAAGACAAAGCCAGGTAGAGAAAAATTTATTCAAGTAAAAAAAATACAATCCTTGTGAAAAAATATATTTTAACGTCTATAAGCAGAATAAATCATTCTGGGAGATTGGAAAAATAGAAAAGCGGATTGGTAATATGATGTACTTGGTGAAAGGCGAAAAATTCACGTGCAGACGGCACATTAACCAGATCAGACGACGCTCTTCAGACGTGGTTGACAGGGGTCCCGCGGAAGAAACGCCGATGGAGGTGATTTTCGATACGTTTGATCTAACAACGGCTGCAACGATTTTACCTGAGGTACGCCAATCCAAGAGAAAAAGAAAGGTAACTGATCATTTAAAAGTGGATCCAAAACGTAGGAGATACGCTACGATGTTGCTAAAAAAATGGTTTCTTGTTTTTTTGTTTTTTTTTTTTCATATATTTTTCCTGTAAAAAAAATAAAAATAAAACTGTTAACTCCTACGGAGTAAAGTTTTAGGGGGGGATGTTTTAGTGGAACACACCTATTCTATAGTTAATAGACTCTCCCACCTATAATAAGTAGGAGTAGTAGCAGTCGCTCAGTGGGTCGGTCAATCAGTCGATGGCGGAGGACCGTTAGTAGGATACTAAAGTATCAGCCACCACAACTAAATTTTCTCTGCGTCATACCTATTATATCAAGTTTCTAACGTTTTGTACGTCGAACCTATTTTAGGACCGACTTAGTACAAATACAAGCCTCCACTGTGAAACCACTCCACAACAGAAGGGCAGAGGGAAACATCAAATAACCTATTAAACGATGTAGTATAAGATAGATATATAGATAGATAATTATACATATATATATATATATATTTATGTATATACATATACATATATATATAATATATATATATATGTATAATTCTGTTCAGATATATTTATCTCATTCTGTTCATATCCATATATGTATTTATATACCTATCTAAGATAGACAGATAGATAGATAGATAGATACACACATACATACATAGATGTGAACAAGCAGAGATAGATAGATAGATAGATAGATAGATAGATAATGAACAGACTTAGATAGATAGATAGATAGATAGATAGATAGATAGATAATGTGAAAAGGATGAGAGACAAGTGAATGTGTGAGATGGTAAAATGCGATCATTACTAACCGGTAAATAAATTCTGGGGAACTATGAATGGCCACGTCAGGTAGGAACATCGTACAAACCTTTATGGATATCAATAAAAACTGTTGGCGATGCAATATCAACTTGACGGGGGGTTGTGCGACGTACATTTAAAATAAGTGCGATCATTACTGATCATTCAAAATGGAATGATCCAACAATGACCACCGATATTAAGAGGTATTATACCTATATCTTAACCCCGGCAGAGAATAACACATAAATGGAAAGAAACATAGATAGATAGAAAGATAGATATAGAATAATATACAATACACACATTTAAGAGACACAGAAATGATAGATAGATAGATAGATAGATAGATAGATAGATAGATAGATAGATAGATGTGAACAAGCATAGATAGATAGATAGATTGATTGATTGATTGAAATGATATAGAATAATATACAATACACACATTTTAAGAGACACAGAAATGATTGCCAGTTAAAGAGAGAGAGAGAGAGACATTCATCGTTATATGAAAGCCGAGCGACACAACTCTCCTTATCAGCAACAAAAGAATTACAGGCAAAGACGAGTTTTCTACTTGCGATTTTAAGCCCAATTTCCTGGTTCAAACGTTTTGTTGTTAATATGCAACCGGAAGTAGCTAAGGGAGTCACAAAAGGATCTAGAACATCATTCTAAAGTGACTTTGGCTAAAGCCATTACGCCATTTACTCTGCTGGACGAGTATGAGCTAGCCTGAACGCATGCGCAGTGAAGGTAATTGTGATGTTATATCTTTACTTCGCTGTAGACAGCAGACTTAGCAGTTGAATAAGTGATCGGTAAGATATTTAAATCGCTGCTTGGCCATAAGATGTGATTTAGTTCTCTTTTCGAAAAGGGATGACATCATTAACATACAAACACCGTGTGGCCTTAAATTTCGCCTTCAAATAAATGGAATACCTACAAGTAGAAATTTAATCGTTGCCTATTTCCAGGGAATTGATTCAACTTGGCTGATCGCATTTACGAAGAAAACTTTGGTTTGGCACACGGTCAAATAACTAGAATGACTGAGCACACAATAGTGCTACGGCTGTCTACCACCTGAGGAAGACCTGTCAATGACAAAAATTATAAGTCTGGCACAAGGTCACGGGCACCTAGGGGATATCCATTTTTTCTTTAACTGTTTCAACATCTCTTCTTTGTTGTTTGCACAGCTGCTCACAACGGGTAGTAAAGGTCCGTTCTAAATTCGGTTTGCACGCTGTTAAATTTTCCCTGAGCTCTTCCGATATCTCCCAGTTTGTATCTATTTTATTTTATTATGAATATTTAATATATTATTGTTATAGCATACCTACGGACGATAATGTGTATGTCCTCATTCACATAAAATACAGTAGTAAATACTGTATGTTGTTCTGCAGCTGGAGATTTGTCTCCCACTTTGCTGCTCAAACTTTCTGCTTTCGAAAAGAGAGGATCCCCAGACGAGGCTACATCGAGGGGCAGAGTCTTGTATCGGGAAACAGCTATCCGACCCCGTTTCATACGGGGAATACGGGGAATTTTTGACCAAGCCTACGGGCTCGAATACCCTACATTAAATTCGGCCTTGTGCCACATCTGACAGCGTGAGGCTGTTGGTAGATATCCAGTAGTTGGAGATTCATTGTGGAATTTACTTGACTCATTTCTAGCAGTTGACTCCTTTTTCTACGCGCCGCTGGCGAATCGTATATGTTTTGTTCTTGTCCTAAGTATTATCGTTCATTACCAACCTTCGTGTGATTATTCTACTCAATAACCTTCCCTAGGTTACAAAAATTATTAATACGAATTATTATCTGGTTTTATGAATATTTAATATATTGTATTTACTGATGCATTTCAATGAATGCTTTAATCTTGTTTTATGGAAGAGAACCTATTTTCGAATTTCTAGGAGAGGCGTTTTGATTTCTAACGTTTATTTTTTTCTTTATAATTGCTCACCTAAAACAAGGCCCTTGAGGCCCTTAAGATGTATCCATCCATCCACCCACGCATATGCATATATAACCTACCTTACACTATATATATATATATATATTAAGAAATTTTATGTTTATACATTCTTTTTATAGATATAAATATTTAAGTAAATGTTCTGTTTATAATAAACAGTATTAAGCAACATTTACTTGCCTGAATGTCCGAGAAATTTTCATAGAAAATATTCGTCCTCCGACAGGATTCGAACCTGTATCCTATACGGAACCGTCGTATGGAGTGACGTGCCTTAACCGTTTCGGCCAAAGAGGAGAGTTCGGTTAGCAAGGTCGATTTTACTGTCTTTAAACTACAATCTTCCATGATTCTCTCACGTACATTCATATCTGATCATAGCGTATCCAAATGTGTGTGTGTGTGTGTGTGTGTGGTGTGTGTGTGTGTGTGTGTGTGTGTGTGTGTGTGTTAGCGTATCCAAATGTAACACAATGACGTAACACATTATGAAAATGTATATATTATATATATATATATATATATATATATATATATATATATATATATATATATATATATTATATATATATATATATATATATATATATATTAATATATATATATATATATATATATATATATATATATATATATATATATATATATATATATATATATATTACAACGCCGCCGTCCTATCTGTATGGTGCCGAGACGTGACCCCTCAGTAACACCTTCGTCTTCCGTGTCCATGGCTTCGAGACCCTGGCCCTCAGCACAGTCGAGATGCGCATTGGTTCGATCTTGTGTCCGATGAGGACATTGCCGGAGGACCAGTCAGTGCAGCATTATATATATATAAATAATAACGTGATACTACAAAATTCAATTATCTTAAATAGAACTTAAACATCTTAATACAAATAAAAAGGCAGTAATATATATATATATATATATATATATATATATATCAGAAAAAATATATATATACCAGAACATATATATATATATATATATATATATATCAGAAAATATATATACATATATCAGAAAAAAAAATATAAATATATATATATATGTGAAAAGTGTGTGTATATAAATATAAATAAATATATATATATGTGTATAATTATTTATATATTATATGCGCGGTACTTATTAGAAAGCGCTCAATATCAGAGATAGAGCTAACATATATGGTTGGATAGCTGTATATATATATATATATATATATATATATATATATATATATATATATATATATATATATATATATATTTCGAACGACAACTTTCTTGCTACTATGGTTTCTACCAATCAGGTATCGTCAGGCCGTAAATTACTGCCTGGCGATAGTTGATTGGTAAAAACCACGGTACCAGAAATGGTATTGTCCCAATTATTTTATATCTAAAATAGTTCTACATTTTCGTTTTTTGAAAATTGTATTGAAAGTTTTCTTTTTTTTAAATTTAAGCCGTTCTTTTGCAAATATTACTTTTTGTCAAAGTTGAATTTTTAAAGTACAGACACACACACACATATATATATATATATATATATATATATATATATATATATATATATATATATATATATATATATATATATTTAAAATTTGTGTATTTAGCAGCAAATTTTCTTCTAGCTAAAATTCTCAGACCATTAATAAACATATGAAAATAATACTTCTGAAAGCACCTCTAAAGAATCATAATATTTTTGAAGCCTTCTAATAATAGGGAGGAAAACTGCCTTGTAACTTTCAATAGATAAAAAAAAGACAAGCTATTATCATTTCGTCATCATCGATAGGATTTCCTCCAGTCTTGATAAACGCTTGCACTTCGAACGAAGCGGCACTTTTTAAACATCTTTTGTTCACTCCAGACCCTCAAGTAGAACTAATATATACGAGACATCGCTGTAGTTGTTGGAAAATGGTGGTCTTATTTTACTAATTTAGAAAGAACCTGACTCTTTCTGCCATGCTTTATCGTCACAACACTCAGATTAGACAAGGAATGAAGTATTACTTCTACATCTCGGCTGGGGCAACCCAGTCCTTACTTAACCGCCTTTATAGAGTTCAAAATCGTTTACGCAGGCTTACAATCTTATTATCTTCAAGTCAAGGATAAATCTTTGTTTATACCTCTTATACACACAATACTCATTTCATATTTCCCCCTATTATATTCATATCACAGACCTCATTCATTAACCCCTACATTGAGTGTCTCTTTAGCCTTGTAGTAGGTGAGCTTTAGTGCAAAATATGTTTTTAATGACTATTACTGACGGAATAAATCTCTGTAAGTCTTCTCTATCTCTGAAAATTACGTCGCTGTTCTTGTTAAATGTTTCATTATAAACCACATCCTATTTATAGCATAGTTCTTTATATAATCTAAGAAATATTGCTACAGATCTTTCTATATTTGTTCTAATGGAATTTTAATCATGGAAATTACATCCTTGTTCCAGTCAGTTGTACAATGTTGCATTTTGCTTGTATTATTTCTGGCCTAATTCTACTACAACTTCTATTCAGCAGAAAACTAATTATTAATTATGAGGCTTATCAAGTTGATTTATCGAAGGATTTTGACTTTATTCGATCTTAGTTTTTATTCACGCTAAAAAGATTGATCTCCGGTATTTCACCGCTGTTATATATTTTAATAGCTTTATTAATCTCGAGGCCGTTTAATATTTTAAGAATAAAACATTGTTTGTCAAGCTGTTTTGTTCCTTTTCATCATAGACAATGTCAAACTAAGCACAGATTTTAATATAAGAAGATCTTCCATGCATTTATATGTTGTAAGTTTCTCTTTTTTTCTTCTGTTCCATTTGTCTTCTGTTGTACTTTTTTTATGATTGGTTCTTTGTTTAAAGTTTATACTTCCTACCGAAAACTACGTTTACTGTCCTACTATTTCGTTCATATTTTTGTGCATACGTGTTATATCACGTTTCGTAGGCCTTATAATACAAGTAATATTTCGTCTGAAGACTGACTCTAAATGGCTTCTTCTTCTTACCCCTGACCTAGCAATTCTTTATTTATTGTTATAGGCTAGTTCACCGAAGAGATACAATCTACTCCATAACACTCCCCCTTTTGAGATTAATACTTTTTATAAATATTTTTATTAGTATTAGTATTGCCCCCCCCTCCTCATACTTGACTTTGTAGTGTTTCCGTCTGCGATCCATTTCCGGTTCTTCAGTACGCTTTCATTTTCTGGATCTTGTCCTTGTAAGTCCCACGACTTGTTGTGATACTGGCACATCGAAAAAAAATCATATAGAATTTTTAGCAATTTTTCCAGTGTTTCATGTCTTTTTTTCAGGTAATTATGGTGCTTTTTTATGTTCAAATCTTTTCCCTTTTACCAGGTAAATCAACTTTCCGATTATTGCTGATATTATGCCATCTTCCTACGTTTCTTTGCCATTCTTATATTCTCTAAAGAACGCGTTATCGCCGACGTTAAAACTGTTGGTGTCGTTTTTATTATCCGTTCGTGTTTTTTGACTTGGTAATAACTTGTCGAACACCGATTTTACATTTCTAGCAAACATTAATTCCACCGGCAACATACCATATGGTGTATTGGGGTTAGGTGCCACACGTAAACTCTCAGAACAATTTTGAGGTGTTCCTCATTTATTTTCTCGAAACTTGCTTTCTTCAACGCTCCTTTAAACGTCCCCACAAACCGTTCCGCTTGTCCATTCCACCTTAGGTGATATGGCAGGGTCGTAATATGCTCAATAGAGAACATCTTACAAAGGTCTTTGAATTCTTTGCCTGCCTCTGCAAGCTTTCTTTATTTTTTCAAAAACTGTGTCCATTCTGGTCCAATATAAGAAAATTTTCATCAGAGATTTCAGTCATGAAATACCATGATGTCCCTATGAAAATCCTTCAATATTTGCTTTTGTAATGCACTAGATATTAAAACCCTTTGCTCGAGTATTACTACACCTTTGCATAGCGTGTAAGTCTGGATTTCCGTCTTTCTTTCAATTGCTTTTTTTTCAATTTTTGCAATAAAGATGTCATTTTATTTATTTCATTTATTTCTGTGGTAACTCTCGTACTATGTTGAACAAAATGTTTTTATTTCACTTTTTAGTTCTGCAATGACCGTGTCCTCAAATGCAAAGGTATTAATCTTGATTGCAGATAGTTTAATAAGATTATTCCCCAGCGCTGTAGTGTACTATGTCTGAATGCGTAGGTATTTCTTTCTTCAATATATGGTTAATAGAGGGCCGTGGTCTGTTTGCAATCTAACATATCTTCCATTATTTATATTATTCGGACTATTGTCTTCATCTGTGTCGCCATATTTGTTACAAAGTTGTACGCCCCGGCCTGGTTGGAATGTCGAACTGAAATCTTTATTTCGCTCACTTGGGTAGACTGTTCTAGTTCCACGTGTCATGTTTGGTCAGTTATTCCCCTCTCCAAGTTCTCCACTGCCTTAACCGAGTATTGAACTCACATTCTTTGGGTCCTATCACTGGATCTAACTAGCGTCTTTATCCACTGGACCATATGTCCTTGGGGACATCTGTGTATGAATTTCTGGGTATTATAAACTTTTGAACCGTAGTGTGTGCTATTATAAACCTCATGTCTTCAGCCTCATTTTCTACCAGTGCTCATATTGCAATTCTTGCTGTTATCATTTCATGTTTTTACCAGACCTCATATTGCAATTTTTTTTTGTTATTATCGCTTTTCTCTGGCATTCCTTATCACCGGTTCCCATATCGTATTCATTTCTATGCTTATTCGGCTCAGGAGATGTTTGTCGCCTGATTCCTTAAGTTTACGAATATTCCAATGGTGTTCTTTGTCTATAATCTCAACCTGATCCAACAGAGGGTGGGGATCTCCCTTTTCTCTCCATATGTGGTCAGCCACGCCTGATTTTTCCACTTCCCCTCGTGTTACAGCTTTCTGGTGTTTTTGAAGCCTTACCTTAAGGGGACGTCCTGTATCCCCTTTATATTTCTTTCCGCAGCTGCATGGGATAGGGTACACACAGTTTTTAGTCATGTTCTCCTCTATGGGGTGGTTTACTCGGGAGAGATATCTGCGAAGCGTCGTCCAGCATTCGAAGGTTGTTCTGATATTATATGTACCGACATTCCAGCCACCTGAAGAATGCTGGAGCGTACTACGGCCGAAACGTTGTAATAAATATGGCGACAAAGATGAGAACAATAGTCCGAACAATGTAAATAATGTATATAGATACATATTATTGATTTCTTTCATGGTTGACAAGGAGATGAACAATTATTTGTTTCTATCGCCGATGTCAATAATTACGGAAGAGGAGAGTGCCCATAGTTTTAATCATTGGGATAGAAGCGAGCGTAGAGCATGAGAAAAGGCTTTCATCGCTCCAATACCGTACCCACTAACACCTGACGCTACTGTAGTTTCCGCTTTTGAACCGTAGTGTGCTAATGATAAACCTGATGTAAGTCTTTTTCATTTGGTCAATCGCCTTTTGACAATTATCATTCCAGTTCCACATTACTTTTTTTTTTTAAGTAGATAGTTCAGCGGAGCTCTCAAATAATGCATATTATGTACATATATTTGATCGTAATAGCCAGTCCTAGAAAAGATTGTAATATAGTCACGTTTGTTGCTGAAGGTATATTTTTCCTTGAATTTGCCCTCGATGGATCTGGTTCACGACACTTTTTATCAATAATTTGACCAAAATGTTTAATTTTCGGCGAAAACAATTCGCATTTTCTTCACTGAGCTTGAATGTGTACCTTCTCAATTTTTCCAAAATTGTTTTCACATACTCACCATGTTGTTATTTAGATACACTTTAGCAAATGGCGTCCAGATACGCTACTGCGAAATCGCAGTCGGCAAGTATGGTAGCCATAGCTTGTTTTAAAATAGCTGGTGCCACTTTTATACGAAATGAAAATCGGTTAAACTTATATAAGGTTTTGAGCGTATTTATGGTCGTTAATTTTAAACATTCATTTTCAATCTAAATTTATGAATCCAGCTTTAAAGATACTCTTCCGCCGTTTAGCTTCGCAAGTTTCTTCTGAACTTGGTATTGGATAGGTATGATTATTTACCAGCTGCCCCACGCAGCAAGATGTGGTACAAGGCCGAGTTTAAAGTGGGGTATCCGAGCCCGTAGGCTCGGGCAAAAATTCCCTATAGACCACGTAAAAACGGAGTCATTTTCCCGAGATGAGACTCTGCCCTTCGGCAGAGCCTCGTCTGGGGGATACGCTCTGACATAAGCCAGGTATTCGATAGGTATGTGTTTTTAAACAACTGATTATTCCGGTCCAGAAATCCGCGCAAACACGAATTTAATTACTTTTTTTCTTTACATAGGTTTATGACGAAGCCCATTTTGAATGGTAATTTTTTTCTATTACACAAATTCTTTCCAGTCTGCCTAACTCTTCGCCCACTTGTTCCAACAATTCGAATGGTACGCTCCGTTTCGTCTTAAATACTGACGTTGAACTTTTTTTTACTTGAAAATCCTCCTTGAATTTTGAACACCGACCCAGTTCGTTTGACTGAAAATCTGGAAATATTTTTTAATTTTTCTTTAAGATTTTCATCCTGTTTTTTTTTTTTCATTTTTAAAATTGACCCCTTGTCCACTTACGTTTTCCCAATAAACGTTTATCGGCAAATCCCAAAGTTCGAATAGTTCCATCCAGTCAGTACCGAATAAATTCATAACATTGTTTAATACATAAGCTTTAGTTTTACATACTTATTACGGAATAACCTACTTTCTGAAGAAACAAGTATATATATATATATATATATATATATATATATATATATATATATTTCCCGTACTCGTTCACTCAGTATGAATTTCCAAATTCCTTTTAACTCCAGTTACAACTCGTAAGAGTTTCGAATCCTCGTTACAACGTTTATAAATCAGCTGACTTTCGATCCCCCGTCGTCATTGTTATATCGCCCTTCGTAATTTTAATATAAGCAATGCTTCGCCAAACCTTCCTTGTATTACTTAATCGGAAAACTGACTCCAAACGGCTTCTTTTTCTTCTTACTTCTGACCCGGAGCTCTTTATTTATAGTTATGGACGAGTTCATTTATTCACCAGGGTTGTATTATTTACTCCAGAACAATACAAGTACTATT
>OZ010576.1:4218162-4265662 GCA_963932145.1 Acanthosepion lycidas
CCATTTGAAACGCCATTTTGAACTTGTTTGCTTCCTTTATTAATAATATTTAATGTCGCTTACTACTTTCATATTCTTTGACACATGTCATCATCTAGTCTTTTGTAGTTTCCAGGTATCTTTGAAGGCCAATTGTTGTAGTTTTGTAAGACAGTTCTAGTTGAACTAATCCTCTGCCTCCTTCGGATCTGAGCACATACAGACGATCAACATCAGCTTTGGGATGATGCATGCGGTGGCAGGTTAGAACCTTTTTTATTTGCGCGTCCATTCGCTTAATGGTCAAGTTAAGGATGTTGAAACTGTATTGCACCACAGGGTCATCAAGGTCTTTATGGCTGATATTGCTTTTTAATTCAGCTCTGTTATTATTATTATTATTATTATTATTATTATTATTATTATTATTATTATCTGCAACATACTCATAGAAAACACCAATATAATACACACATCTCAATCAAGAAGGCGTTTAAAAATTAATACAATCTTTAATAAAAAAATCAAAAAAAATCTTAATACCAAATATGAACACGGTCACAATGTTCTGACTGTGTTCTGAATTAGAACTGAATTGGTTGCGTTATGAGGGTTAATAGATTAGATTTCGAATCCAAAGATCATTTGGACAGTTCTTCAACATGCTATGTCCAAAAAATACGTATACATGGAAAATATAATAAAATGTCCAAATAAAGAGAAATAACCGTCAGGTTTAGAATCCACAGTTCTTTAACATTTATTTTTTAAGTGCTCTTATACAACGTAGGGCATAATATTAAAACATTTTTATTTTAAAATACGACACGGAAATTTCTATGTTTCGGAACTTAAAATCTGTTCCATTATCAAGCGATGTTCGGTAACTTTTGATTAAAATGATTTACTTTTGAAAACGGAATAGTATTTTATTTAAGAGTTAAGAAGGAGGGAGAAAAAAGATTTCAAAATTTTTTATGTGATTGTCTTTTCGACCAATCAAGAGACAGGTCAAACCTAAAGCAGTAGGTTAGTGGTTAGGATGTGTGTGTTATTCAAACTTGTCTAGATAAACCGTCATTTTTAGACGTGCCATCAATTACTTCCGGTTAAGTATATGATTTTAAATTACAATGAAATAATCAGATTGATGGCTTCTAGTATGGTTAAATCAATTTTATATATATTATTTTCATACTAAAATATTACACTTATATTCAATCGGCCTTAGAACATGGCAATACTAAAATTAAAATCAAGGAATTAAATAAATATTATATGTATTATATTTATAGAGAATAAAACAATGGATATATAATTGTAACATAGATTTTTAGAAAAATTATATTAACTTATATGTTACGGTAAACATTGTACAAGGCCTAAATATTATAGTTAGTTAATTTCGTTGATTTAATAGATCATTAATTTTAGGAAACTTAATAATATGTGGCTTTTCATGTAGACACAGGTGGCAGGCTTCATTTAATGACTTACAAATTCTAGTGTTTTTTTATTATTTTCCATTTAACCGCGTTTTTTTATTTCTTTCAAATACCAGATTTTTTATTCACACACACACATATATATGTTTTGGATAAGTCTTGCTTTTATGTCCATCGTCTTTGTCATGTTGAACTGATTATGTTAATTGTATTTTAATGAATATTGTCCTGAAGAAGGTTTATTAAACCGAAACGTCAGACGTTGACATTTCATTCATATTAAAACAACATAATTGCATTTAAGGATTTTTGTTTGTTTTTTCCAAATATTTTTCTCCATATATATATATATATATATATATATATATATATATCATTCATAACTTTTAACATTCAAAATGTTTTCTCTTTTATTTTTTTTTTTTTTTAGTCATTTCGGATACTTGTAAAATTTTCACTGGGTTCTTTTTTGTTTCTATTTCTTCTTGTTTTCTATGCTCACATATTTCTTCTAAGAAGGTTGGTCCACTGTGTCACGCTAAACATGCAAATCTAACTGGCTACTTTAAATGTTTATCATAATTTCGTGCATTAAATATAGTTGTCCAATCAGATCTGATGTTAGTAACTTGAAATTGTGGAACAAATCCAAAGAAGATTCTACATTTATTAACGATCTTGATCTGTCATCTCGACTCAGATCACTTTGCCACCAAAACTTAGCTTCCCTCTGAATTTTCTATAAATAATTTTATAGCAATTATTCGGATAAACCATCATGTTTTGTCACTCGACATCATTAATTTAATCGTATTAGACTGGTCGCTAATTATCATAGTTTTACCTTTGAAATTGATAAATGTCACCGTAAGTTCTATTCAGATAATGTCCTCCCTGGTACTCCTCGCCTACTCTTCCAGGTTTTTAGTTTTCTCTCAACTAAAATCTTAAAAAATTTAAATACAACGTCAATCATCATCATCTGTCTTATGTTCTTTTTATTTTCCTTTCTCCTCAGTAAGATTTGTTCATTTTCCTTTACACCCAGTAACCCTTCTATCTTAATGACTTTATCGCCTTCTCTAGGGTGAAATGCTTACAAAAACCAAACGATCTGCAATTAATGACAGGATAGAAAATGTATTATCTTTTGACTAAACAGAATCGGCATATCTCTTAGATGCATTCGATCCCACATGGAAGCTTTTGAATGTAGATTTCCTCAGAGTCTTCCCTCCTTGGAAAGACTGACGCAACGAAACATTCAAATCCTGAATTATTCCCTCAAGATTTTTATGCTGGACTTAATATCAACACCAGAAATTGTGTACATCTACATAAATCTAAATGTAATTACTGGCGTCAATTGTATCACAGTCCGTATGCGCCATCGTTAACAAACTAAACTAGTTGGCCATTACAAGTGAATAGTGAGTTCGATCCTCACTGGTCGTCCCATAAATGTTTCAAACTAAGCTAAGCTGAGTCAATAGGAATCATGTCGTCGTATTATGACCGAAAGCTGAAAATTAATAGTGAGTTCGATCCCCACTGGTCGTTCCATAAATGTTTCAAACTAAGCTAAGCTGAGTCAATAGGAATCATGTCGTCGTATTATGGTCGAAAGCTGAAAATTAATAGTGAGTTCGATCCCCACTGGTCGTTCCATAAATGTTTCAAACTAAGCTAAGCTGAGTCAATAGGAATCATGTCGTCGTATTATGACCGGAAGCTGAAAATTAATAGTGAGTTCGATCACCATTCATTCTGTATACTTGTGGGCCCTGTGGCAAAACAAAACTTCACTTATCAAATAAAAAATGGTGATTCGGCGTGTGTAATCTAAACTGACTAACTCTTACTTCTGAATAGTGTGATCGATCTTCACTGAACGCACCATTCATGTGGACCTTGTGCCAAACCTAGATAATCTTTGTAACGATTTACATTGTTGGGAAAATGCTTCAAGTGATGGCACCTAGTGAGCATGGAACGCATAAAAAAGTAATGGTCGCCAACAGTAGTCTGCTAACCATTGTTCCAAGGTGAGTTATCCAAAGAGCTATTTTATAAGTTTAACTTGATGTAGCACAATACGTTATGATCTGGTTGACATCTTTAAAAATTCTATGAGAGAAAGTACATTCTTCCGACAAGGTGTCAAGCCATCTTTTATTATAAAATATATATCAACAGTATTTTCAATTTACAGATGTTGAACTCAGAGACATGGATACTACGACGGCATTATTATTATTATCATTATTATTATTATCAGTAGTATCATTATTATTATTATTATTATTATTATTATTATTATTATTATTTTATTTCCTTTGATCTCTGATGTGTACTCATTTCTTTCCGGGTCTGGCCCAGGGACGCAAGGTTAGAAATGGTATCATAACGTTTTCTACTGAAAAAAAAATGCATAAACAAAGCCCTTTGCAAGGTGTGGGCTGTACTTGTGAGAACATTTTTTTGTATTTCTTTAAGGCATGGGCTTCCAGGCTTCAATGAGTCCACTAGAATCTTTTCCAACCAATCCTAGGGCTCCGACTACGACAGGGATTGTTAATGTTTCCATGTGCCACATTTTTGAGATTTCGATTTCAAGGTCCTTGTATTTTGACAGCTTTTTGAATATCTTCAAAGATACATTGCAGTCAGCAGGGACTGCCATATCAATAAGGATGCACTTTTTTTGTTTGTGGTCTCTAACAACAATGTCTGGGCGGTTGGCTTTGATTGTTCTATCAGTGTGTATTGTGTAGTCCCATAGAATTGTAACAGGTCCTTTCTCCTTAAACGGGTCTGGGTGGTGTTCATACCAGTTTCTTTCAGTTTCCTTCCCGGAGAAGTTACAAATTTTCCAGTGCAGATATTGACCAACTCTGTCATGCCGGGTTTTATATTCAGTGGGTGCCAATACCGTTCAACCTGATACAAGATAATCAATTGTTTCTGGGTAATTATCACAGAACCTGCATTTTCCGCTAACACTATATTTTAGTATGTGTGCTTGATAATTTCGGGTTAACAAGAACTGATCGTGTGCAGCAAGGATAAAACTTTCCGTTTCAGCTTTTAACCCTGTACTACGCACCCACCGATGGGTAAGTAGTTTGTCTACATAAGTTTGTTTGGTACGGGCAGAGTATTGGCCACGAAGCGGTTTATCTTGCCATTGTTTCTGTATCTGATCGGCTGCATTTGTTTTTGCTTTCTTTTTTTATGTATTTTGCATCTTCAATCGGTGTATTTTATTTTTATTATCATTATTATTATTATTATTATTATTATTATTATTATTATTATTATGTGAAATCTGTCGGTCTCGAGCGAACCCATGGACCTGCAACCAAAAAGTTATACCTCAGCTGCTGATGACGGTACAGCATCTGTTATGGCTGTATTATTATTATTATTATTATTATTATTATTATTATTATTATTATTATTGTTGTTGTTGTTGTTGTTGTTGTGTTTTGCCTTTGCTGTGTGTAATACAAGTTGCCGCCAAATCTCAACCAGAGACTTCAAGAGACAAGAAGATGTTTGTATCAGAAAATGCAAACATCTCTGAAAGAAAAAAATTAATTATGGTCACCGCAAGGGGAGAAAACTATGCAAGATGCAAGATTTATCCATGAGAAGGAAACTTATTTTTTCAATTCACATATTTTAGGTGTGGCAGGAATTTGATCGACATATCTGTTGATTCCTTTTGATATCATTCTCCAAAGCCCCAATGACAACAGGTCACATGTTTTATGTCTTTAGATCCCACATTCTATTGATTTCTATCTCGAGGTCTTTATATTTATTTAGTTTTTCAAACGTTTGCGACGCTGAAGTTTTTATCGTCTGGGGCTACAACATCTATCACAAGACATGTTTTCATCATGATTTCTCAATCAGTCTGAACGCTGAAATTCCAGAGGATGATAACTTGTTCATCCTTTACAAGTTCCCACCAAATCTCTTTACGAGGGACGCTGAATGCGCGACATATTCACAATATATACTGAGCTGCCCTTTCATATCTATGCAGGTATACTGTTGGCGTCAGTCGGCCACATCCAGACATTATGTAGTCAGTTGTCCCCGGATGTTCTCCACATACGCGTTATGGTAGACTGCTATTAAGTTCCAGGATATTACATTATTAGTTCCTGGTTGGAAGGCACTGTTCCTGGGCAGCAATTATGTATCCTTTCGGTTCTGATTTGAGACCAAAGCTTTCCAATCATTGATCGGTAAATGTTTAATCTACATCAGGATTGCAGGCGGCTCTGGGAAGGTTCAGAGGTTTTTGTCCGTATATTACTCCTCATTGTTTTGCTGCAATATTTACTTGTTTTCCTTTATCAATTTAAGACGTATTTTTTGGCAATATTTTCCAAAAATATGACATGGAATAATTTCTTCTCACTTGTGTTTTAGAAACTTTTAGTCGGCTGTTTGGTGCCAGCAAGCAGAAAGTGCCATGATTGCAGTATTCAAATATAGACGCAGTTAAATTAATCTCTCACCACCCACTCTCCCTGACAATTATTTTGTGTGGTGCATGCAGTGCAGGGTGAGAAGTTTTCATATTATTATTATTATTATTATTATTATTATTATTATTATTATTAACTAAAGTAACAGTCTACGCAGGGTAAGATCTCAAGAAGAGATCACAATTTGTTATAATATTAGAACGATTCTTTAATATTGTAATTATGATCACAGAGAACTGGATAGACAGAATCCTGAAAATTATTTTCACCTAAGTTCTAATATTAAAATATCTATTTTAAAATACCTTTGATACTGATATTATTCACGATGTCAATGTTCATTTTCACCGACGACTGTTAACAGTAACTGCGTCACAGTAATTAGTAGCGAAAGAGAAAAACAAAACAGATTTCATTTGTTTCTGGTAAATTTCCAATGAAGAAATTAAGTGAAATTTTAAAATATATTTGTCGAAAAGTTGTTCAGCAATTTGAGCTTGTTCAGAGTCGACAAATAATTTTCCTGTGGGAATTTTTGTGAGCCCAATTTTAATTGTTCATAATAAAACGATATTTCCATATCGCAGAAATACGCTAGAGTGATGAAAGAAAGAAATTAGTTTAGAAACTTTACCTTCAGTCCAATTACTATGTACACCAGATTTGAAATCAGCGCGCAAAAGAATTTCACGATGTATATAGAACAAATAAACAATAATTGAAACTTTTCTTTCGTATATATATATATATATATATATATATATATATATATATATATATATATATATATATACTTTTTTATTATAAGACATAATGAAACATGTTGAAATCGCTACACAAAAGCTTTTATGTTTCAATACTTTGATTGTACTTCTTCAGGCGATGGTAATTAACAGGTGATTAAAGGATTTTTAGGAAAACTTACAAGCAAAGTTTTACCTTTTTTCCGAAAGTTAAAGGTGTTTATAGACTTGTGGGTATGTCTTGATTAACCAACTAAATGTCACATCTACGCTAAATAGAAAAGTAAGCTCAGAGTGTGAAAGTGGGTGAGTTATTTTTTCATGCCATGATAAAGCGGAACATAGACAGACCATCATTGACAATTGCGTAAAACATGTGCACTATAAATGTATCTTGTTTGTAGACAAATATGACAGGTTCAATTTTTTTAAAGGGCATTGAAGTTAGGGGTAGGATAATTATACGTAAAGTTACAGAAAAAATATTTAAAATTTTTTTAGATCCTAGAAGCTTCTTAAAGGGTACTGTAGATAAATTAGAAATATGTAATATCTATATAATATATACATAATACTAACTAGACGGCAATGCATAGCGATATTGAAGCTGAATAAACAAAATAAGGTAATTACCCGTAGAGGGTGAACTATTATATACTAATAAATTATGGCTATAAGAAATGTTAATACGGTAAACTGTATCGGCAATTTACAGTTAATTCACTCCTTTGGTTTAATAGGGATTTTTTTTTTTTGTCAGCAAATTTGATGATTTCTAGTTTATTATGTAAACATAAGAAGATTTACAAGTTCTATTTTTTAGGTGGTCTGCTTTGTATTGAGCACTTTTTGAAAGTAAATGCTACAGACAGTGGAATTTTACTCCATCTGCCCTTTCTCTCATTTGTATATATATATATATATATATATATATATATATATATATATATATATATATATATATACTTTCAAATACGCCTGGTTGAATAATCTGGACATATTATGATGCAAATTATTTTATTTTAATCCTCACGAATTCTCTGGTTGACTTCTTAATGTTAGACAAGTTTTGTCTGTTTATTTTTAATAAGATTCTCTCATAATTACGGACAATTTTTTTAGTATCCTTATTAACGGAAGAAAAAAATTACCACCTTGATACATATTCATTTTATTCCGTATACTTTCGACATTAGCACAATGTCATCATCAGGGCCTTGTTTTTCTAAGACAAATATTTTAATGCATCATTTTTCTAAGACAAAATTGTTGTGTTCATCTTTAAATTAAATTTTTGCATGTGAAGCGAAAAAAGCTAAGTACGATTTTTAAATGATTTAATGTAAACACACGACAAGCATGAAGGCAGTTAACTCAGCTATTGAAATATCTAAATATTTAAAAAAAAACAATTTAAAGCTATTAGTTAAAACCTAGGTATTTTAAAACTATCTACTGTAATCGTTTTAAAATATTTGTAGAGTATTCATACTTAATTTTATTAATGTTTGCTTTCAATCTTTTAATTTAGATAGTTTCAAAAAATTTTAGTTTATGTTTAGTATTTTCATGAAAATGAATATATCTAATTTTATTATCTCGACGCATTTGTTTTGGCGCTGTCGTCTCGACGCAGTCATTTTGGAGCTGTCGTCTGGATGCGGAGTTTTGGTGCTGTCGTCTCGACGCATTCGTTTTGACGCATTCGTTTTGACGCATTCGTTTTGGCGCTGTCGTCTTGACGCATTCGTTTTGGCGCTGTCGTCTCGACGCAGTCGTTTTGGCTCTGTGGTTTTGACGCGGACGTTTTGACACTGTTGTCTTGACGCAGTCGTTTTGGCGCTGTCATCTGGACGCGGACGTTTTGGCACTGTCGTCTCGACGCATTCATTTTGGCGCTGTCGTCTCGACGCAGTCGTTTTGGCTCTGTAGTTTTGACGCGGACGTTTTGACACTTTGGTCTTGACGCAGTCGTTTTGGCGCTGTCATCTGGACGCGGACGTTTTGGCGCTGTCACCTGGACGCAGACGTTTTGGCGCTGTCATCTGGACACGGATGTTTTGGCGCTGTTATCTGAACACAGCCGTTTTGGCGCTGTCATCTGGACGCGGACGTTTTGGCGCTGTCATTTGGACGTAGACGTTTTGGCGCTGTCATCTGGACACGGACGTTTTGGCACTGTCGTCATGATACGGTAGTTTTGTTGCTGTCGTCTAGACGCGGACGTTTTGGCGCTGTCATTTCGGCGAATTCTGTTTGCCGCTGTCATTTTCACGCGGAGGTATTGACGCTGTCGTTTCGAGGCGATTGTTTTGGCGCTCTCGTCTCGACGCGGGAGTTTTGGCGCTCTCGTGTTGAACCGGACGTTTTGACGCAGTCGTTTTGGCGCTGTCCTCTCGACGTGGATGTTTAGGCGCTTTCGTCTAGACACAGTCGTTTATGTGCTGTCGTCTCAACGCGGACGTTTCGGCGCTGTCGTCTAGACGAAGTCGTTTTGGTTTTGTCGTCTCGACGCGGGCGTTTTGGCGCTATCCTCTCGACGCAGTCATTTTGGAGCTGTCGTCTGGATGCGGAGTTTTGGTGTTGTCGTCTCGACGCATTCGTTTTGACGCATTCGTTTTGACGCATTCGTTTGGGCGCTGTCGTCTCTACGCAGTCGTTTTGGCTCTGTGGTTTTGACGCGGACGTTTTGACACTGTGGTCTTGACGCAGTCGTTTTGGCGCTGTCATCTGGACGCGGACGTTTTGGCGCTGTCGTCTCGACGCGGACGTTTTGGTGCTGTCGTTTCGACGCGGTCGTTTTGGCCCTGTCGACTCGACGCAGGCATTTAGGCGCTGTCGTCTCGACGCAGTCGTTTTGGCGTTGTTGTCTCGACGCAGTCGTTTTGGCACAGTCATGTAGACGCAGTCGTTTTGACGCGGTCGTTTCGGCGCTGTCGTCTCGACGCAATCGTTTTGGCGCTGTCGTCTCGACGAGGACGTTTTGGCGTCGGGCTTTCGAGCGTTTGGAAAAATGTTAACCTTACAGAAAAGTAAAAGAATTAAATCTGTTAATCATTAAAAACTGTCATGTAGCTTCATTTAGTTTATTTGTTAACTACCGGGGATACCTGTCCTTGCTCGGAAGATCTCTGAATAATAGTTTATTATTGGCAATTTATTGATATTTTTCTGCCATTGTTTTTTGTTTATTTGTTACAAAATAACTAAATTTTGAAAAATACTACACTAAAAATATCACCATCGGGAGGATGGTTCCTTAGTGGGCCGTGCATTCCCATATTTTTATTCAATCATACACTATATTTTTCTATCTAAATGCTAAAATAAATGTTCTGGTAAATGTTGTTTTCAAACAAATTAACTTAGATAAAAGTCCATTAAACTTTTTTCAAATTATTATTAATAAAAAGTTAATAAACTTAAATTAAGATATATTTAACCATATTTAATTTAAACATTTTTTCAAGCAAAAACTATAGAGAGCCTTACTTCTTCGAAAAACTATTATTTACTATTTATTTTGGAGGGGAATTTAGATTTTTCAGTAAATGAAGTTTAACATTAAGCGCTAACTATTTTGAAAGAGTGTAGCAGCAAGATATACTGAGAATAAAGTTTAATTGAAAATGATTTCCTTTTTTATGTTAACTGCAAATCAAGAATGCAATGAAGTTTATTTTTAGATTGAATAAAAATAATTTTTTATAAGATGGCCGAAAAATATGAATAAGTCAATAATACACACACACACACAGACAGAGACAACTGCCCTTTTATAGTGATACTGAGTCTGCATATTTTTTGTAGCTGGACACACACACACACACAAATATTTAAATAAATAAATATTCAACTTCTTTTCAAATAATTTTATTTAATATTCTTTTTTTAAAATTTACTTTGTTCTTTCAATATTCCTTTTTTTTTAAATTACGCTTTCATTTACTATAGATGTGAAAATAAATTCAAGAGAATAGAGAATAGAAATTTTCAAAATACATATTAGCAGAATAAAAAGTAAAAACGAACGGTAATCCTAATCTGGAATAAGAATTATTACCCTTCGTTTTTACTTTTTAATTCTGAGCATTTAAAACGCATTTTAATTTTAAAATATCTTCGTAAATACAAATCATACGTTCATAATTTTTTTTTTACAAAAACCTTACTTAGGTGATAATAAATCTCTATACATATTTACTCTGTCAGGAAATATTGTAGTTTTTTAGTTTTAACTGGACGCACAAACACAATCAGACAACTGCCCTTTATATGTATAGATTATGAGCAAGGATTACCCGATAGTATCCATGTTTTTAAATCTAAGAATAGTTTCGTCTATTTTCTCTATATTTCTATTTTTCAACAGTTCTTTTCTAGTTTCCAAAAGTTTGGCATCCGAATGTCTGGCGTCAAATCAGCAGGCGCTCAAACGGCCGTGCGCCCAAAAGGCCGTGAACCCGAACGGCTGTGACTAAATGTACCAAACCGTGTTTGGTCATACTGCCGAATACTGGTGTAATAAATTAACGAGTGATAACTTGTCTTCTGAAATAAAATCAATAACTTTGATTATGATACTTCAAAACGATAAGAACACGACTATCAGCACCAAAAAACTTTCAAAACATATAGGATCATTTAATGAAACGATATGGGAATCATTATATAAGCTACAAAAATGTACATGAGATCACGTGCTCTGAAAAATACACACTTGTAATACATATCAGCAACAAAAGAATTTATATTATTTTGAAAGTTTAACTTCATCTGGCAAAATTGTGAGCATTCTGTAAGTTCGAAATTAAAACGGATTTTTTTGCGAGACAAACATACTCTTACATTTTCCAGGAAGCCGTCTAAGCGATTAGTTACTCGATGTTGACTTTGCTTTTTGCCAATGTATTGTAGAAAATTACGATCGAGAAAAGAAATGACAGAGATGACATACATGAAGTTAAGATGGCAAATTTTGTCATCAATGAAAATCTGTACAGATGGCAAACAACACGATTACTAGAAAAGACCAAACCTCGTCACTAAAGATAGGTCGACTATATATTAGCCATTATCTGTTACAGACGCCTTTTCAGGCACGTTTGTGTTTGGTCAACGGCCACAGAGTCACTCCGCAGTTTATACTGCAGAGATGCTGAGCGGACTTTAGTTTGAGTCTCTAGGGGAGAGAGAGCCTATCATCTGGCATAATCAGTAGTTTGAACAAGGCCATTGCACTTAAATCCTCGGTAACGATGACTTGTCACTTCATTCTAGCACTATCATTGATGGCCTCTGAATCGTTCCATCGACTCAGTTTCATTCACAAGACACAAATTAATCCGTGATATGGTTTTCAGGAACTTTCTAAATGGCCGTTGGGATCGCTTCTCCATGTCGATAACATCAACAAATCACCTTCCTTAAAAAAATTGGCAATTCAGAGATTTGAAGCCACGTCACATGGTTGGAAGCGATATAACCATTCGGCCACCGCACCAATATTCGATATATATTTCCTGTTTAACCGTCATTTTGAACATACATGCAATACATGAAAATCCAAAAGCGCTGGAACTTAATCAAAAGAAATACTGATTCCGATGAATGTGATAGACGAAAATACTTGAATTTAACAAAAATCATAAACTTTAGAAAATGTATTCATAACTTCAATCCCGATATACAATAACTCATTCTGAAATATAATAAATTGAATAGACACACCTTATCGGTGTAATTTATCGGAACTCATATATATATATATATATATATATATATATATATATATATATATATATATATAATATATATATATATATATATATATATAATATATAATATATATATATATATATATATATATATATATATATATATATATATATATGAGTTCAGTTTATTTTTTAAATAGTTTAAAATTAAATTATTTATTTTTTATCGATTAAAAATAACGTATAATCAGAATATTAAGTGGCGCAAAATGTCTGTTGTCTTTAATAACATTTGCCTTAAAGAACATTATGGAGGATGAAATCTTGAGAGCTCAATGTTAATTCAGAGTCAATAATTTAATTTAAAGAAAACCAGAACACTTTAAGGGGTTAAAATATCTGTGGATTTAGTTCCATAAATTCAAAATAGTTTTCATTGTTCGTTTAAATTATTCCAAAATCCGAATTCGAAATTTTTTAGCTATGCAAGGGGCTAAATTTCGTAATTTTTCATGTTAATATTTTTAAAAAAAATGAAAAAGATCTTTCGCTGTTTAATTTAACATTATATATATATATATATATATATATATATATATATATATATATATATATATATATATATAACATTATCTGGTTTACAACACCATACAACAAAACCCTCAAAACAAGAATAGGAAGGAAATTCCTAAGCTTAATAGAGAAGCATTTCCCTGCAACAAACAGATTAGCAAAAATATTCAACAAAAATAAAGTTCATTATTTACATTATTCGGACTATTGTCCTCATCTTTGTCGCCATATTTATCACAACGTTTCGGCCGTTGTACGCTCCGGCATTCTTCGGGTGGTTGGAATGTCGAACTGAACCCTTTATTTCGCTCACTGGGGTAAACTGTCCTAGTTCCACGTGCCATGGTTGATGGATGTCAGTTATCAGTTATCTCCTGTAAATTTCCCTCTGAAAGTTCTCCACTGCCTCCGGGTATTGAACTCACACTCTTTGTAACACGAGGGGAAGTAGAAAAATCAGGTGTGGCTGACCACATATGGAGAGAGAAGGGAGATCAGCGCCCTCTGTGGGATCATGTTGAGATCATAGACAAGGAACGTCATTGGAAAATTCGTAAACTTAAGGAATCAGAACATATGCTAGGCCACAAAAATCTCCTGAGCCGACCAAGCATAAAAATATATACAATATGGGAACCAGTAATAAGGAGTGCCAGAGAAAAGCAATGATAACAACAAAGTTGCAATATGAGCTCTGGTAAAAACATAAAATGATAACAGCAAAATTGCAATATGAGCACTGGTAAAAATGGTTGCTGAAGACATTGGGTTTATAATACCCAGAAATTCATACCCAGATGTCCTCAAGGCACAGTGGATAAAGGCGTTGGTTAGATCCAGTGACAGACCCAAAGAGTGTGAGTTCAATACCCGGTTAAGGCAGTGGAGAACTTTCAGAGGGAAATTGACATTCATCAAACATGGCACGTGGAACTAGAACAGTCTACCCCAGTGAGCGAAATAAAGGGTTCAGTTCGACATTCCAACCACCTGAAGAGGGCCGGAGCGTATAACGGCCGAAACGTTGTGATAAATATGGCGACATAGATAAGGACATTAGTCCGAATAATGTAATTAATGTACATAATACATCATCTCATGAAATATAGACAAAAATAAAGTTAAAAATCAATTACAGCTACACAACAAAAATAACAAATAAAAAAAAGCCACAACCAAAAAGTAACAACCTGCAATAACACAACCAAGGAACCGCAATGGAACTGCAGCAATAAAACATCATGTCCACTAGAAGGAAACTGCCAACAAACGAATATAACATATAAAGCCATGGTAAGTGCAATCAACAGCACAATGTACTACATCGGGGATTTTAGTTTCGTTCCTAAGCCTGCTTTCAATACTGTTTAATCGGCATACCTTATGTTGTTACGACTGTGTCCGCTAATAATAAATCCTGTAGAATTTCAGGTTCTCTCAAGTTTGTAAATATTGAATAAGTCAGGTGAAAGCACTTAATACACTGCGGGTAAATATTCTTTTTTTTTTTTTTGTATGAAAAGGAAATAAATTTAGTTGAATTTAACATAATGGACTCATTTGCGCGTTTATGCTGGGCCTGTTTTAAACCTGTTCAGAGTAAATGCAAATCTCGTTTCTATGTTTCTCTCAGCAGTATCGTGCATGGGAATGTCCAACTAAACCCTTTATTTCGCTCACTGGGGTAGACTGTTCTAGTTCCACGTGCCATGTCTAATGGATGTCAGTTATCAGTTATTTCCTGTTAATTCCCTCTGAAAGTTCTCCACTGCCTTAACCGGGTATTGAACTCACACTCTTTGGGTCCTGCCACAAAAATCTCCTGGACCGAGCAATCATAGAAATGAACACGATACGGGAACTGGTGATAAGGAGTGGCAGAGAAAAAAACGATAATAACAACAAAAATGAGCTCTGGTAAAACATGTAATGATAACAGCAAAAATTGCAATATGAGCACTGCTAAAAAAATGGTTGCTGAAGAAATTAGGTTTATTATATCCAGAAATTCATACACAGATGTCCTCAAGAACACATGACACAGTGGATAAAGGCGTTAGTTAGACCCAAACAGTGTGAGTTCAATACCTGGTTAAGGTAGTGGAGAACAGGATATAACTGACAACTAACATCCATTAAATATGGCACGTGAAACTAGAACTGTCTACCCCAGTGAGCGACATTCCAACTACCTGAAGAAGGCTGGAGCGTACAACGGCCGAAACGTTGTAATAAATATGGTGACAAATATGAGGATAATAGTCCGAATAATGTAAACAGTCTACATAATACCTCATCTTAGAAATATAGACAGAAACTGAAGAAAGCCGGAGCGTACGAGGACCGAAACGTTATAATAAATATGGCGACAAAGATGAAAACAATAGTCCGAATAATGTAAATAGTGTACATAATACCTCATTTCAGAAATATAGACAGATACTGAAGATGACCGGAGCGTACAAGGGCTGAAACGTTGTAATAAAATACGGCGACAAAGATAAGGACAATAGTCCGAATAATGTAAATAGTGTACATAATACCTCATCTCAGAAATATAGACAGACACAGAATCAGTTTGGCCAAATAAATTTTGTGTCTGCAACGGTTTCCAGCGATAAACTGTTTTTAACTCGATGTACAGACGTTGGTTTTCAGAAAAGAGTAATGAACTTTTGAACGCATCTAATACATAAGGAAAGAATCTTATAGATGAGTATGTCTTTTATACCGAATTATTCTTTTGCAGTAGATATCGTCATTGTCGCTTACTGAGCTCATTTTTTTCTTTTTCTTTTTTTCTTTTTTCATCATGGAACAAAAAAAAATGGCCGATGATAGATAAATGCAAAATATGTTTTCAAGTGTGGGGCATTGAAAAGAGAAACGAATTATGTTTTTTAAGTAACATTGTTTTTTTTTTTCTGCTGTTTTTTTTTTTTTTTTTACATTTTTTGGCTTTTTTCTTTCTTCTTGTCGAGTGAGTCATCCTTTCATAAATTTCCTATCTTTTTCTTTTGTCCAGTCACCTGTTTATCCGCTTCCCTCCAACACTGCCACATTTTGCTCATCAATTTCTCCATTTTTCCCAGCAGTTTTTCCTTCCTTTCTTTACAACAGGCATTTACTAAACATGAGTTTTATCTGTCACAAGGCTTCTGTAGGAGAGGGCCTGGACATAATTGAATCTACTACAGTGAATATATATATATATATATATATAAATTTTTAATGGAGAATTAATCCGCTATTGTTACTTATTATTATAAAACTTTTTTTAGTGTTTGCTTTATTTTTTCAAACAGTAAAATTTATATCAACCGGCCTAGATCTACTAAAGAAAAGTGTGATTACGAAGGTACATTCCCTTTTTTAATTGGACTGCAGATGAGTGTCTCCTCGTGTAAAAAATAAACAGAGGCTTGATTCTGGTAGGCAGACACATTCTTAGTAAGACTTCTCGATCTAGGCCGGTTGAAATTAATCTTACAGTTTAAGGGAAAAAACGAAGGATGTCAACTCAAACACATGTCCCCACAAAAATAACATTTATAGCAAAGGGATATATATATATATGTGCGTGTGTATGCGCGCTCGTGTGTGTGTGTGTGTGTGTGTGTGTGTGTGCCGAATTAATAAACTTAAGAAAACCAAAACATAAACCATTCATGATACCCGCGCAGACATAAGAAACTAATTAAGAAAATACAATGCATTTAACCTGAAAGTACACAAATTGCTCCATAACCCAGACGGGGAAATTTGCTGGGACAAAAATCAGTCTGGTCACAAAAAGAATACATCCCCAAAATACCCAGGAAACCCGCTCGCTCTTTTTGTATATAAGAGTGGATACTGAGGTCAACACTGAGCGGAGTCTGTTTCATGCTTGAACGCAACCTTCAGACTATGTTTTTTGGCTCGTCTATTTATATATGCTGGTCAATGGAAGATTACAGGCAGTAAATTCTATTGTATTATCCTAACTGTTATTGGGTAGACATTTTGAGATAAGTTCTGATTGTTTATTTATTAATTTCTGTTGCTCTGGAAAGGTGATTATAGCTTTTTTCTCTTCCAGACAAAATTAATGTTCTGTGATTCTTGTTGTAGACTGGTGCTGTTTTCCTTATTTTACATGGTATTTTTGTTGTATTTTGTTTGTAATTTTCCAAATATATTTAGAAAGGTTTGTTTTTCGCGTATTTACTATTTGTAAATGATCGTTTATGTAGAGATTTTAATGTAGGTTCTTCTGTTACTCCTATGTATATTTTCTTCGTTATCTGCTGATTTTTCATTGGCTGGGTATACTATATTGTTTTGCAAACAATTACTATTCAAGGGATATTCATGCGTGGCTATTAAGTTACACGTATGTTTGAATTGTGCAGACGTTTGTTAGTTATTTTTCTGTTGTACTTTTTTATTATTTGTGTCATGTTCTCGGTGCAACTGTAGCTGATATTTACTATGTTTCTGTTGAATATCTTATGGACGAGGAAAAGAGTTTGCTTATAAATTTAATAAGTATTTTCCTTCTTTGTTTTTAGGTTTTTGTTGTAAGGTGGACTAAAATCTCATGTTCTTAATAGCCTCGTCAGATCGAGACCTTCATATGGATGTCATAAATTACGCCAAACCAGTTCGGAAATATTGTAGTCGTAAAGAAAAAGAAAAAGAAAAAAGAAACCGTCAACTCATAGTAGCAACAAACGTCTGCAATAGATTTCTTCTGTCTCTCGACTGCAACACTTGTAGCCAAATCACAATTCAAACGATAGTCCGTCGTAACAGTCCAACAGGCAACATAGAAACGACAAAATGGGGTCACAAATCCAACCTTCACTTCTCACCAACAAATAGCGTGTTCGTCCACCAAGCTTAGAAAATCTAATCCCCCCTACATAAGCGAAAAACAACGGCTTTTGTTCACCGAGAGATCTTTCTGATTGGTCAGACCATTCAGGGGAGGGAAGAACATTAGCATAGTTTCTGGTCCTTAAAGTAGATTTTTGCTAAATACCTTTTGGTCATTTTTCTTCGGCAGATCGCACACAAAACACGAACTCTTTTTCGAGGTACTGATTATCTCTTTCACTACAAATTTGTAAACTGTCAGTTGGATACAACCGCATTCTAAGATCTATGGTTAAAAATGGCTTTGAGCGAGTGAAACCTGTGGGTTTAGACCAATATCATCCTCCTTTGAACATTGTAGACTGAAGCTTTCTTAACAAAGAACTGTACCAAATAAAAGAAGCCAAATAACTTAAGGAATATCAACAGTAGCAACTGCTAAAATGGATGTCACATGTTTGGAGAGAAAATAATGACATAATCAAGATGTTAAAATGCCACACTTGTTCAAATAAAATGCTCAAAAGGAAAGCCTCATCAATATTCGAAAGAACAGTAACAACTACTGGAATTAAAGATCGATTCTCTTGGAGAATCCTTTTGAGATACAGATTTTAAAAACATTAACCAACATCAGTAATGGCTACTCAGTCAATGGCAAATGTTTCTGTTGTAGTATACCTACGGACGATAATGGGTATCTCCCCATTCACATAAATACAGTAGTAAATACTGTATTTTGGTCTGCATTGGGAGATTCGTCTCCCGCTTTGCTGCTCAGACATTATGCCTCCGGTCAGAGAGAATCCCCAGACGAGGCTATGTCGAAGGGCAGAGTTTCATCTCGGAAAACAGTTAACCGATCGCGTTTTATACGGATCTAAGGTAAATTTTTAGCCGAGCCTACAGGCTCGGAAAGCCCACATTAAATTCGGCCTTGTGCCATATCTGACCACGTTGGGCGGTTGGAAGATATCCTGCAGTTGGAGATTCGTTTCCAGCTGTGCTGATTGAACTCTCTGACTCTGGGCAGAGAGGATTCCTAGACGAGGCTATGTCGAAGGTCAGAGTCTCGTGTTGGGAAATAGCTACCCGACCCCGTTTTATACGGGATCTACAGGGAATTTTTCGTCGAGTCTAAGGGTTAGGTACCTATATTAAATTCAGTCTTGTGCCATATCTGACAGCGAGGGGCGTTTGGTAGATATCCTGCAGTTGGAGATTCACTGTGGAATTCACTCGACTCAATTCTAGCAGTTGACTACTACTTCTCTGCGCGGCTGGTGAATCTTATATGTGTTGTTCTTGTCCTAAGTATCATCGTTCATTACCAACCTTCTTGTGATTATTCCATTCAGTAACCTTCCCTAGATTACAACAGTTTCCTTATAGGGAAACAGCGAATATTACCATGGCTATTTATAAACGATGCATTTTAAGGAAAGCATATGTTATAATAAATGGGAATAGTTCTGCTCGGAATAAAGAGTGACCGGATTAGAGGACTTATCTTTTGTTTTTCTCTTTTGCTTTACCATTATTGTTTTTGTCTGATTCCTTTTATGATTCCTTCTTAACATTATTGTTTCCTTTTCCCCCTTTTTTCCCATCAATGATTCTTTTGTTATTATTTCTCGTTTCACTTTGCCTTTGTTATTCTTCCTCTATCTTTCGCTGTTTTTTTTCCAATTTTTCTGCTGCAGAAGCCGCTGTCGCTGCGATTGGTCTCCTTTTGAGAAAAAAAAACAAGATGAAAATATGTTTACTCTTTCGAGTGAACGATTTCGTCATTTTTGGTTGATTTCAACGAAATATTAGCCCAAGTTGCTAACTTTCGACTGTCGAATGGCGCCGGTTGACTAATGGCTTCCCCCACCCCTTATAACTCAATTTTCTAAATCAAATAACACTAATCAAAAATAAGTTTGTTTGCTCTGAGACTCTCCCAAAAGACCTGACAGTCATTTAACTCAGACTGGCTTATAAAATTGGCTTAAAGGAAAAAAAAAAGATGGCTGATTTAAACTGAACTGTACTTTTTAACAGCTGCGAAATGATTTAGTAATTCGCAGATACAGCTTTTATCTTCAGAAATATTATTATAATTAATATTTTATTCTTAATTGCGAAAGAAGATTAAAATCTGATTTGTTTTTTTATGGTTTGTCAAACTTTTACAGGTTATTTAAAACCATAAAATATTTTTAGCTTGTAAGAAGTTTTTGTTGATAATAATGATTTACTGATACAAGACCTACTAATTAAGTCATAAATTAGGTGGGAAGAGATGTGGATTCGTACATTTGCTAAGAGTGCGTAATTGAATATAACAAACCCGACCGATATTGGAATTCCGCTCTCAGATTTCCAAATCGGAGCCGTTATCCATTAAAGCACCAGCATATCCAAAGCTTACAAGCACGTGGTATTTCCAAATGGTCACTTATCCAGGTACTAACCAGGCTCGACGTTGCTTAATTTCGCATTTCGTACGAGAACAGGTTTTTCAATATAAGCATTCAAAAGTGGAAATAGAACAAAAGAATTTAAGTTCAGATAATAACAGTACTTGGTTGATCTTCTTTAGCGGCATATCAACATTTCTATGGGTTATTCAATGCAGTAATCTATTGTTTTAATTTCGAACACAATTGTATGCCTTCAACTACAAATTATATGTATTAGTTATTTTGTTAAAAAATGTATTGTCGGTCATTTTTATAAAAAATGTGCTGCTGATATTTTTACTATAAATATGTATTTTTATACTTTCTGGGAGGTTTTTTTTTTTGGTGGGGGCGGGTTTGGGGGTTGGGGGATATCATTATTTGCCCATAGGTGGGAACCTAACAGATGCTACTACTCAGGACATGGGTGGAAACGGGAAGCAACAAAAATTAAGAGGTGGTGCCACGTTCGTCAAAACGTGCAATCTCCCGATTAGACGCCTTGCTGCCGGATGTATTATAGTATATCGTCATCCCCAAAACTAAGAGAACATCAGTAGATGCGTATATATATATATATATATATATATATATATAATGGATTTTTCCACCATTTTCTGCGTATGAGTATCCAGTAGCAGCTCAGTTCTTTCTTCGAATATATATATATATATATATATATATATATATATATATATATATATATATATATGAATTGAACATAGAATTCAACACTTAGAGGCGACAGTCTGCTTCATACTAGAAGCAATCCTCAGGCCACGAATGCTGCTATTTTTCTCGGCTATTTATATATATACGGGTCAGTGGTGCATTGTGTGTAGTCTATTTTGGCGGTTATTTTACCGGAAGTCGTTTATTTGTTTATTTATTTATTTGGGTTAAATTATTTTGCATGTTTTTATTCATTTTTATTTTTTATTTTTTATTTCTTATTTCTTATCTTATATATTTATTTATTTGTTTGTTTTTTAATCGGTGTTTTTATTAACGTAGTAAAAATTTGTTTATATCGATTATTTAATAGATTTGGTTGGGTGTTGATTGTTGTATGTTGTTCTAACTATTATTTTGGCGGGAACAATTTTTAATTTGTTTATTACTTCATGTATTTATTTGGATTGATTATCTTTATTTGTTATTTCTAACGGTTAGTTTATCGGGATTAGTTTATTTATTTATTTGGATGAATTTAGGTCAATTTATTTTACTTATTATTATTTATTTGTTATACTGTATATTTTCTCTTTTCGGTTTTCGATTCTTAAGTAACGTAGTATTTTTTATAGTTATATAATAGTTATAGGTATTTTTTTCGTCCGATGTTTTGGTTTGTTTTTTATAGTCTAACTAATATTTTGGTCATGATGGTTTGCTAATTTGTTTATTATTTACTTTATTTATTTGGGTTCATTGTTTATTTTTATTATTCCATTTCGTCTATTCTAACATGTATGATTTGGTAATTTATTTGGGTTAATTAATTTTGCTTATTTTATTGTTATTTTGTTTATTTATTTTCATTTTATTTTATTTTTTCCGTTTTCGATATTTAAGTAACGTAGTAAAAATTTCTTTTCATGTCTGCATTTTGAGATGAGCTCGGATCGTTTATTTAATAATTTATTTTGGTCTGGAAACGTAATGATAGCTATTTTTCCTCGAAGCAAAGTTTACAAGTTTTGGATTGGTGTTGTAGGCTGATGATCTTTACCTTATTTCCCAAGATATTTTTGGTGTGATGTGCGTTTTGTTTTAATTTCCCAGATATACTTAGAAAGCATTGTGCTGTTCGCATATTTACTATTTGTGAAAGATGAAATTGTGTGTATAATTTTCTGTGGTGCTATTTTATTATTTATGCCATGTTCTCGGTTCAACTGTAGCTGATTTTTACTGTGTTTTTGTTGAATATTTTGTATAGGGTGCGTGATTCTTACACAAACACTTCCCGGATTCAAGCACCCTACACAAAATATGAAAAAAAAGCACAGAAAAAATCAGCTACAGTTGCACCGAGAACATGGCACAAATAATAAAAAAGCACAACGGGAAAATTATCAACACCCACACGAACAAATTAAACCCACGTGCAACTGCAGAATAAAGAAAGAATGTCCCTTAAACGGTAACAGTTTACAAAACAATGTAATATACCAAGCCACGATAAAATCCCCAGGAAATTAAGAAAAATTATACACAGGAGTAACTGAAGGAGCCTGGAAACAAAGAAATTATACACAGAAAAAAATCTTTCACAAATAGAAAATATTGGATTGCTTGTGGTAAAATAATAACAAAAGAGGAAAAATAGTGAAAAAATGATTATTTCGTACTCAGTAAGACATTACAACATATTGGCTTTATTGCCTTCTTTTGGTAAAATAACACAAAAAAGGAGAAATAGTGAAAAAATGTTTCTTTCGTACTCAGTAAGACATTGCTTCTTACTGACTTCATTGCCTTCCTTGTGATAAAATGATGAAAAAAAGAAAAATAGGGCAAAAATATTTCTTTCATACTCAGTAAGACATTACTTCTTATTGGCTTTATTGCATTGCTTTGCAAAATAAAAACAAAAAAAGGAGAAATAGATAAAAAAAAAAGTTTCTTTCATAGTCAGTAGGACATTACTTCGTATAGGCTTTATTCCCTTGCTTTGGTAAAATAACAACAAAAAAAGAAGAAATAGTGAAAAATTGTTTACTTTCGTACTCAGTAAGACATTACTTAGTACTGGCTTTATTGCTTGTTTTGGTAAAATAACAACAAAATGTAGAAATAGTGAAAAAACATTTCTTTCGTACTCCGTAAGACATTATTTCGTATTGGCTTTATTGCCTTGCTTTGTTTAAATTACAAAAAAAAGGAGAAATAGTGAAAAAATATTTCTTTCGTACTCGGTAAGACATTACTACTTATTGGCTTTATTGCTTGCTTTAGTAAAATAACAACAAAATGTAGAAATAGTGAAAAAATATTTCTTTCGTACTCAATAAAACATTACTTAGTATTTGTTTTCTTGCCTTGCTTTGGTAAAATAACAAAAAAAAAGGAGAAATATTGAAAAAAATGTTTCTTTCGTACTCATTAAGACATTACTTCGTATAGGCTTTTATTGCCATACTTTCATAAAATAACAACAAATAAAGGAGATATAGTGAAAAAAAATGGGTCTTTCGAACTCAGCAAGTCATTATTTCGTATTGGCTTTATTGCCTTCCTTTGGTAAAATAACAAGAAAAATAGGAGAAATAGTGAAAAGATTTTACTTTCGTACTCAGTAAGGCATTACTTCTTATTGGATTTATTCCCTTGCTTTGGTAAAATAACAGCAAAAAAGGAAAAATAGTGAAATAATGTTTCTTTCGTACTCAGTAAGATATTACTTATTATTGGCTTTATTGCCTTGCTTTGTAAAATAAAAACAAAAAAGGAGAAATAGTGAAATAATTTCTCTTTCGTACTCCGTAAGATATTACATATTACCTTGCTTTGGTAAAATAACAACAAGAAAAAGGAGAAATACTGAAAAAATGTTTCTTTCGTACTCAGTAAGACATTACTTCGTATAGGCTTTATTGCCTTGCTTGGTAAAATAACAACAAAAAATGGTGAAATAGTGAAAAATGTGTCGTTCGTACTCAGCAAGACATTATTTCTTATTGGCTTTATTGCCTTGCTTTGGTAAAATAACAATAAAAAAGGATAAATAGTGGAAAAATGTTTCTTTCGTGCTCAGTAAGTTATTACTTCTTATTGACTTTATTGCCTTGCTTTGGTAAAATAACAACAAAATGTAGAAATAGTGAAAAATATTTCTTTCGTACTCAATAAGACATTAATTAGTATTGGCTTTATTGCTTTGCTTTGGTAAAATAAGAAAAAAAAAGGAGAAATATTGAAAAAATATTTATTTCGAACTCAGTAAGACATTACTTTGTATAGGTTTTATTGCATTGATATCATAAAATAACAACAAATAAAGAAGAAATAGTGTAAAAATGGGTCTTCCGAACTCAGCAAACAATATTTCGTATTGGCTTTATTGCCTTCCTTTGGTAAAATAACAACAAAAAAAGGTGAAATAGTGAAAAAATTTTACTTTGTACTCAGTAAGGCATTACTTCGTATTGGCATTATTGCTTGCTTTGGTAAAATAACAACGAAATGTAGAAATATTGAAAAAATATTTCTTTCGTTTTCAATAAGACATTACTTAGTATTGGCTTTATTGCCTTGCTTTCGGAAAATAAGAACAAAGAAAGGATAAATAATGGAAGAATATTTCTTTCGTACCCAGTAAGCAAGTGCTTGTTATTGGCTTTATGGCCTTGCTTTGGTAAAATAATAACAAAAAAAGAAGTAATTTTGAAAAAATGTTTATTTCATACACAATAAGACATTGCTTCTTATTGGCTTCATTGCCTTGCTTGGGAAAAATAAAAAAAAAATGATAAATAGTGAAAAATATTTCTTTCGTACTCAGTAAGACATTACTTCTTATTGGTGTGTTGCCTTGCTTTGGTAAAATAACAACAAAAAAGGTGTTGTGTCGTGTATCTTGCTAAGTAAGCGTTGGTGTCCGTTTATCATATGAGCTACCTGCTCATATGCAAATTATACTAATTTGCATATCACTACATCTCCCTATAACGAAGGGGCCTTATGCCGCGAGTACTTCTTGTACTTCTTCTTGTGCCCTCCGGAACATCTTCCTTTATCTCTCTCCTTTCCCTTGGAGATCTAGATCTATCACGTCTTTCCCTATAATCGAACTGTTCCTGTTGCATACTCTGGTCTTTCTCTTCTAACTTGTCCCATTCTACTTCTTCCTCTTCTAACTCATCCTTCTCTACTTCTTCCTCCGCAGTTTCATTCTGCATTAACTCTTCTGTTACGTCAATAATGGGCATCTCGGAAGGCATTTCCTCATCCGATTCTTCTCCTTGGGATCTTATTTGGTCAGCATGAGCTAGAACACTGTTCCCATTTTCTTTATTTAATATTGCAGTATTATGTCCTTTCTGCATAATAAATTCGGCTGACTCGGGTTGCATATTCCTATTTCTTTTGTACCACATCTTTTGATTTGTGGCATATGACATAGTCAAAGAGGACCTTAATTGTCTGCCCGTTAAGGCAGATGGACTTTCCGGCCTGCCTGCATGTGGAATTGTTCTGTAACTTAATAATAGTCTTGGTAGGAAAGCATCGATTTCCTCCTTCTGTTGCAAGCATGCTTTTATGCCCTTCTTTACCGTCTGGACCATCCTTTCCGCTGTCCCATTACTTTGAGGGTGGTAGGGAGGGGTCTTGTAAGGTCTACATCCTATTTTTCTTAGCCATTCATGCAAATCAGCATCCACAAATTCTGGTGCGTTATCAGTCACCAATGTTCTCGGTGTTCCATTCCTCAAAAATATTACTCTTAATATTTGTTTTACGGTGGTACTTTTTTTATCAGGTACTCTCACCACTTCAGGCCAACCTGAATATGCGTCTACTAATATTAATAATAGTCCTATCCCATTGACATAGGCATGGTCCATGTGTACTCTGCTACATGGTTCTACTTCTCGGGGCCATACATGTATTTTCTTTTGCTTAAAATTCCTGAGTTCTGTGCGTTTTTTGCATCTTTTTACGTAGTCTTCTACGTCTCTTGAGTACCCCGGCCACCACGCTTCCAATTTTAATCTTCTTTGCGTAGCTGCCACTCCACAATGTACGTCATCGTGTACACTTTTTATAACCTGCCTCCTCTGTGTTTCTGGGGGAACTACCAAGTCTCCATCACATATTATCCCGTTTTCTATAGTCATTTATGTCTGATTTCTTTGAATGGTCTTTCAGCCATTGAACAATTTCCCCAGCGATTCTGTTTTATCCTCGACATTATTCTATTTAACACTGGGTCATTTGTAGTTTCAGTAGCCATTTTATCTACAGATATTACATCGGTTTCTACAAGGTGCAAGAATGTGTCTTCAAATTCCTCGTCGTTTTTGTCCTTCTCCTCTCTATAAAACCTCAATCTAGATAAGGCATTAATGTGCGGTATTGTATTCCCTTTAACATATTCAATGTCAAAGTCGAACGCCATCAGTCTAATCGCCCAACGTAATATTCTGGACGTTGTAACTTTCGGTAGCTCTTTTCTTGGGTTGAAAATAATTTCCAGTGGTCTGTGATCACTTTTTCAACAAGAATTTTTTCCCCATCAAGAACTGTCTTGCTCTATCCGTTGTCCACACTATGGCTAGTGCCCCCCTTTCTATATTCGAATAATTGTGTTCAGTCGTTGTTAATCTCCTCGATAAGTACATTATGGGATGCCCATCTTGTGACAAAATACCAGATATGGACTGCTCACTAGCGTCAGTAGTTAGAGTTATGTCCTTCTTAGGGTCAAAAATTTGTACTATTGGCTTTTTTGCCAGAATCTGTTTTAAGTTTTCAAAGGCTTATCTGTTGGTGTTCTAACCAAATGAATTCCCCATTTTTTTTTTCTTAACTTAGCAAATGGTTCTGTCAGCTCATTATATTTTGATACATATTTTCTATAAAAATTTACCAAACCTAAGAAGGACTCCAACTTTTTTAATTTTCGGTGTAGCAACTTTTAGAATTTTCTCTATTAGTACTTTATCTTGAGAGATCCCTTCCTTTGATATTGAGTAACCCAAAAATGATATTTCATTACTCTTGGTTACACACGTTTTTGTATTTATTGTCATACCAGCGTTCAGTATATTTTCAGTTCTTTTCTTTAAATCATCTTCATTTAAATCTCCAACACATATATCGTCTTGATAACAGATGGTATTTTCAACGTTTCCTATTACTTTTTCAACTGAAAAATTGCACTTGCCGTTTTTATGCCATACGGCATTCTTTTCCACCTTAACAGGCCTATAGGTGTGTTTATGGTCGTCACTTCTTTAAAATTTTTATTTATCGGTATTTGGTGGTAAGCTGATTTTAGGTCTATCTTCGAAAATACTTTCATTCCAGCAAGTTTATGTAAAGCTACTTCCACATTCGGAATAGGGTACGAGTCAGCACAAACTTTATGGTTCACCCCTATTTTATAATCTCCACAAATTCTCAAGTCGCCATCTTTTTTTTTCAATACCACAATGGGTGATGCCTATTTACTTCCTCCTGGAGGGGCAGATTCTAATAAGTCTTCCTTTATTAGCTTTCGCAATTTAGCTATTACCAACAGTAATAAATGCCCTGGTATTTTTCTCGCTTCGTAGTAGGAGGGGGAAACATTTTCTTTTAATTTCAGGCTAGCTTCATAATTTTTTAATTTTCCTGTTTTTTCCATTTCTATCTCATTAATCAACTTCGTTGAATTTATTTTTAACACGTCATTCCCCAGTAGTCCATGCGTTTTTCGGCAATTTGTAACTATAATGGGTACTATTTCATATTTTTCTTTTAGTTCTATTGAACCTTCAAAGTAACCTATAATTGCTATAATCGAGCCATCAAACTGACGTAATTGTACGTTGGTTTTTTTTAAAAACGGTTTTCCCATTTTTTCCCCACAAATTTCTGGGTGCTATCGTGACCTCACTACCTGTGTCGATTTGCATTTCGACAATACAGTCGTTGATTTTCACTTTTATTTTTCTATCTCCGTTCTTAGATCCAGTATTTTGTATATTATCCTTTTTTACATTAAAAATCTGTCTATTTTCATCCTCTACTCTTTCCACATTTTTCGTTTTACATACTTCTTTGAAGTGATTTTTTTTAAACACTTTGAACATGTTTTTCCAAAGGCTGGGCATTTTTCTTTTTTCATTTCATGAATTTTTCCACAGTACGCACAATTTTTTCTTTTTGTTTGTACCGTATATGTTTCAGCCATTATTTCTTCGTAGGATTTATTTTTATTTTGGTTGTAGGTATGTATTAATTCCTGCTGTTGTATAAATTCTATACACATATTCAAAGGCATGTTTGTAAGTTGTAACTGTTCCATTAACTTATATCTATGTGCTGAATTATGCATACTTTCAATTAATCTTAGTTGGATTAATTCTTCTTCCGTTGCCTGCTCTCCTGTTCCTAGTTTTTCGAATTAACAGTATTTACTCGCACTTCTTAACCGGTGTAAATATTTTACTATTGGTTCATCCACTTCCTGCTTCATTGCCATAAACTTGGTCCTTTCTGCAATCACCAGTCTTTTCTTTGGCCTCATGTTTCCCTTAATAACCTGACTTATTTCTTCGAAAGTCATTTCTTCTAGTTCTCGAGGGTAAACCATTGTAGCAACCTTCATAATTGCTTCACAACCAGCGGTAGCCATAAACAAGTCGGTGATTTCATTTTCCCCTCCTCTGTTTTTGTTGTCTTTCAACTTTTTGCATCTTGCATTAGCAGCAAAGCAACGAATCTACGTATTCTGGGTCTACAAGGACCAGAGAGTATCCTATCGGCGACGCCATTGTTGTGTCGTGTATCTTGCTAAGTAAGCGTTCGGTATTTATCAATCCACCCACGAGGACCGAATGTGGCACAAGGCCGGTTTAATATGGGTCTCTCCGAGCCCGTAGACTCGGCCAAAAATATAGCTTTTGAACCCGCCTAGACGGGTTCAGGCGCTGTCTACCTCCCCGAACGAAACATTGCCCTTCGGCAAAGCTTCGTTCGAGTTCCTCTCTGCATTAGCAGAGAGTTCGACAGAACGCCGACTCGGAAGCTCACAAAGGTAGCGTACTACACTTTGACCTAGTGACCGGGCCGCTAAGTAAGCGTTCGGTATTTATCAATCCACCCACGTGGACAGAATGTGGCACAAATAGTGTTACTTTCGTACTCAGTAAGACATTGCTTCTTATTGGCTTTATTGCATTGCTTTGGTAAAATAAAAAAAAGGAAAAATAGTGAAATATTGTTTCTTTCGTAGTCAGTAAGACATTAAATATTATCGGCTTTATTGCATTGCTTTAGTTAAATGAAAAAAAAATAGGAAAAATAGTGAAATAATGTTAATTTCCTTCTCAGTAAGACATTACTTATTATTGGCTTTATTGCCTTGCTTTGGTAAAATAACAACAAAAACGGAGCAATAGTGAAATAATTTTACTTTCTTACTAAGTAAGACATTACTTCTTATTGGCTTCATTGCATTGCTTTGGTAAAATAACAACAAAAAAAGGAGAAACAGTGAAATAATATTAGTTTGGTAGTCAGTAAGACACACTTCTTATTGGCTTTATAGCATTGCTTTGGGAAAAAGACAACAAACAAGGAAAATTAGTGAAATAATGTTACTTTCGTACTCAGGAAGACATTACTTCTTATTGGCTTTATTTCCTTCCTTTGGTAAGATAACAACAAAAAACGGAGAAATAGTAAAAAAAATTTTTCTTTCGTACTCAGTATGCCATTGCTTCGTAGTGGATTTATTGCCTTGCTTTGATAAAATAATAACAAAAAAAGTAGAATTATTGAAAAAATGTTTCTTTCATACTCAGTAAGCCATTGCTTCGTAGTGGATTTATTGACTTCCTTTGGTATAATAATATCAAAAAAGGAAAATAGAGAAAAAATGTATCTTTATTACTCAGTAAGCCATTTCTTCTTATTGGCTTTATTGCCTTGCTTTGTTGAAATAATAACAAAAATTGAATAATAGTGAAAAAATGTTTCTTTCGTACTCAGTAAGTTATTGCTTCTTATTTGCTCTATTGCCTTACTTTGGTAAAATACTAACAAATATGAAATATATTGAAAAGCTGTTTCTTTCGTACTCAGTAATCCATTGCTTCTTATTGGCTTTATTGCCTTGCTTTGGTAAAATAATAACAAAAATTAAAAATAATGAAACATTTTTCTTTCGTACTCAGTAAGCCATTGTTTCTTAGTGGCTTTATTGCCTTGCTTTCGTAAAATAATAAAAATTAGTAAACATTGAAAATTATTTCTTTCGTACTGATTAAGGCATTGCATCCTAGTGGCTTGCTTTGGTATAATAATAAGAAAAAATAAGAAGAAGAAAAAATAAATATATTGAAAAAAATGTTTCTTTCGTACTCTAAGCCATTGCTTCTTACTGGCTTCATTGTCTTGCTTGTGATAAGATAATACTAAAATTGAAAAATAGTGAAAAAATGTTTCTTTCGTACCCAGTAAGCCATTGCTTCTTAGTGGCTTTATTGTCTTCCTTTGCTAAGTTATAATAACAAAAAAGGAAAAATGGAGAAAAAATTTATCTTTAGTACTCAGTAAGCCATTGCTTCTTACTAGCTTTATTGCCTTCTTTGTTAAAATAATAACAAAAAAGGAGAAATATTGAAAAAAATTTTCTTTCGTACTCAGGAAGCCATTGGTTCTTAGTGGCTTTATTGCCTTGCTTGTAGTGGAATAATGAATTTTTTTTTCTTTTACGAACTAGGCCAGCTTCTATTATATCGGTATAGTCTACTTATTTCATATCTCTAGAGTATTCAGTGAGAATGTAATTAACGACACAGCCACGTCTCACCAGAGACTCGTATATCAGTAATTGTTTACTGCTGTAAACAATAAGACGTTTGTAGATTTTCTACGTCCCACGAGTATCTGAAGTAGACGCATATTTTTATCAAAATCTGACCTTCAAAGTCATCTCGCGACCTACAGAGTCAACATCAGCGTGGGTTCAAATGTGACACGTCCTTAGATTTCATTTAGTTCACGTAAGTGACAAGCTGTACAAGATCTTTCATCAGGTATATATTTGCAACATATTTCAAAATAAAATTTGGTTGCTTCCTAAAGACCAGTTTTTCTTGTGTTTTTACTAAATGCAGTTAATGTAAACATTAATTATCAATATTAACATAATAACATAAATATCGACATTATTTGAGCCCTTTGAACTGGTGTAAGGGTTAAGCATGTTTGTCTTACTAGACAAATTACGGGTGTTGTGAGTTCGATCCTCACTGGGTGCCCCCATCATTTCGGCCTTTTCTCAAACCTAAGCTCCGTTTAGCATGTGACTATATAAACATTAATTTAATAAAGAATTAATACTACTACTACTAATAATAATACATGACATCATTGGTATTTCGTAGGTGGCAGCGCTTCTCGGAATAGCATCTATGCTAAGGAAAGTATTGTGTGTCTGAGTTCCGAATAGGAGCTGAGATGTGACCATCTTCAGCCGACCAAATCATTTAAGGGTCGGAGAGAGTTTCAAAATCATAACCACCATAAAAAATTTAGATCTTAACCGATCTGAAAAACCAAGTTGGTAGAAAATCCTTTACACAGCCGATACAAATAGGGGGGGGGATAAAAAAAAGCAACAGGAATACTGAGAATGGGGAGAAAAGCAAGTATACAGGAATTTTAAAAACAAACTAAATGAATTGCAGATGAAATAACATGGGCATTGTTGCGAAGAGGGTATCTGTAGAGAGTAAGTAAAAAATTATTAATCGGATACCCAAAAAACTGCTATACAAACAAATTATGTAAACATTATAATCGACAAGAGACAAAAAAATAGCAAATGTTAGGTTTGTGGAAACAAAGATGAGATTGTCAATCACCCAATTAGAAAATATCAGCGAATATTGGACCAGAAAGTTTGAAACGAACGGTAAATGACTGATTTATATTCTTAAGTCACGAGAGGTGACCTGAAGATAAACCTCTTACTAACAACCAACCATCATAAGCTGTGAGGAAGAAAATAATAATAGTAACTGGGGATACCATACGAACTTGGAGTCATTCAAAAATCGACTTTTGGGGAAACTGTTGCCTGTCTAAGGTCCTTCTTGTGACTTGACAGATGGAAATATACCCGGTTTATTCAAAACATATTATTATTATTATTATTATTATTAAGTATTTCCAGATATCTTTCTTCATTGCAGGATACTTGGTGACAACTGACATCATTGGATATGCAGGTGGTAGCTCTGCTTGGAACAGCTCATATGCTAAGGAAAGTGTTGTGTCACTAAGCTGCGAATAAGAACTGAGAAATTGCCATTATCACCCGACCGAAATATTTAAGAAGAATAATAGCAATAGTAATAATAATGATAAACGTAAAAAAGAAAGCAAAGGCAAATACAATGTACAACATGCAGAAACAATGGCAAGATAAGCTTCTTCATGACTAATACTCCTGCTGGTGCCAAACAAGTTGATGTAAACAAACCCCCGTACCTATCAGTCTTTACGTTGTTCAGGGTTAAAAGCTGAAATCGAATGTTTCATTCTTACTTCACAGGACCAACCCTTGCTAAGTAGAAATTACCAAGCACACAAGCGAGATGTATTAACGCGAAATGCAGATTCTGTGATAAATATCCAGAAATAATTGTCCATTTTGTATCAGGTTGCAGGATGTTGACACCCACTGAATATAAAACCCGGCATGACAGAGTGGGCCAATATCTGTATTGGAAAAATATGCAACTTCCACGGGAAGGAAACTGTAAGGAACTGGTATGAATATCAGAAATACACGGTTACAGAGTTAGGACTTCTAGCAAATTTTATGGCACAGATAGAACAATCAAATCGCCCAGACATCGTGATCATAGGCCACAAAAACACAATGTGCTTTCTTATTGACGTTGCAGTCCCGGCAGATTGTAATGTATCTTTGAAGATCTTCAAAACACTATCAAAATACAAAAATGTGGTACTTGAGGGCATCAATAATTCCTAGTATATTTGGAGCCCTCGGATTGATTGGAAAAGGGTCCAATAAAATGATAGAATGATTGACTGGGATTCCTGCCTTAAAGAAATACAAAAAAAAAATAATTGCACTCCCAAGCACAGCACACACCTTATGAAGTGCTTTATCTATCTAAATCGGATTGGTTGTAAAAGATTCCAATAGACTCATTGAAGGGATTCCTGGAAGCCCATGCCTTAAAGAAATACAAGAAAATATTCTCACGAGTAAAGTCCACACCTCACGAAAGGCTTTATCTATGCAAAATATGTCTTTTTTGTTTGTTTTTTGGGTTTTTTTTTTTTAATTGGTTAGTGAAAAATGTCATGATGCCATCTCTAACCTTAGGTCTCTGGTCGGGACGCGGAAAGAAATGTGTACACACCAGAAATCAAAGGAATAATAATAATAATAATAATAATAATAATAATAATAATAATAATAATAATAATAATGTTTCACATGGCTTCTTCTGATCTTAACATATTGGAGCTGTTAACATATTTTTTCTTAGTGAATTAAGAAGGGTTACATTAAATATTCTGGCCAGTAGCACAGATTTCCTGTCAGTGACTTCACCTTAATCAGTTGCCAATGTTCCTTATGAATGATGTACAGTGTATATCTGTTTATGAGCGGGAGTAATGAGTGAGTAAAATAGCAAATAGTATAAATGTGTTTGAGGTTATAACTAATGATAGTACTCCTCATCTGAATTTTGTTATTTTTTTAATGCAAATTTTTTTTTTAAATATCTTTGCGAAAAATAGCTACATAAGATACGCGGGTGTTACTACGTTGATGACAGATTCAAAAAAGTAATAACACTTAAACAAGTTACTAATGGAAAGCTAGAAGAAAAGACTAACTATTAAGTATAAGAAAACAGAATAAATGGTCATTAGCAAAAGAGACATTCCAAAGTGTAACGTATTGGAGACGTCGAAATAAAGCAAGAACATAAATTTAATGTGGGAATAGAATTTGAGAGTGTGACTCAGAAATACAAAGGCGCAGTTAAAATAGCCAAAGATGTCTGTAAAAAACTAAGCAAAGTATTAGGATATAGAAAAATATTGCCATAAAAACAGAAGAAATCTTGAATTCTAAGATCTAAACTCTTATATGGCAATGAATGCTGGATAATTTCCTCTCGAATGAAAAGAAACTTGAAGTGACAGTGACGCGGTACAACTTTAAAATACCTCAGGACAGAACATGTGAACAATGAGGAAGTTTTCAGGAAACTAGGAAGAAGAAGAAGGAAACTTTTACTTATAACCAGAAAGAGACAGATGAAACTACTGAGGCACATAATGTGGAAAGAGGGATTGGTGAATTTAACACTCATTGGACATAGAAAGTTGGGGAAAAAACGATTAACATACTTAACGAATTCTTGTGAGCGGCTGGCCGAAGATGAACAACGTGAAAAGAGTAAAAAAATACTTAGAGTAGAGTACACGATAAAATGTGGCTAGACATCATCACCGATGTTCTAAAAAAACGGCACATAAAAGCTTAATTATCGAAAGATAATCAGTATTAGAAAGGCTGTCTTGTATCAATCTTCCAAATGATGAAAAATTGTTTATCTTAAAATTCAACATTCGAGATCACAGTTTCTTCCTTTTTTACCAGGAATCGATAACTGACCGCTGATACCATTGAAATATCTGAAAATATCTTAGCCACAATAGGCGGTTATTAATCTAAGTGTTGTTCGATAACCTTGCCAGAAGAAATGATTAAAAATTGCATTTGAATGCAAAAGACGGGGAATCAGAAAGGATTTGTCATCGTCGACGTCGATAAGTGGTAATTAACGATCGACAATCAATACGTAATCATTTTTTTTTTTCGACAAGTTCTGGTCCATACATTTGGGCCGTTCAAAATGAACAATTTCTTAATTTTAAACTAATCAATACTGCACTGGTGTCCACTGTTCTCAAAGAAGTCAACGTTTGTTTACTGTAAGAGAAGATTGCAAGACATGTAATTAGAAATGAACGTAGATCGGTCATAATCATCTTAAAATATGGCGTTCATATGTGCCAATATTAACATTTAATTCATCTTTTATGCATTTTCCTTCCATTATTTTATTATTAGTCTTCTTCTTCGTCTTTTTCTTTTTCTTCTTCTACGTTCAAGTGCCGTGACCCTTCAGGACATTGGCGATCATGCTCTCCACAATTTCTTGTCTTTTGTAGTGCTTCATAAATGTTGCCTTTTTGTTATCTCTCCTAAACCTTGCTCCGCCATCCGTTTATTGAATCTCGCTAAGTAGGGATTGCATTGTTTTCCTCTGTGCCTCTTGTTTTCAGTCTTTCCAGTGAGTATCAAAATTTCAAAGTCTTTTTCCGCATGATGTGCCGTTCAAATTTCAACTGCCTCTTCCTGATGTTAAGTCTTCGTCGATGCTCGCATGTTCAGTCGATAGTATCCTCAAGTGCCTTCTGTACAACCACATTTAGATTGCTTCTTCATCTGTGAGCAGATTATTCTCATTTTCACAATTTTTATGATAATTCCGTAATAATAATAATAAGCAGGCCATTATTTAAAGAAGTAAGAGGATACAAATTATAAAATTTTTGAACATTTAACTGAAGCAGATGTTAAACACTCTTTCTTTCACTCTTTTTTTCACTGAAACCAAACAGCGTCTCTAATATGTCTTTTCCGTATTGTGATCAAGAAGGAATAGTTCATTATTTATGAGGTATTAGCAGGACGTGACGTACATGCTAACAGAGGAACAAGGGAAATTATAATATAATTTTAATAAAATCAATAATCTTTTAGATTACTTCATATATCTATCTTAATTCATGTATTTAGCAAATAAGGAATATTTTAAAAGTAAATGGTGATGATAAATTTGAAACTAATTTATTAAAATATTACTTATTCCAATAATAAATTATATTATGTCTTTTTATTTTCTTCAGATTTATTACATTAAAACATTATCTACTTTCTCTGACAGTTTTTTTTTTTGCTTCCTGCAACAAATGCGTTGGCGACGTGAATAGCAAATATTTGAGCTTGAAAGGAAAAATATTACATAAGCGCCCAAAATATTTACTTTTGTTAATTCTCTGTAGTGACTCAGGTCATGTCATTTAGATATTTACAAACGTTTTGACAAAGTGAGTTAAAGCAAACAGTAAAGAAATACTAACACGTTCCTACTGTCACTTTAATTTTCTCTCTCTCTCTACATACATACCTAGATACATACATACGTACATATATACATACATACGTACATATATATATATATATATATATATATATATATATATTATATATATATATATATATATTATAAATATATATAATTGGATGACAAAAAGGTTTTGTACATTTTTTTATTGAGTTGGCATGTAAGAGCACAAAAAAGCTTTTGAAAGAATAACTAAATTTTAGGTTACTTCCTGTAAACCTCGTCAGTCTTTGATACTCAATATCTATCTATATGGCAGTCTGTCTTCATATATATATATATATATATATATATATATATATATATATATATATATATATATATATATATATATATATATATATATAGTAGGCTGATGAAAGCAATTCGAGTGATAAAAACCACAAAAATAATTTTTGCAAATAAGAGATAATATTTCTTGTATATTAGATAGCCGTTTAACCAAATGGAAGCATGATGAGAAAAGATGTGAATAATCGGGATTTTCGGACAAGCATGCGTCCTTTTCCAACTATAAATAAAAAAAATGATTATGTTGAGTGCGATTCGCATGTGTTATATTACTTATAAAATCTAGTTGTTTTGGGCTATTTTGAACAGCCTTTCTCATCATGTTACTATTTGACCAAAAGGTCTACTAATATACAATAAATTTTATTATTATTGTTTTTTTCTCTGATAGATAGATAGATAGATAGATAGATAGATTATTCTTCTATCAGTATAAGAAACCTTAAACTAAATTCTCTCTCTCTCTTTCTCTCTCTCTCTCTTTTTCTCTGTGTATATGTGTTTTTCTCTGTCAAAGCAAAATAAAAAAATATATATATAAATATTATATATAAATGTTATAAACTTCCATTCACAGTCTGACGCAATAAGCGCCTTGATTTATGATTAGAAAATATTTTAGACTGTTTCGGTTAAATTTAGTTATCGTCTTATATCGCCTCCACTCTCACCGGAGATGTTTGCGCCGGGGAGGATCGTTTGCCGAACTGCTCAACTCGTAATAACATTTTGTCGATTTGTTGTCAGATTAGCAGACTAGGGCCTTTCTACGACTGTCTGCTTTCAGCCGTGCTAGTATTCTTGGTTTAATCATTCATTTACAGCCGATATGCTCTTCAGTCTTCTTAGTACTGTCTGACAGACTAAGAAGAATTATTGTCAATATTAATATTTGTTTAAAATTTTATCCTCATTCTTGGTTATATCATTGCTTTACAGCCGATCTGCTCTTCAGCCTTCCTTGTATGAAATCCTATTACTATCAAAATGTTATTTTTTATCCCTTCTAGTTTTCTGTAGACTGACTAAAGTCTCTAATTTATGGCGATGTTTCTTTTCTGCTATTGAACCGCGGAATATATTTGCCAGAATATTAGAAAGCTGGATTTTGTTTATTATTTAATTTCGATATTTTAAAACTTTCAAGAGTATAGCCTCAAAATAATTTCCTTCTGATTTCTACCTCCATATTCCAATGATTAAAAAGGTGGGCAATCTCATCTTCCGTAATTATTTACATCGGCGATAGAAACAAATAATTGTTCATCTCCTTGTCAACCATGAAAGAAATCAATAATATGTATATATATATACATTATTTACATTATTCAAACTATTACATTCATCCTTGTCACCATAATTATTACAACGGCCGTTTCACGCTCCAGCCTTCTTCAGGTGGTTGGAATGTCGAACTGAACCATTTATTTCGCTCACTGGGTTACACTGTTCTAGTTCTACGTGCCATGTTTCATGGATATCAGTTATCAGTTATCTCCTATCTATTCCCCTCTCCAAGTTCTCCACAGCCTTAATCGGGTATTGAACTCACACACATTGGGTCCTGTCACTCGATGGAACCAATGCGTTTATCCACTGTTCCATGTGGAGGTAGGAACAATAATAATGTAAATAGTATACAGAATTATTAAATGATGAAAATGAGATCTTATAACTTCGGACAGCATTGTTAGATACCAAGCCTAAGCTTTGGTTGTAGAACAAGGGTATTGAACACACACTCTTTGTGTCCTGTCACTGGAACTAACCAATGCGTTTATCCACTATCCCCCGTGGAGGTAGGAACAATAATAATGTAAATAGTATACAGAATTATTAAATGATGAAAATGAGATCTTTTAACTTCGGACCGCATTGTTAGATACCAATCCTAAGCTTTGGTTGTAGAAAAAGTCTATTGAAATCACACACTTTGGGTCTTGTTACTGGATCTAAACAATGAGTTTATCCACTATCCCATGTGGAGCTAGGAAAAATAGTAATGTAAATAGTGTACAGAATTACTAAATTATCAAAATGAGATCCTTTAACTTCGGACAGCATTGTTAGATACCAAGCCTAAGTTTTGGTTTTAGAACAAGGGTATTGAAACCACACTCTTTGGTTTCTGTCACTGGATCTAACCAATGCGTTTATCCACTGTCCCATGTGGAGGTAGGAACAATAATAATGTAAATAGTATACAGAATTACTAAATGCTGAAAATGAGATCCTTTAACTTCGGACCGCATTGTTAGATACCAAACCTTAGCTTTGATTGTAGAACCCGGGTATTGAACTCACACTCTGTCACTGAATCTAAGTAATACCTTAAGGACACATGGCACATTTGATAAAGCCGTTAGTTAGAGCCAGTGACAGGACCCAAAGTGTGCGATTTCAATACCTAGTTAAGGCAGTGCAGAACTTTCAGCTGGGAATTAACTGGTGATAACTGATAACTGACATCCATTAAACATGGCACGTGGATCTTGAATAGTCTACCCCAGTGAGCGAAATGAACGGTTCAGTTCGTCATTCCAAGCACCTGAAGAAGGCCGGATCGTACCACGGCCGAAACGTTGTAATAAATATGGCGAAAAAGTTGAGCACAATAGTCCAAATAATGTAAATAGTGTACATGATAACTTATCGCAGAGATATCGTTATCCCTCTTCCCTATCTTCGTAATCTTCTCTTCTTACAACCTCTTCCTTCATTCATATCACAAATTTCATACAGAATAACAATTTTAATACTAACCCTCTACCTTGAGAGGCTCTTGGGCCTCGTATTGTGTGGACTTTAATATTAGAAAGAAAATAATGAATTTATATTTGCTACGCAGCTATATGCATTTAAATGATCATCGATGTTAAATTGTAAATGAATGCTAATGTCAGCGTGTAACAAAATCCATTTGGCATCTATTTTGAGCCTCGATAAGAATTATTTTTTATAATAACGAAAAAAAGGAATAAGGAAAGAAAGATTTATGTAAAATTTATGCCGACAGAAGATGCGAATAAAATCATGACAACCTTGATGGGAGATGAAGCAAGGAGTAACGAAAAAATTTGGAAGAAATTTACCAGTTGAGGATGACAGACGTTCGCGAAAGACATGAACATATAATTCCCTCTGTGTCTTAAGGTAGGAATAAATAACATAATTTTATTATTTTATGGTATGTCCATTCAGGACGTAGACGATTTACTGTATTCCCTATATGATAAGAGGCATTTCTTTTCTGAAAATGTCCTCAGAAATCACACTGCGTCTTAGTAGGACATATAATATAAACCGACAACTATCATTCCTATGTAATAATTACTGTATATACAACTGTTCTCATAGATTACACATTATCGGTATTGTAATATGAATAGGTAGAACATTGTATCGTTGAAAATCTAATTAATAATAACCAGATATTTATAATAAGTAAAACATTTAATGATTTGTTGTGGCAGAAATAAAAATGACAGTGGAGAGTCGGCAATTTAGACATGCAAGCACAGTTATTCCTTTATTATTCCCTCTACAAGCAAAAAAAGCGAGCACAGTGATTCCTTTATTATTCCCTCTACAAGCAAAAAAAGCGAGCACAGTGATTCCTTTATTATTCCCTCTACAAGCAAAAAAAGCGAGCACAGTGATTCCTTTATTATTCCCGCTCCAAGCAAAAAGAGCTAGCACAGTGATTCCTATATTATTCTCCCCTTCAAGCAAAAAAAGCTAGCACAGAGATTTTTAATAGTCCCCCTCCAAACAAAAAAAGCTAGTACAGTGATTCCTTTATTATTCCCCCTCCAAGCAAAAAAAGCTAGAACTGTGATTCCTTTAATATTCCTCCTCCAAGCAAAAAAAGCTAGAACAGTGATTCCTTTAGTATTCCCCATCCAAGCAAAAAAAGCTTACACAGTGATTCCTTTAATACTCCATCTCCAAGCAAAAAAAGCTAGCACAGTGATTCCTTTAATATTCCCCCTCCAAACAAAAAAAGCTAGAAAAGTGATTCCTTTAATATTCCCCCTCCAAGCAAAAAAAGCTAGAACAATGATTCCTTTAATCTTCCCCCTCCATTCAAAAAAGCTAGAACTGTGATTCCTTTAATATTCCCCCTCCAAGCAAAAAAAAAGCTAGCACAGTGATTCGTTGAATATCCCCACTCCAAGCAAAAAAAAGCTAGCACAGTGATTCCTTTAATATTCCACCTCCAAGCAAAAAAAGCTGGAGCAGAGATTCATTTAGTATTCCCCCTCCAAGCAGAAAAAGCTAGCACAATAATTCCTTTAATCTTCCCACTCCAATCAAAAAAGCAAGAACAGTGATTACTTTAAAATTCCCCCTCCAAGCAAAAAAAGCTAGCACAGTGATTCCTTTAATATTCCCCTCTAAGCAAAAAAAGGTAGCACAGTGATTCCTTTAATATCCCCCTCCAAGCAAAAAAAGCTATCACAGTGATTCCTTTAATATTCACCCACCAAACAAAAAAAAGCTAGAAAAGTGATTCCTTTAATAATCCCCCTCCCATCAAAAAAGCTAGAACAGTGATTCCTTTAATATTCCCCCTCCAAGCCAAAAAAGCTAGAACAGTGATTCCTTTAATATTCGCCTCCAAGCCAAAAAAGCTAGCACAGTGATTCCTTAAATAATCCCCCTCCAAACAAAAAAGCTAGAACTGATTTGTTTTAATATTCCCCCTCCAAGCAAAAATAGCTAGAACAGTGAATCCTTTAATATTCCCCTTCCAAACAAAAAAATCAAGAACAGTGATTCCTTTAATCTCCCCCCTCCAGTCAAAAAAGCTAGAATAGTGATTCCTTTAATATTCCCCCTCCAAGCAAAAAAAGCTAGCACAGTGATTCCTTTAATATTCCCCCTCTAAGGAAAAAAAAGCAAGCACAGTGATTCGTTTAATTTCCCCACTCCATGCAAAAAAAAGCTAGCACAGTGATTCCTTTAATATTCCAACTCCAAGCAAAAAAAGCTAGAGCAGAGATTCATTTAGTATTCCCCCTCCAAGCAGAAAAAGCTACCACAATGATTCCTTTAATCTTCCCACTCCAATCAAAAAAGCAAGAACAGTGATTCATTTAATATTCCCCTTCCAAGCAAAAAAAGCTAGCACAGTGATTCATTTAATATTCCACCTCCAAGCAACAAAAGCTAGAACAATGATTACTTTAATCGTCCCCCTCCAGTCAAAAAAGCTAGAACAGTGATTCCATTAATATTCCACCTCCAAGCAAAAAAAGGTAGTACAGTGAATCCGTTAATATCCCCCCTACAAGCAAAAAAAGCTAGAGCAGTGATTCCTTTAGTATTCCCCTCCAATCAAAAAAAGCTAGCACGATGATACCTTTAATATTCCCCCTCCAAACAAAAAAAGCTAGAACAGTGATTCCTTTAATATTCACCCACCAAGCAAAAAAACTAGCAAAGTGATTTATTTAATATTCCCCCTCCAACCAAAAAAACTAGAACAGTGATTCCTTTAATATTCCCCCACCAAGCAAAAAAAAGCTAGCACAGTGATTCGTTTAATATCCCCACTCCAAGCAAAAAAAGCTAGCACAGTGATTCCTTTAATAGTCCACCTCCAAGCAAAAAAAAGCTAGAGCAGAGATTCATCTAGTATTACACCACCAAGCAAAAAATCCTAGCACTATGATTCCTTTAATGTTCCCACACCAATCAAAAAAGCAAGAACAGTGAAACCTTAAATATCCCCCCTCCAAGCAAAAAAGGGTAGATCCGTGATTCATTTAGTATTCCCGCTCCAAACAAAAAAAGCTAGAACAATGATTCCTTTAATCGTCCCCATCCAATCAAAAAAGCAAGAACAGTGATTCATTAAATATTCCCCCTCCAAGCAAAAAAAGCTAGCACAGCGATTCCTTTAATATTCCCCCTCCAAGCAAAAAAAGCTAGCACAGTGTTTCCTTTAATATTCCACATCCAAGCAAAAAAAGCAAGCATAGTGATTTGTCTAATATACCCCCTCCAAGCAAAAAAAGCTAGAGCAGTGATTCCTTTAGTATTCCCCATCCAAGCAAAAAAAGCTAGCACGGTAATTCCTTCAATATTCCACCTCCAAGCGAAAAAAGCTAAAGCAGTGATTCCTTTAGTATTACCCCTCCAAGCAAAAAAAGCAAGAACAGTGATTACTTTAATATGCCCCCGCCAAGCAAAAAAAGCCAGCACAGTGATTCCTTTAATATTACCCCTCCAAGCAAAAATAGCTAGAGCAGTGATTCCTTTAGTATTCCCCATCCAAGTAAAAAAAGCTTACACCGTGATTCCTTTAATACTCCTTCTCCAAGCAAAAAAAGCTAGCACAGTGATTCCTTTAATATTCCAACTCCAAGCAAAAAAAGCTAGAACAGTGATTACTTTAATATTCCACATCCAAACAAAAAAAGCTAGAGCAGTGATTCCTTTAGTATTTTACCTCCAAGCAAAAAAAGCTAGATCAGTGATTCCTTTAATATTCCCCCTCCAAGCAAAAAAAGCTAGCACAGTGATTCCTTTCATATTCCCCCTGCAAGCAAAAAAAACTAGCACAGTGATTCCTTAAATATTCCCCCACCAAACAAAAAAAGCTAGAACAGTGAATCCTTTAATATTCCCCTACCAAGCAAAAAAATCAAGAACAATGATTCCTTTAATCTCCCACCTCCAGTCAAAATAGCTAGCACAGTGATTCCTTTATTATTCCCCCTCCAAGCAAAAAAAGCTAACACATTGATTCCTTTAATATTCCCCCTCCAAGCTAAAAAAGCTAACGCAGTGATTCCTTTAATATTCCCCTTCCAAGCAAAAATGCTAACACAGTGATTCGTTTAATATCCCCACTCCAAGCAAAAAAGCTAGCACAGTGATTCCTTAATATTCCCCCTCCAAGCAAAAAAAGGTTGCACAGTGATTCCTTTAATATTCCCCCTCCAAGCATAAAAAGCTAGAGCAGAGATTCCTTTAGTATTCCCCATCCAAGCAAAAAAAGCTTACACAGTGATACCTTTAATACTCCATCTCCAACCAAAAAAAGCTAGCACAGTAATTCCTTTAATATTCCCCCTCCAAACAAAAAAAGCTAGAAAAGTGAATCCTTTAATATTCCCCCTCCAAGCAAAAAAAGCTAAAACAATGATTCCTTTAATCTTCCCCCTCCAATCAAAAAAGCTAGAACAGTGATTCCTTTAATATTCCCCCTCCAAGCAAAAAAAGCTAGCACAGTGATTCCTTTAATATTCCCCCTCCAAGCAAAAAAAGCTAGCAGAGTGATTCCTTAAATATTCCCCCTCCAAACAAAAACAGCTAGATCAGTGATTTCTTTTAATATTCCCCCTCCAAGCAAAAAAAGCTAGAACAGTGAATCCTTTAATATTCCCCCTCCAAGCAAAAAAGCTAGGACAGTGATTCCTTTAATATTCCCCCTCAAAGCAAAAAAATCAAGGACAGTGATTCCTTTAATATCCCCCTCCAAACAAAAAAGGCTAGAACAGTGATTCCTTTAATATTCCCCCTCCAAGCAAAAAAAAGCTCGCACAGTGATTCGTTTAATATCTCCACTCCAAGCAAAAAAAAGCTAGCAGAGTGATTCCTTTAATATTCCACCTCCAAGCAAAAAAAGCTAGAGCAGAAATTCATTTAGTATTCCCCCTCCAAGCAGAAAAAGCTACCACAATGATTCCTTTAATCTTCCCACTCCAATCAAAAAAGCAAGAACAGTGATTCATTAATATTCCCCCTCCAAGCAAGAAAAGCTAGCACAGTGATTCCTTTAATATTAGCCCTCCAAACAAAAAAAGCTAGAACAGTGATTCCTTTAATATTAACCCACAAAGCAAAAAAACCTAGCAAAGTGATTCCTTTAATATTCCCCCTCCAGCCAAAAAAACTAGAACAGTGATTCCTTTAATATTCCCCCTCCAAGCAAAAAAAAGCTAGCACAGTGATTCGTTTAATATCCCCACTCCAAGCAAAAAAAAGCTAGAGCAGAGATTCATTTAGTATTCCCCCTCCAAGCAAAAAAAGCTAGCACAATGATTCCTTTAATATTCCCCCTCTAAGCAAAAAAGGCTAGAGTAGTGATTCCTTTAGTATTCCCCCTCCAAGCAAAAAAAGCTAACACATTGATTCCTTTAATATTCCCCCTCCAAGCAAAAAAGCTAACGCAGTGATACGTTTAATATTCCCCTCCAAGCAAAAAAAGGTAGAGCAGTGATTCCTTTAGTATTCCCCCTCCAAGCAAAAAAAGGTTACACAGTGATTCCTTTAATACTCCATCTCCAAGCAAAAAAAGTTAGAACAGTGATTCCTTTAATATTCCCGTCCAAGCAAAAAAAGCTAGGACAGAGATTCCTTTAATATTCCCTCTCCAAACAAAAAAAGGTTGCACAGTGATTCCTTTAACATTTCACCTCCAAGCAAAAAAGTCTAGCACAGTGATTCGTTTAATATTCCCCACTCCAAGCAAATAAGCTAGAGCAGTGATTCCTTTAGTAGCCCCCTCAAAGCAAAAAAAGCTAGCACAGTGATTCCTTTAATACTCCATCTCCAAGCAAAAAAAGCTAGCTCTGTGATTCCTTTAGTATTCCCCCTCTAAGCAAAAAAAGCTAGCACAGTGATTCCTTTAATATTCCCCCTCCAACGAAAAAAAATGTAGCACAGTGATTCCTTTAATATTCTGCCTCCAATCAAAAAAGCTAGGAGAGTGATTCCCTTAATATTCCCCCGCCAAGCACAAAAAGGTAGCACAGTGATTCCTTCAATATTCCATCTCTAAGCAAAAAGCTAGAACCGTGATTCTTTTAATATTCCCCATCCAAGCAAAAAAAGCAAAACAGAGATTACTTTAATATTGCCCATCCAAGCAAAAAAATCTAGAACCGTGATTCTTTTAATATTCCCCATCCAAGTAAAAAAAGCTAGAACAGAGATTCCTTTAGTATTCCCCCTCCAAGCAAAAAAAATCTAGAACAGTGATTCGTTTATTATTCCCTCTCTAAGCAAAAAAAGCTAGCACAGTGATTTCTTTAATATTCCACCTCCAAGCGAAAAAATCTAGCACAGTGATTCCTTTAATCTTCCCCTTCCAATCAAAAAAAGCTAGAACAGTGATTCTTTTAATATCCCACCTCCAAGCAAAAAATGCTAGAGCAGTCATTCCTTTAGTATTCCCCTCCAAGCAAAAAAAGCTTGCACAGCGATTCCTATAATATTCCACCTCCAAGCAAAAAAAGCTAGCACAGTGATTCCTTTAATATTCCTCCTCCAAGCAAAAAAAGCTAGCGCAGTGATTCGTTTAATATCCCCCCTCCAAGCAAAAAATGCTAGAGCAGTGATTCCTTTAGTATTCCCCCTCCAAGCAAAAAAAGCTAGCACAGTGATTCCTTTAATATTCCCCCTCCAAGCAAAAAAAGCTAGCACAGTTATTCCTTTAATATTCCTCCTCCAAGCAAAAAAAGCTAGAGCAGTGATTCCTTTAGTATTCCCCCTCCAAGCAAAAAAAATCTAGGACAGTAATCTCTTCAATATTCCCCCTCCAAGCAAAAAAATCTAGTAGAGTGATTGCTTTAATATTCCCCCTCCAAGCAAAAAAAGCTAGCACAGTGATTCCTTTAATATTCCCCCTCCAAGCAAAAGATGCTAGATCAGTGATTTCTTTAATATTCCCCCCCACATCAAAAAAAGCTAGCACGGTGATTCCTTTAATATTCCCCGCAAGCGAAAAAAACCTAGCGCAGTGATTCCTTTAATATTCTCCCTCCAAGCAAAAAAAGCTAGCAGAGTGATTCCTTTAATATTCCCCCTCCAATCAAAAAAGCTAGAACAGTGATTCCTTTAATATTCCCCCGCTAAGCAAAAAAAGCTAGCACAGTGATTCCTTTAATATTCCCCTTCCAAGCAAAAAAAGCTAGCACAGTGATTCCTTTAATATTCCACCTCCAAGCAAAAAAAGCTAGCACAGGGATTCGTTTAATATCCCCCCTCCAAGCAAAAAATCCTAGAGCAGTCATTCCTTTAGTATTCCCCTTCAAGCAAAAAAAGCTAGAACAGTGATTCCTTTAATATTCCCCCTCCAAGCAAAAAAGCTAGAGCAGTGATTCCTTTAGTATTCCCCCTCCAAGCAAAAAAAGCTAGAACAGTGATTCCTTTAATATTCACCTCCAAGCAAAAAAAGCTAGCACAGTGATTCATTTAATATTCCGCCTCCAAGCAAATAAAGCTAGAACAGAGATTCCTTTAATATTCCCCTACCAAGCAAAAAAAGCTAGAACAGTGATTCCTTTAATATTCCACCTCCAAGCAAAAAAAGCTAGCACAGTTATTCCTTTAATATTCCCCTCCAAGCAAAAAAAGCTAGAGCAGTGATTCCTTTAGTATTCCCCCTCCAAGCAAAAAAAGCTAGCACAGTAATCTCTTCAATATTCCCCCTCCAAGCAAAAAAATCTAGTAGAGTGATTCCTTTAATATTCCCCCTCCAAGCAAAAAAAGCAAGCACAGTGATTACTTTAATATTCCCCCTCCAATCAAAAAAAGCTAGATCAGTGATTTCTTTAATATATCCCCCCCATCAAAAAAAGCTAGCACAGTGATTCCTTTAAAATTCCCCCCAAGCAAAAAAAACCTAGCACAGTGATTCCTTTATTATTCTGCCTCCAAGCAAAAAAAGCTAGCAGAGTGATTCCTTTAATATTCCCCCTCCAATCAAAAAAGCTAGAACAGTGATTCCTTTAATATTCCCCCGCCAAGCAAAAAAAGCTAGCACAGTGATTCCTTTAATATTCCACCTCCAAGCAAAAAAAGCTAGCGCAGTTATTCGTTTAATATCCCCTCTCCAAGCAAAAAATGCTAGAGCAGTCATTCCTTTAGTATTCCCCTCCAAGCAAAAAAAGCTTGCACAGCGATTCCTATAATATTCCCCCTTCAAGCAAAAAAAGCTAGCACAGTGATTCGTTTA
>OZ010576.1:4270662-4345662 GCA_963932145.1 Acanthosepion lycidas
AAAAAATACGTCAAAAAACGACATTATTACGTCATTATTTTTGCACCAACCTAATATTTACTAATTTCACATCCTAAAATTCTATGAAGGGTTCAATATATGTCCCATCACTCCTGTCATTTCTATTCCAGACACACGGACGTTTCATATTAGGATATCTCCTTTTTAATGTTGATAAATCAGGATGAGTAGTGCATTGCCTTGTAGTAATTGTTAGATCATTACTAACATGTAATGAATTCGAACTCCTATAGCTACCCTACATGTGTAGCCTTATCTCAGACAAAGCGTAGATACTTGAAGGTTGTCTGCCTAAGGGTAATAAGCATCAAACAATTTCATAGGGTAAAGAGTACCTGTCCTCACTGAGTAACCTTCTTTTGTCAACATGTATTAAATTAAACTTATATTTTGGGCCACTTGATGAGTATGAAGTCGTTACACACTAGATGACCTGTATAAAAATTATGTCCGACCATGTGGTAATTTTTAGTGAGCTAATCTAGTAAACAATTACAAGTGTAATGAGTTCGATCCTTACTGAGTGCTCCGCACTTATAACCTTGTGTCAGACTAAATTAAGCTGACTAAATACAATTAAAGTAATAGAATATACGCCACTGAAATTGTTATATTGATTATTATGGGTCATTCAGTACAATAGAAGAGTAGGTATGATTGGGTAGGAAAAGTAATCCACAGCAAACGGTGCAAATGACCGCATTTAAACATCCAAGACAATGACACGGACACGAATTTTTGGAGACAATGCAACACAAATTATTCTGGGATTTTGAGATTCAAATCGATAAGCCAATGTAAGCCAGAAAACTGGACCTGGATTCAATAAACAAGATTGATTAATTCATTTTTTACAGTTTATCAACACCTAGGTTATTTAAAGCCGAAACATATTTTGGATTGTAAGAACTTTTCATTTTTAAGAGTGAATATTACATTTTTTTCGATGTAATAATGATTTTTTTTCTATATATAAGTCCTACTATTTATCAGGGAGAAGAGATGACGTCATGCCTTTCCCAAGAGTATTGGCGCGAAAATGAATGCATTGAACTCGACTGGAATTCGAACCGGGTCATCCGATTTAGCATTCGTTACACCATCCGCGCATTCACCCCATAAACAAGAAAAAATCTTGCCAAATATTAGATTTTTCTATGCCAATGAACGAAAGAACACAATACTAAAGAAGTAATATAAAATAGACGTGGCACTAGTGTCTGTTCTTATCGGAGCACTGGCAACGTTTCCGAAGTACCAAAGATAAAGGATTACAGGAAACTGAAATTAGATGAACATTTGGAAGCATTCATTAAGGAAAACAGTATAGATACTGAGAGGGGTGCTGGAGTATTGAGAACACTTAATCTCTAGCGTTTGATACCATTTACCTCTGTTGTAAAAGGTCGGTGAATGCATACAATAATAATAAACATAATAACAACTTCTTGCATCATCTGTGAGATATATTAGAAACCAATATGGTAAATACTGTAAATATCAAACAATAAGGATGAATATCATTCGTAGCTATTGCTATTGTGTCGAGTTATTACACTTAGTCACGTAAATCTATGAATATCAGTCAACACAAAGAGTGGTGGTACATTAAGATACCGTTTCCCTAATGCATAATATGGCGGCCCAAATGGATATTAATGTACATCTATTAAAAAGAGGTTTCAGCGGTCACCATGAAAAACTACAAATGTCCAAAGCAAATAATCTGGTTATTGCATAAAAAAAACACTTCATATATATTATACATTAATAACTTCTTTAAAAACTATGAAAATCATACTTATAATTATTATATTATATACCTTTATATTCATTATATCTACAGATTTTCCTCCTATTATTAAATAGAATATTATATATATATATATATATATATATATATATATATATATATATATATATATAATTATTTATTATAAAATATGATTCCAACTCGCTACATAAGAGGTCTCATGTTTCAAAACAAGAGCCGAAAACTTCAAAATAATATTTGAATTAACTTGAGTTAAAGTAGGCTCTGTTCCATCTTCAAGCGAAATTTTTTTTGAAGATGGAACAGAGCCTACTTTAACTCACGTTAATTCAAATATTATTTTGAAGTTTTCGGCTCTTGTTTTGAAACATGAGACCTCTTATGTAGCGATTTGGAATCATATTTTTAAATAAATAATTATATTTATGCTCTACTTTCGTATCGAGCACTGTTTTTTAAAAATAATAAAAATACTAAGGAACTTTGGATTATTTACCAAACCAGTTTCTTTCCTATTTTCTATAATATTTTCACACACACACACACACACACACAAACATACACACACACACACACACATATATATATATATATATATATATATATATATATATATATATATATATATATATATATATATTCATGAATAATTCATACAAAAAACAAATATAGAGGTTAATGATTTAAATGGCGAGAATACATCGTCGCAAACAATATAAATAAGATACATCAACTCCGAACCTGTATATGAATGATATGATCCCCGTTTATAAATTCCAGTTGCATGAGGTCTTTTTAATTTTTTACAAGCTTTCGTCTGTTCCTACAGACACCATCAGGTATGGAAGTAGATTTTGTTCTTGTTTTAACTTCTCAGTAATAAGAGGACAACGAAAATAGAGATGTAATCCAAAAAAATGCTGTGAGAAATGTGTTATTGTTTTGGAACGAGTTTGAATTTAAATTTTAAGGTTGTGCATTTTTGTACAAATATAGCAATAAGAGAATTCTTTTTTACTGGTTGATTTTCCGTGAATATGGCATGAACTATATTGTTCAATAATTACAGTAATGTCACACTTATTATTCGAGAGTTGCACGTTGGATCAGTTATTTTAATTTCAATTAAAAGGTGCAAATATAATTTATAAATTCATGAATCATTTATACAAAAAACAAATATAGGGGTTAATGATTTAAATGGCGAGAATACATCGTCGCAAACAATATAAATAAGATACATCAACCCCGAACCTGTATATGAATGATATGATCCCCGTTTATAAATTCCAGTTGCATAAGGTCTTTTTAATTTGCATTTCACGGAAAAGCATGCGCGTTGTTTTTAATTGTGTTGACAGCACTGTATAGTAGGGTTAGTTGGTCACCGTCTGTGAAAAAAAGAGCGCCATGGCATTATTTACTCCGATAGAAATTTGGAAACGGCATGCTATACTGCTTGGCATTTGCGCTGGAATTTCCAATACGAACATTTTCAGAGTATTTGGGTGTCAATCTGACAGCCATAACAGTCGTAGCACCGCCATCGAGGCATAGCTCTTTGGGCGCAGTTCCATTGTCTCTCGAAACCAGCGGGTGCCACATACCTACATTTTTCGATTACCAACTTGATTAATAACAATATTTTGAGCAAAATCAAATGCAGAGAGGATAAATTAATTTCACAAATAAAAAGGGTGGGTATATTTTGCAATTATTTACATTATTTAGACTTTTTTCTCATTTTCATTGCTATATTCACAACGTTTAGATCGTTGTACGCTTCCCGTTTTTTCAAATGATCGGAATTTTAAACCGAATCCATTATTTTGTCCACCAGAATAGACTGTTCTAGTTCCACGTGACATGCCTCTTTCGGATGTCTCACTTTTTTCCTTTTAAATCAACTCTTTAAGATTTTTTGGTTCACCACTGCTGTAGCTTGACATTGAACACACTATTCATTGGTTCTAATCACTGAATCTAACCGACGTCTTTATCCACTTGGCCAATCACTTGAAGAAGGCCGGAGCGTACAACAGCTGAAACGTTGTAAGTATGGCAATGAAGATGAGGATAACAGTGCGAATAATTGTAAATAATGTAAATAATCATAATACCTCATCTCAGAGATATAGAGATATATATTTAGCAAATAGAGGTTAAGGACGCCATGTTCAAATTTAAATTAAAATTATTTATAATTTATATGACAATTGGAATAAAACAATATTAGTGCCTGGCATAAGTTTATAGAACTAAGTCTGGCTCAAATGAAATAGGCTATCAGGTTAACTTGACACAAACGTGAGTCTGTTCAATCATTAAATGTCGCAAATATATATATGGGTTATGACTTTTTTGTAATCTTATGTTCTTGTCTCATAAATCGTTTAACTTTTGTTCACAAGTAATGAAAAAAGCATTAATTTGCTTTCATTCTTGAAAATGTCACTCCAAACCGAAAATTCGATTCTACCATATTCGCAATAAGAGTAAAAAAAAATTCAGAAGCTTTATTTTACAATAATAATTAAATTTAACAGTTTATAGCCTAACATCAAAACTTACAGATAAACAAATATTGCAAACTTGCAGAAGCTTTACTTTTCAATTTGTTATTGATGTAATTGGATAGTACTTATGGATTTTAATGCTTTTCCAATTTTATAGCGATAGTAAAACATACAAACTCACAAATAAAAAAAAAAAACAGTTATACAAGCTTCCATAATATTTTAGAAGGATCTAGGAATTTTTAGAAAGTTCCAAAACTTTCCCTACACGCAAGCCGCCAATCTGCGACTGGCTGACATGCCACTGGGTGGCATGTTGGCGAACCACTGGCATGTGCGTCTCGGCAATATTACCACTGGCGGACCTCTGGTGTCGCCATCGGAGGCTCCCCGCCGGGCTATTAGTGGCTTGCATATAGGGAGGTTCCAAAAAGAAATTCTGTGTTGAGCGTGACTTTTTCGTACTTTTTCGACATGATACAAGATATCAATTATTTTACACAAAGACTCATAACACTAATATATATATATATATATATATATATATATATATATATATATATATATATATATATGTATGTATATATATATATGTATGTATATATATGCGCATGTGTGTGTGTGATTTGACGTTTTACGACCGTTCACGTGTCTTATTCAGTCATTTAAGGGATTCAGTACTCGCGATACACTATGGTGGCAAGAAATGACAAATAGGGTTACTATTTTAAATTGAAATGTTTTCTAATTCGCCTATTAATGAGATGGTTATTTTAAAACTGTGTTATGGTAAGCAAGCTGGTTGCATTACCTTCATTACGACTGAGTAGTGAGTTTGATCCTCACTGGGTGCTCAATATTTGCAGCCTTGCGCTACATCTAAACTACGCTTAGTAAATCACTGCATACACAGAGATAAAATGATATTTGGTTGAATCATAAGTAATTGCTGTTTTAAGAAATCAATTTTGATATTTTAAGGAATAGACTTAATAAACAAAAAACGGAAAGTATCTCTGACGCAACCCGGATAAACATACATAAAGGCGTATGTAATAATAACATCGTTATTACAATAAACTGGTTTGAAGTGAAAATTAATTCATTTTTACTTTACACAGGTGAGACCTTGTTAAATATTCTTTTTGTATTCCGGCAACTTCATTCTACAAAATAGTGAAACAAAACAAATATCACGTAGTAAAAAAAAAAACATTCGGCCATTGTACGCTCCGGGCTTCCTCAGGTGGTTGGAATGTCGAACTGAACCCTTTATTTCGCTCATGGGCTTAGACTGTTCTAGTTCCACGTGCCATGTTTAATGGATGTCAGTTATCAGTTATCTCCTGTTAATTCCTCTCTGTCCCCAAGTTCTTCACCGCCTTAACCAGGTATTGAACTCACAATCTTTCGGTCCGCTCTCTGGATCTAACCAACGACTTTGTCCACTGTGACATGTGACCTTATAGAACTGGAACAGTCTACCGCTTTGACCGAAATAAAGGGTTCAGTTCGTTATAACAATGACCTGAAGAAGGCCGCTTACAACGGCCGAAACGTTGTAATAAATATGACGACCAAGATGAGGAAATAGTCCGAATAATGTAAATAGTGTACATAATACCTCATCTCAGAAATATAGACAGATACTGAAAGGCCGAGACGTTGTAATAAATATGGCAATAAAGATGAAACAATAGTCCGAATAATGTAAATAGTGTACATAATACCTCATCTCAGAAATATAGGCAGATACTGAAAGGCCGAAACGTTGTAATAAATATGGAAATAAAGATTAGGACAATAGTCCGAATAATGTAAATAGTGTACATAATACCTCATCTCAGAAATATAGACAGATACTGAAAGGCCGAAACGTTGTAATAAATATGGCGACAAAGATGAGGACAATAGTCCGAAGAATGTAAATAGTGTACATAATACCTCATCTCAGAAATATAGACATATAGTAAAAACAAGATAATTTAAATTCTACATTATACAATTGCTGAATATTGTAATTTATTTAAAAGCATATCTTAATAGAAGACATTTTAGGTGCTTTCATATTAGTAAATTCATGTAGTAAATTCATACAGTTATTATTGTCAGTTCATTTAGCACCCAGAGGAAACATAGACGTCAATCCTTCATCGATTCTAGGCTCCCATCGTTACTTCTGTCCAGTTGCTTCTGTATTTATTTCATTCATACATAGTGTCATGTCTCCAGGTGTTTCTTGGCCGTCCTCTCTTTCTTGTCTCTTGTGGGTTGCATGTTACGGTTTGTGGGGTGATGCTGTATACCGGAAAGAGTGTCTTCTCCCAATCAATTTCCTCCGCAAGATCCTGTTTAGTAACGGGATCTTGCCGTTCTGTTGACCAGAATTACTGGATTGTTACTAAGCTTCTCTTTCTGCCCAATGTTGAAGATGCGCCAATGTCTGCAAATTTTCCTCGCAAACTTTGATCGTTCTCCATGTTTTAGAAGCCTAGAGCAAGCCCGATTTAACGTTGGGGGTAAAGATGCGCATTTTTATTGCTGTACCTACTTTCCGGTCTAGAAAACAAACATACGCAAATGAAGCATTCGAAATCCAGGCAGGACACTGCACAATATTATTAAATACAGAGACTTGCCTTTTATATATAAGACGCCTGTGTAATTAACTTGCATGTTATTAAGATCTTATAAGACTTCACAAGAAATATTTTCATATTTTAATGAATAAATTAAGTTATTCATGCAATAAGTAAAAAAATGATTAAATTTTAATATATAGTTGAGTTAACGTATTTTTTTCAATGCGGTTGGATCAAACATTCAAATTACATTTCTATTCTTATTCAAATAACGTCTCTCACAGCAGAAACATAAAATAAATATAAATATATCCATTGCCCTATATAAGACAAATATAATTTCTGTATCATTATATGCTCCAATTATTTTTCTTGATAACTCTAAAAGCCTTAGTGACATTGTAGTAACTTTTATCTCTCATTTAAAGCGATTTTTCTTCAGGGCTGTATATAGATATAATAATATTTGCGTGAGTGCGCACGGGTATGTATGTGTTTGTGATGTCTTCTTTATTAAAATAGATGTAACGTTACAATTTTGTTTCATTACTCGGGGCCTGTTCAGTTCCAAGGGGTATTATTTAACTGTTTCGCTTCTTTTTTTTTTTTTTTTTGTTGAACGAAAAATGATGATAATTCCGTAAGATCCCTATTTTCAAAATTCGTAACTTGTCTTCAGTTTTTTCTCCTCATAAGAAATGAACATTTTTCTATTTTTCGCCATCACACGTTAAAGACAACAATAATGTCGTAGGTATTCGCTAGTGTTCTGCTGATTTCTACTTAAAAAAAATCTAATAAAAATAAGTACCGCAATTAACATCACGATCGTTTCAGCAACATACAGGCAATAATGTATAATTTAGAAGCGAGGCATTCCCAGTTTTGAAGGCTATGAGGATCCCCTTAGTTCTTATTTGTATTTAGTACTGCTCAACTGACAACTGCTATGTTACCAAATTCACAAATCAATGTTTTTTATCCACTAGGCCATTGTAACTTAGGACAATTGGCTGTAGTGAACCTGGAGCTTTAAACCTATCACGTTGCTGATTAAGATGCAACTGAGGCTGCTGCTTCTGTCTGTTATGTTTTCACTGCTGCTGATGCCCATGTTTTGATTTCTGCTACTGCGGTTGAAGTCTTGCTGTCAATTTGTCTTTCTTTATTAATGGCCCCCATATTGTATTTATTTCTATGTTAGGCCCACTAAGAATATCCTCATAGCCTAGCACAGCCTGACGGCGTAGCTGTGAGTTCAATCCCTGGGTTGAGTATTGTGTATTTGTACCCAGTGGACAGAGAGGATCCCCACACGAGGCTGTTTTATACGGGATCTACGGCGAATTTTGGCCGAGCCTAAGGGCTCGGAACCCCACATCTTACCGCGTGAGGCGGTTGGTAAATATCCTGAAGTTGGAGATTCATTGTGGAAGTCACTTAACTCACTTCTTGCAGTTGACTAATTTTTCTACGCGCCGCTGGCGAATCTCATATGTATTGTTCTTGTACTAAGTATTATCGTTCATTACCAACCTTCGTATGATTATTCTATTCAGTAACCTTCCCTAGGTTACAACAATTAATATCAAGTAATTTTACCTGAGCCGGATGATGCTTAGCAAATCTTCGTATTTCAGTCATATTTCATACTTAAAATATAACACCAATGGGAGTATAGGTGGTAACATTGGAGTGGAGGTGGTAACATTGAAGTGGAGGTGGTAGTATTGGAGTGGAGGTGATAACATTGGAGTGGAGGTGGTAGCATTGGAGTGGAGGTGGTAATATTGAAGTGGAGATGGTAACATTGGAGTGGAGGTGGTAGCGTTAAAATGATGAGGTGATTACAATAGTAAAGTCTTTCTTTTAAGTATCTTAAAATACTTAAGCTGATGCCACATGCATAATATTATTTTGTTTTTTTAATACTAAAACAACGATATATTTGCGGTGTGCAACGCACACGTACATATACATACATCATATTGTACTATTTTATCTTTTCTTCTACTAAATTAGCCTGTGAAAGTCACTTGCCGGTCCCGGAGAGGAATGGACCATTACCCTACCACGCTGGTCCAGTGCGTTTTGACAGGGTGGTTTACAGCAGCTGGTGTTCACAGGCACAAAGTTGTTTAATTATGGTGATCGAACAAGAACAGTGTTTCAACGTGATATGGCCGTAAGCCTGTACCATATGGTAACCTTAAATAAAGACCTATGAACTTGAACACTGATGAAACTTAAACGAGTAAACGTTTCTAAAAAAAATAAGAAATCTGCGCCGCTTTTCAAGCTTAAAATATGCTTCATTTTTAGACGACCCTGACTTTTGCCATGCTTAGAAAGCGTCATGATAATAAGAAAAAAATCAGTGACATGCAATGTTTATCATTTTAAACGATTCGATAATATAAATTGTGGTTTGCAAATGTAATATAAAATCGATACAAAATAGATTTGGATAGCATTTTGTATTCTCTCTCTGGTCAGTGATCTTCTAATATCGGGAAAATACACTTCGATTACATATATTTCATTTTATCCGAACATTTGATGCAAACTGATTAATATTATATAGGATTACATATTATATATGGTTACATATTATATATGACATTACATATGATTACATATTATATATTACATATTATATATGACATTACATATTATATATGTTATTACATATGGTTACACATTATATATGATTACATATTATATATAACATTACATGATATTTTGTTTTTTTAAGCATACGGTCACATCAGGTTGACATACTGATTCCCGTAGGATTACCGAAGTTAAACAACGTCAAGCCTGGTCAGTATCTAAATGGGTGACCGCTTGAGAATACCATGTGATGTAAGTTTGGATGTGCAGGTGGCTTAATGGATAATAGCTAGGTATTTTAATCGAGGAGAACCGCGCAAATACTCTTGGGAAAGTTATAAATCTACCTATTACCCACAGCTATCGGTAATTATTAAGATGTGTATTACGAAACTATTATGATCTCGCAAAAAATATTTTCAGGCTTTAAATAACCTGCAAAGGTTAGATCAGCTGTAGAAAACAAATTAAGCAATCGTTGTTTTTTATTTCGTTGGGCCAAAGTTGACAGCACAAAACGTATTGAAGAAGGACTGCATCGAAAAATTTGCACTTTGTTCATCGTTACATATCTGTTATATGGTCAGAGCTTAATAATGATGACGTGTACTTAAGATACGGGACTAGTTCTTCTACCATATTTAACTGCTGTAGAGATCGTCTATCTCGAATACAGTAGCAACATGTATTTTCTGTATCTGTCTATATTTCTGAGATGAGGTATTATGTACACTATTTACATTATTCCGCCTATTGTGCTCATCTTTGTCGCCATATTTATTACAAGGTTTCGGCCGTTCTACGCTCCGGCATTCGTCAGTATCTCTCTATATTTCTGAGATGAGGTATTATGTACACTATTTACATTATTCGGATTATTTTCCCCATCTATGTCGCTATATTTATTACAACGTTTCGGTCGTTCTGCGCTCCGGCATTCTTCAGTATCTGTCTATATTTCTGAGATGAGGTATTATGTACACTATTTACATTATTCGGTCTATTGTCCTCATCTTTGTCGCCATATTAATTACAACTTTTCGGCCTTTCAGTATCTGTCTATATTTCTGAGATGAGGTATAATGTACATAATTTACATTATTCGGACTATTGTCCTCATCTTTGTCGCTATAGTTATTACAACGTTTCCGTCGTTGTACGCTCCAATTACCTAGAGAAGGCCGGACCGTGCAACAGCGGAAACGTTGTAATAAATATGGCGATAAAGATGAGGACAACAGTCCGTATAAAGTATTTTTCTTCCAAGCAATATTGCCGTTCAGTGTTTCAGTTATGTGCCTTTCGATAGATGACTGACGATGCAAATCTTTCGCGCAGTAGGTTGCCATTTCTTTCTGCCGTATACCATCCAAGGCTATAGAACCAGGTCTGTCCTGCTATTTGCCCATAGCTGGATGGAGACGAGGATTAGCAAGGGTATTAGCAAGTGAATCTAATTGATTCGACTGGAATTTGAACTCGGCTCTCCGATTCCTCAATCCGAGCCGCTATCCCTTACTCCACCGTTTCTAAAATTAGGAAGTAAGGCATCTTTTACCTGAAATGCCAATAAATTACCGAAATTTCACCTTGTATAAATTATGGTTGGGAAGTATTATTTTTTAACATGACAGTATAGTTAAGGATTTGGCCACAAAAACCTTATCATCATCTAAGAAATTAGAAAACTATTTTAAGACATCTGTTAGAATAATCAGCTGGACATTTTTTACGGAAAGGCGAGATTCAGACGAAGGTCATTGTTATCAATATTGGCGATAGGCCAAGAATAATCGCTTGGTTTCATTCGCGTTACTGTGGCTCCATTCTTCACGTTCTTAAAACGTGATTTCTTTTCCCATTTGATGCGCCCAGTTGCCTTACATAATATCACTTTCTCTCTAAAAGGCTTCGCTTTTTTCAATATTCTTATTTCCTGGCGTGACTCATGAAAGATGTTTGTTTCTGAGTGACGAATGGTGTCCCATTTTTATTGAAACGCAACGTTCATAGGACATTTGCCTCTGTTTTCATAAGAGATAACTGATTAGCACAATAAACAATGCTTATTTATGCAAATACATTATGAATATCTAAGCGTGTGTCTGTGCGCTAAAGGCTAATTTAAGGTAAAAAGAAAAAAAAAAGGCCACCGACTGTGATTTCGATTTTCTCTGAGTGCCCCGGCCTCGCATCAATGCGGAGATTCAAAACTGATGTCTTTGTCTAACACACACACACACACACACACACACATATATATATATATATATATATATATATATATATAAGCGTGTGTGTTAATATATTGTTTTATAGGTAAGCGTGCTAAAAATAAGAGATAAGGCGTACATAGATTTATGTAGTATTGGTATAGGGATCAATATAGGGATGGTGACTGTTAGTTCAAGCCTTAGCGAATTCTTTAGATTATGTGTCACTACTACATTCAGTGTTTCTATATATAGGTTACTGAGGGATTAAGGGAAATCTGTACTTTCCACGTTCTTTTTTTTGAGACGAATGTTTTAGTTCATTTATAGACATGAACTTCTGCATACTATTTTTTATTTATTTATCTAATATTGTATTTATTTTCTATATTTTCTTCAGATCTAATTATTCATTGGATTTTGGTTATTAGATTTTATTTAGCTTTTTTTTTTTTTGAGTCATGATGGTGTGATTTTCTTTTATTGAAAATATGATTATTGCCAGTGTCTCTTCAAATCAAAGCTTCAGAGACAATGTAGCAAACAGATGTTATTTTTCACATTTTCTTTTCGTCGTGTTTTCCATTTCGTTTTTCATATATTTATAAGTTTTGAGAGTGTTATATTATTTTCCTATTTCTTGTCTAATGATGTTTTATACTAGTAGCTTACCTATTTCCAGTGACCTTCTGTTATATCTACATTATTTCTGTATATTTTTACTGGGCAATGTTTAAACTTCGTACCCATAAAAACAGGTTTGTCAAAAGGGTGGTCGCTATTACTCTATACACTTTTGACTCCCTTGTCAATGCCTACTGTTTTTTTTTAAGCAATGATTAGAATTTTAATAAACCCCAAATATATGAAAATGGATTTATAAATTTTCTTTTATTTTGGGTAATTCACAACAAAAATATTAAACTCTATTTTTTTATTAGATTGCATAAAAAATGTTGTTTTTATAGTTATTTATAAAATGGTAAATAATAAATACTTATAAAACGTAAATAATTAATATCGTATGACACACAGTTCACATATTTTTATAATCATGTAAATAAACATTGCCGAGGGAGTTAAAAGTGTATACAGTAATATCGGTGCCAAGGGAATAACCATCCTTTTGAACCACTGTTCTTCGTAAGTTAGACATTAAATTTTTCTGTTTCTTTGAATCTTACATTGGCTTGGTATAGTATATTAGTCTGTTGATATTTACCATTTAGTGGGCATTCGTATCTTGTTTCACCATCACAATGGTTGTATATTATTACTTTAAGACGGATAGATATTTTAAGATAAAAATGGCAGAAAATATTCTCCACGGCCTGTAATCTAGAGATTTACTTCCCTAAGACTGATTTCTACCCAAGCCTAGAAAAACCAGTCTATCCTGCTATTTAAATCCTTACTAGTGAGGGAGAGAGAAGAGAACAATTCATACATTTCCTCAGATTATTGTGTTAAAGTTAGCGCAAATGGTGCTAAAATATTCTGCTGATAAAGCAGAATGTTTCGTCCAGAAATTCTCCTAAAACTTTGCTCTTGACTCATCAGGAGTATTCCTGTCTAACTTTTCACCTTGACTCATCAGGAGTATCCCTGTCTAACTTTTCACCTTGAACTGAGTCTCGCTTGAGTAATATGCACATAACTCTTTTTAGGGTTTCTGCTATTATCGCTAATCTGGATCCACACAAAGCATGTGGATCTGATGGTAACCCTGTAATAAGCATTAAGAGGCGTCCTCACGCTAAAGTGTATAATAATTGCCTCACCGCCTCTAGCTTTGCTGCCTGCTGAAAGTCATCATCAATTGTTCCAGTTTCAAGAACTTTGGTAAACTGTCCAACCTTCCTAACTATCGGCTTATTAGCTTTCAACTTGGTTATTGGAAACACTTAGATCCGTTAAGGAATGCTTATTTGGTTAAGCATCCCACATCACGGAACCTTTTTTTTTTTTTTCAAACAAGCTTCCGATTCTCCATGTCAACTACTGATGTACTGATCACAAATGCGGAAAGGGATAAAAATGGTGAAGTCCGGACTGTATCCTTAGACATCTCGAAATCTTTCGACAGGGTTTGGCATGCAGTTCTTCACACGCTGAAAAGTTACGGTGTCTCTGGAGAAATCTTTGAATTGATCCACTCTTTCGTATTGAATATTGAAAGGAAAAAAATCACGAAGACCACATTTCCAGTTACTTTGATAATGATGCAGGTGCCCCCCAGGGCTCCATCATCAGTCCTACTTTGTCTTAATGACCTTCCCAATGGCACCAAGTCTCAACTTGTTATCTACACCGATGGTACAAACCATTTACTCCTGTCTCGATAGTAAGTCTGATCAGTTCGATAACGACAAATTGGTAGCTGATACACAAAACGACCTTCACTCTTTCGTTAACTGATGCAAAGGATGGCTTTTTTTTTAATTTTGATGCTTCCAAAACAAAACTGCTCTCTATTAGTCTATAGTCTTTGCCTTCTATCAGAATGACTAATTCTAACCTCCGGGAGAATGACTCGCTGCTTCTTCTTGGGCTAACGTTCTTGGCTAACATGAAATGGAAAGACTATATTGAATCCACTGTTTGTTTAGCTGCCAGGAAGGTAGGTTCATTGTGTCAGGCTAGACGGTTTTTCTTTTCAGAGTCTATCTTATATATCTATTTCTACCATTCGTCCGTAATTAGAATATTACAGCCATATATCGTCCGTTGATCCTTCTATTTATCTAGAACTCCTTGATAAAATCTAAAATACAACGAAGAAACAGTAATAATATTGGCTCAGATATAACGTCTTGGCTTCAGTCGCTTTCCCAACTGCCGTAAGGTTGCCTCCTTTTGCCTTTTCTAGAAATACTTTCATGTTAATTGTTCTGATGTGCTCTTAGCTATGAACTAGACTCTTCAAATTTAAGCGCAATATTAGACTGGCGGCAAGGTCTCACTAATTTATACACGCGTTGGCTAGATGAAGCCGTAAGTTCTATGCTAACAGTTTTTTTTTCTTGTACTTCTCGCCTATAGAAATCCCTTCTGATTCCATGCTTTCCAGCCAACTTTAATCTGCAAAAATTTAAATTCAATATTCATCACTATCTACCGTGCTCTTGATAACTCTTTCTCTTTTCTCGTTCATTAGTAATGTTTCTGTTTCTAAACCAATAACCCCTTCCATCTTGGGTGGTTTACTGCCTTCCTTGCGATGAAATTAGTTTAAAAAAAGGGACTAGTACAGAATTTGAACTCCGCTCGTAGATTCCCCTATCCGCGTACATTCATGTACCTAACGACAACGCGTTTATTAATTTTATCTTAAAGTAGAAGATCAACTATGGTGCTTCGATCTCATTATATACTAAAGGGTTTAATAAATAAAATAGCTATGGTGATTTTTTTTAAATTTTGGAGTGATTACAGTTTTCTGGGTTTTATTATTTGTTCATAACGGTTGACAGCCAGTTTTTTACGATTCGAAAGCGGCGTTCACTTGCTTAAATCAAAATAAAACATAAATGTTCCATTTAAAAACATTAATCAGTTAATTAACTCATTAATGTCATCATCATCGTCATTGGCCTTCAGGTACCTCGATTTTATGGTACCCCATGCGATAAGGATTTATTTGAGATTCCACAAGGATAAAGGTGACACAAGGCATTTTTATCGCTAAATACTCAATACAAAACACAAAATTACTTACTACTGCCGGGGGTACAGTGTGTTCCAATATGCATACATGCACATACATACATACATACATACATACATACATATATATATATATATATATATATATATATATATATATATATATATATATATATATATAGGGTGTTCCAATAACTTGGACCGATTTTAAATGTGAATTAAGTTAAAGCGTCTGATGATTTTTTTCTTTTTATTTCAGATTTAACAACTTAAGACTTTGGCAATTTCAATCATGGAAGGATTAACAACGTGTTAAAGTTATCGAAGCCTATTACGAAAATGGACGTTCAAATTTATAAATATACGGCCCAATGATTCTGCTAGCAAAAAATGCAATTTGTAAGTTTGTTGTGGATAGGTTCAATTCCTGAGCGCGATGAAGAATAGAGGTGTTTGGATTTTCGGCCACATTCTCATGCACTGCAGCAATGTTTTCTGCTGAACGGCGTAAACAAGTCCACAGTGGTGTTTTCACATCTGCCACTGATCCAATTTGTTTGAATTTACGAACAATTTTTCCAATTGCACTTTCAGTTGGTCGATTATGTTGACGCAAAAAATCGCGAAGTGCGCGAAATGCATTTTTGTTTGAACGTCCATTTTCGTAATAAGCTTCGATAACTTTAACACATTCCTTCATTGTTAATCTTCCCAGGGTTGAAATTGCCAAAGACTTACGTTGTTAACTCTGAAAGTAAAAGAAAAAAAATCATTAAAGACTTAAACTTAATTCACATTTAAAATCGGTTCAACTTATTGGAACACCTATATTGGGGCGTGTCTTTAGTATGATGTAAGATTCTATCTAGAAGAATTAATCTACGAGCACATGACTTCAATCAGTGTACTATATTTCCACCTATTATGTCATGTTTTTATAAGATATTAATATATTATGTTATAATAAATGCTACGGTTAGCTTAACATTCTGAATTTTTCATGATTGATTCTAGGACACGTAATGATGAAAGCAGTATAAACCACATACTGACTCTGTGGGTAGTGAAAAAAAAAACAACTGAAAACCTGTCAGAGCTCAGCCCTATTCTCGGAAACGAGCTAATAGACATTGACTTATTTTAACAACATAATTTTAGTTTAAATTGTTTTGTTTGTCTTATGCCATACTTTGGTGTTAATCTGCGTATATGAGATGAGTCAGACTTTGAAATGATATTAAAGCATATATATATATATATATATATATATATATATATATATATATAATGTTGGGAATCATAACAGGAATAGTTGGCGACATATCATTTCATCTTGTTGATGCGATGGCAAAAGGATTTAACCAAACGTGAAGTCACGAAGGGAAATAATCACGTTTAACATAATCTCGTTCTTCACCCGACCCGTCGTTTTGTCTCTTTCCCCCTTTACTTTTCATGCACCACTTGAACTCCTACTCATTTCCTCATCCTCTTTTTTTATTTTTAAATAATTGTCCGATGGTACGGTCATAATGAATCGGCCATGACACTTTGTAATGGCTTCAATTTTCTTCCGGATGAAATATTTAGGTGGGCTGTCGGAAGGACATGTTTATGTCTCAAATCTCAAGGGCTTTAATTAATATAATTAAGTGGCGGCTGACTGTCACAGACATTCCGACAGAAGCACCAAATTCTAACAACAATGGTTCCCAATGTGCCAAACAGTAATTTGCTCCGCACGGACACCACCTATCATACCAAGATTATGCGTCTGATAGATACCTAAATATCATACACCCACACAGACATACCCAGGCACACAGAAATGCACAGACATACATAGGTGTGTGCAAGTGCGATCGCGTATTTATGTGTGTGTATGTACAGTAGTTTCTTCTGTAAAGCAATTGACAAATCTAGTGATGATTTTGCCTGAAATTTATATGAAATATTTATCTCCATATCTTTCTATCTGTCTGTCTGTCTCTCTCACACACGTAAACAACTATATATATATATATATATATATATATATATATATATATATATATATATATATATGAAGGAAAAACTTATTTATTTCAACGGGTAAGTTTTTAATACTCGTTTCATCAGGCCGTAACTACAAATGATTTAAATTTACAAAATGGTTTAAATTTAAATTTATCCAGAATATCCTTTCCGATAACGGATTTGAAATTCTCTCTCTCTCTCTCTCTCTCTCTCTCTCTCTCTCTCTTTAATTTCGCATTTATTTATTTAGATTCCATAATATAGGTTTTACTTAATTAGCTATGATGTTTCTTTAACTCTTCAAATGTTGAAGGTATAACTAATTCTAATTTCTATTTTTCCTTCTTTACACTATATTAATTTTATCTCATAAATTGTCCCCTGTTCTGCAACCCATGAAATAAAAATAATTGTGTGTATGGAAAATAAGGATCTACGTAGATCGAATCGTCTTTAAATTAACTGTCAGTAGAAGAATTATCGTTAAGCTTAAACATTAATTCAATACTTAAATGCAGCGATCAATTTCGAGTTCTTCTGTAATTTATTGATGCCTATCGCATCTACTCCTCCCTAGCTATTGAGATTATGGTCAAACCAAGAGTCCTCCACAGGAGCTAGCTAAAATGTCGCCCGATAGAGCGGCTATTAAGCGGGCTTAAAATTTTAAGCTAGCTGTAATTTTGGATACGATAAGAGTTATTCCCATTGAACCATGAAGGCAACGATAATGGATAGTATAATATATCAATATATACTTTTAACTTCCCATAATCTGGCAATCCTGAATCTGAGCACAACGAAAACCGTTCCCTGCGCCTAACTTTTCTAGGGTCTTTGAATATATATATATAATGATTAATTAATTTCATCAAAGAATAACAAATTAATATATAATGCAGATAGATAGTTATGAACATGTATAGATAGATAGATAGATAGATAGATAGATAGATAGATAGATAGATAGATAGATAGATGCATACATATATAGATAGATAGAAATCAATATACTATTATAGATAGATGTGGAGATAGATAGATAGATAGATAGATAGATAGATAGATAGATAGATAGATAGATAGATAGATGTATTAGTACTTGCAGTTGTATAAATTTGATGATGTTTATGTTTACTTAAAAAAAAGAATTCGTCATCATCGAATGTAAATGCCAATCCAAAAAATGTTTCGTCTGAAAGATAATTTCACGCTTCAGTAATGCATGGATAAATAGAATTCTATAGGTTTTGGCCTTTTAACGGAATAATACTGGAAGCTGCCAGCCGAGGAGGGGAGCAATCATTTTTTTTTATATTTCACGATTATTATAACGCTGTTATTATTCGGAACTTTTTTTATGTTATTATAACGAGGGCGTGTCCATAAGTTCTCGCTCTGGCCAAAAAAGCCATTCCCCTCAAAAGAAAGATTTGCTGGTTGCTGATTTGGTTAGACTTTGAAATGCGAGACACAGGCCGAGACTCTTCCAACACAGATAAATGGAGACAATATCAGGCCTTTTCCAGATTTGAAATATCAACACCGGTAGACTCCTGCAGTTATAAATAAATTTCAAGCACATTGTATATATATATATATATATATATATATATATATATATATATATATATATGGCAAGAGAGAGAGAGAAAATAGATGAATAGATATGGAGAGAATACACTATGTATAAATAGATATGAACAGATAGATAGATATGAACAGCGAGCTAGAGAGAAAGAGAGAGAAAAAAACTTAGAGAGACATGAATAGAATAAAAATTGCATAGCTAGAAATAGAGAGTATATATATATATATATATATATATATATATATATATATATATATATATATATATATATATGGCCTGACGATTGCATATAGCATGAAACAGGCTGTCGCCTCTAAGGGTTGACTTCTATGTTCACTTTTATATTTATATATATATATATATATATATATATATATATATATATATGTGTGTGTGTGTGTGTGTGTGAGATAGATAGATAATGAGCAGAATGATAGCTAGCTGGCTAGCTGGCTAGCTAGCTAGCTAGATAGATAGATATGAACAGAATGGTAACTAGCGAGCTAGTGAGAGACACTGAGAGGCATGAATAGAATAAAAATTGCATAGATATATATGAACAGAGGATATATAGATAGATAGATAGATATATAGAGATAGATAGATAGATAGATAGATAGATAGATAGATAGATAGTTATGAACAGATAGATAGATATTGACATACTGATAGATAGATATTGACCTACTGTGCTACTTCGTTGGATAGATACCGAATATCTAAAGGCATGTATTCCCACTTTAATTACAGGTGTAAACAATAAAGATAAAAAAATCAAAACCCTTTTCACGTTAAATAGAAAATTGATTGATAAAAATTAACATGATCACGTTTTTATCACATTTCATGATTTTTCCTCGTCGTCCCTATTTTTATTCAGTTTCTTCTTGTTGCGACTGTCATTATTCATTTGTTAAACTTTTACTTAGTCTGGTACAAGGTCAACCTATGAAAATCTAATTCGCTCTACTGACACGGGTAATGCTAGGATTCGTGTCCACATCATTATTATTTATTTTTATTACTATTATTTCTACTGCTTTCTCTAAATTTATTCGGATACTTAACGTCTAATAAACACATAAAACACCTTCTCATTTTTTCAACCAGGTATACCCAGCACAAGCATCACGGCCAAATATGTGCGATATGGTGACACGTTTGATAATACTAAGCGTGCAGGTAATGCCTAGTTAGAAATCTTCAGGTATGGTAACCCAGTCCGATTAGGCGGTTAATGATAAACCAGTTTTTGCCCCTCCCCTATGGGACACACAATTGTTTTGACTTGAAAACACAACGTATTAGCTTCTAGGTTACATGACCAAGATCAGGCAACTGACAAGCCGATCTTAATTCATCGATGCATAACATATACATGTAAACACCGCCAATGAATTAAGGTCAGAATCAATGAGATCCATGACTTATATAGCACCAGCAGAGTACTTATTATTATTATTGTTTTATTTCCTTTATTTTCTAGTGTATACACATTTGTTTTCAGGTCCCGACCAGAAATCTCAGGTCAGAAATGGCATCATGACATTTTCCACTGAGCAGTTTGAAACAAAAAAAAAGCCCTCATATTTTGCATAGATAAAGCCCTTCTTAAGATGTGGGCTGTACTTGTGTGAACAAATTTTGGTATTTCTTTAAGGCATTGGGCTACCAGGAATTCTTTCAATGAGTCTATTAGAATCAAGTCTAACAATTAACATTTCCTCATTCACCATATTTTTGAGGTTTCGATTTCAAGGTTCTTGTAGATCTAGCACGCAAAGGGTTTCAGAATAGGGGAGAGAACAAAGTGGAGTGATAGAGGAAAGGATGAAGGTTAGGGGATAGATCAGGTCTTCTGGAAACGTCGATTGACATTACATTTGTATAGTTGGAGATTATAGTTAATAGGAAAACAAGAAATGTGGAGGGAGTTTCACAGGCGAGAAGTGCGAGATATGAAGCTATTAGAGTAGAAGAAACGGCTACATATAACAGTTTCGACAGTAAAAGGATGAGAGCGAGATACCAGCCTAGTTGAGCACTTAAATTCACGAAGTCTGGGAACCAGCGAAAGCAGCTCACTGTAGCAGTTACCATGAAAGTATTTGTAAAAAAGTCACAGAGAAAGAGTGAGAGAGCATCTGCAGACGAGATGCCAGATCAGGGACAATTACATTGCATATCCGTCTTTGGATTTTATCAATGACCTTGAGACAAAAAAGGGGCTCCAGACCATATATGGCAGAATTACTCCATGCAAGGGCGAATGGTTGATTTGTAGATTTGAAAGATCATCTCCGGTGAGAAAAATTTCCTGGCGCGGCGCAGGAAGCTGACTTCCTTTGCGGTAGACGAAGCTATCGAGCCAACGTATTCGTTCCATCTCAGGTCAGCGGACAATATGAGACCGAGCAGTCGCAAAGTGGTACTCTCGTAAAGTTGAGCGTCAGACATTCTAATGGGAGGCAGGGATGGTTCTCTCTGATAGTTCTATCTTCAAAGATACATCACAATCTGCAAGAACCGGCATGTCAATAAGAAAGCACATTCTGTTTTTGTGGTCTCTAATCACGATGCCTGAGCGTCAAGCTTTGACTGTCCTCTGTGTGTATTGTGAAGTCCCATAAAATTGTTACATGTTTAATGTGTGGAGTAGATCTTGGTAGGGTTTGCAGATTCTTTACCATAAAAGCTGGTACAGTGTCATTGTCGAGTGTTATATTCGGTGAATTCTTTTTAAGTTAAGGTTCACTCTATATAAGGCCCGGGGGGCCACTCAAGGTAGAGGGTTACATTAGGAGGCAGTTTATACGGAGAGAAGAGAAAGATAACGCTTAATTCTAGAGACGTGAACACGTTAAGATTGTAGCGGTCGGGGAAGCATCCTCTTGGATGTCGGTTCCACAGAGCAGTGGTTCGGAGGAAGAAGCTATTTAGGTGGAATTTACTTCTCACCTATGGAATACAAAAGGAATAGAGGTGGTTTTCTAGGATGTAAGTGCCATGGTGGGTTCTTGCTGTGAATGTTAGACCTGTCGAAACTAACAAATGTATTCGCCAAAGTAGTAATAGAGCAGCGAGAGGTTTGTCACATCCCGCCTGTGAGAAAGAGGTTGGAGGATGGAAAATAATTCGGTCACCTACAAGAACTCGGGGATGCTTTTTTGCTCTATCGAGAGTGGAGAGCAGTCTGGGCAGCTTCTGCCCAATTATGAAAACAGTATTCCATTTTGGGGGGGTTGATCTGGCTCTTGTAAAGGTAGAGGATGGCACATAAAATTAGGTCGGGTGTGAGTTTTATGCGTAATAGTCTCTCAAACCTCTGTTCCTCTCCGAGGAGACATCCGTTCGTCGTGTCTGGCGGTTGTTCGGGGTCCGATCGGCGATGATAGCATGTAACTACTTTAGCTTTCGAGGCATGGATTGTAACCAGTCAGTTTTGCCCAATTTGTAATTCGTGCTAGATCGGAAGAGAGATTAGCTGCCAATCACTAATCATCAAGAAACTTAGAGATTCACTAGTATATAGTCGTATCATCGACATAGATGTTTACAAATGATCAGAGATTATTCTTAGGCAGTTCATTTATGCAAATCAAAAAGAGGTTTGTTCCGAGGAGTGATTCCTAGAGAACGCCTGCGTTGAACTCCAGGACCTCAAAGGACTGGCCATTAATCACTACCTTTCAGGGACATAACACTTAGGACGGATTTTACAATCAACAAGACCCTTCAAGTGTTTCCATAACGAGAGTGATTGTGCAACAAACCTTTGTGCTACACCTTGTCAAAAGCCGTCGAGGTAATCTAATCCTATTAGTCCTCGAGTTGTATGTGTTGTCAAGAGTATCACTAATTCTGTGGATTTTTTTAAATATTTTATTTCGATATTTTTTTAAAATCGTAAAATTGAAAAAAACAGTTTGAACAAAGTAACTATAAACAAAATGTTTTCTTTTTTTGCTATCCCTTGCCAGCCGCAATGATGGAGAAAGCATTACCTCGCCATTGAGACACGTTGCAAGAGCCACTCCGTTTCGCGAGGCTCATCCATTAATCGAGACGCCCTTGCGTCAATCCACCGAAGGAACGCCATCGAACGAGGGACAATAACCGCCGAAATCTCCACTGCCACAGGAATAAAAAAAATCTAACAGCAAGAGAAGAATATTTAAAACATCTAACAGCAAGAGAAGAATATTCTGTGATTGATGGTAGTTAGGACATTAGCAGTGGATCGGGCCGATCTAAACCCATACTGCTCATCGCTGAAAAGGTTGTTCTTCTCTAAGTGATCGGACATCTTCTTGTTGATTATAGCGTCAAAACCTTTCTGATTATACTGAGGAGACTGAAAGGTCTACACTGGAAGGAAGGAGATCGCACCTCCGCGTTCTTGAAAACCGTGCATACGCTTGGCACCTTCCACAGGCATGGGAAGTATTTCTACTTTATGCAGTGTTTGAATAACTTCGCTAGGATCGAGAATAATTCCTGGTTGATATTCTTAACCACATGGAATTTTTTATGACCCAGTGGCTTTCTCAAGGTCAAAGCTTTTGATAAGTTTAGAAAACTCTCGTACTGTAATGGTAATATTAATGGGATTGTGCTCAGTGAGTCGTTGGAAGTCGGGGACGAGATGATCTTTGTCTTCTAGTGTTGTGTTTGAGGCAGAGAAACTTTTCGCCTTATCTGGCAAGGAATGTATGACATCGAAGTCGTTTATAATTGTGGGCACAGCCGCTTTACCCCTGTTCATAATTTGGTTGGCGATCTTCCAGGATTCGCAGGATCCAATTTGTTTCATTTAAAACTTGGCCTGAACAGCTTAGATGCTAATATTGTGCAACATTACACAAGTTGGTTGATTGTACTGCATATTCTTCACAGAATCTTCATTAAGGATCAACACAGATTTTCCGTATAAGTCCTACTTAGCAACCATTGGTCTCAGGAAGCAAGAATAAAACTTAATTTTTAAATCTGTACTTCACAACCATTGATGAACATGAGGTTTGTATACATCTGCCTGTTTGATTTGGGAATAGTATTGGCCATAACGGGATTAATTTTGTCCTTATTTCAGCGTTTTTTACATTTCATTTGCTTTTTTAGGTTCTTGGCCTATATGAATTATGGCTTACCTGCTCTTGTCCAGTCACTTAAAATACGATTTTGATCTATATCATTATAATTATTAATATTTCCTTTGATTTCTGTTGTATACACATTTCCTTCTGCGTCCCAGCCACAAACCTAAGGTCAGAAATGGCTTCATGAAATTTTCCACTGATCATTTTCTAAAAATAAAACACCCATGATCATACATATTTCACATAATGCCCTTCGTAATGTGTGAATTCTACATGTGAGTACAATATTTTTGTATTTCTTTAATACATCGTCTACAAGGAATCCCTTCACTGAATCTATCGGAACCGTTTCCAATCAATCTGAGGGCTCCAACTATATCCTCATGTGCCACATTATTTAGATTTCCACTTCAAGATCCTTGTATTTTGATTTCTAGTTAGCAAGCATATTATTATTATTATTATTATTATTATTATTATTATTATTACTCTCATCAAATGACCTGCTAAGAGCCAGTGTTAATCAACGTTTTACAATAATGTAAATAGTACAATGTTTTACAATAATGTAAATAGTGTACATAATACCTCATCTCAGAAATATAGACAGATACTGAAAGGCTGAAACGTTGTAATAAATATGACGACAAAGATGAGGACAATAGTCCGAATAATGTAAATAGTGTACATAATACCTCACCTCAGAAATATAGACCGATACTGAAGGGCCGAAACGTTGTAATAAATATGGCGACAAAGATGAGGACAATAGTCTGGATAATGTAAATAGTGTACATAATACCTCATCTCAGAAATATAGACAGATACTGAAAGGCCGAAACGTTGTAATAAATATGGCGACAAAGATGAGGACAATAGTCTGAATAATGTAAATAGTGTACATAATACCTCATCTCAGAAATATAGGCAGATAGTGAAGGGCCGAAACGTCTGTCGCTGTCTTTTGTTTTTGTGAAGTATCCATTTATTGTTCTGTTTTCCTCATTATAATCTTCCCATTGACTTTCACTCCCTCGGAAATACTTGTACCTTCGTGGAATTATCTTTTTGCCTGGTTAAAAAAAGTATTGCGTAGGGGGTGAGATTTTATTAGGCAACTCGTGCGAGGATCAGCATATCGTAATTAAATTTATATAATATTATAGTTACTGATATTTATTTTGTTTAATTTTAGATATTTTTTAATCATTATTAAGGCGATGAAGCCACTAAGACGCAAATGGTTACTGTGCGTGAAGGGAACTGAGGAGACATTATTTAGAAGAACGGACAATAGAAGAACAAAAATAGAGAAGATACCAATTGACGTTGCATTTAAATTTTGGAAGATAGTAGTTGACGGAAGAGAGTTTCATAGGCGAGAAATGCAGACGAAGAAACTATTTGAATAGAACTTACGGTTATATTTGGTAATTTCAAAAATAAAATGATGAGACGTACTAGCCAATCTAGTACACTTAAATTGATAAAGTCGAGCATACCAAACATGAAAGCTTATAGAAACGTAAAAGAGAAGCTACGTTACACCAGAGGGAAAATAAGTGACTCCGAGATGACAGCTCAGGACCGATAAAATTGCAGATTCTTTGGATTTTACACTATATTATCCTTATCTTTGTTGCCATATTTATCACAACGTTTCGGCCGTTGTACACTCCGGTGGTTGTAATGTTAAACTGAACACTTTATTTCGCTCGCTGGGGTAGACTGTTCTAGATCCACATGCCATGTCTAATGGATGTCAGTTATCAGTTATAATTCTGTTAATTATATATATATATATATATATATATATATATATATATATATATATATGTGTGTGTGTGTGTGTGTGTGTGTGTGTGTGTGTGTGTAAAAATTTTATTTATAGCAATAAAAACGGACAGAATGGGGCGAAAATGGAAAACAACAACGCCTACGGTAGTTGGCAAATATGAAATTGGGACCAAAAAAGATAGAAAAAATATGTCAGACAAAAATATAGATAATGTGTTAACCGCGGTTATCAGTCTTCACTCGTTAAATCATTTTACTTTTTTTTTGGTTCCAAATTTCGTAATTGCCAATGTCCGTAATAAGTATGTCCGTGATTAAGGTTTTCAAAATCTGAAAACAAAAATACAGAAAACTTTGGAAAGATAAAAACGAGACAATATCTCTAAGAATTTCACAATTAGTGATTTTAGTAAAATTAGTCTAACAAAATTGGATTGATTGTCAAAACATGTTTGCAAAAGGAAGAGACAGAAAAGATACACAATATTATGAACATTAATTTATTTAACGATTTATGTAGAGCCACATTGGTTGGAACCGATGGCAAGGAAATAGTCAACCCAAACAAGTTGGACGACAAATATCGGGGAATTGGTTTAGCACTAGTATTGTAGTCAATAAGATTATAGGTAGCTTCAAAATTGTTGATGATACAAAGATAAACGCAGACAATTATTATACGTTCTTCTGTTAAGTAGTAAAATATAATGTGGTTTTATTGTTTTGTGTTCCTTTGGCTTTTATCTTTTGGATTTAATTGTAATTAAAAATTATGTTACATTGAGATTATTTGCATAATAAAACCTGACACATTGTATGAGAGGAAGCAATATTCTTAATAAATACAAATTTTATCAACAACAATAACAACAACAATATGTTATAAACGAAGCCTACAAGATATATTTTCATATATGAATATATCCGAAGAATGATTAATACCAAATTGTCGTGAAGTAATTTCCTCCAGTCATCAGATAAAATTAACTATGACATTCTCTAAATACTAATTTTAGGAGACACGAAACGCCAGAGTCAGACTTACACACTTGGGCAAATGAATTGAAACAAAACGAATAATTCCGTTATTATTTACTTTTTTTTTGTATTTTTGCAATGAAACATGATCCAGTGCATATGATAGTACTTCGTATATCCATTTCACAAAGTCCTTCCTTGCAGACTGACCACAGATTCTCGATTGGATTTAAATCAGGAGAGTTTCCGAGCCAGTCTATAGTACTTTGATTTGCTCACTAGTAAGGTTTGTCCTTGGTTTCGTGTAGCGTTATAATTTTCGTACGCTTCCTTAGAGTAACATTCATCGCAGACAATGGACGTAGGACAACTAATCGACAATTAAAACAATAGCGTATAGACATGATAAAAATATGATACAATCACGGATGACGCAATATTTTTGAAGGCCAAACAGTTTTCATCCTACACCTCGAAAATGGATTCATATCACTGTACACCACTGTAAATGACCTAATCTGAGACAAAATAGCAATCGATTAAACCTTCTCATTCCAGTGGGTCTAAAAATGACTGCATGGTGAAAGAAAGGAAACTAAAGAGGTTGTTTCAATTCATTTACACAAGGGTGTATTTTCTGTTTTCGCTTACGTATTTTCTTTTCAGGTCATGGTTTATATTTTGTAGAGTAGCAACCTAGCGTAAAATTTTAGTAGTCTACCATTGGAGGGATTCAAGTAGTTATACTAAATAAAGGAAGTAGTTATACTACTAAATAAATGAAGTAGTTATACTAAATAAATCAAAGTGGATATTGCGATACAGAAAGTTGGGAAAACTATGATTGAAAAACACCCCAATTAATTAGAACGTATAAAACCGCATGATTAAGGCTGTGATATTGGAATTAGTGTGAGTCGAAACCCGTATTCCTAACTTAAAAACGTATCACAACATCTTCGAATGACCAAGAGAGCAAAAATTATCTGAATATTTTTCCATTCACCTAAAATACATTTTTCATCACTCGACCCATCTTCGAGAAATAATCACCCCAGTTTTCGTATATTTACCGTCACTTGTATGCCACGATACTTGCAGAAATGGTGGATGAGTGATCACTTAGATTATCTTCATTGTCATAATTATCAACCGAGCGGCAAAAAGCTGTTAGAATACTGAGGTCATTGATTAGAATATTTCTAACTGTCTTCCAGACATTCCAGTTTACGTCAACAGTTTAAAAGTCATTATTCTCTTGAAATGATGATTTAAAGATAGAAATTGGCGTTCTTGTATGGCACCGAATGGGTAGGCTACTATAGTTTCTTAAATTCTTCAAATGCTCTGCACGAAATCTCGTTAAGAAAACAACGAATTTATACACTAAAATAAGGAAAATTAAATAAAGATTATAAAGAATTGTGATGGTTAGCGAATCAGATTTAAGAATCGTAAGGCCAAGTTCGAATTTCAGTCCTGTTCATTACATTCAGTGATGTTCCAAGGAATAAACTGGGAAAGGTATGGATCCGTCTCTTCTCCTCTAGCTAGAGGTAAAAATGCAGGACAGACTGATTTTAATCCAGTCTAGGAGAAATAAACTTTAAATTAAACCACTTTGAAGGGCTCGCATTTTTTAGCAAAAACAAATCCACCTCTGAGAGGAGGGTCAGGGTAACCTCAATATCTCTGGGTCAAAAGAAACCAGCAAGCCATTGCATTATTCTGACTTGTATGAAGCATAATTGTAGGATGGAGAGTAGTGGTAATTACACCGACGTAAAATGCGCTACATGATTAATAATTAATGAATGTTGTGAAAATTGAAAGGCTATTTTTAGGGAATTTCTCAAATAACTCGGTGATTGTTGAAACTGAAAACATTTTTCACGCTATTTCTCGAAGATCTTGATGATATCCCACTTCTATAAACTCTCTGAAATGATCATTTTCAATTGTGGAAGAATTCTCTTCGTCCTCTTCATTTTTAAAATCCGTGTTTTCGAATTCCTATAGCCATAGTCATCCTGAAATTTTTTAAATATCACCCTCACTCCATACTTCATTCATGTTACTGGCAGTCTGAGACCTGTGGTGGTTTAGTTTAAATTCCTGAATCCCTAAGAGTATTAGCTTTCATCTTATATCTAAACAGGCTTATTACCTGTGAAAGGAAAACAATATTACTCTAAAGAAGAGTCATCATTAATCTCGCGGTATCTTTCATACTCCAAATAGCATGTATAATAATAAACAATATCATCTTTGTATTTGTTTTTCTGTCCGTAAGAATAGACTCGCCTGTTTTCGGGTAATTGTTGCCAACTTGGCCTAATTAATAAGTGAGTAATAAAAAGGTCCGTCATTATGATAACATAAGTTATGCTTTTGTTGAAACTTGAAAGCAGCACAAATCTTATTAGGAAAACAATGAATTTATACAAGAAAACAAGGAAAATTAAAAATAATTATGAATAATAAAAAACATAAAAAAGATTAACTCTTTTGTTATGGTCATGCAAAATATGCTCAGCCAGACTCGAAGCGAACAAGCGTTCTTTTATATTAACAATGGAGTAATGGTTAACAAGTCAGTCTTGTTAGAACAATTACAACTGAATAATGAGTTCAATCCTCACTGGGTGCCTTTTACTTGGCTAGGCTTGGAATATCTCTACAAATATTGTTGGTTGGTCATTTTTCTTTAGCTGCATATCAACATCTCTATGAGTTTCTGTCTATATTTCTGAGGTGAGGTTTTATGATTACTTGCATTATTTATATTGTTCGGACTGTTATCCTCATCTTCTTTGCCATATTCACAACGTTTCAGCCGTTGTACGCTCCATCCTTCTTCAGGTTATTGGAATTTCGAACTGAAACCCAGTGAATGAAATAAATGGTTCGGTTCGAAATTCCACTCACCTGGAGAAAGCATACAAAGGCCGAGACGTTGTGAATATGGCAGTGAAGTCTAGGATAACAGTCCGAATAATGTAAATAATGCAAGCAATCTATATGGGTTATTTAACGTCGAAATCTAAACTAATCTAATTTTAATAAATTCTATTTTTCCTTTGGAGATAATAATTGTTTTAGTGATACAAGTCTTACTAATTAACTCATAGCTGTGGGGAGTGGAGGTAGATTCATATCTTTCCCAAGGGTATTTGCACGTAAGTATGTATAACCTACCCGACCGGAATTGGAACTCGGCTCTACGATTAACAATTCTGAGCCATCATCCTTTACATACGTACATCGAATCTTACAGCACATGGTATTCCTAATTGGTCACCGGTCTAGGTACTGTCCATGCTCGACGTTGCTTAATTCAGGTGATCGTATGGGAACCGGTGTTTCAATGTGATATGACCGTAAATAAATATTGTATTAAAATGTGTTATAATAAAACCGTCCATAAATGTCTGGGCATTGTAATAGTTGAACATATACCCCACCCTAAAGTAGTAAAAACTTACACTTCAACCAGAGTGCAGGTATCAGTTCTTATTTGATCGGCAAAAGCCGATTCGGACTGTTGAAGCAGAATTCGACCTGAACGGTTGCTGAAGAATGTCGAGAACAGGAAGTAAATTTTATATATATATATATATATATATATATATATATTAAAAAGAAGAGAGAAACCGTAAACGTTTTTGGTTGTAATGTGGATCTTTTTAAAAAATATTATGCTTTTTTCCATAATTTTGCTACCAATCAAAAGGTTTTATTGTTTATAGAGTTAGGTCTATACTATCGATAATGAACTCCTTAGTGGATCTGGGATGTAGTATTTCTGGATGATTTTTTTTTTCAATTCAGAATGACATTGGAGAGGGGATATACATACATATATGCGCGCATGCTGACAAAAACACAAGAAAATGGAAATAGATCTCAGAGCACACAGGCGTTATTAAAAGATAAGAATGCCGATGACTTCTTCACCATTTCCCGGACCAATCTTAATTGTTTTATAACCCTTCACGCAGAACTTTTCACTGCCAGTTCAAGAAAGACATTTGGATCACTAACACACAAAAAAGAGAAAGTCTCATATCGAGAATATATTAACATCGAAAAACATAAGAAAAAAATTAAATATTTTTAATAATATGTGAAAATCTCCACGCTTTGCCTGATGACGGCCTCGAGACCGGAAACGCGTGTAGCAAAATTATGGAAAATAAAGCGTAATATTTAAAAAAAAAATCTACTTTACAACCAAAAACATTTGCAGTTTCTCTCTTCTTTTTAATATACACACTTTTCTCTTATTGGAAGTACTATAACCTTCCCTTTACATATATACATATATATATATATATATATATATGTATGTGTGTGTGTGTGTGTGTGTGTGTGTGTGTGTGTGTGTGTGTGTGTATGTATATATGCATATCAAGCTCACCTTGTATTAATTTAGATTGACTAATTGTTAACAAACAAAAGTCTAAAATGTCTAAAATGTGAGTTCCATCAGAAGGTGCTTTGGGATAACGAATTGTAATCGAATTCATTACATTCATTTATGTGCCAATATCCCTGGGAATCTATCTCTTCTCCCCCCTCCAGCTATGGGTTGAATAGTAGGACAGACTGGATACTGTAGCCTTGTGGGGAAAACAGTCTAGGAGAAAGAAGCCTGAATTCAAAAAGCTAAGCAAATTTGTAACAAGCAAGAAAATTTTGTTTGAAAAACGGAAAAAAATCGTTTATTGTTTACGCGTGTTGTTTTACATTTGATGAAAAAAATAACATAAAAATACCTTTTTTTTTTTTTAAATTTCAACACCACATATAACATTTGTGTTTTTGACAGTTACTAAATTTCTATCATTTACTTTTCTTTCAAATACCGTAATTCCTCATGTATAATACAAATTTTTTCTTAAAAATAATAAGCAACATTAGGGGTGCGTATTTTGCGCAGCTACAAAAAATCTTCCCAAAATTGCCGTTTCATAGGTCGATTTCAGTTGCGAAATGACTACTCAGCACAAACATACGACAATTTGACACTAACATTCGGCGATTGCGACCTCATAAGGATGTCAAATACAATCATGTGGACCTAACAATACTTACAAATGTAAAATAAAACAAGAATTATAAAACTAAATTAGAATGATATTATTCTATGTTTAAAACCATTTTTAATAAGAGTAGGAAATGCTAGCCATAATGAAATAGGAGACGTACAATTTATAGGGTTTGATTACCAAACAAGGGGTGCGTATTATGCGTGAATAGAAGCATTTTACCACACTTTCAGCCCAATTATGGATGAAAGTGTATTATACATGGAGAATTGCGGCAACAATTAAATAAACTGTACAAAATATCCTGTTTTTTTTTAGGGCACCCTGTAGATTGGCATCTAGGCCCTACCCGTTTGTTATTGAAATAGTTAAATGCAACCATCACTTCTACTTCAAAGTTTCTTTTCTCGCACTTCTCACTTGTGGAACTCTCTTCCGTTTACTTGCTTCTCTGATAACTACAATCTTCAAAAATTCAAATACAACGTCAATCGCCATCTTCTGCCTTCTTGAATCCCGTTCATCTTTTGTCCTTTCCCTAAACTCGACAATACTGTCTTTTTTTGTCACCTTCACTCCCTGCAACCCCCTGAGTTCTAATGGAATTTTCATCTTGCATGGTCTGAAATGATTAAAAAAAAATCAAAATTTATGAAGTATTTAATGTCAAAATCTAAATATTTTGTACGCATTTCTTTGCGAGATAATAATGCTTTTAATGATAAAAGTTTTACTAATTAATCCATACCTGAGGAGAAAAGTGTGGAGTCATAATTTCCCCAAGAGTATTTACGCGTATTTGAATGTAACTGGAATTGGAACTCGGCTCTCCGATTTCAAATTTTGAGCCATTCTCCATTGCACCAACCGTACACCCAAGCTTACAACACATGGTATTCCTATGGTATTCCGGTCACCCATCTAAGGACTTTGATTAACTTCGTTGATCGTACGAGAATCGTTTTTTCAGTGTGATGTAGCCGTAAGCAATGAAAAGAGTCCTGGACTTCTATGTTATATCTCTCCCCCCGATATGTTATCATTCTCCCCCCATATGTTATATCTCTCCCCCCGATATGTTATATCTCTCCCCCTATATGTTATATCTGATAATGGCGGTTGCATCTAGTTAGTTCAAGAGTAAAACGATAAAATCTGGTTGCCTTTCTAGCAGCACGCTTTAAATTCATGCAGTGCAGTCACCTGGAAAAAAAGCTCACCGGAAACAATTGCCATGAAAATATTTGTAGAAAAGACAGAGAAACGGCGGTGAGAAAATGAATGAAGTTGAGATGCCAGGTCAGGACCGGTAACATCACAGACCTTTCTTTGAATTTTGTCATGAATCTCGTGATACATTGCAGGAGGACCAGACTAGATATGGTAATAATATTCTATGCACGGACGAATGGTAGATTTATAAATGTGCAAGATGGATCCATAAAAATAAATTTAGGGGATTAGGTAAGAATTGATATATTCAGTGTGACCGATTATCTTGGATGATCTTAAAACTAGGATTTTTTTGTGAAATATGTGATATGTAGGATTTATTAAACGAATAGATAAAAGAAATAAATAAAAGATGGCGATTTACTTTGTATTTAAATTTTTGAAGATTGTAGGTTGCAGGGGGCAAGAAAAAAAAAGGAAGTTCCACAGTTGAGTAATGCGAGAAAAAAATTACAATTAGAAACCTAATGCTGTATCTTTTTGGTTGAATGTTGATTTTATTTGTAGTATGTCAACACCTCTATGGGTTATTTAATGCAGAAATCTAAATATTTTGAATACAATTTTTTGGTTTCAACTAAATATATTTAGAACGTAATTGTATGCCTTCAACTAGAGATAAAATGGATTGTTGGTATTTTTACTATAAATAAGCAGCATTGTTTCTAAGTTTCTTCATATAAAAATGTATTGCCAGTAATTTTACTATAAAAATCTACTTTTATACTTTGATAGAGTCTTGTTTTTGTTTGGGGATTCACTATTTACCCACAGCTGGGGAGTAACACGTGCTACAATACCATGTAAGGGTGGACATGGGAACAATAGCAATTAAGGGGTAATGCTGTGTCTTATTCCATTATAAGAGAGAGAGAGAGAGAGAGAGAGGGAGTAAGAGAGACACAGAGGGAGATTTTGTGTGTATGTGTGTACATGTTCTTGTGTTTGCGTATGTGTGTGGTCACATAAAATCGGCTATTGTGTATTACAGGAATTGACAATAGAAAAAAACGTTTTGTATTGGTTAAATATTTAACCCGGAGCAATGTCCAAAGAGGTTTGAGGTCACCCGACCTATAATGTAAACAGATAGAAATCGAGGGACTTAAAACAAACAGGTCCTCGATAGAGTTATTTTTAAAGAGATAGACAGGTAGATGTGAAGAGGTTGAGATAGATAGATAGATAGATAGATAGATAGATAGATAGATAGATATGAAAAGAACTGAGATAGATAGATAGATAGATAGATAGATAGATAGATAGATAGATAGATAGATAGATAGATAGATAGATAGATAGATAGATAGATTATATTTATTATTGTAAAATACAATAATTGTGGCACATGGCCTAAAAAGTGGGGAGTGGAATTGAGGTTGGTCATCCTTACCTATTCTGTACCTAGCTAACCCGATTCACGACCCATTCATTCAATACAAATAAACCATTCACCGAAAGAATTCACCCTTGACCTCCTACATATACCACAATACCACGTCCACAAAGGGAACATAAAAATTAACCCCATGATTTAAAAATTTCTCATATATATATATATATCTGACGATGATGTGAAATGATGGGAAGGGTTCTAAATCCGAATAGAAAGAAAAATATATAAAAGAGAAACTAACAGAAAATAACTGATGTTAGTAGGACCCGTCCACCCCACAAAAAATCAGAGTTGCCGCTGTATTCTGTCATCAGACAGAATCAAGAAGCTAACTCTCTAACGGAATGAGTGAGGCGAAAAATAAATGTAAGGAGTAGGAAAATCAAATAAGTCGAGATGACAAAATGGGCCAAAACAAACTGGGGAATGGGGAATCTCATCTTGGTACATAACAGAAGTAAGGAGCCAGGACAGGCCAGGAACGACACTCACTCACATTAACTAAGTATAGAAAAGCTACCTTAAACAGGGGGAGGATTCGCAGGAAATCCCCTCGTTGTAACGAAAGAGGACTCAAAAAAGAAACTCAAGGATAGCCCCTTTCGCGCGAACCAAGCTCACTACTATTACTCACCTTTCGTTGAAATCTTTCGACACCAAACGCTTTCTATCAGTTCTGATCTTCGCTTTCAGCTGAAGTATCTGATCAAAACCTGATGAGAATAGCGTTCTGGTCGCAAGATCCCCTCCTTTCGCGTCATTCATATCACCATTCTTGCCCCGGCTAGCAACGTTAGAAACACCATTCATTTCACCGCAGAATACGGGGACGACACATTGTCACACGCGTATGAGAGATCGATGAGCACAAGCCGATCGGGAGCGATACGAGCCGTCAGCTCACCGACATAGTCCCAGAAAGGCCGTACCTGGGAACAATGGTAGAAGGTGTGCGAAGCCGTTTCTTCAAAACCAAGTTCACACCGGTAACAGTCGGGCAAATCCGCCCAGCCCCATCTGAAGTTCATGTCGTTGAGAGATAGCACGTTACGGATCAATTGCCAGGTAAGCGAAAACTCAGGGTTACTGAGGTGATTCGCCGCTGGCACCCTAGACCAGAAAGAGCGCAACTCGTCCACCGACAAACCGAGCCGCTCACAGAGACCGTCCTTCACGACCCCCTCCACTCATTCACGATACAAGACCTTTCGAGGCCGTGAAAGTTCAATGGACTAAGGAAAAGCCCTCAAGGTCGGACGACACTCGTTGAGGAAAGTCGACAATTTCCCGGATCTACGATGGCGCCTAGCCCAGGAAATTGTGCTGAAGGAAAGTGGTTCTATTCTTGACAACTTCCTTCTACTCTCCAGTTTTCTTGGTTGTCTGTGCTGTTGCCTGTGAAGTTGCCTGTGATGTTGCTGCTTCATTTTTTCTTTTTGGCCTGTGGGGCAAGCCTTCGACAAATGGCCCGCAGTCCCACAAGCCCAACAAAGTTTTCGACGACCCTCCACATCGACATAGATAAGTCTACCCTCACACATTAACGTGTTGGGTATTTCCGTAAATTGTTTCGATTTAATGTAATTGCGATTTCAATATCGCCTGTGGCAATTCCGGCCTTACTTTTTAATAGGGCAGACATCGGAGACATCCCCATATTTAGAAAAGAAAAAAACCAATATGGTCTTCAGATATGTGGAGTATCACCCTATATAGAGTCACCTTTAACTTTCTCGTCGCCATATATTCAGTCTGAAGCCTGACTGTCGAAGTAGTTAGAGTACAGCCTGCCAGCGATTTGGCTTTCTTTTCTGTCGACAATAAGATGTCCCACATTGACTTCAATTTGAAGAATTTTTAGGGCCTTCTCCATCACTTCCCTAGTCACGATATTTAGTTTCCGGGTCTTGGGGTCCGTTGTTACTAACGAGATTGTCCTTGGATTCACCGTGTCCAATACAGACGGCAGCAGTAATAACTCATTTCCATTAACATGGATTAAACTTCTCTTTTAAAATTTTGAAATATTCTGGTCCTTTTTGTGGGGGCCTATCCCTTGCCCATGCCGAAAGAGTTACTTCTGTAGGGGAAGCAGAAAGAGATTCGGGCTCCGCATGATATTGGCCTACCCTCGTCACCCCAACACAATTCGAAACAATACACGAATAAGACGACAAAGAAAGACAACAATGGATACACAAGATGATGGTGGGAGGCAAACAAAAATTACAACGAAAATGTCTTTGACAGCTCGCGGTAAACTCGGTAAGACAAAAAGTCTTGAAGATAGATAGATAGATAGATAGATAGATAGATAGATAGATAGATAGATAGATAGAAATTGACCAGACTGGATAGTGACCGATTAAGAATAAGCGGATGAGAGTAAGATAAATTCAGAAAGGAAGAAAATTCAGAATGAGAGAGAGAGAGAGAGGGAGAGAGAGAGAGGAAGTGTGTGTGAGAGAGAGAGAGAGAGGAAGTGTGTGAGAAAGAGAGATAGAGAGAGAGTGAGCGTGCAAGTGAGATTCAGTGATGAGTAGTGTGAGAAGATGAAATGCATAAGAAACTGTGTTTCAAAGAAGAGAGACATAAAACCCTAGCCGAAGTACCTGGCTTAATCTTCTTTTTTGCTAGTGATCACAGCTCTCCACAATTTCCTATGCTTTGTTACTCTAATAATATTTGCCTCTTTATTATTCTTCCAACCAAGTTCCTGTTCTGCCATCTATTTACACAAGCTCGTTAGGTATGTTTTCCTTTGTCTTTTAATATGTCATGCGAGCATTAAATTATCCAAGCCCTCTTTCCTCTTTATTTATCCCAGAAATTTTAAATGTCTGTTTCTGATTCTAAAAACAAGTGTCTGTTTTGTTAAAACTTACATGCTTACCCGTCCCATCCGTCGTATTGTCTGTAGAACCATATATCCGTTTTCTGGAATCTCCTCTTCATCTGAAAGAAAATCATTCCGCATTCATTTCCTTTTCTAAACATTCCTTCACAAGCAAGGCAATAAAGCCACTAAGACGCAAATACTTACTGAATGTAAGGGAATATAAGAAAAAGAAAAAATCATTAAGAACAAGAGATTTCAAAAGATAATGATAGTCATTGCATTTATGTTTTGTAAGATAAAAGTTAACTTAAAACCAAGAAGACGAAAGAATGCTCTAGCAGAAACTGTTAACATAGAAACTACGATTACGTTTAGCCATTTCAATTGTAAAATGATTAGACCTAGCCGCCAATATAGTAATAATCATGAAGTCGAAGTTAGATGAGAAGAGATGTCATTTGCCAATCTCTGATTGTCAAGACGTTTAGAGGTACGCCAGTATATCGTCGTATCATCGGAGTATATTCTTAGATAGATCATTTATGTAAATCAGAAAGAGGGTTGGCTGCAGAAGTGAGCACTGGCGTGGGGGCGTCTGCATTAACTGCCAAGTCCATGGAGGACTGGCTGTTATAATGACCTTCAGGGATCTACCTGCAAGGAAGGATTTTATAATAGAGAAAACGCTTCCAGTGATTCCATAGCTGGAGAGCTTTTGTATGAAACTTTTTTGCCACACCCTGTCGAAGGCTTTTGAGATAATCTAATTCTATGGTCCCGGTATGTGTGTCATCAAGGGCCTCACTAATTCTGTGCGTAATAGTAGCTAGGATGTCAGCAGTGGATCGGGCTTAACATCTGACACTGAAGGTCGTTTTAATCTGAAACTATTCAAACGTATCCAATGAAGAACGTTTATAAGCCAAATCTTTCAAACATCCGTCCCCGTAGAGCGTTTCGAAGGAAAACCCTTCAAATATCTAGCGCTCAAGGGCGTTTCGACGCGAATCTATTCAAAAATTTTCCCTGAAGAGCGTTTCGGATCCAAACACTTCAAACATCTGACACTGAAGAGCATTTTGAATATTACAGCCCTAGTTATCTATCGAACTCTTTTTGGTAATGTTTCTGATATTCGGGAATATCACTTAAAAGTCTTGTATTTTTCACGTATTTTTTTCATTTGTATTATTATTATTATTATTATTATTATTATTATTATTATTATTATTATTATTATTTACTTAGAGAGCAAACGAGTGGGTGAAGAATAAATATGGGACAAGGTGATGGATTATAAATTCTCGAAAGAATAATCAATACAACATATATTAACAGAATGAATGGTGAAGTGGTTCATAGGGTCAGAAAGAAGGGTGAGAAGTGGTACGCATTGAAGTGAGAGAGAAAAATAAAGTGGTACGTCGAAGAGCCAAAAGCGTCATTTTAATTGATTTATTATGAATAATAACAAAATATATGCCACTGGTGATATCATAGCATCGAGGTAAACGTCCATTTATTAGTTTGCTTCACTGGGCTTCCATAGAAAACATTAAGAAGACATTTAGAAGATTGTTTCCTATTGTCGATTCGCTTTTGTGAAATATTTTATCATTTGAATCAGTCTTTTGAGAGAAAAAAAACTTCCCGCGCGATCAAATCTGAAAATCTTGAAGAACAAACGAAATTGTAAACAAAATATTTAACAAATTGTTTTCTATGCATTTTTTTAAAAATATTTCTCTTTTTTTCTGATTATTTTCTCTCGGTTTATTTCTCATTTACATATACATCTCCATCGTAAGAGCTGTGAACAATGAGGACATAAATGCCGTTCTGAGTACAACATTCATTATAAGCAATGTATTTATCAATGTAATAATTTTGCTATTATACATTATACATATTATACAGCTTTCTGGTTTTCGTTGTTTTCATCACTACGATCGACCGATGAACTCTCCAGCCTTCTTCGTAAGTTTATCAGTACACGAGCTACTACGCAAAAGGTAAAGAATTCTGAACGGCAAAAACGAAATAAAATATAGATTTCCGCTAAACATAAGTGATTCTTTTTTTATCATTTCACCCGAGCAAGGCGATAAAGACACTAAAGTGTTAATGAAAGAAACTGAGAAAACAGTATGGAGGAGAAAGGACAATAAAAGATGAGAATTCAGAAAGTTAAAAGATGATGATTGAACTTGCGTTTAGTATTTTGAAGATTTTAGATGACTGGAAAGCAAGAGGCAGGAACAGAGTTGCGTAAGTTAGAAGTGCGAAGCCAATAGTATATTACGGTTACATGAAGCAATTTCAACAATAAAGTTATGGGACCTATCCACTAATCTAGTACTGCGCTTAAATTAATAAAGTCGATGTACCAAAGAGGTAAATACATCAGAACAGTTGCATTAAAATATTTATAGAAAAGTCACGTGAAAGCTATGTTACGTCGGTAGGAAAGTGACTGATGTTGAGATGCCAGGTCAGGACCGATAAAATTGAAGATTCTTTGTTTTAAAGAATCTTCAGATACATAGCAGAAGAAACAGACCAGGTGTAGAAGCAATATTAAATGTGCGTACGAATGGTAGACATGATGGATTCTGGCGATAAAAATTATCTAGCACGACTCAGTGAACCAAGCTCTCTCATGTTGCCGCGTCTTCGATGCTTTGATGCCACCATTTCTCTATTCTTTATAACAAAATCAGATCAAACATTCCCCGTAGATGCCTTAGTTGAAGCGAATCCTTCGCAAACGATAAGAGATGGTATAAACATCTGGAAAATAAAGCGTAAGTAAAACTGTTGTATAAATGAAATAGACTCATGAGACATTAGTGCATTTTGGCTAATCTTTCGAAGAATGTGTCCTCATTATTGTGATGATTCGAATGTGTTTTTATGGGGAGGATCATGTCATGCTTATATTTCTTTCAGGGTTTGGCTGCAGCATTTTAATCCAAGACCGAAAAACCTTCATTTATTTATTAGTCCTTGAACACTTTTCTTTCTTTCTTTCTTTTTTTTTTTTTTTTTTTTTGTCTTTAGCAATTGGACTACGAACAGGGAGCAAAGAATTCAGAATTTACGCAAGAATTGTAAGTTAACATAAACAGCTTCAGCCAGAGTAAGAACACAGTTTATCGATTCCGTTTATTGTGGTGTTAATGGTCATGCTAAAACCTGCCGGATGCTGAACCTAAAATAGAAATATGAGTCTGATTATGACTGCGAGCAAAACAACAAAGAAATTGGATCTGACATCAAGAAAATAAATGAAAGTGATTCTCTCCACGGGTTAAGCCCAATAAAAAATTGATTTTGTCACCGAAACGAGAAAAGCATAAAACCATTAAAATCTTGAATCTGATTTCTGCAATAAAATTAATGATGCTGACCCCGATTGAGAGAAATAACAACCATGCTGACCACAAGGGATCAAAAGATTAAAAAAAAAGAGTAAAATACAGATGTTAAGCCCAACATCATGAAAAATGATAACGATGCTAATCACAACGTCAGAAAAAGTAGTATGCTGAGCGCAAGGAGACCAAATATTGCTGACTGCGACAAGAGCAAAAGATGTTGACCGCGACGACAGCAAATGATTCTGACTGCGACGATGTCAAAAGATGATGACCCCCTCTAGAGCAAAAGATGCTGACTGCAGCGAGAGCAGAAAATGCTGACTGCGACGAGAGAAAAATGATATTGACCGCGACGAGAGCAAATGATGCTGACGGCGACGAGGGCAAAAGATGCTGACGGCGACGAGGGCAAAAGATGCTGACTGGTCGAGAGCAAAAGATGCTGACTGCAGCGAGAGCAGAAGATGCTCACTGCGACGAGAGCAAAAGATGTTGACCCTCGAGAGCAAAGAATGCCGACCCCTCGAGGGCAAAAAAATGCTGACAACGCAGCGAGAGTAGTAGATGCTGAGTAAGCGAGAGTAGAAGATGCTGACCGCGGCAAGAGCAAATGATGCTGACTGCGACGAGAGCGAAAGCAACAGCAAATGATGCTGACCGCGACGAGAGTGAAAGATGCCGACCCCTCGAGAGCAAAAGATGCTAATCACAACGAGAGTAGAAGATGCTGACCACGGCGAGAGTAAAAGATGCTGACCGCGACGTGAGTCAAAGATGCTGAACTCGACGTGGGCAAAAAATACTGAATGCTATTTCGGCAAAAATAAATAATGATAATTATAATAATGATATTAAACTCAAGCTGAAGGAAAGCATTTATGTTGACAGCTTGACCAGAAACAGAAAAATGATTCTGACCCTAATGTAAGCAAAAATTTAAAAGATTGTTGACTTCTTATGTATTTTTATACTCAGTACCACCCAAGACTGAAGCGACACTTAGCGTAGAGGATTTCAGACATCTAACTGGTATTGCTGAATGAGGTGTGTGCTATGAAGGGAAGAGAAGCTGGTAAGAAATGAGGAATAAGAGATTAGGAAGGTAAGATGACATTTGACCTTTGACTTGAAGAGGTCGGAACGTCATGTTTGTGGGAAAGTGATTGTAGAGTGGAAAGTAAGTCATCACCTGCAAAACCGCGTAAACGAGTTGGAAATTTATCAAGGTTGGTAAACAGATTATCAAAAGCGTTTACTAACGTACGCCGCAAAGAAGTGTTAGAGCTGCTCCTTAACTATGACATATCTGGGGCGGATAATAGAATAATCCAGAACGTATGCTAGATGCAAGCTGCCTGCATACGGATTGAAAATGAATTTAATAAATATTCAAATATAGAAAGGGGTGTAAGATCAGGATGTGTCTTCTCATCGCTCATTCAACCTACACAGTGAGGAGAGTCTGATAGTATTAGATGTCCTATCAGGATTCATTATTGCCGGCTACAATCTTAATATGAGATATGCATTTGACTGTTTTAAAAGGAGACACGAAAAGGAAACTACAAAAATATCACATAATGCAAGATTCAAGTCACAGTCAGCGTAGACGGTTCGGCCATTGAACTTGTAATGTTGAATGATTTTTGTGATATGAAGTTTTTAAGAAATGAGAAATAAGAAATTATAAAAGAAATAAGAGTTTGACATGAAGAAGTTGCAACGCCACATCTAATGGAAAAGTGATTGTAAAGTGGAAAATGCTAAGCACCTCCAAGACAGCATAAACAACATTGAACTTTATGAAAGTAAGTTTATTATATATTAGATTATACATGCATGTTATGCATTGCAAATTTAGAAGAAAGGGATTGTCAATTTTCAGGAATTAAAGCAAGCGTTGCTTACATATTAGGGTCATTATAAGTATGACATAAATGAAGCAAGGTTTGATAGCTTCTCAACGTAGATGGTTAAAGTAAAAAAAAGGACATGGCGAATGAGGAGAGTGATTTGAATAGAACAGAAAGGAACAAGAAATGAATATTAAGAGAATAGGGAAGAAACATGAGGATTGATCTTTGACTTGAACAATGTAGCAACAACATTGGATACTGTTCCTCAGTGTGGCAGATCTTGTGAAAAGAACACGAGAATTGACAACCTCAAAGGAGATTGTTCCACAATGTGAAAATTTTTAAGAAAAAAAGAGATGAGGATTGACCTGTGACTTAATAAAGCAAACCCAAAGGAGATTGTTCCACAATAATGATCTTGACTTGAAGCAACCACAATGAAGGCCGTTTCGCAATGTGGCAGATCTTGTGAAAAGAAGACGAGGTTTGACAAGCTCAAAGGAGAATGTTCCAAAATGTGACAATTCTTTTGAAAAAAAAGAGATAAGGATTGACTTTTGATTTAAACAATAACGCAAACTCAAAGAAGATTGTTCCTCAATGTAGCTGTTACTCTTATGAAGAAAATGAGGATTTATTCTTGACTTGAACTATGAAGCAACAACATGGAAAATGTTCTGCAATATGGTAGTACTTGATAAATATAGATATGAAAATAGAGCCTTGACTTGAAAAATGAAGAAACCTCAAGGGAGACTCTTCCACAATATGGAAGTTTTAGAGAAAAAAGAATTGAGTATAGACTTTGAATTGAACATTGACTGAAGCAACAACATCGGAGACTGTTTTGCAATGTGGCATTTCTTGAGAAAAAAAAGATGTGGAATCACCTTCGACTTGAACAATGAACAACCACGATGGAAACTATTCCTCTATGTGACAGTTCTTGAGGAAAAAATATTGTGGATTGACCATTGACTTGAAAAATAAAGCGACAACAAGAGAAAGTTTTTCTCAGTTTAGCAGTTCTTAAGAAAAAAAAATTCGCTGATTGTAATGTTCATGTTAGGTTTGAAACTCGTTGGGAATTAAGGTGATTCAACTCCGTGGATCATGTCAAGTCATGTCAATAAAAGATTAAGGTATGTAGTGTGTCTGAATAATTGTCACCATAGTTGTGAATGGGAGTTCGTGAGAAATTTATTGCAGAATGGACAATGAAGAATCGCCAACAAGACCGCGTAAAAGTCTGTGTACTCTCTCAAGACAGGAAAGTCATTATTGGGAAGATCCAACCCAAATACGGTTTTAATTCTCCATTCTTGATCTAATCTGGGTCTTGGAGAGCCTCAGAGAAGGAATTAGATAATCTCTCGAGTGATAACATGAACTGTTTTCCTGCATCTTTTATAACTGAATATCAGTGTTGCACTTGAAATCAAGGGTGAACATAGATCCCAAGATGTATTCAACCGATCGAGGTTCACTGCAAGACAACAGTTTATCCTGAATAGAAAAAAAACAAATATTTTAAGCTTGCAGCGATAGGGGTTACCATTATTGTTTATTTCCGACAGAATCACCGAATATTTAGCGGTAGTATTACCATTGTTGTTGTGAACGGCGAACGACGAACATCGCGGTCATCATTATTGTAGTGATTGAGTTACCAATATTTAACTTTGGCTAGGAAAGGTGAGATTAAGAACAATGCGTGAACGCAATGCAATTTATATTTGACGTAAATAGCACATAGAATAAAATACAAAACTGAACGGAATGATTTCAAAACATAACAGTTGAATTTATTAATGTTTGATGTACATGCATGCAAACTGAAAATGTAGGACAGAGTCGTGTCCCTTTGATTAGGTATTAGTTGTACCGGAGTTCATATTAAGAAGTAATATTAAACTTGTAATTTAGAAGAATAAGGTTTGGAATTGTGAGTTCTAAAGTTGGTAAAAGTTCAGAAGTGATTTCAGAGTTCGTGAATGTTGGTAATTGTCTTTAACGTCTCATCGCAATGGCTAAGACGGGAGTTCTTGAAGGTTACATCTTGGCACTTGGTAGCAAGGAATGAGACGTGCGAGAGAGATGAATGAAAAGAAAACTTCGAAGGAGTTTACACGTGTTGGGTGTATATAATGGTCGTGAGGCTCCCAGGTAATGAGCAGGAAAACAGATTGGTCGTGTGCAGGCTGTTTGATTGGTGTGAACTGACCAATCAACAAGCTAGATTGGAGGTGGTTGACCAATGAATACTTGTTATATTTGTATGAAAGTAGGATGTTACCAGATAGGAAGAATGCATTTCCTAAAAAGCGGTAAGGCTGGTTTGTTGTGGAAGATCACACAAGCTCTCATGACGTTTGAAACATCAGTTTTCGTAGAGTCAGCGAAGTTAAGCAATGTCGAGCCTGGTCAGTATCTCGATTGATAACAGCTTGGGAATACCATATGCTGTAAGCTTGCATGTCCCGTTGGTGTAGTGGATAATGGCTCAGAACTCGAAATCGGAGAGCTGCGTTTCAATTCTCGTGAAGTCTATTATATTCACTTACGCGAAAAATAACGTTGGGAATGTTATGAATCCACCTGTTCTCCTAGCCACACATCTATGGGTTAACTATTAAGACCTGTATCATTAAATCTTAAAAATAAAATAAAATGGCATACAAATTATTTAAATTTCGGCATTATATAATCCATACAGGTTGATATACCGTAAAAAAAAAAAAAAAAAAAACTATCGACTAACAGAAAGCGATGAGAGGATACTGTTATACGCAAGCAGAGTTGGACTCATGCTTTTTACAATGTCAGCATGTGCCGGGTGCTCGGGTGGATATTGGCATAACTGTTATCACCACGACAAACGGAACTTGGAAACTGCTTAAATTCAAGCTAATGTGCTCACCTAGTGCTAATAACCGTGGTTAAAGCATGAATCCAACACTCCCTGTTCACTGTCTAATCGCCAATCAAGACGAACAAGATAAATCAATCCATACACTAGTATATGAAAGACACCGTTAAGACCATTTAACTAAATTCAAATAGGATACCATAAAACAAGTCACGTTCAAGAAGCTATATTTTAGCAGATGCGACATTATTTTAAATCTGAATAAAATACTGTAAATACGTATAGAATGATTACAATATGCATAAAATCTTGAATATTATTCTTTTCTAGGGTTCTCAATCTCTTACAAGTAGAGTTGAAAACGCCAGAAAGTACTCGAGCAAATACATACACACACACAGACACACACACACACACACATATATATATATATATATATATATATATATATATATATATATATATATATATATTGTGTGCTTAGGCAACAATCCTTCATTTATGCATATTTCATTAAAAACGACAGACAAGGTACTACTAAGAACTTTCTTTTTGGGACACATTGAAGAAACTGTGCAGATGTTCTATAGTTCCGAGCGCTTTCGACTATATATGAGGACAATAGTCCGAACAATGTAAATAGCGTAAATGGTTATAATACTTCACCTGATATATATATATATATATATATATATATATATATATATATATATATATATATATATTGACCGTTTTTCTTGACAATGTCTTGACCGTGTTATGAAAAAGGAAAACATTTTATAAAACATACATACAACAAGCCATTTCTTATTTAACAGTGAAAACATTTAATCCTTGAAAATGGCTACAACCGAAAGAACTCGAATACAAAAAACATTCGGTCAGTTTTTTTATAATTTATCATCCGAAAAAGAAAAATAATTATTAGATCGCATGAGAAATTGTATATAAAAAAATAAATACACCTTGTCTGTCGTATTCAATGAAATGTGCATAAAAGAAGGATTGCTGCCCAAATACATACATACATATATATATATATATATATATATATATATATATATATATATATATATATATATATATATGTCTGTGTGTCTGTGTGTGTGTATCTATCTATCTATCTATCTATATATATATATATATATATATATATATATATATATATATATATATATATATATATATAGTAAATGGTCTCGTGTGGATGACTTGAGTAATATTCAATTTGAAGGATAAAAAATTTTAGCAACTTGCCTGACAGTTATAAGCGCTTTGGAAATTAATAGTTTGCCGTGGACATCAAATCTATACTTCAAACAGCCAGTTTTGTAAGGTGCAGATCAGTCAAACAGAATTTCGCGATAAAATCGTTGCAGAAGCTTGATTGCAATCCATCGATCAACTCTCAGACATTCTCTGCAAAACGTCAATAATTTATTTTTATGATCTGCTCTGCATCTACTGGGGCAGTTAACTTCAAAGCAAGAAGCAGAATTTCGCACAACACTTTAGGTGATGCATGTGTATACTTATAGCTTCACATATTTCCTTCAAGGACGCACAAACTGACCATTTATAAAACGCTGCCTTTACGCCGAATCAGTCTTTTCTTTTCTGTATGATTGCAGGGAGGGGAATAGAATATGTTCTTGTCCATAAATGTCAAAGGTTTGATGAGCAAGGATTCGCACCTCCGTCAGTAGGCGCCACCCTTTCCTCCATCAATGTCAGTCTATATGGACCTTTGCCAACTTCAATTTACGAATGTGGTAGCACGAAGGTGACTGGGGAAATGGTAAATGGTTAAGGTATGAAGTGAGAATCGGGCTTTTCTTTGGCTTCAACTTCGATCTTCAATGCTGACCTCTTAAAGCGTTTGCCTCAGCAGTGGGCCATTTCGAATGTAAATCTCGATCAATATTTCGTGGGCTGCAAGAACTCATACAGTCATGATGACCCAAAACAGAATAATAAACGTTAGGTATTATTCGGATTTCGAGCATGTTCCTGTTCACATTTAAATGGTTGGTGGTTGTCGTAAGGAAGTAAATGATGTAAACAACACTCTTCAAACCTCAAACAACTTTCTTCATTTCTTAACCGACAGTTTCATTTCTTCTTCTTCTTCATTATTATTATTATTATTATTATTATTATTATTAGATTATAATTCTACTTGTCCCTCTCATTCTTACTAAGTTAATAAGTTAGTACGAGCATTACGCATTAACAATGAGATGAAAAATTGGCCATTTTGTTTTGATTGCAAGGAAAAACGGAAGAAGGAAAAATATACATCAGAGATGTTGTTTGGTTTTAGTGAAAAAAAGAAAAGAAATCATACATAATTAGAAAGAAAAATATAAAATAAAGGTATCGATAATGCTCTCGTGACTGTAATGTCTGCTTAAAAGAAATGGAAACTTTTTCAAATTTCGAATATATTTATATGGACCCTCTTAATTCTTTAACGAAAAATAAGCTGCATTCATACTTAGGTTTGTTATTGCAATATTTTGTTAAAGTTGGTAATCAAAGACACTCATAAGAAACCTTTTCAATTATTAAATTATTAGCTAATCTCTAAAAGGGTAACTCGTATCTTCTCGGGCTAAAATTCTCCGGCTAACTTTCTCAGCCGACATGAAGTGGAAAGACTATATAATATATTTTCATGAATATTCTTGCCGATTTCTGTACCAATCTGTACCGATTTCAAGTACCGTTGTCAAAACAGTGCAAATCTTTCTTCAAGGTTATTTGATCTATTTCCGCCTCAAGTGCTTTGAGTGATTTTTCCAGATACATTACTTAATATAGACATAAGCCTACCTTTCAGATTCAAGTTTTTTCAGCGCACTTGTGTAGGAACTGCACTTTTTTTTTTACGTTCTTTCGAACTTTCCTTCCCTTCACATCTTTGTCCGTGCTTTGCTTTCATAAATAAATTGCCTTTCTATTTCAAAGCCCCAGAGAATTTCACATTTTTATATTTTCTCCACTATCAGGGTGGAGCTAATTAAAATATTTCACAAGGTCGAATACAAACTGCACGCTGAATGACAAGTATTTAATTTTTTCTACTAATTCATATATTATTTTAGATTTCCTTTAAGTCTACTTTCTGCATTCACTTAACAATACCTCCTTACCTTCTTCCTTAAGAAGATTTTTCGTTCCATTTTGCATGTGTTACAGCGTCAATGATTTCGTTTCTTTTTTTAGGTGTCCTCAGCGTCATCTTATCAAAGACTTTTCGTCAGGGAATGTTTCTATTTGTTAACCTATTCCGAGATATTTTTTTTTCTTTTTCTGTTTTCTTTCTTTTTTTTTTCTCTTCTCGATTGTTGTTCTTTTATTAATTTTGTTAAAATTTTTATTGTTGTTGTCGTTCGTTTCCTTCCCTTTCATTTTGTTTTTCGTCTTCTTTTTATTTTCATTTCATTTATCTTTTCCCCAATTTCTTTCCCCTTGGTATCTTCGCTGATGTCCCTTGGGGCTTTTGTGCTTTCAACCCTTGCCTTACAGCTTCTTGTTGTTGTTGTTGTTGTTGTTTCTCCTTGTCTTTTTTTCTTTATCTACTTTTATATCTTCTTCTTCTTTTACATTGTCTTTTCTTTATTTTTTTTCCTTCTTTGTCCTTCTTTTTCTGTAATATTTTACAGAAAGACCAAAACTGTAAGCCCGTACAGTGCTGTTCGATAAAAGTGACTCACCTGAATTTTTTACTTAAAAATTCTTTTCGCCTATTGTTTTTGGGGTCAAACTAATTTTTAATCTTACTAATATAAAAACCCCTTCCCGACCACCTAGTAAAAAAGTTTACTCACCCTAAGGTATTCTATTGATAATTATAATTTTGGATATAAATGAGGAAAAACTCTGTGCAAAAAAAGTGACTCGCTTATTTCCTGCAACTAGTAATCAATAGAAACATAACCGAAGAGATTTAAATAAAGAATAATAGAGGTATAATTTATTTATAATAGGTAATATAGTTCGAAGTATTTAATAATCTATGGGTCCTCCTTTATTTTGAATAACCTTTTCAACCCTTTTTGGCATTGACTTGATTAGGTTCTGGCAAATCTCATCTCCAAGCATTGAATTCCATTCGGATATGAAATTCAAAATCAAATCCTCTTTCTTGCACAACTGCTTTCTCGAGAGTCTGTACTTTATAATGCTCTATAAGTTTTCTATGGGGTTGAGGTCAGGAGATTGGGGCGGCCATGTCATAAAAGTCACCTGCATCTCATCAAAGTATTCCTTCAATTTTGATTTGTGACAGGGAGCATTATCTTGCATAAAAATGGGCTTGGTGGGGTCGATTTGCACCCCTTTCAGCAGAAGGGAGCAGACAAGACTCTAGAATTCTCTTGTACTGCACGATACTGAAGGTCTTTTCAATAGGTTTTAAGAAACCAGTTCAATGAAAAGAAAAGCATCCCCAGAACATTATACTGAACGGATGCTTGACAGTACTTACTGCTAAATTCAAAGAGCTTTCAAAGCTTATTCTTCGGATTTTAGATCGCTTATCCTTTGAATTTAGCTCAACTTTCGTTTCATCGGAGAACATTTAGTAAAAACAATCAGGTGAGTCACTTTTATCGAAGAGCACTGTATATACTGATGACTAAAAAACATTGATAAAGTCGGATGTTCCTCTATTCTTAATGACATAACAATTAAAAAGCTGACAAATCCTCTATTTTTGGTACTGAAGCTAATATCATAGAATTAACTATAGACATCATAAAAGACAATAAATCAAACTTCATACTTTTCTCAGAGTTTCTATCCATAATGACATCACTGAGAAAGAAAAACACAAGCAATCATTTAATAGTTAAATTACTAAACAAGATCAATGTCATCTGTTGAACAGCGAGTTATCTCGGCTTCTGTGGTAATGAAAAAGCTGACATGACAGCAAAGGAATTTTTAAAATATGAAAATCCCTTACACATACTTCAAAGAATTTATGAACTCTTATATTCTAAAGAAATGGCAAGAGTTATAGAACTACGACCCATACAAGAAACTTTAGAGAATTAAACCCATTTTAGGAGAATGGCATTATGGTGTCTGACTGTCAGAAGGAAGAAGTCACCCTTGTAAGAATCAGAATAAGACACATCTATATCACTCTCTCATTTTTTTCTTCTTAAAACAGGAACACCCTCGTGAATGCATAGCATGTCAGAGGCGGGACGTATACTTTAAAACGTATTCTAATAGATTGTAGTGACCTTGTCCCTAAAGGTCAACGATTTTATGACATGACTAGTCGAGAGGACTTCTTCAGGAAGATAAAAGTAGAAGCTAGAATAGCTTACTTTATAGCACTAAATAACTCCGTTCTTGAGGCATAACTGGAGAGTGATGGAATCAATGACCCAAAGGATTGTTTACATGCCATAGATTTAATAAAGAAACCTTTTTTGGCATTAAATAACTATTGTGAGACTGGAAAGTACCTACACAAAAGACTCTTCCAGGCCTATATTAAGTAGGCGACATAGCACTCTACAGAGAGTGAAGAGAGTGATAGAGAGTGACGGAGAGTGACAGTGAGAGTCTCGTACGACTACCAGTGTTGAACACTAACTTATAGTAAGCTCTGCTTACACTGTCTCTGTAACCTGTTGTTAATATATCTTTCTTACATCTAATCCGTGTTCCGTGTTTTACTTCTGTGGGCCCAACTTTGGCACCCACATCAATAATCTACAGAGTTGATATGCTGTTTAAACAGAACAATCAATTTTCTTTCTCTCTCTCTCTCTCTCTCTCTCTCTCTTTCTCTCTCTCTCTTTCTCTTTCTCTTTCTTTCTTTCTTTCTCATCCGACTTGAAGGAGGTTGGTCTACACCACAAAATCTAATATTAGATATCTCCGTTCTAGAGGCATAACTGGAGAGTGATGGAACCAATGACCCAAAGGATTGTTTACATGACATAGACTTTTTTGGCCTTAAATAACCTACTGAGTTGATATGCGGTTTAAACAGAAGAGCCAACCTTCTTTTTTCCCGTTTCTTTCTTTGTTAATTTCTTTACGCTTTATTCATTTGATTCTCTTTCCATAAATTGCTTTACTTTCTCTTTCTCTTTTTTCTTCCACTTGAGAGCTTAAGATGCCGTATACTGAGCCCAAGTAAAACCAAACTCTGTCGAAAATGGTTGTCCACTTGCTTTCTCTGTATCTAATTAAGTTATACCTTAATTTACCAAATATAATTAAGAAAAGACAATCGCTACAAATCATTATCAATTTGTTCATCAATGCTGAAACGATTTTCATGGCATTTGGGACACCGTGTAGTTTTCTTTGCGAGTTGATATCCAAAGTTCAGGCCGTCCTGGGTATGACGATAAACTATGTCCAACAGCAAGGCCTCAGATCAGGAGGTATTGAGGAGCATGTAAGTACCTCTTAATTGCTGGCATTCTCAGTTTCACTCTGACCCGGGGTGGTAGTACCTGTTAGAGACCCGGCTAAGGGTAAATAGTTAGCACCCAAACTGGGGTCAAAACACTATATAAGTGTAAAAATAGGTTTTAATACCAGAAATACTTTGTAAAAAAATTATTACCGATAATATGTTTTTGAAAAAAAAAATTACCAGCTATACATTTTCGAATAAAAAAATATTACCAGAAATAAAAATTTTGCCGGCATTAAATAACTCCATTGAGGTTGATATACCGTAAACTAAACCAAACCAAACCAAAGTTCAAGAAATTTAAGACTGGAAAATGGTTTCCTTAGAGAAAGAGAAAAATGATAAGAAATATGATTTTTTTTATTTCATTGTGGAAGGATTTGAATTGTTTGAGAAATGCCCAGCGAGACACAGGAAAATCTGGATTAATCGATGCATCAACAGCTTGCTGAGTCTGTTCAAATTTTCTATGTTTTGCTAGAATCTCGTCGAGCAAATGAACAATTTCACACTTTTGTCATTCGATAAAATTTAATGTTCGCCAAAATTCGATAATTTGTCACATTACTGGTGAGAGGAAATTAGCAAAAGCAAAACGAAGCTTTGAATGTAGGATATATTTGTGACCTAATGACTTTCACGACTATTTTGCATTAATTAAACTCCTCAAATATATTTTTGTTTAGTATTTTATATTAAACACTGAAATAAGAAACACGTTAACGCCATTTTCACGTCGTCGTACGCACGCAATGGCGTGCGTGTATGTACACACAATGGAATAAGCTGTCAATATTTTTTACTTGAAAATACACACACACACTCACAAAGACAGACGTACGCAATCCTTCTCGTACAAAGACACACCCCACACACAAATAAACAAAGGAATAAGACGTTAAAATTTCTCATATAAATATATACAGACAAACGCAAGGAATCATGTCCTCACCATATAAACGCATATTTACGCGGTCTGTGTTTTGGATAAAAATGTTTTTTACAAGTTTTCAACTCGACAACTTCAAAGCTTTGAGGGTTTTTTTTATATACAAACCTTCACCTCATACAAAGCTCGAGTGCTAATCAAGTGAGAGGGTTACTTTTAAAATTGTTATGACGAATGAGGTGGGTGATAAGAATGAAAGAGGAGTTGATAGGAAGTGAAGATTATGAGGATAAGGAGGATACATCACGATTGACCCTTGACCTGAAGAGGTTAAGATTGTAGTGAAAGAGGGTTACTGTTAAAATAATTATTATGAATGATGTGTGTGATAGGAATGAAAGGGGAGATGGTAAGAAGTGATTATGAGGATAGATAATAACTAAGGTTCGACTTAAAGGTTTTAAGATTATAGCGTTTAAGGAAGTATCTACGCAGGAGTATATTCCATAAAGTGTTAGTTAATGGAGAAAAGCAAATCGTGAGTAAAGCTTTCTCCTTACATTTGAAGGACGGGGTATATAACGGTGATTCGACTCCGTAGAAGTAACATGGCTTGTCGTAGTTGTAAGAGTCTGACCTGGTTAATTACCGATTATCTACTATCGCCTTTGATGCAGTGTAATATTTTTTGCGTTAAAGAAGAATTCGCCTGATCTTATCTGCTGATTTCTTTTTTATTATTATTAAATTGTTTAATTTCGTCCTCATGCAATTAAATATAGACAATATATAGTTTTAATTCCTGCCTAAATGAAAATTACGCTCGGACTATTGGCCTCATCAACTAACGGCTACATCACGTTGAAAAACCGGTTCCCCTACGATCACTGATGTTAAGCAACGTCTAGCGAGGTCAGTACCTAGATGAGTGACCGTTCGGCAATACATGGTGTTATAAGCTTGGATATGCGGTCGGGTAATGGATAATGACTCGGGATTTCCAATTCCCGCTGCGTTCGCTATACTTTCTCACACACAAAATGCCTTTAGGAAAGGGATGAGTTCACCTCTTCCGCCTAGGTGTGGGTTAATTAGTAGGACTAATCACTAAACCATTATTACCTTTAAAAGAATCTTAATCCAAAATATTTTGCGGTATTAAATAACCCGCAAAGGGTTGAAAAGCCGGAGAAAACGTCTCAATCGATCAATATTTTCAACATATTTTTATGTGGAACTTACATGATATCATGAGTCGAAACAGTACTTTGCGACCGGCTATTGTTCAGCAGTGGGCTGTACTGATTATATTACTGCGCTCGTCTTTACGGCTGTCTCTTGGCCATTACACCACAATGGCAGTCTCTAAAAATCAAATCAATCCTAGTTTTTCTTGTAGTAATAAACTGTAGGTTTTCTTGTAGTAACAAATATCAGAATGCATATTATCTGTATTGGCTGCTTTTATTGCTCCACCGTGGGGAAATTTTGCCGGCTACTTATCAGGAACGGAGAGGGTAGAGTAAGTGAAAGTACTTCCATATCACAGCCATTTGCATATCCGTAAAGTATTCTGAGGGAAGGAAATGTATGTTTGCTAGAAAACATCGCCAACTGCTGCTTTGTCATTTCACGGTGCAATGAAAAGGAACCGCCACAAGCTAATGTTTTTCCTTTTTTTTTTTTCTTTTTCTTAGCGGTGGGGGCCTGTAACCTTCAACTGACCCTCTCAAATATATCTTTTTTTTTTTCAGCAACTCAACATTCTTTCAACACCTTAGGTAGACCTTTATTAGTTAGTTTCCTTTCCTCTTTTATTTTTATACATTTGTTCTTATTCTAACAATGTTTCGAGAGTTGTGACCTCCTGCCTTCATCAGATGTTGATCAATCCGTGCAAACCTTAAAAAACATAACCCTTTATTTAAACTACGGGGTAGATTTTTGTGCCGCTATGTGTAAGTGTATTTTTTTTCGTTTGTATTTAGTACTATTCTGTTATTGTTGTTTCCATTGAGTCGGAGTCCAAATTCTAGACTCAGGATTGTCTCAAAGTACAATAGCCTAGTGGATTAAAGTGTTAGTTCGTGACTTTGTTGATATAGTAATTCTACACCCTTGGGCAAACTAATTAAGAAAGAACGAATAATTCCGTTATTATTTACTATTTTACGTAATTTTCCAATGAAATATGACCCAGTGCATATGTTAGTACTTCCACGAAGTATTTTCTAGCAGATTGACCATAGATTCTCGATTGGATTTGAATCGGAAGAGTTTCCGGGTCAGGCTAGTACATTGATTTGCTCACTGGTAAAGCTTGCCAATGTGTTCGTGCTGGGTTACAATTCTCATACACTTCATTAGAGTAACGTCTATCGCCAAAAGGACAACTAATCGACAGTCGAGACAATAGTGTCTGGGTGTGATAAACATCTGATGCAGTAACGGATGAAGCAATATTTTTCAAGGCCAAATAAATTTCATCCTACACCCCGAAAATAGATTCATATTACTGCACACCACTGCAAATGACCTAATCTGAGGAAAAAATAGAAAATGATTACACCCGGTCACTCTAATGGGTCTAGAACTGAGGGTATGGCGAAAGAAAGGAAACTAAGACAGTTGTTTGAATTAATTTGCACGAGGGTATAAGTTTAATCCTTGGGTCGGAGAATGCAAATTTAAACTCGGTGGAAACAGGGCTAGCAATATCTGAGTGGTACTAATTAGGAACAGAACAAGATATATCTTTAGCCATTGTCAGCAGTACAAGAGAATATACCCCGAAGATTAAATAATGGATTCAGTTTGAAATTCCCTGAAGGTTATTTGGATCGAAAATCACTTGATGAAGCCCGGAGTGTACAACGGCCGAACTGTTTTCATAATAACAAGACGAGAATTAGCCCTCCTGTAAATAATCCATTTTAACTTAATCAAAACATTAGCTATATTTAATATAAAAACCAAACTAAATGATAAAATTTATAAAAAGCAATCACTTTATTTCGTAGGTTTATGATTACTGACAGATACGTTAGCTGAAATTCCCATTTGTTCAACGGCAACGTCGGTGTGATTCATCAGATATTATCATGTTCAAAGCAAAGCGAGATAATTGCTTTGATCAGCCAGCGATCGACGTTTAATGTTCAAAGGATAGAAACCAATCATTTCATGAATGTCTAATCGATATTGTCACGTATCAGTGGCCTTTACTTTATACTTCTTTCATCAGTAAACATTTAACACTCTCCTCTTTTGCATTTAATAACAATAAATTCGTAGGCCATCATGGTCCTCCACATCTTCCTGTTCCTTATAGCTCTTAATAAATGTTGTCTTGTTATTTCTCTCAAATCCTGTACTATCAACAATTTACTGAAGCTCATCAGGTATGTTACGCATTGATGTCCTCTTTCTCTCTTTTCAGCAATCTGTCCTGTGAGTATCAGGATTTCCAAGCCTTTCTTCCTCATTACGTGCCCCAGAAATTTCAAATGCCTCTTCCTGATATTAAGTATAATTTTCCTTTTTGTTTCTATTTTTTCCTAAACCTCGTCGTTGCTCGATCCCTGGTATCCTCAGCATCTTTATGTGGCAAAGCTTATTTCTCTTTCTTCAAGTTTTTTCTGCATCTTTAAGGCGATTGTCCAGCATTCGCTGCTGTATAGGGGAACTTGTTATAACTGATACATACATTGAATTGTTTAATATTTATTAATTCAATGTAACAAAGATTTTCAAGGATAAGAGTTTCGAAGAAGGATGGTCCTCGGTGAAATTTGTTTCATTCGCTGAAAACCATTTTTACCGATTCATTTGAGAATGTATCTGTATAGAGTTGAATGTTTAAATATTTCTGAACGAGTTTGACGCCATGCATGACATTTATAAGAAAGTCTGTTTCGATCTGACGAGAATAAGACTCGGGTTTTTAAAATAAATCTTTCTGTTTTGTAGCACCTTGCGGTAATGGAGAAAACTTCTCCAAGCGCAGCGTATTCTAAACTCAGTTTGTTTATATCGTATAGTAAATTTATCTTCTTTTATGTACTGCTTCTCTTCAGAACGTTGGCGATCATGACCCTCCACATCCTTCCTGCCTCTTGTAGCTTATTATAAGTTTTGATTTTGTTATTTCTCCTAAACCCTGTTCTACCATCCATTTACTCAAGCTCATCAAGTATGTTGCGCACTGCTTTCATCTGTCCCTCTTTTCCTCAATCTGTATTGTGAGTATCAAATTTTCCAAGCCCATTTTTCTCATTATGTGCCCAGAAATTTCAAATTCCTGATGTTAAGTATAATTTTCCTTTTTGTCTCTATTTTTTCCTAAACCTCGTCGTTGTCCACATGTTTGATCCATGGTATCCTCAGCATCTTTCTGTAGAGCAATAAGTAACACCTCTTCATAAATGACCCACAGAGGTAACTATGTATTCTTTCGTACAGTTTATGCGGGCACCTGATAAAAATGATTGTAAGAACTAAATCATTTTTTTATTCAATTCAATTATTTTCAATTTTGCACATATGATTTTTACACGGGCACATGCACATTTGTAAGGGGGGTGCGGGTGGTGTAATTCATAACGACTCGGAACGAAAAATGAGAGTGCCGAGTTCGAATTCAAGTCGAGTTGGGAAAGTCATGGCTTAAATAGTCGGACAGGAGGTTCTTTTTCAGCTATGACCTGATGAGGCTTAATTCCTTCTGGCACAATATGTGCATTAATTCTCTTTATGCATTTCTCCTGAAAAGTGTCGATGGTTCTGCACAAATTCTTCACGACACCCTTGTGCAAATTAATTAAAACAACCGCTTTAGTCTCCTTTCTTTCACAATACGCTCGGTTTTAGACCCACTGGAGTGACAGGGTGGAATCGATGTCTATTTTTTTTCCTCAAATTAGGTCATTTGCAATGGTGTGTTGATATGAATCTATTTTCGGGGTGTATGATGCAATTTGTTTGGCCTTGGCAAATATTGTTTCATCCGAGATTGCATCAGATTTTTATCACGCCCAGACACTATTGTCCTACAGCCATAGTCTGCGATGAAAGTTACTCCAAGGAAGCGTTTGTATACTGTAACGCTCCATGAAACCACTGGCAAGATTTACCAGTGAGCAAATCAAAGTATTAACGATTGGCTCGGAAACTCTCCTGATTTAAATCCAATCGAGAATCTGTGGTCACTCTGCAAGGAATAACCTCGTGGAATGGACATAGGAAGCACTAAGATGTGCACTGGGTCATATTTCAAAAGTAAATAATAACGAAATTATTACTTTTGTTTCAATTAATTTGAACAAAGATGTATGTATACTTATCATTAAATCATATATGCGGCTAGACTGATGGTTCAGTTCTCGAAATTCTTGGACCCTCATACATTGAAGACGACGTCCATCATATATAGTTGACTAAGGGCTCAACGATTGTAGAACTGAACTGCTAGAATGCCTACATATGATTAATTGCCTGATTTGTGTTTTACAGCTTATCAATCTTTTTTAAGGTTATGTAAAGCCGAATGTATTTTTGGATACTAAGAATTTGTTCGAGATAATAATCATTTTCTGATACAAGTCTTACTGGTTACATCAAAGCTTGGAGAATGAAGATATGGATTTATTTATTTCTCAAGTGTATTTGCACGTAAATGAATATAACGAACCCGACTGGAATTCGAACACGACTCTCCGATTTCTCATCTAAGCCTTTATCCCTTACACCACCAGATCATCTTACAGCTCCTGGTATTCCCAAACGGTCACTCATTTAGGTACTGACCAGGTTCAATATGGCTTAACTTTGGTGATCGTACAAGGACCCGTGTTTAAACCGAATGCCTACATAGATATTTTGATGATAGTTGCGAGGGCTTGAGTAAACCTAGCTACATTTTCTTAAGAACTGTGAGAGGCTCCAAACAGCAAAGCCATCAGATATGAATTAAGCGTTTTCTTTGTCCAAGACTGACTGCCATCCATCCATCTTGCTGTTCTTCCTCTGCAATTTCCTTTTTAGTTAATCTATTAGTATTGCCATGACGATGAGATAAATAATATGGTTTCCCGTTAAATTCAACTCTGTTCTGAATTAAGCGATGTCCTTGGGCTAGTTGCTTGGTCTTCTCTGATGTTTTTAGAATTCGTTTATAGGGCTGAACGCGGGTATTTTTCACAGTTCTCAGTGTGTAACTTTTCCGATTCTGACGTCTGTGCTTTTATATATTTTTATAAACAAGCTTGAATGATTTTATAAGAATTACAATGTCATATTTTTCTAAAAATGTGGCATGTACTGTTTTTCTCTATTTGATTCGTTTTCCTTTTGATATTATTGTTCCAAATTGCACTTGTTCTTCGTGAAACAATAAGGGATTTGTCTTTTACTATTTACATTATTTATATTCGGACTATTGTCCTCATCTTTGTTGTTATTATGACAATGTATCAGCTGATGTGCTCTCCAACATTCAGTTGCCTTCATCAGGTGTTCGCCCATCCGGGCAACCTTCAGCATTTATTTAAAATTGCCGGAGCAAATAGTTCTTATCCTGCTAACCATATCTCGAGATATCTCGTGTTGGTTAACTATACTATAATCCCATGAGATAATCCTGAGTCTAGAATTTGGTTTCTTAACTCTACTCTGCCTGATAATTATACTGATACGGCTGACTCGATCGCATTCTATCCTTTTTTCATGAAATCGAATGTTCACCTTATGTCTGAGAGCTATAACTATGGAGATCGAATAACAAGTTTTGTGATGTCAACGAACACTCGTTGCCACTTTCATTGTCACAAGAATATTCATTGTCGCTTTTGTAAATGCTCGTTGAAGTAGAGACTTTGCAATCGCAGGTACAACTCTAGTAACGCCGTTGAACAATACTAATGTCAGTCGCCTTCGAATGACACACGCAGTAATAGTACTTGGGTCGATAATACTCGCTCGAAAAGTAATCCGTATAGTGATCCGTATAGAGAAAGATTATAGTGAATAGAGTAGAGAATAGCGGTCCTTATAGTAATAGAGGATAGAGTAGTAATAGCGATCCGAATAGTAATAAAGGATAGATTAGAAATGGTGATCAAATAGACGTCAGGCTACCTTCCATATATACGTTTCCTCAATGGTCACGTGGTCTACTTAATTTAATAATGGGATCGCCTGTGTTTACTCACTGGCGATCTATGTCTCAGCAGCAACACTTTATTCCTATACAACAAGTCTCTTTAAATCTTCGTGATCTTCCTCAGGATCATTACAGACCCCAACAACTAATTGATCTGAACGATTTAAATTCTTTCTCAAACTTATCTCGATTCTCCGGTTTTTGCTACGATACCAAGTATGATAATATTTTGCTGTTTTCATTTTTCACGGTTTCTTTCAGTTTCCTTTGAAGGCTCGCTGTATCATTCATTGTATTCCATTATTCTCATTAGATAAACGTTCTTACTTTTACTGTCGTTAAAAGGCAAACGACAGAGCAACCATATTTTTTTAAGTGTCAGTTTATAAATTTTCTGAATTTTAAAACTTGTTTTAGAATAGTTAACATTCGTTTAAAAAATTATTTCGTAGGTCAGAGCTGCAGGCAAACACGAGCTACAGTTAATGCTCTTCAAGATGCATGTAAGCGGAAACTCTCCCTAGTGTCTTCAACTTTGCTCCTTCTTGTTGAGTGCCATAATGAACACTAAATGCTGCAAGGCATCCGGAAGTGACATTATAGAAATACAAAATGTCTTCTCTCAAAAACATGCGAATGTCGCCAGACATTTTACAAAGAATAAAATAGATGATCCATGTCTAGTAATTTTGGGAGAATATTTTTTTTTTACTTTCTTTAATTTATGAGTTACAGGCAAAATGTGTGCATCTTCCTGTCTAAATACAGCGAGAAAGTGTTCACTAACTTTTGCCAAAGGGAAGATACGTTTCCCGATTATTCACGAGTCTATCAGTGTTTATAAAATGAAAACACAATCCAGTTAATGATAATGATCTATAGTCAACTAGATATCTTTTTTTTATTTTACATTTACTATTACTATTTATTTTTCTATTCTCGCTTCATCTTGGATAAAGGTTTGTTTTAGGCCATTTATATTTTGCAAATTTCGCAAAGCGAAGAAGGCTGAAGCGTATAACGGCCGAAACGTTGCAATAAATATGGCGACAACGATGGGGATAATAGTCCGAATAATGTAAATAGTGTACATAATACCTCATCTCAGAAATATAGACAGATACTGAAAGGCCGAAACGTTGTAATAAATATGGCGACAAAGATGAGGACAATAGTCTGAATAATGTAAATAGCGAGGAATCAGTGGCTATAAATTAATATGAAAAATTGTGCCGAGTGTTCCCAGACCCAAAAATAAATTTACAAGAGATTTTCGCTAGTATTAATTGTGATGCAATGAACGCAGACTAATTACGCGTATTTTAAAATAAAAAAAAAATGTTCAAGTTACGTTAGTAGTATATTGTAAGTACTTACAAATAACGGCTTTGATCAAAAAATGAATGGTGTGTGTTGCAAGGAGACATGCTGTCGTATTGTTATCGGTGATGTAGAGATTTTTCATTCATCTCAAGAGTGATACTATACCTAGTTTTTGTGAATATCTTGCGCTTTCCGGTGAACTTTTGCCTAATTATATTTGCGATGTTTCACACGCCCACACATTTACCAGGTCCACACTCATTCCGTGTGGTAGCACCTGTTAGAGTCCCAGCTATGGGCAAATAATACCCCCACAAAAAAAAAAATAACTAAAAAAATGAAAGTATCAAAATACATATTTCAAACTATGAAAGTATAAAAATACATATTTATGATAAAAATACCAGCAATACATTTTTATATAAAAATCTTATCAATAATACTTATTTATTGTAAAATTGCCAACAATACATTTTAAATGTAGTTGAAAACATAACATTGGGTTCAAAGTATTTAGATATCAGTATTAAATAACCTATAGAGGTGTTGATATGCCGCTAAACAAAATCAAAGAACCAAATCTCTCTCACACACACATAAACAGGAACGCACATGCAAACATACATCGTCTTATTCTTCTGTTTTATGGAGTTTTTCTTATCCTTGGCTATGTCGGAGACGAACGACAAACATGCGTGGAAAATGTAAGCATTACATTTATTGAGCCGTTGCAATTTCTCATCAACATATTTTACAACTGTTGAAGCAAGATGAAATTACAATAAAAAAAAAACGTCGCTTCTGACTCAGTGCTAACATTTAATACAGGAATATTATCAATTCATTACTAAATATATACACCCACGTGCCGATTAATTGAGACAACCGCTTTGATTTCCTTTCTTTCATCATACAATCAGTTTTAAACCCACTGGAATGACAGTGTGTAATCGATTTATATTTTTCCTCAAATTAGGTCATTTGCAAAGGCGTGCAGTAATATGAATCTATTTCCGGGGTTTATGATGAAATTTGCTTGGCCTTGAATAATACTGTGTCATCCCTGATTGCATCAGGTTTTTACCACTCCCAGACAATACTGTCTCAACTGTCGATTAGTTGTCCTTTGGTCTTTGTCAACGATTGGCGTTACGCCAAGTAGACGTACGAAAACTGTATCGCTGCACGAACACACTAGCAAGTCATACTAGTGAGCAAGTCGAAGTACTATAGATTGTCCGGGAAACTCTCCTGATTTCAATCCAATCAAGAATCTGTTGTCAGTCTGCAAGGAATCATTGAATGGACAGACGAAGTACTAACATGTGAAGTGGCTCATGTTTCATTGGAAAAAAAATTGAAAAAAAAGTAAATAATACGGGAATTATTCGTTTTATTTCAGTTAATTTTCACAGGGATTTTATGTAGATGATGTCACAATTTATGGGTGCACCTCCAAGAAGAAGTACATGACAAAAGCCTGGAAACTGATTTTTTCATTTAACCTTGCTTTAAAGTTTCAATGGAGGAGGAACTGGCTTGTAACTTCCAATGCCTTCAAAACGAAGCCTGGTTTCATCAACACCAAACATATACTGACTGATGAACGGTTCTTCTCTCAGTGAGGCTCTTAATGGAATACAAATGAAATGGTGGTGGTCGTCTTTGTCTATGTTACATGGCGGATCCTAGGTGTAAAGTTCAGGAGCGGTGGGACTAAGAAACGTGACTCATCAAAACATATGCCTTAGAAATAGCGATAGATCAGCGAGAGGTTTGCGACGTTTCGTCAGTGTGAAAAGCATTGCAGGGTTGAAGACCTTAGTGTGTCATATTGCAGCCTTGTGACAAAGAATGTAACGAAATGTCAGGCTCAATTTGGAAGAAATGAAAATATTCTGTTAATCCTTTTAAAAAGTTATTGATTTTCATTGTGTGTACATGGGTGTATACATGTATGTATATATGTATGTATATATGGTATGGATACGTGCGTGTGTGTGTGTGTATGACCTTGTGTGTGTGTATGCGTTACAAGGTGAGTAGGCCAGAAAATGACGACAGAATGCCGCAGGTGACAACAGTTAATGTTAATGTCCTGCTTTTAGCCTTCAGGTGTTTACTTCCTTGACAGGTGTGCTGTTTTCACACGACACCATACCAAAGTACTCAGGTATTTTTGTCGTGGTAAAATCTGTGGTTCTCGCTTGTGGTCAATGTAACAATTTAGATAAACATAGGAATAGCTACCTAGCGAGCTGGCGAGATACATAGATGTGAAGACACTATATATATATATATATATATATATATATATATATATATGAAAAGATGGAATACAATGATAAGCATGCAGACAGGCAAGAAGAATTAATATATATATATATATATATATATATATATATATATATATATATATATATATATATATATATATTTATATACATAGATATATATATACATAAATGTAGGTTTGTTATTAGTATATATATAGAAGTACAGTCTCATGAACCAGGTAAAAAGTATATACCTGCGGAAATAAATTATAACCAATGGACCTTTAAGGTTGTCTGTTTTCTATCTAAACTGAATTAATATTAGGTTGGTGCCAAAATAATGACGTTTTCTCACATATGTTACTATGTGAGAAAACGATATTATTTTTGCACCAACCTAATATATATATATATATATATATATATATAAGAGGGGTATTATTATTGGATTCTACTTAAGGGCTCTTCGCATCTGTTCAGCAAAATATTTAGATGATGAATTCACATATATTGAGGATACCTTTTCAAATCTTTCGTATCCGAGACAATTATTACTGAGAGCTAAAAATAAAACGTTGAAAATTCACTCATCAGCGCAAAATGACACCTCGAAGGCCACTACAACTACATCAGTGAAAGGTACACTTTCAGCTGCCCCTGATAATAATTCTTTTGGTCGCATCTTTCCACCAAATAACCATTTGACCGAACGTATCTCCAATAATTTAAATGCGTTAAAAATTAAAACTACAATATTACCTACTAGAACTATCCGTAATTTATTAAATAGCACCAGCAAACAACATATTACATCCGATGCTTGCCTCTACCAAATCTCATGCAAAAACTGTGACTTAAAATATGTGGGTGAAACATGTAGGTCCGTAAAATCTTGTGTTTTCGAACATAAACGAGATATTCGCCTCGGAAATTTAAACAATGCTTTAGTTGTACACACAACTAAAACAGATCATAATTTCGATTTTGATTCCGTGAAGATTTTAAAATATTTTCATAATAAAAATCTTAGGAGGATTTATGAAGCAGGCATAATATCCATCTCACGCACGGTAAATCCTAGACCTGGCTTCTTTAGTATTTCCCCTTTTCTAGCGAGATTAATGCTTGACAAGCGTACATATAAATTTTAGATCAAAATAGAATTCTTTAATTTTTCATTTTTCTTTCAAATACTCAAATTTGGGAATACGTTTTCACAGCGTCGCCCACGTGACGACAACGTGACCATGTTTTAAAACGGAACGCTGATAATATAAAACTTTCAGTTATCTGTTTGGATAAGTCTTGTTCTTGCGTCCATCGTCTTTGTCATGTTCAATTGATGTTAATTATATATATTATATTTTATGAATATGTCCTGAAGATGGTTTATTAAACCGAAACGTCCGACGTTGACATATTAACATTAAAACAGCATAATTGCATATAAGGATTTTTGTTTGTTTTTTCCGTATATTTTTCTTCATATATATATATATATATATATATATATATATATATATATATATAGATAGATAGATAGATAGATAGATAGATAGATAGATAGATAGATATAGATATATGTTTGCTGATGATCCGGTTGTTGTAGCGACATCATTTGAGGAGGCCCAACATCTAATAAATCGTTTCTCTGATGCATGTAAAGCATTTGGTCTTGCAATTAGCAGAAAGAAAACTGAAGTAGTGCACCAAAATTGTCTTACTCTGAAGCAATTGCGTGGTGAGCAACAAAAACCATCAAACCTACAAATTTCCAGAGAGACTATTGGAAGTAGAAGACAAACCCCTGAACTATGTAAAGTCTTTCACCTCTCTTGGTAGCAAAGTCAATTACAGTGGAACTTTAGATGATGAAATCATGCATCGGATTGCTAAGGCTACCAGTGCTTTCGGCAAACTTCGCCATCGCTTGTGGAATCAGCGGGGTATTCGACTGGATACGAAAATTCGGGTTTACAGAGCTGTTGTACTTGCCACCCTTTTGTATGGCTCAGAGTCGTGGACTCCATACAGGTACCATATACACTAGCTGGATGTTTTCCATAAAAGCTGTCTGCGTGCAATCTGTGGAGTTAAGCTTCAAGATAGAACATCTAATGTAGACCTGTTTAATAGGTGTAATATTGGAGGAATCGAGACTTTTCTCATACAGTCTCATTTACAATGGACTGGTCATGTCTTGAAAATGTCTGATGACAGGATACCCAAGATCCTAATGTGCAGCCAGTTAGATCAGGGCTACAGGAATGTTAAGATAAAAGCTGAAAGGCAACTTGTCAGCTGTCAATATACCACATAACATCCTTGAGCGCTTAGCTTTGGAACGAGTAGAATGGAGATCAACGTGTTTTAGTGGACTCAGCAGTTTTAAATCTCCTTGTCTGAATCATCTTCAAGAAGCGAGAGCAAGATCTAAAAGGTCAGCCAATCTAACAGTGATCTCATCTCACAATCCTCACACTTTCTCCATATGTGGCCTCCTTTGTAAATTACTAGCGGGTCTTAAATGCCACTTAAGATTATCGCACAAACTGTCATAACTGAATCAATAAGCTGTCAGCTCCTCATACGTCTAAACCGACGGGAGAGCCCATTATACATATATATATATATATATATATATATATATATATATATATATATATATATATATATCAACACTAATCCCAATCGTCAGGCCTGACGATTGCGTCTAGCATGAAAAAGATTGTCGCCTCTAAGTGTTGACTTCAATGTTCACTTTTATATTTACTTTTATATTTATATATATCTGATAGTGAGCACTTTATCCCATAAATATAGCACACCTTAAGAGTATATTTCTTATATATATATATATATATATATATATATATATATATATATATATATATATATATATATATCTTTAACAGGCGCTCATTACTTGGGGCCTTGTGTACAAAATTTAACAAATATTTATCTATAATGTACAATGATATCGATAAATGTACGTCTGGCTATGGAGCGACGATTATCGGGCTATTGTAGTCAGTTCGATTGTTATTTGGTCTCCTATAGTTATGGCCCTGTGCCAGACTAGATTTGATCTTGACAAAATTCGTGATTACAAATAATTGGTTGCATGGAACTATTGTTTGCGTGTTAATATTGTAAATAATTCCTACCGTCAAGAGTTTGATTCTCACTGAGTGGCATACACATATAACTGTGTGGCAAAGTGAATTAAGCTTAGTAGATGCCTCTTTTGAAAGCTGGTCTTTTGGCAGACATAACCAAGCCTGGTAAATTCCTATCAAGGCTATTGTCTTGACGTCACTGTTCTCATTTTGAATTGCATAAAAAATTTGCTGATTAAAGTCTTTCAAAGCGCACTTGTCAAATTCGCTGACAGACGACATTATCTAATTCGCGCCCTTTTCCAGTTTCCATTCCTCTTTCTTTATTTTTCTTTTCTTATTTTCTTCTTCATAACCTTTTCCCGCCCTCTCCAACGGCTTACCTTCCATCTCTTATTCTCTCTTTCTTTTCTCTTTCCATCCCAACCGTCCCCCTTTCTTTTCATTTCTAATCCTTCTCCCCCCGATACTTCATTTGTTTGTGATGACTGCCATACCTTAAAGCCTCTAAATCACTGGCAAATATTCTTTGTCCATCCGGAAAGAAATTTGGGTTCGGTAAATCTCACCCCAACTAATGATATAGTTGTAATATCCTTCGCCTGGAACCAATTTCCGCTGCCTTCAAACGCTGCAAATGTGATTGACAAAAATGTAACAAGTTCTTGTGTCATTTTAGAGACAGTCACATGAGATTGTAACTGAAAAGCGACCATATTACGTGTGCTGACCTCGTTATGAAACACTCTAATTAAAAAACTTCAAATTATTTTTAATGCAGATTATATATATATATATATCGCAAAAAATACCTTCTCTAATTATTTATTTTAGTAAAAATGCTTAAAGCTTATGAACGAGCATTTAAATCTTATGCAGATAAGATGAACAAGCATATAAGACTGACATCTCAAAATCCATGGGATAGTCGTATATAGACATAATGATAAGAAATACTACCGTAGCTTGTCGTCTGATAAATGGTTAGACCTGCATTCGCTGTGCTCTGACATCTTGAAAATTAGTGTGACAGCCGCGGCTTGGAAACTCCAAGTGGACATGAATCTTGATAATAACCGACAGTAGATTTTGCTGTCCACCATGAACAACTTCGTGATTGTTTATGGAATTTCAGAGATCATGGCGAGAGACTGGCTGGAAATATCTGTAACAAAGGACAAGCGATTCTGACTCGAATCACATCTTCATTCAATGAATCCATTCAGCGTTGCTTAACTTCCACTAGATCTTTTTTAATCATTTCACCTCATTTCACTTTCTTTCTCCCATCTCTCTCTCTCTCTCTATATATATATATATGTGTGTGTGTGTGTTTGTGTGTGTCTGTATATATATATATATATATATATATATATATATATATAGAGAGAGAGAGAGAGAGAGAGAGAGACAGACAGACAGACAGACAGACTGACTGACTGACTGACTGAGATAGGTAAATAGCAAGGAAGGAAGGCAGTGATATCAACAGCGATAAATAGAAAAAGATAGATAGATTTGATAGATAGATAGATAGATAGATAGATAGATAGATAGATAGATAGATAGTGGAGAGACTCAGATAGATAGATAGATAGATAGATAGATAGATAGATAGATAGATAGATAGATTGCGAGGAAGGAGGCAGAGATATGAAAAGCGATAAATAGAAAAAGATAGATCGATCGATCGATCGATATATCAATAGATAAATGGTTTACTGCAGCCTTCGTCAGTATTTGTTATTGTATTGTATTTGTTTTTACTGGGATGTCTCAAATCCAGCGAACGTTAATGATCTCAGTGCGACAATCACCAATCTTTTTGTCACGACAAATAAAAATTTTAGTTTCCCTATGCAGAGTTTATTTCATCACTTTTAATCACGAAAGACAAAATGAACAAAACAGAGTCTCATTTTTTACAAAAGGACACATTTAGAGCATTAGTCATCCATCGTAATGAATCTGAACATAATTTCCATTTACAAAAATGCTGCTTTAGTTTAAAGAAGAATAATTTACCAAGGTCAAAATGCATAGAAAATGCACTAACTGTTGTTGAGTCCTCCAGGTCTTCAGGTTCTTGCAAACGTTTCCTTTTCTTAACAAATATACTTTTGTCGCAGTGTGGCATAATTAAAGAACGAACAATGTTAAGAAACTGAATTAAATCAGCTGCGATGACACGTCGGAAGCCACAAATTTTAGAATTTAATTTAAAATTTAGTGTTTCTAATTCTTCAATGTTTTTGACGTATAATTATAATTATAAGCAAAGCATTCTTTTATATACCCCCATATATATATATATATATATATATATATATATATATATATATATATATATATATATATATCGGGGGATATAAAAGAAAGCTTATATATATATATATATATATATATATATATATATATATATATATATATATATATATATATATGTATATATATATATATATAAATAATAAAAAGGCTTAAACGCTAATATACCATGGTCATATTTTGTATATGTAATATATATTTATATATTTTGCATATGTATGTGTATATTTATTGTATATATATATATATATATATATATATATATATATATATATATATATATATATATATATATATATGCATGTTTCATTAAAAACGACAGACAAGGTACTACGGTTAAGCTTTTTATTTAATTTTTCTTGTGTTCGAACAAGAGCTTTCTTTTCTGGACAAAGGGTGTGTAAGAACTGTCCAAATGTTTTATATTTCCGAGCGCTTTCGGCTATACCTTTAGCCATTATCAAGGATGATTCAATTTTCAGCTTAATTAACTGTGTGCATTATGTGAATGTTTTAGTGTGTTGTTTTAATTTCTGAATACGATTAGCACCTTGTGGCCTTGTTCCTATAAAACATTTGTTCGAACACAAGAAAAATTAAATAAAAAGATTAACCGTAGTACCTTGTCTGTCGTTTTAATGAAACATGCATATATATATATATATATATATGTGTGTGTGTGTGTGTGTGTGTGTGTGTGTGTGTGTGTGTGTTTAGGCAGCAATTTTTCATTAATGCATGTTTCATTAAATAATATAGACAAGTTTTTTTCTATTTATTTTAAGTAAGTTCCTTTCATATTGTCTGATAATCTAAAATCTGAAGCTATATACATAAAACAGTTGAAACCTAACCTGAACAAAATAAACTATGAAATCTCCACAAATATTCTTAAATGCCTATAATGGATAACAGAAGCCATTGGTTTATACCAACGTCTTCCCATACTTGATTCTTCTCGTTTTCACTCTCGCGTGATGATGTCTGACGTCCCAACACGATTTTCGCTTCCGCGTCTCGTATACACGATTTTGTCTTTGCTTCAAATTTTTTTATGCAACAAAAACAGACTATCATTATTGTTTCGTCCGTGTGTTGTTCGGTACATTGAAATGTAATTGTTATCTTTGATAATGGCTTATGTAAGCCGAAAGTTTAGATTAGATCAATATGGTGATTTCCTTTCGTCTTTCAATGATAATGTTATTAAGCTTATAAGACAATATGAAAGGAAGTTACTTAAAATAAATAGACAAAACTTGTCTATATTATGTAAATATTTGAATGTAAAGAAGGAAAAAAAATAACGTTTAAATTCTGATCCGATTTGTATTGGGCCAGAGTGTCTTTTTTAACATGTCTGCATTTGAACAACACTTCAAACTGTTCGTTCAACAACTTGTCTCTGTCCAGGTATGTCGCAATAGCCAGCTTTTCCACTTGGCACAATCTACAAATATTACCATTAAAGCTGCAAGACTTTACTCTTCTCAAAATACTCCATCTAACACAGAGGTTTCTATTACATCTCTCTTTACTCCTACACATAACTGGATATGGCTTTCCAATTTAAAAGAAGTAGGATTATACCATCATTTCTTGAATGTCACAACTGTACATCCGAAGTAGACTTTGTTCTGTCCTCTGAAATCTTCCACCTCAGCCTTATAAATCACATTCGCAGTATTACAGTCACCATGCAAAGGACTCTTGCTCTTATCCCAGCAATTGCAGGAGCTGATGTCGGTGTCGTTACTATGCATGTCCGTCTATAAATTCCTCGTACTGTGCCGGTTGAAGACTAAAATGCAATTTGGTTTTGTGCCATCCTCTCTCACTTGTTCATATACTTTTGTCTTGAATTCAAAAATTTCTTTAAACGAGGACTGCACTTGATACTTTTCTGGATGTGTTTCATAATTCATGGAGGGGAGGATTTATGTATTACCCCATCATATTTGGCTTCATATATGGGGAGACAGTGCCGACTGAGAGGTTAAATTCTACGTCTAAATATTGTACAATATTTGTGTTCATTTCGATCGTAATTTAAGATTTAACCATAGAAAACTAACCATCAATTAAAGTTACACCACTACTAACCATGGGTATATCATACCCGATTTTGAATATATCAAAATCATATATTAAATATAAATCTTTATTTGAAATATTTTACATGCTGGCATTTCAAACTTTGAATTAACATTAATAGAAACTGAAAAACATATTATTTAGGTAAGAAAATCAGGTACTGAAAATTGTCATTAAAAATAGGAAAATTTGCGCTGGGTACTATATACCCATGGTTAGTGTTCTAGGGTTAAGATCATGGAAAAGTTTGAAAAGCATTTTTCTAATATTGTCGTTTGCCTTTCTGTTGTCAGGTACAATAATTAGACCATCGTCACTGTAGAGGCCATGATTATCAATATGGACAATTTTATTGATATTATTTAATACGAACAGATTTATAAATTCTGCGCATTAGTTCCATTAAAAGATCCTTGTGGGATATCAAAGCCATTCTTGCTAGTTTCCTTCAATCATGCTTCAACATTGTGGTACAAAATGGATTTTTTTGAAAATGCAGAATTATTTCAATATGCTTATGTGGGATATTAACAAAGTTTTCAGCAAGCTTATCTCCGATATGGTGGGGTAAGAAAGTATATGTTTGCCGTACTAGTTATTCGATATATCTTCTGAATCACGCCAAACCGTTTACCGACTCTTTTGTCCAATTCTCTTAATTTATTATGCTTATTAAATTCTCTAAGCCTACTTTCCTCATTATTTTTACGTACATTCCAATATATATTCTGAAACTTGCCAACTAGATTACCATCAGGTTCTTCATTTTCTATTACTTATTTATGCTTGTTAATTTCTCCAAGCCTACTTTCCTCATTATGTTTCCAATAAATTTTCAAAAACATGCCGACTAGGTTACATGCTGTTTATTCCACGTCTCTTATGTTTATATATATTGCAATATATTTTTCTTGGCAACTATGTTACCCGCTGTTTATCCCAATTCTCTTACTTTTTTAAGCCTACTTTCCTCGTTATATTTACATACTTTCCATTATATTTTCTGAAACCTGCTAACTATATTACCCGCTGTTTATTACCAACTCTTTTACTTTTTTATGCTTATCAAATTCTCCATACCAACTTTCCTCTTTATATTTATGCACATTCCAAATGTCTCCTTCTGTCTCTTGGCACCATTTTTTTCTTTAGCGTGGCTTATATGTCCTATGCTATCCCAACGATATTGTAGACACTGATTGTTAAAAACAAATTACATTCGTTTCAAGTCTTCATCTTATCTTTTTTGTCTAGTCATTTTAAAGTCTAGGCTCTTTGTGTTGATGCTTACTTCAAGTGTCTACTCTGTTTCCGATTATAAAAACATTCCTATGTCTTGTTACTGCTTTTTAATATCTCGGAGGATTCTCGTTCAACCTTCAGTTCTCATAATTTTTTTTATATCTCAGTTCCGTTTCATACGCAGCAACTTCTTCTCATTATTTTTAATTCGATATGTTATTTTGACACGTAACCACCTTTCTTTTTTTTCTTTTTTCTTTTATTCATATGAGAGCGACATTTCATTTGGTAGTTTCTCCAATCTTCCACTGCTGTAATTTGAGAAGGGAAAATATCAGACAGCCTCGAAAAAGCAGCTTCTTCCAAAGTTTTGTTAATCCGGAGTAGATTAATTCTTCAGTGATGATTTCTTTTTAAAAACTTGTAAATCGAAATGTGAACGTTTCTGTCTGAATTATTACCAGAATTATCCAAATTATGTCTATTTTATTTTTTTTTTTACTCTTTTCGATCTTAAAACACTTTAATTACTTTCTCTTGCTCTTCCGCCATTTTTCGCTCAAAACCTGCATTAGGCAACTCTAACTCTGGCGTAAACCCTTCCCTGGTATTGGCCAGTTTAGACAAAATAACGTTTTCCCGAACTAAATCTTTAACATGGATTTAAACTGCACAGATTTCTTCTTTCTTTATATGCGCCGTGTCCTTTCAGGACGTAGGCGATCATGGCTCTCCACTTCCCCCCCTATCCCTTGTAGCTCTCAATAAGTTTCGTCCCTCTGCCACCTCCCCTAGACCAGGTTCTGTCATCCACTTGCTTACGCGCGCCACCGTATGTCATGCGTTGCCTTCCCTTGTCTTTCTTTCCCTCTTCTCGACTTGTGAGTATCAGTTTCTCCAGGCTCTCCTTTTTCATTACGTGTCACAGAAACTTCAGCTGTCTCTTTCTGATGTTAAGTATAAGCTTCCTCTTTGCTTGCATCCTCTCCAAGATCTCATCGTTGCTCACACGCTCGTTCCATGATATCCTCAGCATCATTCTGTAGAACCACATCTCTGTCGCCTCGAGAAGAGACCGTCCATCATTTACTGACGTAAAGGAAGATAGATGCCACATAATAGCTCAGTAATCTTTTATTTGTTACCAAAGAAATCCTTATGTCTTGGAATACTCTGCCCAGCTTTTGGAATGTGTCCTTGGCCATCCCAATACGTCTACGGATCTCAGTGTCGCACTTGCTGTCCTCTGTCAAAATACTTCCCAGATATTTAAACATTCGCACCTGCTTGATTTTAGTGTCTGCAACTTGCAAATTGCATTTTGGGCTCATCCTTTTACTGATGACCATGCATTCTGTCTTCTTGTAGTTTGTGCTTAGTCCCTTCTTCTCGCTCTCCTCCGTCACCTTCTGTAAGAGGTTTTGTCATTTCTTTTCCGTGTCTGCTATCATCACTGTGTCGTCTGCGTATCTTATGTTGTTAAGATCGTGGCTGCCACTGATGAATCCAGGAAGAATATCAAATTCTCTCAGAATTGTCTCGCTTCTTATTGTGTCGTTATAAATTATTGTTTTTTTGTTTTTTTTAATATTGCTGTCATTTCTTTTAATTTTATTTTTTTCATTGCAAGTGATGCGCTTTTTCTGAATAATCTTTGATGTCTGTCTTATCTAACCCTAACCCTAAATAGATCAGAATAAATTTATTAATTATTTGATTTATTTAGACTGGATTAGAAGACACATCTTACCCAAAAATAAGACGTTAAACTACGTCCAGCAGCAAGGCCTCTGATCAGGAGGTTTTGAGGAGTGTGGAACCACACTCTTAATTCCTGGTGTTCCCAGGTCCACCCTGACCCGGGGTGGTAGCACCTGTTAGGGTCCCAGCTATGGGGAAATAGTTAACTACTACCAGCAATACTTTTTTGAAACAAATTATTACCAGCAATACAATTTTGAAGGAAATATATTACCAGAAACAGATTTTTGACAAAACAAAATATTACCAGGAATAAAAAATTTTGTTGACATTAAATAACCCATTGAGGTTGATACGCCGTAAAACAAAATAAACCAAACCAATCTAAACCAAAGAATACATATTCTATTCATACGAATCTATCCTAAAAATGTTGTCGGTATCAAATAACCCATTGAGGTTGATATGCCGTAAAACAAAATAAACCAATCTAAACCAAAATGACTGCAGAAATTCCCCGCATCTTATTTGAGTAATTGTATTTGAAAATACCTTATTTTTCGTATATTCTTTCCTGAAACGTAGATGTCTTAGATGTCCGGAGGTTTTATATACTATACAGTATTTAACGGTTATGGAACTGCAAAACGAACTAATCTTTAGGATAAAAATCTTTCATATTTTGACAAATCATTTTCCTTATCCTTAACTTTAGATTAGATTTCTCTGTTTTTGTTGTTCTTTGCCTCACTGTTCTCAGATCATTTATTCTTTGACTCGCTTAAACGAATAAAAAGTTATCAAATGAAACCAGCATAAAAGAGAATATTTCTCCCATATTTACAAGGGTTAGTTTCAATCTCTACAAAGAACTGTATTAAACGTACGCGAGAGGGTTATTTCCTGAGATATGAGGACAAAACTTTGC
>OZ010576.1:4350662-4433162 GCA_963932145.1 Acanthosepion lycidas
TATTTCTTCCGAAGAGCTGTTTTTATGTAAATGAGTCTTGTATAAATCTATTAAAATACTTGTGTTTACAGGGATGTTTATACAGAACAAAGTATGCGTATAATTCCTTTTCCTTTCAGCCATTCCGTTACGTCCATGAACTACGGTGTAATAATACCCATAATGGGGGAAATACAAATAAGAGAATAAATCTTTCTTCCATTGCTCTCTCCCGTTACAAGCATCTCATCTGAAATTAGTCCTGTCTCCATCTACGTGCGAGGCTAACTAAAAAATACATTTGATGCCTTACCTCTATCCTAAACAACATGCCTCAATTGCACTAAAAGCAATAAAATCAAAGATATACCCAGATGTATGTGACAATATTGAAGATAGTCTTTTTATATATAACTTAAATAATTCAGTGTTACAGCGAGTGCTTATGAGCACAAAAGATGTCCTTGTGTCGTATTTGTTCTTTACCGAAGAGAAATAACTGTTTTCATTCTAACCTCTCTTATTCTTTTTTACTACAATTTGCTAAGATCAATTTACAAAAACCATTAGATTAAGCTATTAAGAGACCCCCAAAGATCATTGCTTCAGAAGGCGAATATAATCACACTCTAACATTGTGTTAATTTATGATCTACTTAAAGCAAGCAATAAGTCGAAATCATTGAATAGATCACGTTGTCAAAAGGTTTGTGACTCCCAGTGTTAAGTAAAGACTAATAGTTTGTCTCCTGACGATCAGAGTTGGTGACATCAATTTGTTTATGAAGCTCTTCATAAGCTTTGCTGATTTTGTTTGTTCACACGACTCCCTAGGGTTAGGCAAAGTCACACCATAAAATAACAAAACGAGGCGAGAAATCGACATAACCATCGGCGCAGAGAGAACAAGAGGAAATCGGTTCGATAGGATTCTTTTGTCAATAGATCACAAATCCGACAGACGAAGTCGCTAAATCAAAAACCTCTTTGCACAAGAGGCACGGATGTCGTGCATAGGTTCTATTTAAAGAAAGCCCTTGTAGCCGCTTTATTTGTTGTCTTTTTAATTCTATTATTTTCTCAAGACATTACGTACATTTCTTTGCTTTTAGAACGAATGGTTTGTTCAATTGTCATATAATAATTTATTATTTCTTCTTACATGTTACGATTTATCTTCCTCTCTCAATTTCCTTTTGTTGCTGGATATTCGCTGCCGTTGTTTCTTTTAGTTTATGGCTTTTTATTTATAGTTCTCTTTCATTTGTTCTTATTGCATCCTTCCTTTATTCTTTGATTCTTTGGGATCGCCTTTGTCACGACGGCTTATTTAACATGAAGACAGCAAGAGAGAGAGAGAGAGAGAGAATTTATTTCCACATTCCGTTTCTTTTTCATCCTCATTTTGTTTTTCACACCAACCTTTCAGTCTTCTACCATTATATCTTTTTTCTCCGAAATCATTTCTTTTTGTAAGAAGAATATTTTTTTGAAAAAACGTAAAACAAAAAACAATGATAGATTTTAAAGCTTTCAAGAAAAAAACTAAAAGAAAAGACAAAATAAATGAAGTTTGAAAAATAAAAAAAATAAATTACAGGGTGAAAATGACGGAAATAAACAATAAAGCTTTTCAAAGAAAGAAAGAAAGAAAGTTTTATGGATTTTGGCAAGTGTAAATAGCTGTTCTCTAAGGCTATTTGTCATTGATTTAATTGCTGGATACTCAGAGTTTCACTTTCTGATGTCAAATGATTAACACACAAATTCAATTCTCTGAACGCAGGCATGAAACTAACCAAGAAAGAAAATTTGATGAAATTTTATCGGTTTTCGTTCAACTGCAACAAAACTATTCTGTTAATAGACGAAAAGAACACGCCGCACTCACAAACACGCACACATACATACACACACACACACATATATATATATATTATGTGTGTTTGTATTTAAGCAGAAAATGTCCTTTAAGGCAAATGTTATTACAGACAACAGACATTTTGTGACGATTAATTTTATTCATCGACTTTTCGAAATAACGAATAATCTTTCACAGATAAGGAGGGAATTCCGTTAAAAATTCTCTAAAGTACATTTTGGGAGAAATATGGTTCAAGCTTTTAAATCAAGGTAGAAGAAAATGGAGAATTTCGACTCATGATCAGGGTAGATAAAAATAAATGGCGAATTTTGACTCATCATCAGGGTAGGTAGAAATAAATGGCACTTTTCGACTCATCATCAGGGTAGGTAGAAATAAATAGAGAATTTGACTCATCATCAGGACAGAAGAGTGTAGTGACGTGAGCAAAGTGTGTCGTGACTTCGGCCAAGTTTGATGCATGTGTTATTTTTTGATATTTTATACACATTTTAATGTAGGCACTTAAATTATAAGTGTCTTTATTTCTCGATGTTTGTTTTTGTTGTATGAATATTGCTGTAACTTCAGAACAATAGAAATACGATAATTTCTTTTTTCTCTCCATATCTCATTCTTTAATAAATGTGAAACATGTTAGATTGATAAACCTTTCCTATATGTTCTTTATCCTATAATATACATATATATATATATGTGTGTGTGTGTGTGATCATTCCAAGGTTATTATTTTTTAATTTGAGTGAAGGACATATGCTTTCCTTAAATTGAATAAAAGGAACCTACTTACTACGAAACACTTCGTGGCGAATCAAAGAGTAATTTCCCTACAATCCTGTCGGAGGAGACATTTTCATATGCAGACCGATAGACATAATATACTGTTTAATAAATAAAAATGGGGCGTTTATTTCAAATAAGAAGTACCACTGTAATAACGTTTGAAGTAATAAAAATATTAGATTAAAATAAATCTATTATATATATATATATATATATATATATATATATATATATATATGTGTGTGTGTGTGTGTGTGTGTAGACGAGTGACAAGGTAATTTGATTGAGATTTTATTCAATTTTCTTGTGTTTATACATGTTTTTTTTTCTTTTTCAGGACATAAAGTGTGTAAAAAATGGTGCAAACATTCTATATATTCGGACGCCATTATCAATTTTTTGTTTATTATTTTTACTTTTTAACTGAATGCGTGGATTTTTTTTTTTTATGTTTCTATATTTCTAGAGTAATGGGAATTTTTTTATTTTATAAACATGGTCACTACATTGTGGCCGTGTTCATAGTTGATATTATTGAGTATTGGCTTTTGCTATTTTATTATTATTACTTTCATTATTGTCAGTATTTTTTACGTGTGGATGGGATATTATAGTTTTATTTTCTAAAACTAGAAACATATAATAAAAAGATCGCCACATTCAGTTAAAAATATAAAAAAAGCCTTCTTGATATTGGCTAATAGGATAACGTCTATTTGTTTCAATTTTCCTTTCTATGAGGATTTTAATATGTCACAGTATATTTACTCCGTCACCATTTGTGACATCATTTAGACGGCGTTTCGACTATGGATCCGGGACTTCAATAACACGGTTCGAATAAACTTGCCAATTAATATATCGTCCTAGCTTGACATGTCTTATAATATATACTTTCCCAGCAAGGAATCGCCACCCTGATACTATGTGGTCAACAGTTTCATTGAATATAGCATAATCCTCAGTTGGTATTCGAACCATCTTTGCTGATGTAGACATTAGTTGGAAGACATCGGTCTTGTACTGCCATAATAATCCCTTCTACATTCCCCTTTATATAACTAAGTCATTACTGGGTTTGGTGAGCATACATGTTTGATTTATCGCGAAGGCATTGGGTACTTTCCATACAAGGGTTTAGATTTTCATTTTTGTCCAAAAGTCTTCATATAAGCAGCTTTCGTTAGTAACTTAATTTTCTTTAATGAATCCGGTGGAGTTTCAGGATATTTGTCGTCTTAAGTAGTTTCGTATTTCTTAATGAAGTATTCTTAGCAATCTTATTCTTGAATACAGCCTTTAGAAACTTATCTCGTGTGTCGTTTCTAAGTATTTTACTAGACCTATGATTGATGTATGATTCCTTGTCCACCAAATTTTCCAGTGAATTATATTCTATTAACATCAGCGTTGGGGCAGTGCTTGCAATGTTTAATCAGTAGCTTAGCTATTTTGAAATCAATGCTTGCTATATCACTAATGTTCTATTTTATAACTATTGTGAGACCGTAACATACCTACAACGTGGACTCTTCCAGGACTATATAAAGTATGCGACATAACACTCTAAAAGAGAAAAAGAAGAAGAAAAAGAAGAAAAAGAAAAAGAAGAAAAAGAAAAAGAAAAAGAAAAAGAGATAGTATTCTGATACTGTAGTATCAGCTGCGTACGACTACCAATATTGGACACTAGCACATAGTAAGCTCCGCTTACACTATCTTTGTAACCTTTCTTACCTCTAATCCGTGTTCCGTGTTTTCCGTCTGTGGTCCCGACTTTGGGCCCACATCAGTGGCGACGGAGAATTCGAGAAACGCACTCACGCCGAAACCTCAATACCTTACCAGTCCCACATCAGTGGCGACGGAGAATTTGAGAAACGCACTCGCGCCGAAACCTCAATACCTTACCAGTCCCACATCAGTGGCGACGGAGAATTCGAGAAACGCATTTACGTCGAAAACCGCAATACCTTGCCAGTCCCACATCAGTGGTGACAGAAAGATTCGAGAATTTCGTTCTCACCATATCAATAGCGACAGAATACTCGAAAAATACACAAACTCCACGCGTTCCCACAGCAGTGTTGAACGAGAAATTAAGCTGGTATTACTACATTAGCGATTTAAACGCAACTCCCAGCGTCTACATATAAAAAAAAAATATTCCGATACCAAACAGCAGTGACGAACTAGCGATTCGACATCTACGGAATATTAAAGTCTGTCCAAATAACATTACGAGAACGATTTCTTACATTCCCCCACACACAAAAAACCCAGTTTGTTCATAAAATAAACTGACAATAAAGAGCTGAAGTACTATTGACGACTCAAGTTTTCGAAAAACAATATCTAAAAAATTTTTATGTAACTGAGTTGAACTCGTGCATAAAATTATTCTCCCCTCAAATTCACTCAGGCGAGTTTTCTCTTTTTTGTACCTCTATAAAAAAAATTACATAAGTGTGGTGAAAATTTATACAATTACGTTAAAATTAACCGAACCACGGAATCGCAAAAAAAGCTAAACACATAATTAGTTAGTTTAACTAATATTTTTGTTTTTTGTGTGTAAAAGAAAAAAAAAAGAAAAAATAACTATCAAGATTTTTTTGTGTACCTCCCCTTGGTACACAGGTTTCAAAGCAAAAAAAAAATCGCTGTCATTTTTGTTTGTCTAAATATGGAAGATTTTCAAAAAGTAGTCGTCCAAATGCTATGAGTTCATTTGGATCAGCAACAAAAATCAGAAGAAAGACAACTATTTTTGGAATTACATAATCAACAAATGAAATTCCAACAAATTACGCTTCAGAAACAACTTAAAGAATTACTCGTAAATGCATTAAAAGGCTCAAACTCTGAAAAAGATACAATATTCTCCCAGAGTACAATCTACAATTCAATGGAAACCTTTGAATACGTACCAGAGAACGACAAAATGTTCGAGCCTTTTTACAGGCGCTACGAAGATATTTTCAATTGCCCAGTAAAAAAAAAGGGTACGTCTACTATTGAGAAAACTGGGAACTACAGAACATAGTAGGTTCGTAGACTTCATAATACCCAAGAAAACCACTGACTTGCATTTTTCAGAGACTATTAAGCTCATATCGGAACTATTCGGGCCTAACACAACCTTGTTCCACAAACGTTGGAAATGCCTGAACACAGTCAAAGACAACTAGCAAGATTTTCTAACGTTTGCAGCATCGGTAAACAAGCTCTGTAATGATTTTAGACTAGCCGAACTGACTGCCAATGATTTCAAGTGCTTAATTTTCGCACAAGGTCTAGTATCAGCAGAAGACGCCGAAGTCAGACGACGGGTACTGACCAAGCTTGAGAATGAACCAGGATTGACTCTCCAAAAACTGGCAGAGGACTGTCAAAGAGTAATATCTGTAAAGTGTGACAAAACCTTTTTGTTTAATATATCTTTCTTACCTCTAATCCGTGTTCCGTGTTTTCCTTCTGTGGTCCCGACTTTGGGCCCACATCAATAACGTAAAAGCTGTAGGTAACAACGAGTATTGCAAATAAATGCATTACGTCTTTTCTATACGGTGAATTCCGTTCGGACTGAAGTACCAAACGGTAGCATTTCCTTTATTTTTGAGTATTACATGCCATTTCTTTCTTGAATGCTTAAGTATTTGTAAACCTCCTGTTCTTGTGGCGTTGATATCTGGTACTATATTTACAGATTTGACTAATTTTATTGCTTTGAATGCTTTCTTGTCAAATTCCAATATCATCATTGAAACACTTTACTCCAATAAGTTCTGATATCGTTGTCATTTCTCGTATAAAGCTTATTATTATTAGTAGTAGTATTAGTAGTAGTATTTCCTTTGATTTCTGTTGTATAAGCATTTCCTTCCAGGTCCCTGTTGGATATTAGCTATTTTGCCAGTGGTTTAGCACACAAGTAGGCAAGTGTAGCCAATATCCAACAGGGACCTGGAAGGAAATGCTTATACAACAGAAATCAAAGGAAATACTACTGCTAATACTACTAATAATAATAAGCTTTATACGAGAAATGACAACAAATATCACCAAAGAACCATTACAATCTACAGATAGTGCCATATTAATCAGAAAGCAGATTCTATTTTTTGTTCTTTGATCACCCTGTCTGAGCATTTGGTTTTGATTGTTTTGTCTGCGTATATTGTAAAGCTCCATAAAATTGTTTCAGGTTCTATCTCCGTAACCGGGTCTGGGTGGTGCCATGCCAATTTCTTGCAGTTTCCTTCCCGCAAAAGTTGCATATTTTCCAGTGTAGATAATGATCCCCCCTGTTATGCCAAGTTTTATATTCAGTGGGTGCTGATACCGTGCAACATGACACAACATGGCCAATTGTTCCTGGATATTTATCACAGAATCTATATTTGGAATCAAGACAATTTTTCATTATGTGTTCTTGGTAATTTCTAGTTAGCATTTTTCTTGTGCAGCAAGAATAGAACATTCCGAGTGGAAAGTCGTTCATCTATCGTATAACTCATGTAGAACTCCTAGTTCTAGATGAAGGCGAGATCGCTGCTGCTGGAATTCGGAAAGAAGAGTACATCGATAAACTGGTGGAGCATCAGGGTAAATATTTCCCTGTTGATGTTGGCTGCAAAGGATACATATGCAATTGCTTGCAGGTATGTTTGGTAAAGTAAACGCATATCCAAGCAACAATTGGGAAGACGTGCCATTAGATCTGGCTCAAAAGAAATGATGCCTGTTCGCTAGAAAAATGGTATGCGAAAGAAGGCATAGTAATTAAGAGTCAGTGAACCAGTTAAAGGAGGTAGGAGAGTCTTACATCTGTGAGACGGGACGGGCGTAGTGAAATCTGTTGACAAGCAGACCCCACAACGAATATCCTTTTGGTATTCGGTACACGGAACATTCGTTTGGCAGTAATTGCTTTATCAACATGGTTTTAAACTAATTTATTGATCTTATAGACATTTCTTCTTTAACCTTTTGAGCTCTGACTACCGCTTTACCGGTTGTTGTGGATTCCGGGTTGAAATCCGGTACCAATAAATAACAAACGCCAACAAACTGGTATGGCAGGTTAGTAGTTCCAGGAATACGGGATAGTAGCAAAATATATATACAGACTTTGGTATTGAAGTATCGCTGTATGATTTCTTACTGAGTCTACGTGCTCGCTCACTCTGACTCCTACAACGCTGTTACCTCACTCTTCCGGTTACCTACAACCTTTTACTCTGTCACTCTGGACTCGACTCCTCGGTCTTGCTCTCTCGGGTCTTCACGTAGCCGTAGTATATGTATATACTGGGTGAGTCCATTTGCGTAAAAAGTGGGTGGACCCCTCAACACCGGTGTTAGAGAAAAATGACGTAATGTCCAGCCACCGGTCGAATAGTGGTAAAGAGAAAGGACTTAATGTCCATTCACCGGTCCGAACGGTGGGTAAACACTTGTAACTATTTTTATATCTACTGTGAAACATTACATACCAATTATCTGCGAATTTTGACTCAGAAGCTCAAGAAGAAAGGTTAAAATTGTTCAGGAAAGGGTTAAATTAAATCTTTAAAATAAATAAACTTGAAACATGATCATATTTAAAAAAAAAAAAAAATAAGAATTAATAATCAGAATATACTTCCAAATTCATAGCCTCATCTTTTTCGTTATTACCCCCAACGATTCTGCAACCGTGATCTTCGTCTTCCTTGAGGCGTCAACCTATCTGGTTAACGATCAGTGAATTTTGAATATAATTCTTTATTTAATCAACAGGATAAATTATTCTCGTTCCGCTGTCTCCGTCTAGGAATCAAATCTCATTTTGTTCTTTTTAGAATTGTTCGGTTGTTTCCACTCAGTCTAATCTTGAATTACTCAGCCCAGAGTTTGAACTTACAATTACTGTGTCACCAATTTCAAACACCACCGTTTTAATCCGTCATTCAAACAGAAAATCTTACGTTCAAAATTGCGTGATGTGCTTCATGGACGCCATATAATATACGATCAAAATATTAAAAAATTATATTTTTGAGTGGTGAATATTCATATTTTTTTAATTAGAGGGATGTTACTTGTTCTTATTTAAACAAAAACGTTGACTTATATTCAAAATAAATAGTAAATTACAGTAAAAAATAATCTGGATCAACGTATTTAAGCAGATATATATGTTTATACCTACATGTAACCATCAATTTATTTTTCTTGTTTAAGCTAGCATTATTTAAATGTTTTAAGATAACCAGTTTTTCAACCAAACAAAATTGCATTTATTTCCTTTACCCTCATAAGCCTTAGCTCTAGATATAATTTCCCATATAGTGAGATGGTTTCATTCTTTAGTTGCCAGAAATATTTGGAGAGAGCATTGCTGTTTTGTATTTTAAATTACTTAAGGTCATTCGATGATGGTAAAAACAAAATTTCCAAGGATTTTCTGTGGAATCAAAATAAAAGTGAACATCATTACCGGTAAGTATATTTGCTCGGGATATAATATTATCCGTCATACATTGACTGTTTAAGGGACAGATCGTATTTATTCGGAAGTTATTTATTTTTAGAAGAATTTACGTTGTCTTTGTTGGAAATATGTTTGTTTAATACGATGTTGTCATCATGGGAGATGAATGTACCTATGTTATCAACTATAGATATCGGCATTGTTTTGTTAAAAATCTTTTTTAGTGTTTTTAAATTAAATTTAAACAAATTCTTCCGATATTAGTTTTGACGGTTCAAAGCTGAATTAAACCATATAATATTTGGTTTACGCTGTTTCTGCTTATTTCTACTTTTTTGTTTATTTCTAAATTTACTTTATGATGGTTTAGTTCTAAAGCATTTAAATATTTAATTTTAGACATCAAATATTTCCTTATTGCTGGAGTTGGTGTATAATCTAACTTGGATGTAAAGTATCTAGAATTTTAGGCTCAGTTCATATTCAGAAACCGAAGATTGCGTCGTGTATGTAACTCAGAGTCGTGCTAGTGGTGAGGGATAATATATATATATATATATATATAATTTTTATTCGGAAATTATAACATAAATATGTTATAAAATCACTACAAAAATAGCCATTTTGTTTCGACGCCTCTGGTGTCTTATCAAGTGATGTTCAATCTAGAATAAAGGGTTTTAAAAGGCTCAAATCAATTAACCACCCCTTGCAAGGGGAAACGCTGTTACATAAGCCGGAATGATCAATCAAAATACAAGTATACGAGAATTCCAAAAACTTGACAATGAACTAAGGTTATAATAACTATTTAATGCCTTAATGTTGGGGTTGGGGTCAGACTAAAATAGAATTTATTCTAACTAATAAGCATTAAACTTGAAATAAAAAAATTAAAATTACCCATTTAAAAAATTAGTCTCTATTAAGTTTAAAATTATAAAATTGCTGAAGAAAAAAGAAAAATACATATGTTATTCTATTTATTTTGTTTTTATTGAAATTAATTTGAAATAAACGTTAAGATCAACTGTTTTTCAGAGCTCCATGACAAAATAGATACATTTGAATCATACTTCTTATAAAACCCAGGTTGTGTGTGTGTGTGTGTCTGTTCGTTTATGTATTGGATCGAATTTCCTACATTTTTCAACCGATTTCAATAAAACTTCGCAGGACTGCGTAAAATTACCTTGCGGTGGTTCTGACAGCGGCAAAAATTGGAAAAAACACAATTGTTTTTGCACGAAATGAATTTGAAAACACGATTAAGAGGCATCACTGTCACCAGAATGAAAGGGGAACAACTCATATCGAGTTATACTTATTATAAAACCCAGGTTGTGTGTGTGTGCGTGTGTGTGTGTGTTCGTTTATATATGGGATCGGATTTCCTACATTTTTCAACCGATTTCAACAAAACTTCACTTTTTTTGGCAGATAGTGTTTCTTATTGTCTTGCACACTTTTCTCTTTATTTTTACATTCAGAATGCTTTAAAAATTCCATTTACAAGACAATTGTTTATAATAAGATTCTATTCAATTGGTAGATTCATAACGATTGAAAACAATGTTTTTGTTTGAGTTTCGGTTTGACCAATTCCTAAAGAAAAAAAAAACTAATTAAGACATGCGTGTCCGTCAACTTTAAATAATAATTTTTGTCAATTTTATTTTTCAGTCTTTATGATGGTCGATACTTGATCTATCTCTTACTGTTAGTTCCCCGGGCAACGCCGGGCTCTACTGCTAGTTCCAAATATAGGTAGGAGAGGATGACATCTTGCAAAAGACAATACATACACAATCAGATTATAATACATACGCACGCAGACGTATTTAGATATATACACACACAAAAAAGGTGATGAGACAGAAAACATCTCCACGACCCTTTACAAAAAAAAAATCAAAAAAACATACATACACAATGAAAGGTGCCTCCAAGTTACCATACACACAGACACCGATAAACACACGTACATACACCCACATAGATTGACATAGAAATTCCGTTACAACAACCAAGAAATATTTAAGATTGAAAGTGTTATTAAATGAATTCTAACCACTTATTAAAATATAACTTATATAACGGGCAAATATTTATATAAAAATTGTGTAATAGAACAGAAAAACAAACAATTGGGAAAGAAAGAACATTAAAACAGATATATACGTATAAAAATAACACCATCTAATATATAAAAACGAAAATTCTAAACACAAATATATATAAAAATATATATTTCATATATATCTACATACGCACTAGTGTACAGGAGGTGACAGAAAATAAAATAAAAACTACCTATAGATATATTTGTACAGTGCACAAACATTCTTCACTACAGACAGAAACACGAAAAAGCCTACATACGGACAATCATATACACACATATATACATATACATGCATACACACACACACACACACACACATATATATATATATATATATATATATATATATATATATATATATATATATATATATAGAGACATACACATGCGCACATGCATATATACACATACAGAAGCAAGCGAAAATATGTCCAGCCACACAGCAACGTAAAAATAAACAAACCAAATATAAATATATACACATACATACACATACACATATACACACATATACATACATATATATATATATATATATATATATATATACAGACACACACATATATATACATATATAAACTGAAACAAACATACATATATACACACATACACATATACAAACACACACACACATATATATAAAACATATACAAACGGAAACAAACATACACATATATATACGTATATACACACATACACATCCATATATATATATATATATATATATATATATATATATATATAGGTGTATACGTACATAAACCTACACATATTCTAACAATATTATCTTATTGCTGATAAAGTACAATAAAGTCCATAATAATTTTAAAATGTAACGAGATACAATCGTTGATTAAGTCTATAAGCAATTAAAAAAAACTTATCAAACAAAAGTAGATTTTAGTTAGTATCGATGATACATTTCAAGACACTAAGATATACATACATATACATATACGAAGACATACGAACATACATCTGCATATAGATATATATATATATTAGGTTGGTGAAAAAATAATTTCGTTTTTTAACATATGTTACTATGTGAGAAAACGAAATTATTTTTGCACCAACCTAATATAAACACGTATAAATACTCATATCAACGCATCCACATATATACATATATAAGTACTCACACATCCAAGCATATATATATATATATATATATATATATATATATATATATATATATATATATATACACAAACACACACATATATATACATACATATGCATATATATATATATACGCATACACATATATACACATATACATACATACACACATACATATATACACACATATACACACACATACACATGCATCAGCACCTATGCACACAAACCAAAGTTTACATAACTACGCATACGCACAAACAAGCTCACAAAATAGAGAGGTGACAACACACACATACATACATACATACACACATATATATGTATATACATACCTATAATTATACGTACAGATATATACGCACATACACATAAACACATACTCATTCAACCATACATATACATATATACACACACACACACACATACATATATATATGCACACATATAATTACATATATACATATATATATATATATATATATATACACACACAAACATCCATGTATCCCTACATATATACACATAAACATATACATACATACAGAAATACACGTAACAATAAAACCTGGACACACACACACATACATATATATATATATATATATATATATATATATATATATATATATATATATATATATATATATATGATCGAAATAAAAGTATAAAACTTAATATTACGAGACATATTAAAAAAAAACGTGTGAAGCAACTGGTTTCGCTCCCGTCTCTTCAGGCTTTAACGGGAGATTTAAAATTAACACAGAAAATGTACAATAAAAGGAATTTAAAAGAAAGAGAGAAAGAACAAAAGATTCTAACTTGGTTAGTTCATACGTGGACAGATTAATAATATTATTTAAATTCGGTTCAGCTGTGACTCTGTATTTCTTCTGAACCAAACTTTTCAACTTAGCATATTGCTTTGTAGACAATTTAACACACTGCCGTTGATGGACTGATCCCAAAAACCCAGAGAACCTAATCCAATCAAAAAAGGAAACTGAATTCATATGAGAACATAGTAATCTTCTGTAATCACGCTTAATGTTGAATCCAATCTTTGATGAAGACAGACTCAATCTTCCAACCAGGATGTAACTTAGCCCTCCTCACTCTGAAGTGAATGAAAGCGAATACATTGTTTAAGAAATTTAATTTCATATTCAATAGATCTTAATTTCGCCTTAATTTGTAATATTTTATTTAATTTACAAATTAAACTAATCTACAAAATTTACAAATTTACAAATTAAACTAATCCCACCTTGCCTTTGAATGGACTCGTCCCGAACATCTATAGTTCCGCCAGATGCGAACACCTATTAATGAACAGAGATTGTGCAGCCAAATTTAGTGTTGACTGGTTCAGTCTGAAGTCGGACGTCCGACTGACTGGCTGATCGTTTGAACTCTCTGCCTTCGGGCGGGGAGGAACCCGAAGGAGTCTACGTCGAAGGGCGGAGTCTTTTTCGGGGAGGTAAACCGACCCTGAACCCGTTTATAGGCTTCAAGGGCATATTTTTAGTCAAGCCCACGTTAAACCGGCCTTGTGCCACATGATGCTCTCGTGGGGGGGGGACTAAATATTAGGTTAGTGCAAAAAATAATGACGTAATAATGTCGTTTTTGACGTTAAAAAATACGTCAAAAACGACATTATTACGTCATTATTCTTTTCACCAACCTAATACTAGTGTTGACTGGTTCACTGTGTTGTCCCGGTCTCACTCCTTATTTCATTTAAAGGGTCTGGAGACACTTTACATCGGGTCCCGTAAGCCTTCTTTGTGCAAACAACGTGATTGTTTGTTGGGACTCGCTGTCATTTGTTTCTAGTTCCTTTTGCATATTTTTTTTTTTTTTACAATTCCTTTTATTGTACATTTTTCTGTGTTAATTTTAAATCTCCCCTTGAAGCGTGAAGAGACGGGAGCGAAACCGGTTGCTTCACCAGTTTTTTTTGTTTTTTTTTTAATATGTCTCGTAATATTAAGTTTTATACTTTTATTTCGATCATTAAATTTTGTACCTACAAAAATATCTTTAAATACATATATATATTTTACCCTCCTCTCCTTATATAAAAGGTAAACTACAGAACTAGTCAAACAGTTATTCTGTAATATATATATATATGTATATGTGTGTGCGTATGCGTGTTTGTGTGTAGAGATAGGTAGATAGAGAGAGATAGAGAGATAATAATAATATCAAATTCGTAAATGGAAAGGATAATCCATTATTTTTAATATAAAATATCAAAAAGATTGATCCGTAGAGAGCTCAATGTATAGAACAGAGCAATATGATATACATGAAGGAACAGCTTAACACATCTCGAAAATAGGGTTATAAATCATTTATTCGACAATTAAGTCCCCGTGTTTTCAAGATATGTTAAGATTCTTAATTTTCGAAAGGAAAAACAATATTTAGTTCAGAAATGTCCTATTTACTTGCGGCTTTCATTTATTGGTTCGCGGGGCGAGCTTGTGGCTAGGCAGGTCTTGTCTGCTGTCTATCTGTGCTATTTATCGGCTCAACTAAGGATTCATTTTGCGACTCGTTCTGCCTTTCCCTCTATGCGTAAGGATCCTCTTCCTCCCCATCATGTTTCTTTCGTGATTTATGCTTTTAAATGTGGTTGCGGTAGCAACTACATAGGAAGGACTTCCCAACGTTTAGATTGTAGGATCAGGCAGCATGTCCCATTGCGAGTTCTTAATCCGGATGCCCGTAACAGCCAGTTGGTTAATACTTTCAGTCAGCGATCACAGAACATTTGATAAATTGCAGGGATTGTGCGAAGGATTTCAGTCCGAATTGGTTTACTGTACTGTCCAGTTCGCACTCTCCATTTCATTTGCGGGCACTTGAGTCTCTGTATATTCGGTCCAGGGAGCCGTCTCTTTGCAAGCAAAAAGACTGTCTCCTTGGGCTTCACGTTATTAGACTCTAGTGTGTATCATACGTTCCCCTCACACTCCCCTCTCTTTTTTTTTTTTTTTTTGTGCTGTGCAAATTCGCGCGGTTTGAACTTTTTTTCCCCCTCATACCATTAATCATTTCATTTTTTAATGTTTTAATTGTATGTAGGGTGTTTGTGTGAGTCAAGATATATTGCAATAATTGTTAAATTGTTCCCAGTCGACTCTGATGAGCTTGGGAACGAAACCGGTTGGTCTGTTCTGTAAGTGTTTTTCATCTCTTACTTTTTATTTTTCATAATGCCTTTAGGAAATAATTTGTATCTATTCCTTGCAATATATATATATATATATATATATATATATATATATATATATATATATCCTGTTATACATTATTTTTATAGATATAATTTATTTAATTAATGCTCTGTTTTTTTTTAATTAAACAGTATTAATTACATTTACCAGCCTGAATGTTTGAGAAATTTTTAGAAGATATGCCTTCTCCAAAAGGAATCGAAGCTGTGAACATTTATGGAAAGCGTCATTTGATTTGACGTGCTCTTAAACATTCAGCCACAGAGAAGTGTCTGGTTAGCAAAGTCCAAATTATTGTTTATAAACACACACTTTCGATGATTTTTTCTCGATCGGTCATATCTGCTCACGAAAGTCTCTTGGGAGGAAATATTTCATATATATATATATATATATATATATATATATATATATATATATATATATATATATATATATATAGATAGATAGATAGATATAATTTTAAACAGGGCTCAATACAAAAGTAGAATAATAAATATAACATCGTGTTTTCTGACCTGGTGAAACATTAAAAAATGTTTAACTTTGAAACAAGATGTACAGTTTTGTAGTGGGTATGTGCATGTTTTAATGTAACACTGCATAATATATATATATATATATATATATATATATATATATATATATATATATATATGATATAAATATAATTTTAAGGTATGCTATATTTATGAGTACAAATGCTCAATATTAGCGATAGTGCGAGTGTAAATATAAGTTTGAACATTGAGTTCAATACCAAGTGGCGAGATTTTATTTCAGTAATTAATTCAATAATACTTTATTCTAAATAATGATATTCAAAATGGCTAATGATAATTTGGCTACAAACAAAAACAGAACGTAATATCATTTATTCGTATAATTTATTTCTTTTTCTGGAGACTCTAAGCTGCTTAATTTCCAGAGATGTTAATTTTAGCATTTCATAACGACTTAGGAAACAACTAATACTTCTCATATTTCACTTTGGATACAAATTGCTTGCTGTCCTCATAAACATGTCCCTTGACAAATGTTCTGAATTGAGTTTAGATTGAGAAAGCATAGCGATTACACCATACAGTTTTTGTCTTTTAATTCTAATTTAAGTAAGTATTAAGTTGGTGCAAAAATAATGACGTAATAATGTCATTTTTTGACGTTAAAAAATACGTCAAAAAACGACATTATTACGTCATTATTTTTGCACCAACCTAATATTAATTAGTTGCATTAGCAGCGGAAGCGACTTTTGTGCTTGAAAACGACATTGTCTTCTTAAGTAATGTCTCAAGATTAGACTAGGAATTTAGTGTATGCAAAAGAAGAAGTCATTTTTAACGCTATCGTTCACCTCATAGCACCTTGCTGACTCCCGAACGAGACAGGTCTCACCTTCAAGCACCACCCATTCCGCCAAATATTAGAGTAATTTACAGTAGCCTTACAGTCAATCATGAATTTGCACTTTCTGGAAATCCAGTTTAGTTTAATATACTGTTTGGCTCAGTAGACACGTTTAACGAGGTGATTTGATTTCAAAGGAGAACGAAAGATTGGTTTGAAGCATATTCTTAAACGTCTGCGGTATCGTGTCATTTTCGGCACATTTTGCATCCAAGTAGCTGCAAATATCTCTTTATTACATGCAAATTGGTGTGTGTGAATCTATTTTAAATTGGGTTTTCATTCTTCCATTTTTGTATTTTTCTATTACCAACCTACGCAGCTTATCCAAGCTGGTCCCTAACAAATTTAGCAATTTCTAATCTTGCTTAATTATCGCTAAGTATCTGAACAATTTTAACATCTTATCATTGCTCAAACGTGATTTACAGCCATTGTTTCATCAAATTTGGAACGGTAGCAATGAATCAATATAGTCAAAATAGTTGCCATATGTTTACTGTTGCGCAGAATCATAATTTATTAGACAAGACTGCGCATATCAGTGTTGTCAAATTTTTGACAGGATTAATTTCAAATAATTGCAGTCAATAAGAAAATATGGTTAATTTGCAATGTAACAACCGCAATCAGTTTGCATTAAAAATTTCCAAAATACTTACATTTATGTGTAATTGTACACGCTCCATTCGAATCTGGTTTGATAAAATTGATAAAATCTACCGTTTTTGAGTTATCACAATGAAAATTTGGATTCAATCGCGTCGTTGACGGTCGCCATTACTCGTGTTGTTTGCATGCATTCGTTGCGGGAAGCCAAACGCAGAAGAATACGGAAAGCTAAGCTCGAAACTGATCTTTCTTGTCTAAATTTGTCGCAGTTACTGTACACAAGAACTATTTACGGAGACACGCTTACTTTGCACAATGATACCTACACTGATAGCTATTCTGCCGCGAATGAATACAAACAACGCCCATAATGGCTGCCCGCCACGCGAATGAATCCAAACTTTCACTGTCGATAACTCCAAAAGGGTTTTAAAATTAATCAAAATGGAGCATGTACTATTACACATAAATGTAAGAATTCTGAAAACTTTTAATGCGAACTGAGTGTGGGTGTTACACTGCAAATTAACCAAAAATATTTGAAAAATATGATGTGCTTAAATGTCGGAAAGCATTGCGTACGTTTTTTTTTTCGTTTTTTTTTTTTTGGTGGGGGGCGTTATAACACATTTGACACTCTTATTATAGATTCCCCTTCGTTTTAGGTACAATAAAGGGGTTGAAATATAAATGTGAATGAAATTAATGATGTAATATTGTACGAATGAAAGGAGGGTCGAAAAATGGTAGTCTGCCTGGCTGGTCAGTAATTTTATATTATTTCGACTTTCTTTGCTTATTCTACTAGAAATCCTGATGTATTTTCTTTCATTGTCTTTTACGGTACTTACTTTTCATTTCATTTTCTACCGAAACTTCTGTGGAAAAGAAAATTTGATTCTCATGTCTAGTCAATGAAAAGCGAATTAAATATTTGCAGCTACGACAGACGACCGAAATGAAAGTCACTAATTTCACACAGCTACTAACAGGTACATTGTGACCTATCTTTTAAGTGCTTGGCTTGCACATATATTAGGAGACAAAGGCGCTGCTCTGTGTGTTCCAATTGTTTCCATCTGACTCGAAATAAATAAGTCACATCCATTGTCTATTTTACAAGACGCTATTGCAGTTTCAATGTTATATCTAGTGTGTTAGATTTCGCATCCAACACCTTTATGTTGATGTCGCCCCCGCAATCTAGATAGGAATGGATTCCAGGTGTTATACATTGCCAAACAAGGCGTGATTTGCTTTCCACGGTTTTGAACTGGTTCTGAAGCAAGGATAAAAAGTCCAATCTTCTTCACTATTTAACCCATAGCGAAGGGGATGGATTCATACCTTTCTCAGGTGTATTTGTGCGTAAGAAAACATAAAAATCTCGATTGGAATTAGAACCTGCTTCTCCGATGTTGATTCCTAGTTGCTATTCCTTAAAACACTGACACCGCGCTTGCCTTTTATCAATTTACTCTCCTCTTCCCATAGTTTTTTGATTATTACGTTTTCATATCTTTTCTTCATTTTTTTATTAAATTTCCACCGCTTTCTACTTTCCAGGTCTTGTTTTCCCGGTCGTTTCTCTTTTCTTTTTTTCTCGTTTCTTTTTCTTTGAAGTTTCCGTCTTTTTAGATTTATTTTCCTTACCTTATCTCTTTCTTCATTTGTCACGTGCTCAAAAAATGTCTTCGTCTCAATTGCTTGATTTTTTACTTTACGATTTTTTCCATTTATTAGTTTTGCTTTCGGATTATGCCTTTTTTTTTTCTTTTTTTGCTGTTATTCTCCCCTATACTAAATCTTTCCTTTTATTCTCTTTGTTTCATTCTTTCTTTTCTCGTTTTCTTTTTCTTGCCCTTAGACAAAAAAAAAAAAAAAAAATCTCGCAAACGTTTTTAAGTCGTCCCCAAATATCATGTTCGCATTTTGCTGACGTTATTTGCCTGCTTTTCTCGCAATGCATGATGGGATTTGACTCTGCATTAAACGAGCGCAGCATTTTCTTTTCCATCTGCGCACAAAAGGAAAAATATTCAGTTGCGCATCTGCATGTCTGCCCTTTCATTGCAAACATTTTTCTTTACTCATTACTTCCGACCATTTCTTTGTTTCGCTTCCTCCAATTTCAACTGTTTCATTTCAATCGTTCTTTTTTCGCTCTAATTTCATTGCGTTATGGCTTTATTATTTCCATTCCTCATTTTTAGTCATCTGCCATCTTTTATTCTCTTTTTGTAGAACACGAACATACGCGCATGCGCACATAAGCATTCTAGATTTGTTATCAGTTGAGAATTAGTTCTTTAGAAAATAAATAAACTATTAGGTTGGTGCAAAAATAATGACGTAATAATATCGTTTTTTTTGACGTATAACGTCAAAAAACGACATTATTACGTCATTATTTTTGCACCAACCTAATAGAATCTTTTCACGTTGATAGGAGAACCATTTCTTCAAGTTACTTAGTTCAGTTGGACTGTGAAAACTCTAAATTGAAGAACCATCCGGGCTCTACAATCAACGCGTCTATTTTCCTGAAAAAAAAAAGAAAGAAAAAAAAACATCAGAAATTCCAATGACAGGTGACATCACTGCCAAATTCCAAATTGATTTCGCCCACTGCATATACACTCCTAGTTTAAAGGGTGAAATCAAACTGAAAATAAAATTCACTACATGTATATCACGGCATCATTTTCTCTTGTCGTCATGCAATTTTCTTCAGGAAAATATTCTCCTCACACACACACACACACACACACACACACACACACATATATATATATATATATATATATATATATATATATATATATATGAAAGACAAGTTTTTTTTATACAATTTCTCATATAATCTTTTTTTTTTTTTCTTTTCAGTAGACGAATTATACAATAACTATTCAAATGTTATATTTTTCCGAGCGCTTTCGGCTATACATTTAACCGTTTTCAAGGATGAAATATATTTACTGTTAACTGAAAATGGATTGTTGTATGAAGCGGACACTATTCCTTACATACGTGTTGACAACTCAAACATTATAGCATCGCCTACATGTTAAAATGGCTAAAAATAATCGAAGCCTTATTAATAAAAAAAACAAAAAAACAATCGATATTATCAACCATAAACTTGGAAACAATGTTGAAAATAAAACATTGTATAATACTAAATACATACAACAATACATTTTCAGTTAACAGTAAATATATTCTATCTTTGAAAATGGCGAAATGTATAGCCGAAACCGCTCGGAAAAATATAACGTTAGGACAGTTTTTGTATAATTTATCTACTGAAAAGAAAAAATTATAAAATTATATAAGAAATTATATAAAAAACTTAATCAAGCACTTTGTCTGTCATATTTAATGAAGCTTACGCACACACACACACACGCATACACACACATATAGATAGATAGATAGATAGATAGATAGATAGATAGATAGATAGATAGATAGATAGATAGTGGAGGCACGGTGGAATAATGGATAACGACTCAGTTTGACGAATCGAGTTTATTGCATTCACTTGGGAAAAGTATGGATCCATCTCTACCTGTAACTATGGGTAAACAGCAGGAGAAACTGGGCCTCATAGCTCTGTTTGTCAACCAGTGTAGTAGAAGAAAAACTCTGACCGGCTGTACCGATGGTTTGTTTGTGGAGTCTTTTATATTCAATGACAGATGGCTTTTGACATTCAGTTATGATGCCTGTTTCGTTTATATTTTAGTATTTGGCAAAATATCACAATAATCAATAGATACCCGATATCAGCCAAATAACGGACAAATGATGATGAACTGAGAGTAGTTGGTCGAAACGTTGTGCCTAAAATAACATCTATATCAATAGTTCTAAATAATACAAGAATATTGATAATTACTCATATAACTAATGAAATACTAAAGTATTATGTTGGTGCAAAAAATAATGTCGTTTTTGACGTTAAAAAAATACGTCAAAAACGACATTATTTTTGCACCAACCTAATATATTAATACCAATAGGAAATATCCACAAAATGTTCATTAGCATCCATGATACTCGATGGGCATAACCAAATGTCAAAATAAAAAATCTGAAAATGAATATCATGATCAAAGACCTGTAACCCATTAGGGTCTTAGGGACACCATATTTACTACAGTCGCAGTAGCAGTGGTGTTCTCTGAGCAAGATAGCCTTATTGAACCCAACCCTCTTCAGGATTGTTTTGAATTTTTTGAGGGTTTTTTTCCATCTCCTAGACTGGTTGCCATCCAAGACAACCCAGTTTGTCCTGCTATTTACCCATAGAAGATGGGGAGAAGAGATGGATTCATCCCTTTCCCAAGGGTATTAGCACATGAGTAAATGTAATGAACTCGACTGGAATTCAAACTCTGCTTTCTGGTTTCTCAATCCAAGTTGCTCTATTATTTTATCGTGCCTCCAAAAATATGAATGAATATAAAAAGTTAGAAAAACATACCAGACATGCCTTCCAATGGCACAGTGAATGTATGACTTGGTCCTACATGTATTACTGTCAGAATAATTCAGCAGGAATCAACAATAACTGACATCATAGGGATAAAATAGAGGTTGATATGCCGCCAAACAAAATCAACTAACCGACCCAGGTGAAGATCAGTGAAGTATTTGTGCACTTGGCTTAAGATCAAAATTTTATTCCTTGACCAAAATCACTGTAGCATCTGTAATCAAAGCGTTATTCCCCAGCCGAGGATCAGTGAAGTATTTGTGCACTTGATCAAAGTGTTACTCCTCAGCCCTCTTCCCAGGATTTTGAACTCTGTTTAACTTAATATTTCTAAGTTAGTTCTACTATGCTGTTCAAGCATCAACACTCCAGCATAATGGCAATATTTACCAGCCTGATTACTTGTAGGTCTGATGTTTGAATCAGAACAGGATTTACTTGCTCATTTGTTTGATTTAGCTTGACAAAAGTTATGGACAGAGAAACATAAAGAAATATCCACAAAATGTTCATTATTATCCATGAATCTCAACTTGATTGACATCTCAAAATGAATATCATGAACACATTAGGGTCAAAGGGACACCATATTTACTACAGTCACAGTAGCAGTGGTGTTGCCTGAGCAAGATAGCCTAATTGAAACCAACCCTCTTTTTGAAGTTTTTTTTTTTCCATCTCCTAGACCGGTTGACACTCAAGACCCCGTCAGTGATACTATTTCCCCATAGCTGGAGGGGGAGAAGAGATGGATTCATCCCTTTCCCAAGGGAAAGTGAATGTAATGAACTCAACTGGAATTCAAACTCTGCTTTCCGGTTTCTCAATCTAAGTTGCTCTCCATTTCTCTATCCAAAAATATGAATGAATATAAAAGGTTGCAAAAACACACCAGAAATGTCCTCCAATGGCACAATGAATATGGGAGTTGGTTGTACATGTGTTACTGTCAGAATAATTTAACAGGAATGAACAATAACTGACAAAATGACATAATTAACAATAGATTAATGGATACCTGATGATGACATGAGAGTAGCTGGTCGAAACGCTGTACCTATAATAACATCTATATCAACCAAGGTGAGAAAAACAGCTTGAAATAGCGCAAGTGTAATTGACAATTACTCATTGCAGAAATGAAATTCTAAATTATGAAAAAGCGGTACAAACCTGCCCTCATAACCAAATGCCACACACCCACAAAAAAATCATCTGACATTGAATATAAAAGGCTCCAAAAATACACCTTTAATGTTGTTCGGGACAGTGGCGTAGTGGATATAGCAATTGGTTATACGCAAACAGCGCAAAGAATGGCTGCCAAGAGAAAACTAAATGCTTTGCAGAATGAAAGGGTCTTTTAGCATTTGAATAAAATTACAGAAACAGAAAACAAAAATTGCAACCGCTTAGGCTGCCCAATTAAATTGCTGATCATTTAGAAAACGATTTCCAAGTTCAATAGGAACGAGAAGAACGCTAGCTTCGAGGATTTCATTTCATGAAATATTCCGGTAGCCATTTTAGGTAGGGAAGCATCACCCGCAAACTGTAAAACTTTTTCATTGATTTCATCGATCCCCAATATTGCTAACGGTTTAATATGCCTGATGCACATATCAAAGCAATAAACTTTCGCCAAGCTATGGGTGATCTTCCTTTTGATGCTTTAAGCCTTCTCTGATCTTTTGTCACGCCTCGTCTAAGATTTCGCTCTGTGCTGGATCATTCGCCTGACTAGTCTATTAATTCCCAGAAGTTCACATCATTTGGCAGTTTTTGATGTGGCAAAACACACTTATCCCGGATCTACTCAATAGACAACTGCTTATTACAAATGAGACTGAACCAATGTAAATAGAAGGACGAAAATAAAGCTAAGAAGCCACGTTTCTCTTAGGAAAGTCTTGCAAGATAAATAAGACGAGAAAAGGATAAAACGAAACCAATTTAAAGGTTAGGTTATCTAACGTATCGCAGTTTAGTCGCGCAGGCTCAAAGGATACCATACGTGTGACGTTGTGCTGGGCCGGACAAAATACTGCAGAAGGACCGGATGTAACCCGTGAGACTATCCAGTGTGGCTCGCAACGGTTTTCAATATAGCAAATCTCTGTTTTCATTAGAATAAATACGGCAACTGATCGCGTAGTAAAAATTCAGTTTTGTGGAAACATGACCTTATTCACCCAATATTTCCCTTTCATTAAATCGAATTAATTTTTTGAACTCTCCGTAGAAAAAGGAAAAAAATCACCATCCGTTTTATACTTGTTTCTGCGCTAGACAAAGCTAAAGAAGACCGTATTTAATTACTTTACTGCTCATTTATTAATACAAAATAGCCCAGTAGTAGGCCACAGCTTATTGCATCTAGTGGGGTTCGAACTAAGTGGCACAATGCTCCTTCGGCTCTAGTAACCTTTTTTTCTTTCTGTGGGCCGTGCCCCTTCAGGACGTAGGCGATCATGGCTCTCCATCTCCATCTTGCAGCTCTCAACAAGTTCCTTCCCTCTGCCACCTCCCCCCGACCACGTTCTGTCATCCGCTTGCTTAAGGCCCTCTAGGTATGAGATGACTTGTTTTCCCTTGTCTCTCTTTCCCTCTATTCGATCCGTGAGTATTAGATTTTCCTTCCTCATTATGTGTCCCAGAAATTTTAGCTGTCTCTTCCTGATGTTAAGTATAAGCCCCCTCCCTGTTTTCATCCTCTCTGAGACCCCATCGTTCCTCACACGCTCGGTTCATGATATCCTTAGCATCATTCTGATGATTATCAAATACGAGATTTCATTGACTTCTGAAGATTTGCACAGATTATGAATTGTAAAAAAAGAAAAAGTAAGAATGATCGAAGGGAAATAGAAAGATATATATTTTAATACTTATGTTCACCCAATGCAAAATCAAAGTTACTCTACGGTGTTGTATGAGAATAAGAAAAGGTAGCATGTGCAATTCATGTGGTTATCTAGGAAAGATAACAGCTAACCTTAAACTGATTGCGTTCAAGATTGCAGTGATCGGTATAATATCCTGCCGGGATTCTGTTCCACAAAGCAGCAGTTCTTGGGAAAAAGCTGTCCGAGTTGAACTTTCGACTTACCTACAGAATACGAACAGAAGGTGGGTGATTCATATTCGTGGACGGAGCGTAACGGGTCCCAGGTGTAGAAGTCAGGAATGGTACAACATTCAGCTCGTTAGAACACTTGTCATAGAAATAGCGATAGAGAATCGAGAGCCTAGCGATGTTTCGTCCGGGAGAAATGGTTTTAGGGGGTAAAATAATTCAAAAGTCTATGTGTATAGATGTTTTTGAAGACAGGCAAATCAGGGGTGGCCAGCTATAGCAGCAATACCGGGATGGGGTCGGATAGATACTGGAGCGGTATAATGAACTGACCCTTTTTCCAGTATAAGTAGTTTGTATATATGAATTCCACAAGGTTTGAGTCCCAACAGACGTTCAAGGCAAGAAGCCTCTTTGAAGGATCCTTCCATCATGGTGGTGGTGGTGGGCGTTCCTAGTTTGATTTTGTACGTATTGAAACTTTACAAGCCATCCCTTCCACCCACTGATCCATCAGGGCAAAGGTGAGGGGTAAGATCAGCTGCCAGCTTCTGGTCATCGAGATTTTTGGAGGTACACCTATAAACTTTTGTATAATGCGCATAGATTTGAGTATATTCTTAGGCGGATTATTAATAAAGCTCAACCAGAAGTTAAAAAGAAAAGAACCCTGAGGAATCCCAGCATTGGTCTCATGGTCTTCCGTTGACTGAACGTTAACAACTACCTTCATGGACCTACCTAGTCGGAAGGACTTGATAATTGAGAAAGTCCGTCCAGCGATTCAATCGCTGAGGGTTTTGTGTAACAACTCCTAATATCATACCCTTGTCAATGACCTTTGATATTATCTAATGCTATTGACCCTCCTAATAGATTTATGATCCAGTACATCGTAGCTAAATCATCAGCTGTGGATGAAGCAGAGTGAAATCTATACAGGTTATCGCTCAGTGAATTGTTCCTGTTGGGGTGTTCTTCTTGATTATTGATTCGAAAATAGCTTGCTGGGTCGATATTGTGATAGTGATGAGCGCTTCACCCGCATTCTTAAAAACAGGCCACATAGTTAGCATCTTCCGTAGACTTGGCAAGCATCGCTCCTTCAGGAAATGTTTAAACAGTTTTACCAAGATTGGAGATAACTCTGGCCTCATACTTTTAGGAACAACCACTGGGATTTTATCTGGACCTGTGGCCTTCTTAAAGTCAAGTATTACGCTTGTGATTCATGAAAAGTGGGGGAAGTCAAGTAAGAGCTTATTCTTATCATTTAACATAGAATTAGAGATAAAATTCATTGCAAAGAAACTTGGGAATGTAATAACATTAGGGTTATTTAAGATAGCTGGCACTGAAGCTTTTCTTCTATCGAGAATTTTATTCGATAATTTCCATAACTCATAGGAATAAAGTAATTTTTTAACTTTGGCTTGGACTGATTGTGTATAGTTGATCTTTTGTATTTTTTAGAACTTTCTTACAATGATTGTGAGCAGTTCGGAATGTAACCAGTCCAAGAAAACCATTATCTGATAGAGGGAGTAAGAAAAAAAGGAAAAAGTTATAAGAAGAAAGAAACGAAAAAAGTTTATAAGAAAGGAGGGGTAATGAGGAAATAATCCGTTTTCATTCAGGAAACTTTAGACATTCATTGATCGATCAGTTGGCGTTGCTGTCACTTGGAACCGTTGTTCTCAAAACAGTTTTTCAAGAAAATTAGGCTCTTCTCATTTTCTAGTATTGATGGGAGTTTCCTTTCAAATCTTTTGTTTTTTGCAAAGTGGAACGTTAACATCTTGATTCTATTATTACTGTTCCTTCTGTGTGACACATGGGAGAAATTTTAAGTGACGATGGTCGAGAGAGAAAGGCGTAATGAAATTAGTTCTCAAAAGAAGAAAGAAAAGAGACTGTTGATAGAAAAACTTTCAGAAGATGAAGGGTGGCTGAGATAAAATGAACGATTCTGCGTTGTTAGTGCAAATGAATATCAATAATAATAATAATAATAATAGATCCTGTAGTATCATATGCAAATGAGAATGACAAGCATAAATAGAGAGCAAATGGTGAACAAGCCAGCATTACTCAGCGAATCCTTTTGAGATGATTAATAAGTTGACACTAAGCATTGCCATTGGTTCATTGATTTTTGATCTTGTCCAATCGGAGTTTGTCTTGCGAGTGAATTAAGTTTGTCATTTTGTTAAACTTTTGTATTTTTCAGTTTATTTTTATTTTTTTATTTTACAATACTTGTTTTTTAGTTGTTCATTTTTTTTCTTTCTTTCGTTTATTTCTTTATTGCATTTTTGCCCTCCTCCCGTTTTCTTTACTACCTTTTTTGTCTTGATTTTCTGTGTTGTTTATTTTCAGTTCTTAAATAATTGTTGTCTTTATTTTTTCATATTTTTTGTTTGTCTGTCCACGAAATTGTCTCGTCTTTCTTTTAACTGTATAGCAAAAAAAAAAAAAAAAAAATGAAAAAGAAAAAAAAAAGAAACCGGATATTTGTTTAGCTGTGGTGGTTATCGGGCTTTCATGGCCGACGTTGATATAACACCGCCGGTGTCAAAGCCTAAAACGGCCTGGGCAGAAAATAGACCAAAAAAAAAAAAAGATGCAGCCTACTATATATTGCAAAGAGGGAATTTTTTAAAGGGAACGGGTTCCTGACAATCCCCGAAGCCTTGGAAGCAGTAAACACCCGCAGAATTTCCCTGATGACCACCGATGTAAAAACTCGGAAATTAATTGGGGTCAGCAGAGAAAACCTGGAAGAGGCCTTAAAGACCTTAAACATCAGTCCTAGAGTTTTAGCCAGAAGAATTAATGCTAAGTGGAATATTTTATTACCTACAGAGTAACAAGCTAAAGAATTGACCGGAAGTGTCTTAAACACAATAGAACATAAGACTGCAGAAGGGGTACAGGGGGGGCATCCGTAGGACAAGAATCGCAGTCTATGGGGTGCCCGTGTATATCTGCGAAGATAGAATGGGAGCCTTCTTCTCAAAATAAGGGGAAATGGAGGAAGTGAAGGCCCTCATAAGAAAGTCTGGGATTGCCACTGCTGATATAGAATTACAAGTGACATTGGACCAAAAAAATTTCGGAGAAATCCCAAATATACTGATATACCAAGAAAAATGTATGTTGGTGGTCGTTGAGGGCCGGAGACCGAGTTGTTGGTCCTGTGGGGCTTCGTGGCACATGGCCAAGGAGTGCCCCGCTAAACGTACTCAGTATCAGAGGCGGGGGGTAAATGCAAAGCTCCCGGATGGAGGCTGCAAAGGAGGTGAAAAACTCGCCGAAGAAAACAAACCTGCCCCCCCCTAAAATAGTAATCACAAAAGCAGCAACCAGAAAAACAAAAGCAGCGGTCAGAATAAAAAGGAGCGGTCAGAAAAACAAAAGCAGCTACATAAGGAGGTGCATCGGAAAGAAGCATCACAGCTTCAACAAAAGCTAAAACAACAACAATAGCAACAATAACAAAGGAAGTAGCAGCAACAGGATGCAATGCCCCCACCTCGTGCTTCACCCTTGAAGAGGAGCAGAAAGGTTGAAGAGGAAGAAGACACTCTAGGCGTAGTGAGGAGGGTTGGGGCATGAACAAAACAAGGTCCATGTCAGTCCCTGCATTCCCTAAAGAAACTGTGGAAGCAGCTAAAGTAAAGGAGCCTCCTTTCTTCCCTCCCGCGCTCTGCACCATTCTCCGTCCACCTCTTCTCTCGGTTCAATATCTACACCCCGCCCAAACGTCCACTTCTTCCCTTCCCCACCGTTCAAAAGAAAGAAGAAATTGTTAAATTGTTCCCTGGGCCAGACGAGATTTGTACGATAGACAAGGAAAAATGCAAAAAAGGCCTATCCAGCCAAGAGAACGCGCATTTAGGCATTTTATTGAAAATATCAACGGTGGACGGTAAATATATTGAAGCACCCCGAAATTTCCCAGGTGCTCCGGGTGTAATCACTTGTGTGACACCTCAAAGTATGGAGCCCCCTCTTTGAGGCAAAAGATTCATTCCCGGATGTTCGAAGAAATTAAGACGCTATTGTGCTGTGTTACTCCATCCCTCTTTATATAAGTCAGTGAAACTAACCTATCCTACAGGCGTCGGTGGAGTTGCGACATTGAGGTGGTACTGAAGGCGCTTTAACGTTACGAAAAGGTGACAGAACACAAGGTTAACCGCGACAATTCTTGCGGCTTGCGGTTAGATGCATAGAAGGGGGTTGATATTCCGGGGACCTTTGGTTGGACGGACGGCTGGACGGATGGCTGGACCGCCGGTCTTGTCCACATTCTTGGAGTGTGGTTTGGACCCGACCTTCAGCTAGAGAAAAATTGGCCGGTCAGACTTGGCGTAGAAGGAGCTTGTCCGTGAAGAACAAGGTGGAGACGCGTGCCACTCACGTCTTTCCTCTTATCCTTTACTGATTGTCTCTACTTTCTCTCTGTAAGGAAAATAAGAAGGCGCTTGGGGGCATGCTATCCTCCATTTTATGAAGGGGACGCAAGCATAAAGTTGACATAGAAGTCTGTGCATAACGTCATTATCATTGTGTGGAGGGAATGCTGCACTTGGCGAGTCCCAAGCTCGCCTCGATTTTGGCTTTCCTACGCCGCGCATTGAGAGGGGATTCGATTATGTTGAGGATTGCAAGGGACGCTTTCCCTTTCCTTACTATCAGTCCTCCCATCTCGCGGGTTTGGCGCCGTCGTAAACCCCGGGTCAATCGGATTTCTTTCGCGAGTGTCGATATGCCTTGACGATCATTTCGCAGTCCGTTTTCGGCGTAGGAGAGTCTTCTATCGGGAACTAGTGGAGGTGTGGGGTGGCGAAAGATGCACTATGTGAGAAGCTCGACTAGTCGGAGAAGGAGTTTCGCTCCACCTGGTCTTGGGGACCAGCGGCGGATTACCTGGCGCCTGGTTCGGAATAGGTTAGCTCTCAACGACAAGGCCTTCATATGGAGCTCGGCGGATTTACCAGACGGTGAACGATGTAACCTTGTTTTAAAGGAAACGGCTTCGCACGCCTTCTACCAGTTAGCAAAAATGCAAGACTTTGCAAAAATTATACAACCAAATAGAAATTGACGAGAAATCCAAGGTAGTCACCACGATAAACACCCATATAGGCTTACTAAGGTAGACTCATCTACCGTTTGGTAGACTTCGAGCCATATTTTTCGAAAAGCAACTGAAAGAGTCTTATTAGGAAAAATAAAAAATATAATAACATATCAGGGCGATATATATGTAGGAGCGAGAATTAAAGAAGAATTAAAATATAAAACAGAGCAAATTTTAGTGAGATTATAAAAGGCAGGTATTATTGTAAACAAAGCGTAATTTTGACTGTAAGAAGATATCATATTTAGGATATCAAAAGAAGGCATATCTACCAACGATTGACTAACAAAGAAAATAACAGAAATCCTTTTTGGGGCTAAATTTTTTTTATAGTAAATACATATCAAGATACAGAAACATAATAGAACAATTTGAAAAATTACACAAAAAAAAATAATGAATTTAACTGGACACAAAAGCAAATTATCGATTTTGAAACACTAAAGAAAAACACTGAGGAACAAACCAATAATAAAATTTTTGATCCACAAAAAGAAATAACATTAACCACAGATGCGAGTGAAAAGGCAATTGCTGTTATCATATCGCAAGAAAACCCAATCATGTACAAAGCAAGAAGGTTAACGTCAGTAGAGATTAACAACTCAAATATTGAAAAATAAACACTAGCGATTTATACGGAGCATGGAAAGGACACGAAACTTTTTGATAGGAAAAAATCTTATTAAAATCTGACCACAAACCACTGGAAATACTATTTAAAGCCGAGAAAAGAATTGCCAAAAGTAACATCGTCAAGGATTTTAAGATGGGCGATAAGGATCATGGTATTCGATTTTGACATAGTATACATAAAAGGGAACATTATCTCTCAAGTAGATGCTTTATCCAAATTACAGTTCAAGAATGAAACAGAAGAAAAATAAGAAAATGCTGAAGATAAAATAATACACTGGGTAGAAACGGACGTTGTTCCTCTAAATAGGCTCAAAATAGAAACAAACCAAGACCCAGTATTAAGCAGAATAGTAGAGAGAATAAAAAACAATATATGGATCAAATGTTTGATGGCAGAACAACCCTTTAAAGAAACGAAGCACAAACTGACCATAGAAAATGGCATAATATGCAATGGAGATATAATAGTAGCACTACAAATAGTGAGAAGGGACATATTAAAAGGACTACATGATGACATGCATTGCGATTTAATAGGCTAAAAAGGCTAAAATTGCAAGCTTGGTGGCCAGGATATTCAAAAGATATAGAGGAATACATTAAGAGATGCCCAAAATGTGCGGAAATAAAAAAAATTCAAGCAAAGAAAAATTCCCTCATGGCCCAAGGAAGCAGAGCCATGGGTTAGGGTCCACATGGATCAAGCGCATATCAAAGATAGGGGATGGTTCTTAATATTAGTGGACTTGTATTCAGAATGGCCAGATGTTGTCAGAGTAAAAGACAGAAAAGCGACCACAATAAAGCAAGTACTAAGAACTATATTCTCAAGGAATGGAGTACCTCAGACATTAGTCATCAACAATGCAATGGTTAAAACAGATTGGATGCATCCCATAGAAGACACCACCGTATCATCCACAATCTAATGTCATTGTCGAAAGAATAGTACAAATGGTGAAAATGGGGTTAAAATCATTCTCACCCCTCAATGAAAGCATAGAAGTGTATCTATCAAAAATGCTCCTCAGTTACAGATCTATTCCACATGCGGGAAGCAAACTAAGCCCGTCAGCAAATCAGAGCCCCCACAACTATGTCCTTTTCAACGAAAAAATGGTATGGTATAGAAAGAAGAAAGTGGTTGATCCAGAATAAGCAAATTCCTGGCACAAATAGGAGACAACACAGCTATACTAGAGAAAAAGGGATAACACATACTGGCACATGCAGATCAAATCAGAAGCAGAAACGAAGTGGATGACGTGGAAATAGAAGATCAAGAACAAGAAGAGACAGAAAGTTACAACAGTGGAACAGCAAGAAATGGAAGAAAATGAGAATGAAAAGACAGATGAGTCTAAGAAGAAAATGAAGATAGATCCAGATCAACATTAAAGAGAAAACAAGAAAGACAAGAGGAAGGCGGGCCCGGTACGAGAATAATCAGAGGAAAGTAAAAAGAAAAAATGAGGGTATACGACCTTTTCGATTCAGGAAGGTGTAGTATCATATGCAAATCAGAATGACAAGCATAAATAGAGAGCAACTGGTGAACAAAACAGCATTTCTCAACGAACCCGTTTGCTAACACGGAGAACTGTGCTAAGACTGCTACTACACTGAGAGATATACCAAATATAACAGATCCAATAATGAACAATGATAAAAAGTTTGATGGTGATAAACAAAACTTTGAAATGTACAAAATAATTTTGAAGCAGTTAATATCTTAGAAACATCGATTGTCACAATTCTTTTAATGTTGAAAATTGGAATTCTGCTGGGAAACAGAGAATAGAAAGGTCATAAAAAATATGACCACAGATAAAATATATAATTCCAAAACAGATATTGATTTTTTGGTACCTACTAAGGTAAGTTGAAGCTAGAGAACTAATGCAGTTAGGAATTAAAGATAAGGGCAGACACGCAGGATATCCAGAACTAATTAATATTTGCTTGTTTATCAAAATTGATCAACGCAAAACCTTCATTCAATAATTAAAGAAAGACAAAACTTAAAAGATGATTTGAAACCAAACGATCAAGATGAAATACCAATGAAGGAAACAAAAAACAACAAACAAAAATCAAACATTAAGGGCGTAAACAACATGAAAACTAAGTAGGAAGAAAAGCCCTTAATTGGCTGATAACAATTTTGAGACAAGACCCCTATATTGACAAAGATCTGACTAATTAGTGGTTAGAAACAACTAGTTTATCTTAACAGATCAACGCCAAAGTTAGTGCCCACAAATTTTACCAGAAACATAATTTAAGGAATGGAATACTTCCAAAGTGTATTTTTTTCTGTTCTCACACTGAGTAAACCAGAAATAATACGTCCCTTCATCTTCATTTAATTTAGATCTCAGGAGAAGTACTTGATAAATAATTGTATCAAACAGCGAATTACAAAGAAAAATTAATAATAATAATAATAATAATAATAATAATAATAATAATAATAATAATATCAAAATCTGTCAAAGCAAATTGGAAAAATGTTAAAGTTAAAGTTGTCCCATTAAAGTAGACATCATCAGAAGTATTTCCAGGAATCTTTCTGACATGGAACAGTCCTTGGGGAGGCCTGACCTTATTGGAGTGTCCAGGTGTTAGCGCAGCTTCTAACAGTTCATGCTCTAAAGAAAGTATTAGGTCTCTAAGTGGCGGGTATGACCGTCATCACCCGGCCGAAACTTCTAGAAGTTGGAGAGGATCCCAAATAATAATAATAATAATAATAATAATAATAATGTGCACATGACCAAAGGCGATTCGTGCTACATAGGCCTACAGACAGAGATTATCAAACATAATGAAAAATGATCCAGACAAAATATATGGATGTTGTCAACATGTTGAGACTGTCTATATCTCTGAGATGAGGTATTATGATTAATTGCCTTCTTCAATGACACATGGCCCAATGGATAAAGGTGTTGGTTAGATCCAAAGAGTTGTGAGTTCAGTACCAGGCCACAACAGTGGTGAACCAAAACTTGGAGGGTTCAGTTAAAGGGAAATAACTGAGACACCTGGAAGAGGCATGGTATGTGGAACTAGAACAATCTACCCCAGTCGACGAAATAAAAGGTTCGGTTCGAAATTTCAATCACCTGAAGAAGGGTGGAGCGTACAACGGCCGAAACGTTGTAAATATGGCAATGAAGATAACAGTCCGAATAATGCAAGTAATGTTGAGACTAGTTGCGACTTAATGTCATACTTTCCAAGTTTTATAGATTTGTTTTTTATGGTTTATCAATCTTTTGCAGGTTATTTAAATTCAGAAAATATATTTAGACTGGGAATTTTATGTAGATAATTTGCTGATACACGTCTTACTAATTAACCTACAACCGGGGGGGGATAAGAGGTGGATTCGTATCTATCCGAAAGGTCATTGCGTGTAAGTGAAGTAAGTGAACCTGACTGGAATTGAAACTCTGATCTCCGATTTATAATTCAGGGCCGTTATCCATTAGACCACCAGTATATGTACGCATAAAGCGATGGTAACTTCGGGGATCGTACGAAAACCGGTTTTTCAAAAGGATATGGCCATAAAATCTGTCCAATCTTCACACCAAAGGAATACAAACATCAATATGATGAGGTTGGACAGTATATTCATTGGAAGCGTACAGTGTGCGGCATGATGAAAAATGCTATCAAAATATTCTTAACCGGGTATGGAAGACCGCTTAGCAGTCACTCTTCTTTGGTACTTTACTATTCATATTGAGAGACTTCTAAAAGCTAATGGAGCAGATATTGAAGATTAAAGACTATAATAAAAAAAATGTCTTCACATAGATATGGTGCTGACATTGAGATAATAATGTAGCTATTAAAAATAGGACAAAATAAATATAAGGATGTTGGAATTGAAAGAAATGTGTTACCTTAAATCTACCTGTTATACCTATAATAATTGGAGCCCTGGGTGCAATAAAAAGATTACAGGCGAATAGTTTGACAAAATCCGTGGTAGCCCCTCATTTAGAAGATATTAAAACATTTTCCCTTTTGGGACCTGAACAGAGTTTTATGAATGTAAAGAAAATATAAACATTCTGCATGACTTAACATCAGACGTTTTGCAAGTAGAATGCATATATTTACTGACTTACCTTAACCTAGCTCTCAGATAATAACTCGATAAGGGATTGTATTGAATAAAAAGCAAAAAATAATAATAATAATAATAATAATAATAATAATAATAAAGTACCCCCTTATTGATATTGCAGTCACTGCAGACTGCAATGAATCTTTGAAAATTATCAAAATACAAGGACCTTGAAATCGAAATCTCAAAAATGTGGCACATAGGAACCTCAAGAATCCCTGTTGTAGTTGGAGCCCTCGGATTGGTTGTAAAAGATTCCAGGAGACTAATTGAAGGGATTCCTTGAAGTCCATTCCTTAAAGAAATACAAAAAAAGATTGTACTCACAAGTACAGCCCATGCCTTACGAAAGGCTTTATCTATGTCAAAAATGTATGTGTGTGTGTGTGTGTTTAATTGGTCAGTGGAAAATGTCATGACGCCATTTCTTACCTTAGGTCACTGGGCGGGACTCGGAAAGAAATGTGTACACACCAGAAATCAAAAGAAATAATAATAATAATAATAATAATAATAATAATAATAATAATAATAATAATAATAATAGCATTCGTGAACTGCAAAATGTGGGGAAAAACAAACAATTATCTAGATTTCTCAATTGAATCTGAGTCACATTTAATAGCATAGGATAACAACGCCATAAAACGAAAATATATTAAGGACAAATAAAATAAAACAAGGAAAACGACACATCTATGCTTTGTGCAAATAAAGAGGAGACAATAAACGGCAGTAGGAATATAAAAAGGTGTCTCAGAAAGAATAAGAGAATAGGCAAGAATGGGCGAGGAAGGTTATCCCTTGGAAAATTGTCAAGAAATACTATATGCATATAATAAAATCTATTCTAGAGAATGAAACGCTTTAAATCTTCTGGGACTTTAACACTCAGACATATCACTTATTCCAGGGAAAAAAAAGGATCTTATTTTATTAAAGAAAAAAAATATCAGCTACTATACTTGGCTATTCTGGCTTCACTCAGAGAAGATCTAAAAAAAAAAAAAAAAGGGGGAAAATATAATTATCGCAGTCTGAAGAAGTATGTGAAAAAGCGCTGTGAACGATTAAAAAGAGCTTGGGAAAATATGGGAATATCTGGATATTAGAGTGATAGTTCCAAACATCTAGATGACAGCATTGTTGAAAACACCTCGGATACTAAGGAAAGTGCTGGTGAACTGAGGAGACTTACTGGTATTAAATCTACAGGGTAAGCCACCAGTTATTATCCATATCAACACTCAGTGAGTAAATACTAAAATAATAATGAATTTAATGATAAAATATTAAATAAATATGAATATAAATGTTTGCAAATATTAGGTTGGTGCAAAAATAATGTCGTTTCCTCACATAGTAATATATGTGAGAAAACGACATTATTTTTGCAACCTAATACTTTGTATAGTCTGTACGATAGATCCCTACTATCTCCATGTTAAGTACCAGAGACCCCTTCGTCATAATTTACTTGCGATTAGACTTTGTTGTTTACAGCAAAAACGAATGAAATCAGATTTTATTTCAAAAGTCAAAATTTTAATGTTTTCGTTCCTTATAATGTCTGACCTTCTTATATAAAATGATCGATCTTATGGCACAATTAGTATGATTGTCTCGCCTCCACTTCGCCAAGCTGCCAACAAATAAAAAGTAGATCCATCTATCGATTAGAACCACTATCTTACACTTTAGTGAGGTAGGATCTGTGCTGTGAGCTGATGTCTGTTTTAGGTCGAAGAAATGAGGTATTTTCGCCTAGAAATTTTCAAAATACATGACGCCATATTTGCATTGAGAATGAAAATAAATACTAAAACATAAAACGTTATGGAATGAACGAGAGTAGATGAATTCTGACTGAATGGGGAAAGTTATAATGAAAGGAGAAGAAAGAAAGAAAGAAAGAAAGAAAGAAAGAAAGAAAGAAAGAAAGAAAGAAAGAAAGAAGGAAAGAAAGAAATACAAAAATGGAAAGCGGGAAAAGAAAAGGATAATCATTAGCAGGAAAAGAAAGTAAGAAAGAAAAAAGTAAGCAGTAAAATTAAGAAAAGAAAGAACGAACGAAAGAGAGAAAGAAAGAAAGGAAAAAGAAAGAAAAAAATGAATACATTTCCAGAAGGACGTTACAAATGATAAGAAAGAGAAGTAGATAAATTAACGAATAAGAAGTGTTGCTTGTCAGAGACTGAAAGAAAAGATGAAACTATGTAATGTAATAAAGAAGTAACAGAAAGAATCAAATTAGAGTCACATATCGTAAATACTATATGAGATTTGAACATGAGAAAAGAAGAGAAGTAGTTGTCGATTTAAATGCATATAAACCCGTGGTCAATTAGTATTGCCTTGTAGTCGAATGTTGGATGACAATACTTCAGATGAAACAGAATACTCTCTTTCAGTAGGGGCTTTCTTTTAAATAAATAAACGCAATTCTCTTCTATCTACACTTTGGGGTCCTTTCTTATTTCGATTTTTATATCAGTTATATTTATCGTCCTTTGTGTGCAGTCGACATACATTTTTTTTCAGATTTCCTTAGGCGATGTTTTAATAATAAAATCGCCATTAAGCAATTAGCGTTGCTAAAAGTTTCCGGATAAACTGATATCGATATTTACAATATGATACCGGATATTCACTGGATAATATTTATATTCACAATTAGAAATTATATTCATACAACATTTTTGTGTCAGGTTTGATTTTTAGTACGCAAAGAAAGTGCGACATGCATCATTTTATAGAAAAATGATCCAAACGTAGTTTATATACATGAACTTATGAGATATATATATATATATATATATATATATATATATATATACTAGAACTTTAACTAAAATCGCTTGTCACACACGCACACACACACATATATATATGTATTAAGGGAAGTAGTTTTGACAAAATCGAAAAAGAGTTCGTTGACGCGTTTGGTCTCTTAGGAATAAGTTTAAAGTTTATGCTTACTTTCATGCGATTAGGTATGAGCACGAACGAGAGATTAATTATATTAATAATAATAATAATTATAATAACAATAATAATAATAATAGTAAGTACAGACAAATGGATTTTTAAGGATCGTCTGTATTTATTGTTATATAAATTCCTGATACGCTCTGAAGAATTAAACGACAGGTCCGCCTACGAAAATCTGGACTCAGGATGCTGAAGCTAATATCAATAAGTCAAGTTACTTTTTCGTATATTAATTACACACACACACACACACACACACACACACACACACACACACACACACACATATATATATATATATATATATATATATATATATATATATATATAAGTGGTCAATCTTCAGGCCATGTGTTTTGTCTTTAGGTTTGGCAATTTATAGATGGTGGCCAATGGTGCATTATGGTTAGTTTGTTCTATTGTCTATCCAAACGATTATTGGGTGGGTGGTATGTTTCAAATTATTCTAGAGTCTGTTCCAAAAATATGCTTCAGCTTTAAATAACCCACAAAGGTCTGATAATCCGTAAAAAAAACTTTCTGTATGTACCATTTCTCATTCACAACGTTGGTGACCATAGCTATCTCCAACTTCCTATCTAGCCCTTAGAATTTTTTTTTTTCGTTTTGCGTCCTTTACAAAAGATCACTATATAGGCTACTCGCTTTTCCCCATTGTCCCTCAATATGTTTCTGTGAGTGTCAAACTTTCCAAGCCTTCATTCCTCGTTATGTGTCTTTCTGTAGAACATCTCGTTCGCCTCAAGTCTCCTATTCATCAGTGTGGACATTGCCCAGCATTCACTGCCATAGTAAAGCTTATGCTACATGACACTTCAACGCGCTTTTCTTCGTTTTTTTTTTTAAAAACTTTCCTGTTTCTTATTACGATGGTTAATTTTTGGAAGGCATCTTTTGCTATAGAAGCTTTCGGTATTAAATTTTTAATCTTTTGTTCAAACACTTCCTAGATATGTAATAGATTATGTGTTTGACATCTGCAATTCGCATCTCCGCTTGTGTGTCATTTTCTCTTTTTGACACCAATACATTCATTCTGCTTTGATAGCAAATTACAGGGTTGGTCCGAATGTCTTGCTACACCCTACCAAAAAGTAACCTTGCAGTCACACATCCTCTGTGCTCTTACAAGAATGCACATAATCATATATGCGTCCATAAACTTGCAAGCAACCCTCACTTCCAAACTATAAGAGTACGTGTCAGCTATTTGAAATAAAATATTCTATTATGGAGGAGTGACAAGACTTTCGGACCACCCTGTAGATTGGCAAATAAGTTCCATGAATCCTTTTTTTTTTCATTTGGATACCATTTTGTAAAGATATGGGTTCGAAGTTGAAGATGTTTTTGTTGCTGTTTCTTTTGCAATTTGTAGATGGAGTTGATAAAGTTGTCTGTATTTGGTAAGTGTCATTTTTCCTGTGTATTTCTAGTTCACTTATTTGCTGCATATTTTGTGTTTGCATGAGTTTCTCCTTTTCCTTGATTTCATTGTTTGTTTTGCATTTGGTTAGATTATGTTATGTCTATTTTAGGTTTTGGTGGCTCCCTGTTCTTGGTTTCCTTGAAATCTATGTAGAATTTATTCAATTCTTTTAATATTGTAATTTGCCTTTCAATAAGATTTCACCAGAAATTGTTTGTATTACATTCTTGTTATGTAGTTTGAATTGCGTACGTTTGGGTAGCAATTATACATTTACTAGCCTAAAATCTAGCCCCTGGGTGGGGCTAATTGTGCTGCCAGCCTAAAACTAAGGGGACATCTGGTCCAGCTTAGAAAACAGCAATGATAATTGTGAAAAAATAACTTTGATTCCTTAATTCACTCAATGGAACTTTAAAACCTTACTTTAAATCTGATTCGGGCTATAAGTCCAATTCCGTCCAAAAGACCGATTTGAATCGAAAGTCCGATTTGGAAAGAAATTTCAATTAAAAATTGAATTCTTCAAATCACAAACTCTGTAGAACTTCAAAACCTCACGTCACAAAAACTCCCAGATTAATTCTGATTCCTCGACATTTTGAAGAAATAAAATTGATTTCTTAAATTCACAAAGTTTTGGAGATATTTTAAACTGAATTTAAAACAATTTTTTTAAATTCACAAAGTTTTCTGTTACTTTAAACTCAATATAAATTAAAAACTTTTAAAACCATTAATTTTTTTCAGTTATTTAAAAATTTGAATTTTTATCTGTTCCCTCTTCATCTGAGACACAAATCATAATGCTGAATTTTTCAAGCACCAGAGCAAAGGTAGATTTTCAATCCCGGGATCATCCTGATTATCCAAGGATATAATATATCTGTGAAGAGAAATTCTGGCCTGAGTTAGGGTGGTTTCAGACACACGTACGGAAAGACAGAATTTGCCATTTATGAAGTTTGGTCAAATCCAAAGGAATTTTGGGTTTGTTTTGTTTTTTTCCTAGTGTTCGAGGGGTATTTATATATATATATATATATATATATATATATATATATATATATATATATATATATATATATACTGATGCAGTCTACATAGGAGAAGCCCAAAATGGTTGTGTAGCATCTCATTTCTAATACTTGGTTTCTGTAGCAACAGTTATGGCTTGTACTGCTCTTAAAATTATTTCTATCCTGTTGCTCTCTTCGTTCATAATCGAATGTAATATTTGAATTGTCTAAAGATATCTGAATTGTCATACTTTTAGTTCCTACCTACACAATTTTATCTTTGTTGAAAGATCTATCTCGTTCTTTTGGAAATGAAACAATATATCACTATTGCTTACCGAATAAAAGGCTCAAGAAACACTCAAGGTAGAGCGTTACTGAATGTAACTGTTTTACAGACGCTGAAATTGTAGGTTATGAAAATATGTAGGATAGATGACGGTTGGCCGTAGATTTGAATGGGTTAAGATTGTCGTGGTAGGAGAAGCGTTGTTTTCTCTGGTATCTTTTTGACAAAGCAGCGGCTTTTAGGAAAGAGCAGTCTGGGTAGTCTGAACGAAACCTTCTTTTCGCAAGTTGAATATGAAGAGTATAAGAAACTCTGTACGTGATAAGTCTTAGTGGAACTAGGGAATTTAAAGGTCCTAACGAGCGGAATTAGGCAATTTAACTCGCCAGAACATTTTTCATTGAAATAGAAATAGATTTGCATCTGAAGGAAAGTTTTTGCATGGCGGAAAACAATTCATCGCCTACAAGGCCGTGTAAACGATTTTGAATTCTGACAAGACAGTAAAATGAAGATTAGGCAGCTCCAGCCCAGATAAGGCGACAAATCTTCATTTCTGTTTTGAGCTGACTCTTGTAGAAATAGAGTACGGCAGGTGTAGTCAGGTACCTTCTGAAGCGATACAAGGGACTGACCATTTTTCCAGGATCTTCAGTGATGGATCATATGGATGAGTTCTTGAGATCAGGAGTGAAATTAAACACTAGTGGTAGTTCAAATCATGGAGGGGCTCTTTAATAAAGCAACTATTCATCGTACCTGAATGCCAAAAACAAACACACAGGAATTCAAATGCTTCTTGATTAAAGCAAGTCTATCCAACACTTCATTCCTTGCAACCTAATGTATTTACCAGGTATCTTCTTGTCGATGTTTGATTAATAACGGTATTAAGCTAGAATCAATAAATTTAAAATGAAATTAATCAACGTTTACGTTATAAACTATGAGATTGTTTAAACTTGATCGCAGTGAAGTGCCTTGTCGACGCTACAATGAAATTAATTATTGCGCATTTATCTCAGTTAACACTGATCCGGATTTCTGTTTGAATCGTCTTTGATCACGTCAGTCGAGCACGATGATAACCCCGATCAAACCGAGCGATCAATGATCTGCTCACTGAACCACACTGAAGGAGGCAACCAAGTCATTTAACAATCACTTGCAGCAATCAACACCAGTTTGGCACTCCGCTCTCTTGTCGGATATTTTCATCTTCACTCAAGCTTATCTCCGATCAGTTTCGCTCAGATGCTTTTGCTTGCAGTCAGTTTCAGAAGTTTGAGATTCAAGCCCCGTGTACAACATGGAATATCATCATGTTTCTGTCGTTGTTTCATTTATGCAATGGGTTAATCACTAAAGGTGCCGTAATGGTTTAACAAATGAAAGGTGGAATAATCAAGCCAATTTCAAATACTAGCTGAGACTGTTTCTATTTTCTTGTCGCTAATATTCTCCACTCTCTCCCTCAAATAAGTATCTGTGTTGATTAAATTTTATTCATTTCAATATTTTGTCATTTATTCTCACTCAGTCTCTGGTCTGAACTCCGTCGGCCCGCGTCCGATACATGGACCTTACACTCTCTCCGTGATATGTGAAACACAGCCCAAATTATCTCTAGACGTTTTTTCATATGTATCTATCTGTCCAGCATTGTTGCTTCCACGCATGCAATATCTTATGCAGTATTGAGGTTATGTAATTCTATATTCAGTCGTCGGGGGTTAGCACAGTTCTACCCTGAACATGGCCCCATTTGACGGTCTGGTGAGTAATTAGAGTACAAAATTTATACCAGCATATTTCAGACGATTTGATAAATCGCTTGACCTTCAAAACTTGGTCGACAATCAGACGAAATGGATGTAACTGAGAATTTGTGAAGAATTTAGCAAGGAACTGTTTCTCCATTTTTTCCCAAGTATAATAATAGAATTTCTCTGTCTCGTCATCCTCATCATCAGTCGAATGTGCGTAGCAGGGTGCGGGGATGCAGCGCATCTGAGACCCTGACAAGATTGAAAGCTGAAGCGGTAATTAGTGATATATATTTAGTCTTGGGCAAGTCGAACTGAGAAAGCACATACTTCTCCAGGTCAAATAAAACCCAATCTCATCTAACTTTCGTTGTTCACGGATATATGAACGCTGATTCCATCCGGGGGAGCTCTCCGGCCAGGTAGTTGACTTCAGTCGAGATAACCTTCCGCACAGTGATGCTGGATTATCACTGCACTGGATGCATACATAGTTATGGGGTCTGTCTCATTGTGCAAGATGGACGTTGATCCTACAGCGTCATCCTCTTATTTACATCTCTTGTTTTTAGACTTCTTAGGTGGCCAGCTATCATCAACACCAGAAAAGTCGCCGACGACCCTATCATGCGGCTAGTAGTACCGATATAAAAGTTCGATATTACTTTTCACCTTGATTAAATCTATAATGTATGCCACAATATCCCTCTTGTTGGCTTGTACTTTACAGGAAATCCTCTGTCACTACTCGCATCGATTTTGTCTGTACGATTGAATACCTTATCAACAGTCGTTGATATTTTCCTCCTTACTGCCAATAAGTACTCAGAGCAACACCCAAGAATTCCCGCCGTTTTGGAAATGCGCTGATCTGCACTTTTGGATACAACAATTTGGCGTTTATCAAATCTTTCTTCTTTCCCATAACTGCAGCATTCAACACATCAGAAGGAATGACTTAAGTGTATCTTACCTACTCATATATTACTTCTGACCCTCTTTAGGTGCAGTTGTTACGAGACCGTAGCTACCAATCTTGCTTGATAAAAGCCACAAAATATTAACCCTTTTGGAAAAGTGACAAATTAGATGTTCATAAGAATAATCCTAAAATCCCCACCCAGAAGATAGATTGTGATATGTCCCGGAAAAGGATATATTTGTTCGAAAGAGCAAAGTGGTTGTTGACTACTGTAACCGAGTAGGACAATCTAGCAGGTAACCGTAATGAACTGGTCCTCGTCGTAGTGGTAGGCAATAGGCGTAGGCAATAGGCGAAGACAATAGGCGTAGTCCCTGTATCTCCACATCAGTCTGTATTGATGGCTGACACCAGCCAATCATATTACTGTGAGGGGGAACTCGGGTGTATGCATATTCATTACATCAGATTGCTTCGTCACAGATATGCTGCAATAGTAGCTGTAGACGAACGAGATTGAAAGATCATCTGGTAAATTACTCTCCCATGAATACTTTACCTAACTGACCTCAAATAACAAAACGATGTTACTGGCCATGTAAAGCACTTTTGTCTTTTCGTAATTAATTTGTTACATGAAATACTAGTAAATGGGATATGTTGAATCTTATTTACATTATTCGGACTATTTTCCTCATCTTTGTTGCCATGTTTATTACAACGTTTCGCACAGTGGATAAAGGAGCTGGTTAGATCCAGTGACAGGACCCAAATAGTATGAGTTCAATACCCGGTTAAGGCAGTGGAGAACTTGGAGGGGAATTAACAGGAGATAACTGATAACTGACATCCATTAAACATGGCACATGGAACTAGAACAGTCTACCCCAATGAGCGAAATAAAGGGTTACGTTCGACATTCCAACCACCTGAAGAAGGCCGGTGTGTACAACGGCCGAAACGTTGTAATAAATATGGCAACAAAGATGAGGACAATAGTCGGAATAATGTAAATAATTTACATAATACCTCATCTCAGAAATATAGACAGATAGGGTTGAATCTTATTTTCTGAAATACTCCTGCTCACAATTCCTCAGGTGTAGGGTGGGCCTTCACAGCCGTCACTGCCACTAGAGGAGAGAAAGAGAATAAGCAAAGAGAATGACGATCCCGATACTCAGATGCGAGAGGGTGCCGACGACATATTTCCCGAAAGCAGCGGTTCCAAAATGATCACCTTGCCATTTCAGATTTCATACTGGTCGTCTCTTAAAGAAAAGCTCTGATTTTAGCCGAGTACACTATCATTAAGAAAACCTACTTTCGCTTTCCCGTCTGAAAATAATCCTTTCTTTTCAGCTTCAGTGACAAATGCGTTAATTCAACGTCAAAGGAGTTTTAATAACTGTAGAAATAGATTTTATTTTGTTTTCATTCATTAAGTAGACATAAAACTTGATTTAAATGAATCTCTACAGCGTCTAAAATATCACAAAAATATCCAAGTAGATTAAATTCAGAAGATTTCCGTTTTTCTTAAATAAAAGAATCTAAGAAACTACTTTTAAAAATCAATTACCTACGTTAATTAGAAGTTATGCAAATTTAATTTTGTTTACGTTTTTTATCGATATTCTTAACTTAAAAGTTGTTCATTAATTCTCAAACGTCGAAAAAAAAAAGCAAAGACAAAGCGAGGCATCAATAGGATTTTTCCAGAAACGTCAATGATTGTGCCGAAAATAAAAAAAAAAGCTGTTTTCACTAAGTTTACGAAACATTTCTTATTTTCTCAAATTTCATTTCACCCTGTTGCTGGAAAAGGAGTCACAAATTTGCATATTGTTAAAACGGTTGGTTGTTTGTTGGTTGTTTTGTTTTATGGCATATCAACCTCAGTGGGTCATTTAATGCCAACAAAATTTTCAAATAGATTCATAGCGATAGTTTTATAAGAAAAAGGTGTCTATGTATACATATATATTTGAACCATATTTCAATTACTATTATTTTTTAGTACAATAACGTATTGCTGGTAATACTTTTTTTATCAAAAAACGTATTGCTGGTAATATTTTTTCTTCAAAAATTTATTGCTGTTAATAATTTTTTACAAAGTATTTCTGGCATTAAAACATATTTATTATACACTTTCATACTGTTTTGACCTCATTTTGTGGGTTAACTAGTTTACCCAAAACTGGGACCTGTTAAGGTCCCAACGGTTCAGGGTAGACCTGGGAACACCAGAAATTAAGAGGTGATTCCACGCTCCTCAAAGCCTCTTGATCAGAGGCCTTGCTGTTGGACGTAGTTTATCGTCTTAACCAGGATGCGGATGTAGTTTATTGTCATACCCAGGACAGGCTGTCGGATGCAGTTTATCGTCATACCCAGGACGGGATTGTTAGAACGGAGAGAAGGGTGTGTTCAGAGTGTAGTGGTCATTGCCATAGAGAGTTTCATTGACGTTTCAAGTTCGAATTCTAGTCTAGTGTATGTGTCCTCTTTGCGCGCAAATACATCTGGGAAGGTACGGCTCCACATCTTACACCTCAATGCAGACCGAACTTTTGATATGAATTGTACAATATTGTTTCAAAATATAATCAGTTTCCTTTGTCCATTAAGTAAATGTTAACAATATCATCTCGCAAATAGTTACAAGTGTAGAGAGTTCGAATCTCACTGAATTCCACACAGTTGCAGATTTGTACTCTACTGAAGTAAAATTGGATAATATCCGAGTGCCTATCTTTGCCTAATAGTCAGCAAACTCGTCTTGCTAGTCGGTTTGAAAATGTAGGTAGGTGAATCCTCATTGGGTACCTTAGCCTTGGGCTGGACTAATTTAAAACTAATAAATGACCCTAACTCTGGTGATTGATTCACTGTGGGATAATAGCAAATTTTTGGTAGACTATTACTACTGTAGTGAGGTCGACTGATACCGAGTGTCCAATACCGCGTTCTTTCGTTAGAATCAGTTTAGGCAGTAAAATAAACCCAGATTTAAATCATCCGAAGAAGATTATCTTTCTCCGTATAATATGCACTTAAACAGAAAAGCTGAAGTTGCGCATTATGCACTGGTAATAAATATGAACTTTTTTTTCTGTTCCCGTCTATTGCCTTATTTAGGATGATATGATCAAAAGTAACTTTTTCATTCTTTTTTTTCTATGAGCCGTGTCATTTCAGAGCGTGGACGATCACAGCTCTCCACAATTTCCTCTCCTTTGCAACAAGTAAATGTTGTCTTTTCGCTATATCCCCTAATCCCTGTTCTGCCAAGCATTTCGTTAGGCAGGGGTTACGCCTTGCTTTCCTCTGTCTCTCTTTACCTTCAATCTGACCTGATGTTAAGTATAAGGATCCGTTTTGTTTCCATTTTCTATAAAATTTCAACGTTGCTCACATGTTTAGTTCATGGTATTCTCAGCATCCTTCTGAAGAACCACATTTCTGTTACCAAATCTTTTTGTGAGGTGATTATCCAGCATTCACTGCCATATACGGGGACCGATGTTACGCAACAGTCCAGTACTCTTTTCTTTGTTTCTAACGAAATTTACCCGTTGCTTAATACTTTGCTTAGCTTTTGGAAGGCATATTTCGCTTTTACAATGCGCTTTCGGATTTCTGTGTCACATTTTTTTCTCTGTTAGAATACTTTCATGATATTTTAATTTTTGAACTTGTTTGATTTTGCTGCTTCCAATTTGTAATACGCATGTCGGACTCTTCGTTTTGCTGACAAGAATACAATTGTCTTCTTGCAATTGATCTTTAATCCTTTCTTCTCACTTTCGTTTACTATCTTCTGTGGGAGTTCATGTAATTTACTTTTTTGTCTGCCATCAAAACTATGACATCTACAATATGTAATTTGTTAAGATCGTGGCCGCCAACAATGAATCTTGGTAGGAATTCCAATTTCTCTCAGAATCACTTCACGGTAAATATTGAATAAATCCAGCGAGAAGACACATTCCTGTTTTAAATCCCATTCTATTTTTCTATTGATTTCATTTTCTATTTATATGCACACTGATTATTCTAATATCCTTCCCAAATATGTCAAGCTTACCTGGCAGTTCCAACAGTTTTTTTTATTTTTTTGGCGTACTTCAAACGCTTTTCAATAATCTATAAAACATAGGTATATATCATTTTGCGTTTATATTACTCTTTCTTATACAGTATAAGCCTAAATATAAATATCACATTCCTTGTTTCAGTGTCTTTAACGAAACAGCGCAGTTTTTCTCCTGTCGCTTTTCTCATTCTGCTGCTCATTACGTAGTAATTTCAAAATAATTCCCCACTTTAATTATATATTTTTTTTGATTGTCTGATATTAATGTTTGATTCTCTACCCAAGAACTTTTCAGTTACAGATAAGAACTCAGGAAATAAAAATGTTGCCTTTTCACATTATATCATTTTTGTTGTAGCATACCTACGAACGATAATGGGTATGTTCCCATTCACATAAATGCAGTAGTAAATACTGTATGTTGGTCTGTAGTTGGATTACATACGTTTTGTTATGACTCATTAAATTGTCCGATGGCGTTGACAATCGTTTGCACCTGGCTTTTCATGCAGCGCTATGAAAATAGATCGACTTAGGTCTTCCGGTATATCACCCTTGTATTTTCTTATAATGCCTGTAATCCTGTCAAACCGAAATCATCTCAGGCTAACAACATCTTTATTACGGTTCCATCTGCCCTTGCTGCTTTGTTCCTATTCAATATGACCGCTGCTGATTTCACTTCAGATTTTAATATTTCTTGTCCTTCGATATTTCTGTGGATTTCGGAGTGTCCTCTTTCAACGTTGAAGTTGTCTTCGATGTATTCATTCTACTTCTGAAGTATTTTTGTCTTTCTCTAATAACAGTGTTTCGTTCTTGGACTGTATACAGCATGTCGATTGGCATGTCTTTTGTTCTTCGACTACATTAATTCTTATATGCATATCTGCTTTATATGTAACAGTCACTCTTTATTTCTACACACTTTTCGTTGAGACATTCCTTTTTTGCCTGCCTGCATTTGTTTAGAATATCTTTGTGCAGTTTCTAATATTCTGCGATATGCTTTGGTATCGTTTTTTTGTGTCTTTTTCATCATATCCAGAATTTCGCCTATCGTCCATTCCTTTTAGCCTTGTCTAGTTTTCTTTGGCTTGATCCTGATTGCTTCTCTTAAGGCATTCCACGTCGAATTTCCATTCTCATTTCGTTCTTTTTATCTGATTTTAACACCGTCTATATATTTCTCCTTTGTATTCGAATCACTCAGTAATCTGACGTATTGGTTCACATAACAGATGGCATTTCAACTGCCGTCCAATGTGTGTGTATGTGTCGGGGGGATACAGTAAGTTTTCAATGTCATTGCTATACTGGTCCCATGGATATCTCTATGTTTTCTTCTTTCAAAAATAATATATTCTTATATTTAATAGATACGAACTGAATAACAATTTCAAGAAATATTAAATGATCAGTTAAATTTATTTAAATGCAACAATTTTTTAAAACGTCATTGCGTATTATGCAGGAGATATAGTTTTGCAAAAATCCCAAAGTTAATAGTGAGTATTGTACACAAGGTTGTATTAACACGAGTGCTTAATATATAGAAACAATTATAGTGTTTCCCGTGTAAGTTCATTTTGGAAATTGTTGTAACCTAGGGAAGGTTACTGAATAGAATAATCACACGAAGTTTGGTAATGAATTATAATACTTAGGACAAGAAGAACACGTATAAGATTCGCCAGCGGCGCGTAGAAGTAATCAATTGCTAGAAGTGAGTCAAGTGAATTCCACAATGAATCTCCCACGGCAGGTTATCTACCAACTGCCCCACGCGTTCAGATATGGCACAAGGACGAATTTAACGTGGGGTATCCAAGCCCGTAGGCTCGGTCAAGAATTCCCCGTATAAAAGGTGCCGGGTAGCTGTTTCCGGAGACGATACACTGCCCTTCGACATAGCCTCGTCTGCGGATCTCAGACCGCAGACTAACATACAGTATTTACTACTGTATTTATATGAATGGGGACATACCCATTATCGTTCGTATGTATGCTACAAGAGAAATGATATAATGTGAAGAGGCAACATTTTTATTTCTTGAGTTCTTATTTGTAACTGAATTGTTCTTGGGTAGAGAATCAAACATTAATATCAGACAATCAAAAACAAAAATAAATAAATAAATACATAGACAGTTTTTTATGAAGAATTAAAATGGGGAATTATGTCGAGATTATATTTAATGAACAGAGGACATATTTACCGTTTTTAGATTTTCTATCGCATTTCCTTATAATTTAATTTTCACAAAACTTCTATCGCTCCGAGTAAAGAATAGCTTTCCATACTTTTGGCAATCTTTTAGAGAATTTAATTTATTTTTACATTAAAACAATTTGCTAAATTTGCATCCTCATCTAAAGTTGCGATATGTTATAAACATGGCAGATGAGTAAATAAAATCCCAAGTTCTTACAATCTTTGGTTAGTCGCCAAAACACCCGAAGTCAAATGAAATATTATGTTTTTCCTTAATTCTACACATTCATTTAGTCTACCGCTTTCAGGTGTTCAGATTGCAATCAGTACTTGTTTAAATGAATCATTACTTTCGGCGGGAAGAATAAAAAGCGCATTGCCAAACCTCTCATATATGAAGTATTTTGCATGGTTTGTGTCGATTCATTTCGTTTAACTCATCATCTGTTTCATTCCCCGTTGTGTAAAGTATGAACATTTCATCGTCCGTTAAATTAATTCTCAAACCAAATATTTACGTATAGTCTGGTTTTTGGATATTTTTAGATTTTTTATTTTCATTTCTTCGTTTTGTTTTTTTGTTTTTTTTTTTAATTTTTATTTCTGTATTTTTACCAGGCGTTTTATTATTTCTATAATTTCTAATTATATGAAATCAAAATAATTATCACATATTATTCATAGCCAAATTCTACAGCATTAACATTTGTATTTTATATCTTGGAAGATATTCCCCCGACTTAAGGAATGCGAATTCAGATTTCGTTAGAGTTTATTTCCAGTGTTGTTCACCACGGAAAAAAGGTTGCAGACCGTCATGACCTGAACTCTTTAATAATAATAATAATAATAATAATAATAATAATAATAATATAAAACTATTTAAAAGATAATTAGAAGAATATTTACTCTACCTAAACTGGTGTAAAGTTCTCAATCAGATCCATTTCCCAAAATCACTCTTATGGAGTGAAGGCTGGACAATCTCCTCAAAGATGAAGAAGCGACGAAGGAACTAAAATGTGCTTCTACAGAAGGATACTGAGGATACCACGAACCGAACATGTGAACAGCGACGAAGTTTTAGAGAAAATAGAAAAAAAAGCAAACTTAATTTAACATCAGGAAGAGGCAGTTGAAATTTCTGGGGCACGTAATGAGGAAGGAGGGCTTGGAAAATCTGACACTCACGGGACAGATTGAAGGCAAGAGGGAAAGAGGAAAACAACGCATAACCTATTTAATCAGCCTTTATTAAACGAATGACGAAACGGTTTAGGAGAATAACAAAAAGACAACATTTTTTAAGAGCTTCAAATGACAGGGTGTTGTGGAGAACCGTGATGGCGTACGATCTGAGGGGACACAGAATATAAAGAAGATGCCTAGTCGTTGAAAAAACTCATTTGGGGAACTTTTCAGCACCCCACGTATAAAATGGTGTTTGTCAAAAACTCGAAAAAGCTACGCGAAAATACGAGAAAAATCTGTTCTTTTTCCTTCTGTACAAAGTTTATCCCAAAATCTTTTGAAGCAGTATTTTTTTTTTCCTTTTTGGAGACTTTCACCAAATTTACGTAGGAGGAAAACTTTGACTCTAGACTAGAATTCAAAATCTGCATTCGTCGTCTAATATAAACAATCTCATTTTGATCTTGTGCTTCGTGCTAGGCGTGGGAGTAAATCTCTGTTTTATATTTCTGTTCTAATCCCGTCTAGAAAATGCCTATAACCACCCTCGCTACCCACAACCCAAAGTTGCAGTGATATGTTCAAGAGATTCCATTCCAAAAGTGGGCCTAAGCTTTATTTTGAATGAAATCAAATTTATGACGTTTGTATTTTTTTTTAATCAGAGACCGAGACAAGCTACGTCATCCTCTGTCCCATGACCGAGTGTCGTCGTTGGGTCACTGTAGTAGGCAACCAAGATATGTGGTAGTTGGTCAATCGCTCAGCTTGACAGTGACCCTATGCCCACACATGGTGAGAAAATGATGAATAGACAAAATGCTGCTTGACTCGATCTCTGATAAAAGTAAAATATGCATCAATTTGTCGAACGTCTCCTCAAAGTAAAACAAATATGGTTGTTCTCGTTTGAAAAGATCGGTGAATAAACGTTATACGGAAGGAAATAGAAAATATGTCATTTAGTGTATTTCAACATATCTTTCCTTGCTTTTTCATGTTTATTTTAGAAGTGGATGCTGAAAATTTCTCGGCTCAAACAACTTCACAAATTTTTTCTCGTGATGTTTAATAATTGAAATGAAAATATATGTGGGAAATGTCTACAAATGTGGTTAAAATGTAGACATGGATCTTTTTTTCATTATTAATTGATTTAATGAAACTGAATTTAAAGAAATTTTATAAGAAATTGGAACGGCAACAAAACTAGGAAAATCACAAGAAATTTATTTTAATGAACTAAAATTAATTAAAATTATATAAAAAATGACCCCCCCCCCGCTACGAGGAAGATTTTATATCGCTAGATATCTCAAGATGAATGTGATAAATATAGTAGTAATTTATTAAAAAATTATAACATCTAAACTTATCAAGTTCTAATAATACTTAACAAAAATCCTTTCGTTAAATATTACGTAAGTCATCTAATAATGTATCTGCCCGTTGAAATTTGGGTCCTAAATATAAGTTCTTATTTTGGGCATACAACTATCATTGTATCTCTTTCACGTCCTTGTCTGAAGACAATGTTACGTGTTCTTCTGTTCGCGAATATAGATTGCTAGGCACTGATATTTCCACACGTGCAAGAGGCTTTAAGATAAAAAGAATATTCATATAGAATAGTGGCTATAAAAATTGAGAGAAGTCACAAGGAAATTGCGTGTTGAAATCTGGAATTACTCTGCATAAATCTTAGACTCGAACCGAAGAAATAAGTCCAAGAAATTAAAATCTGTACCCTGCTGCACACAGCGTGTGTGTAGAAGAGGGTATTGATTCTTTTTTTTTTTTTTTTTGATTGGGATAATGGCGTCATTAAAACTAGTTTGAAAGACGCCAGATAGTATAAAGTCGAGTAGCCAGTGAGAGATAGTCGTGGTAAAATCTTATGGGTTTTTTTTTCTGCCGTGGGCCATAAATGATTCGCGGCAAGCCACCATGCCCCATTCACTTCCACATCGATAAGAAGGAAGAAGGCTGAGTCAAAAGACAATAATTATTGGACAATAAATGATGTTCGTGAAGTGACGAGAGTCTTGATGTGAGCGGGCGTTATATTCAAGGTCTTATCGGAAGATGAAACGGTCAGAAAGACATTGAAAAGAAATTGAATTCGTCGCTTTGGCTTTTCTCTCGCTAGATCTGAAATTGACTTCAGTCAAACGTCTCAGAAATCAAAGAGGCTTCGTAAACATACAAACACGCGTACAAGTACAAACGCAAACGCATACACACACACACACATATATATATATATATATATATATATATATATATATATATATATATATTAGGTTGGTGCAAATATAATTTCGTCTTCTCACATAGTAACATATGTGAGAAAACGACATTATTTTTGCACCAACCTAATATATATATATATATATATATATATATATATATATATATATATATATATATATATATATATATATATATATTGTTAAGTATAACAGACAACGAATGTCTATTATGTTTGATCTTGATCCGTTTTAAACTCCGTATATTTGCTTGAATTGCGGGAGAAAATAAAGACAAAAATTGTGCAACATTTTGGATATTTTTTATTATGTTGTTCCTCGATCTAAGCTTTCGGCTCAATTGAGCCATCATCAGAATGGTTATATGGACAATTAAACAAAGATATTCACCATCAAAGACGATATTCTCTTATAGTGACATAGAAGATTGCTATGCGACGATAACGGTCGCGGAATAGCAGACGCAAGTTGTAAGTTCATGTTGCGGTTCTATGACGTCGTACCACGTGAGAGAACGAAATATTAACAACAGAACCATATATATATTTATATATATATATATATATATATATATATATATATATATATATATATATATAATTTGTGTATTTAGGCAGCAATCCTTTCATGCACATTTCATTGAATACGACAGACAAGGTGCTTTTATTTAGTTTTTTATACAATTTCTCATACGATCTAATAATTTTTTCTTTTCGGATGATAAATTATAAAAAAAACTGTCCAAATGTTCTTTTTATCCGAGCGCTTTCGGCTATTCATTTAGCCATTTTCAAGGATTAAAACACAGACGCGCACACACATACATATACATATATATATGTGTGTGTGTGTGTGTGTGTGTGTGTGTGTGTGTGCGCGTGTGTGTGTGTGTGCGCACGATTAATCATTCTTCATAAATTCTAATGCTTGATAATTTGTTTAGCTTTTAAAAATTGAAATTACATTACGCAATATACAACATGCTCGGGTTGTGTAATGGATAGCGATTCGGAATTAGAACTCGGCTGGGTGAGTTCGAATTCCAGTCGAATTCGTCGCATTCACTTACACGCAAATGGCATTGGGAAATATATAAATCTATCGCTTCTCCCCCAACTATGGATTAGAGAATGTGGAAGTCTTGTTTATTTAGCCATGTTTGGTAACCTGTATACGAGATTAACAACTGTTTCTCACCGCGTCCATATTTTTTTTACCTTTCTCATGCGGAGAAAACTTGGACGTCGCAGTATGAATTAAGATTCCTTCGTCTCCACCTTGCAGACAGCGGGTTCGCTTCTGTTACGACCGCGAGCAGTTATTGATTGCAGGACAACCACAGCGGCAAGGAGGTCGAAAGACAAACCTTGGGCGTCTCGAAGCCAGTCTCTGTCGCGAACGCCAACGAGCGTCTTTTTATCAATCTCTCTAATACGAAACAACAAACACCGCCTCCCTCAGACGAGACGACCACTGAACTTAACGTGTATTCGTGTGTGTGTGTGGAAATAAAGTATATTTAGGAAACGAGAATTCTTTCAAACAAATGTTGCTGAATAATATCAACAAGTTCTGCCAATCGAATTTTTATAAAGTTTTTAAAATTTGTAAATTAGATTTGCCGAGGTTCATTTTTTACCTGGGGTCATCTTCAATGATTTCTTTTTTTGTCTGTTCATGTAAATGTTTTGTGGGCAAATTTCGGTGTTCGCTCCATTGATGGAAGCAATTTCAAGTCACTGGTGATGACGTCATTTATAACTGCCCGGCTTCTCTTGGCGTCCAGAATATTAATTCTTTCCTTGTATCGAGTCCTATATAATATTTTGGTGTTATCCATTAAAATGTGTTTTATGCTAATATTGTTTTAGTTATTTGTGATATGTTGACCTATATGTGGACGGTTTGCACAAAATTTTAATAAATGACAAGTCAGTCTACGAGAAAGTGTGGTGCATGTGTAACCAATGTAAGAATTTAATTTTATTTGTTTATTATGTGTTTTGTGTTGCAGATACAATCTCCAAAAGGACATAAGAATTCACAAACAAAATTATTTTTACGTAGGAATTTTGAGGTGATGAATTATTTCTATGAATTACATTAGATGTTTTAAATTTCATATAATAGATGATAAATGTAAATTATTTGTTAGGATCAATAATTCTTATATATATATATATATATATATATATATATATATATATATATATATATATATATATATATATATATATGAATAGCCTTTTCGTTTAAAATCATTTTCTTATTATGATTCATCTGGTTACAATAATGCAATTTAATATAAGCAACCAACTTGATATAAAGAAAAATAATTCTTTATATCAAGTTGGTTGCTTATATTATTTTTTTCAAATTTCTTTTAAGCTAATCTTATTTCTTCATCAACGACATTATTGTTCATAAGTGTTTGTTTATTTAGCTTAATTCTTTATAAAACAATATCTCCGAAGAGGAAATCATTTTTCGCGCGGTAAATCCTGCTTTTTCTGATCCCTATTTTATTTCTGGTTCCTTTTGGTCCACAAAAGTTTCAACCGTTTCCTGCACAAAATCATTGGTCTTACGTTGCCAATAGAAGATGCCAAGGAATTTTCTCATGCATTTGTTCTCAAACGCTTCTCTCTGTTTCTGACAACAGTGTCCTCGTTTATAGAATGGAGACTACCAGCAATTTGTACAGTAAGTACTTTGTTTGAAAGCTTATTTTGCTCCTTCATATTCTTGTTAATTTGACCATCGCTGCCATGGCTGTGGCAATCCTTGTGCGGATTTTCGAGTCCCAGGTACAATCTTTATATAAGATTGGTCCTAAGTATTTAAAACTAGACACTTCTTCCAGTGAATTCCCACAGACCGATAGAGATTGAAAGATTATGGCCGTTCAGTGTTTCTTGCATGATTCTCTCTAGAAATAAGTTTGACAATGTGAGTGAAAGTACGCATCCCTGTCGCACGCCGACAGTTGTCCGGAAGAATCCTCCTATTTGGTTTCCCAGAAGAACTACGCTGAAGGCATCTTTATATAGGTACAGGATGATTTGGTTAATTCCATTATCTACATCGAATTCCCACAAAGACCGCCATGCCATACACGATCAAATGCTTTCTTGAAATCAACAAAGTTGAGGAACACGTTCTTCTGATGTTGCAGGTGTTTCCCTACGGGAATCGTACTATTGAAGACCTGTTGCATTGTACTTCGTCCGGTTCTGGAACTTGCTTGTTCCTCTTATAGCAGTTATTTAGCTTTGGATTTCAAACGATTCAAAATGATATGGAACGGGACTTTTCTACTATGACTAATCAGGTTTATTGTTCTATAATTTCAGCACTGCCTGAGGCTTCCTCTCTTTTGTAGGGGTATTACCAAGCCACTTTTTGTTCCAAAATCTTCTGGCATAGTGCTTATGGTTTCTTCATCTCCATGTTTTATCAGCTCTGATGGAATATTATCCTCTCTAGGTGACTTGCCAGTTTTCAAGCTCCTTACTACCAACCCAACCTCCTCTTTCATTATTGACGAACTGGTCTCGTCTTCTGTGGAATGCTACTCAGTTTGAAATATGGAGACGTCTCGATGGAGCTACTAATTTTATAAACCATCACAATATTGAGTTCATCTATGGAGGGTATGCTTATTGTCCGTCAGCAATTTCCCACTTTCATTCTCTACGACCATTGCTCTCTGTTGGCTTGTCTTAGTGAGCGGTTTAAGATGATTGTAGGCCTCTTATTGCCAGTAAGCATAGCATTTTCAATGGCTTTTTACTTATTTTGTATCCACTCCTCTTTAGCTGCCCGCATTTTTCTCCACTCGTACAGTTTCTGATATTGGGCATATGCCTCATCAGTTCAATGCTTTGTGCCTCTCAGTTTTCTCCTCTTCCCACACAAATCCAAGATTTTGTTCGTGACCTTCGGTTGGGTTTCCTTTCGCCGTTTACCAAAAAAACTCTCAGCTGTTGTGAGTAACATTTCTTTAATGTGATATGCAAAAGTGTCTACATCACTGTTAAGTAGTTTCAGGGCTACGAACTTGTTGTCAACTTTGATTTGATTTGAGTGATTTCAGGGTCTTTTAGTTTCTCAAGGTCGAAATGGATGCCTTAATTTAAAAGTCGTTATCACATGATCATGATTGCTGCCTATATCTGCACCAGGAAATGTCTTTGTGTTTGTCTTGGTAATGCTGGATTTATAGCGTTGCTGAACCAAAATAAAATCGATCTGGTTATGGATCTTTTCATTAAATGAATGTCATGTTGGGGTTCAGGACAGCTAGTGGAGGTGCAAAGTGTTGCCCAGGGTGAAGTGATGACTTCTGGCAAATTCGAGCAGTCGGAGACCTCAGTTGTTCGTCTCCCAAATGCCAAATCTGCCGGTCTTACTTTGGCATTTCAATCCCCTTGTAGGATGGTGATGTCTTTCCGGAGGAATTTTCTCAGAGTAAATTCTAATAATTCATAGAATTCCTCAACTTCCCCATCATCGTGCTCTAATGTTGGAGCGTTTTGTGTGCGTAGTTTCTTTGTTTCTAGTCTCCTTCAGTTACCCTTATGTATATTTTTCTTCGTTATCTGCTGATTTTACAATGGCTTGTTATATTACATTGTTCTGTATACAGTTGCCGCTTACGGGACATTCGTTCTTTATTCTGAAGTTGTACGTGTGTTTGATTTATAAGAATGGTTTGTTAATTGTTTTCCTTTTGTGCTTTTTTTATTATTTGTATCATCTTTTCTGTGCAACTGTAGCTGATTTTTACTGTGCTTTTGCTGAATATCTTGTGGAGATTGATTGATGGCTAAATTGTTTGCGAATGAGTTTAATTAATTTTTCTTTTCATAGTTTTGATTTTAACTTTTTTTTGTACGTTGGATTAAACCATATGATATTTATTTTTCTGTTGACGTCTTTTGAATTGTGTAGTGTGTGTATAGAAGTATTGCCGAAAATTCACTATCTTTTAGGACTGTTTCATTGTTTTATCTTAGCTTCGTTGAAGGTGATTTCACTGGAAGAATTTTCAGGTAACCTGTGGCTAATTGATTGTGCGATCTGATTATTGGTCCGGGTGGTCAGAAGATGTGTGTATATATACAATAGTTTTTCATTAGGTTTTCTATAATCTTGATATTTATTTATTTATTTTTTTAGTAGAAACCTGTATCATTTTTATCGACTATTTTACTTAATTCGCGTAGCAAATGTATACCTAGGAGCTGACAGATGTCGGAACCGTCAAAGCTCTGTAGTGTCAAATGTCTCTTCTTTCTTTATACACGCGTCTTCATCGTCGAATAATAGTGATTTTCGGGTGTGTTTAATGATTTTTATCTCGGGTATGTTTATTTATCTTCTCTGTGTGTATGTGTGTGTACAGAAAGATAGGAAGAGAATGGAAGAGATAGATTCTCCGACAAAGTGAGACATAGGTTCGATACATACCAGAGGATATTTTCTTTACTTAGATCTCTCGAATGTGCAGGTTTATCGTCGTTATACACATATAATAAATAAAAATGGGATTCCAAGAAGTGGTCACTATAATAACGTAGGTAATATATATATATATATATATATATATATATATATATATATATATATATATATATATATATATATCGTGTCCTTACCCCACTTCCTCACTATTAAGTATTGTAATAAAAATAAATTTAAAATCATTCCTATCTCTCCATTCCCTCTCTAATTTAGGCCATGTCTGTCACCATCACTCCCACTCTCTATATCACCTTACATCAACTTAATAATACTCCTCTAAACTGTATAAAAAATATGTAAATTTAAATTCATTTTTTCACCCTTGGAAGTTTGGCCTGATGAGCCAGGGAAAAAGAATTCCCTGGAGAAATAAATTATAACCAATGGACCCTTAAAGTTGTCTGTTTTCATTGAATTAATCGCTCTGATTTAACATTGAGCTCTCTGAATTTCATCCCCCTAAGGGTGCCTATTTCATAAGTTATTTTTTCCCAAGGAGGAGGGTGAAATGTAATTTGGAAATACACGAATCCAGTTCTTCCTGCTTATTTTATCGTTTCTTTCGGTATATGGCAAAATAAACGTCCTGACATTGATATGTCACGTTTGTTAAGTTTCATCATTAATTTTTTTCTTGGGTTATAACAGTGATAAATGAAGATGGTGATATACATTTACAGATTTTGATTTTATTCTAAATAGGAAATATTAACAGAAAGTTTGTTTTTTTGCCTCCGGCGTTTTTACCACAGGTTTGTTTTAGTCAGTACTTTCGATGCTGATTTACAAAGCTGGTCACCCCTCTTTAGTTATTTGTGCAAAACAATCTGCCTCTGATCATGGTTTTCATTGTATCTTAGTCGTGAAAAGAGGGGAAATTTACTAAATATAAACACAGCCAATTTTCCTGGCTAAATAAGGTTAGGGATGTCATTTCACCAACAGTGGTTAGTATTCTTGCCCAAATAGATAATTCGAAAGCCAATTCTTTAAGATCACTGCGGAATATTGGCGCAATGCAGTCTTCCTTCGTCATTTATCTTTTCTGTCTGAATTTAAATAAGGTTAATTAAGTTTTCTATCACTCTACCAGCGGAATTGATGCAAAAAATGGAGATATCCAGGATACAAGGAAAAATGTAGGTATAAAAGATTCAAGGAAAAACGGAGATGTCCAAGATTCAAGGAAAAATGGAGATATCCAGGATACAAGGAAAAATGGAAATATCTAGGATACAAGGAAAAATGGAAATATCCAGGATACAAGAAAAAATGGAGATATCCAAGATTCAAGGAAAAATGGAAATATCCAGGATACAAGGAAAAATGGAGATATCCAGGATACAAGAAAAAATGGAAATATCCAGGATACAAGGAAAAATAGAAATATCCAAGATTTAAGGAAAAATTTGAGATATCCAAGTTTCAAGGAAAAATGGGGATATCCAGGATTCAAGGAAAAATTGAAATATCCAGAATACAAGGAAAAATGGAGGTATCCAAGATTCAAGGAAATATGGAAATATCCAGGATACAAGGAAAAATGGAGATATCCAAGATTCAAGGAAAAATGGAAATATCCAGGAGACAAGGAAAAATTGAGGTATCCAAGATTCAAGAAAAAAAGGGAGATATCCAAGTTTATAGGAAAAATGGAGGTAGCCAAGATACAAGGAAAAAATGGAGATATCCAAGATTCCAGTAATAATGGAGGTATCCAAGATTCAAGGAAAAAATGGTGATATCAAATATTCAAGGAAAAATGGAGATATCCAGGATACAAGGAAAAAAATGGAGATATCCAAGATTCAAGGAAAAAATTGAGATATCCAGGATACAAGGAAAAATGGAGATATCCAAGATTTAAGAAAAAATGGAGATATCCAGGATACAAGGAAAAATGGAGATATCCAGGATTTAAGGAAAAAATGGAGATATTCAAGATTTAATGAAAAATGGAGATACCCAGTATTCAAATAAAATCGCTGAGATCAAATTTTCTTGCACTGAAGTGAGACTGTCTGTAGCTTGAGCTTTTGTAAGAAATGAAATGAGTTTCGACGAAAAACATAGGAGTTGGTGGGGGCTGGAGAAGAAAACATTTTAACCGATTTGACACACAATCCTTTGTACCATCCCCTCCACATCGTAGGCGCAGAAATAGCAGCAAATGTCAACCCGAAGGTTGAATTTACCACAACAAAGAAAAATCGATAATTTAAATTATTTGTGCGTTATTTTTACTTTCTTTCTTTTGTTTCTTTCTTGTTCAATATTTTTCTACATATATTATTTTTAGCTCTTTCATAACTTTCAAAAAGTCAAACGCAATCTTCAGACCAACTAACCATTAAAAATAGTTAAATAATCAAAGTAGATAACAGACAATACTATAAAAACATGTCCTAATAACCACATTCAGATCCACAATTATTTCTACTCAAGAAAATAGAATATTTAAAATATAATAATATTTTGAATATAACCGTTATCGTCCACTTAATTCTTGGATTCCCCTTTGACTCCAAGTGATGAACACTCATCTTGGGTTAGGACACGTTCAAAGAAACCAGCTGAATCTGGTTCAATTTAACGTGATGTGATCAGCCAGGTGCGTTTTTGATCAGATGACTATGGTTTCTGTTCGTTGGATGCCACATCCAACGAACAGAAACCATAGTCATGCCAACTTCATTGTCCAGAACATTCTTAACTCTCTTACAGGAAATGCTAATATCATTGGCTATTTTATTTATAATCACTCGCTTTCCAGCCATCAGCATATTGCGAACACGATCAATGTTTTCGTTGCTCTCCAATTTTGCACGCTTCATAAATCTAGAGTACTATCAGAGGAACTTGATGCCAAATTTTTGTTCATTTTCAAGAGAAGTCTCTTCTAGTTACTTCTGAAGTCAGATATCAGTTTAAATGGAAAGAAACAATGCTAGAGCTCCTCGCCTGCACAAAAGAAGGCCAATGTCATTGCACAGAATGTGATATATATGATCGCATGGTTTATTGATTCTTTCACTTCATCCTTATGGCTCTTTTTTGGTTCAAGGGCTGGTCGGTTGACAATGTTTACTTTAGTTGGATTGCACTGACTTTGCTCAGGCACATTATATGTCGTTAACATGCATTTAGCAGTTGATTCCAAATACTCGCCACAAGCATCGTTGATGAAATTGCTCAAGCTTCTTTCACGTGCATACAGTGACGGCTTTAAAACAAAAGCCTATCACACCTTGATCTTAGTCAATCATTTCTAACTGGTTTTCATTTTCAAAGTGTTCACTTGTATTGAAATGACGGAGAAAATCTTTTTTTTTTTTTTCCAAAGCAGGATGGCTTATGAATATATCACACTGAAACATTGATTCTCGGACGATCACCGAAGTAACGTCGACCTTTGGTCAATACCTAGATGCGTGAGCTCTTGGGAAAACCGGTTCGGGTGATGGAAGCTTGAAAGTGAGGGTGATGTAAAGGATATCGTCTCGGAATTGGAAATTGGAGAGGAGAGTTCTATTTCCAGATTGTTTCCTTAGACACAACTACCTTTTGGAAAGGTGTGAATCCACCTCTTTTTCTCCCCCAGCTATGGGTTAATTAGTAGGACACGTATCAGTAAATCATTATTCAAAAAATTCTTAAAATCTAAAAATAATTTCTGGTTTTAAATAACCGGTAGAAGGTTGATAAGCTGTAAAAAAAGCGTGTGTGTATGTGTGTGTGTGTGTGTGAGAGAGAGAGGGAGAGAGAAAGAGAGAGATTTTATCATCTGACCTAACTCTAACATCTCACTTGTGAAAAATGCCTTGGGACATTCAGCACCTACAAAGCAAGTAACTTTCTATGATCACTAAGAAGTGCCCTATTTTCTATGATGAACGATCGTAATGTTAATGAGGTCTCTTGCTTTTAACGACTATTAGGATTAAGATTCGCAATAGACCTCAGGTGGGACCCATATTTATGATTCATCGCTAATGAGACAGGAACAATTGTGTCGATTCCTTGTAACACTGCAGAACTTTGTGGCGTAGTCGATGAAACATAGGTAGTGAAAAACACGTTTTTGCATACTTTTTGTTTAACTTACAATTTGTGATGTTGACTCAAAATAAGTATTTTAGTTTCATATTTTAGCCACAGATCTTAATATATTTTCTCGGTTTACATTTTGAGTAGACACTACTTTTTCTCAGCTGGCCTTTTGGGAAATTCTTGTAGGCATTTGTTTTCTTCTTATCCTGCTAGTATTTGAAACTTACTTTTGTGATTGCTCTGAGATCTCAGTTCAATTTTTTTCGCAATTTTAAATGTTTTCTTTCAACCATTCAATAACTTTATAATACATTATATCTCTTTAGATTTCATATTTCCTTCACAACACAACACAATATGTGTGAAATAAAAATATCAATATCAGTAACATTAATATTACACAGGCACACAAACCTATAAAGAAGGACTGATCATATATATATATATATATATATATATATATTGTGTCTGTCTTCCTTAGTATCTTTGTAATGGCATTTTCATGTGGGACATACTGTTGCCCACACCTGCAGACTGCAAAGCAATCACAACTCGTGACAATCACTAAAGATCTTATTCTGAGGGCCGAGTATCAAGGCAGGCGTAGGACTATCCTGCCAGTCTACGAGGTCCCTCCTCAGGTTGTCCGGGAACTCTTGGTCGCTTATCTCTGGTAATTCGGACAGATACTTAGTGCTTCCTCCATGGAGCTTTGAAATAATGGTTGATCGCAAGGCCTTCGTCTCCATCCCCAATTGCCTGGATGTTGAGGGCCAGAAAATGCCTATCATAGTTACAGGCAGAAGTTTTGAGAGACTGATCACCTCTACTCTTCCTGCCCAGAGAAGAAGGCCTACGGAGTTCTGGCCTCCACCGACCCAAATTCGAAAGTGACAAGGAATATTCGTTGACATTACAAAAATGGCTACGAGTGTTCATTAGCATCACCAAAATATCCTTGAAAAAAGACAATTAAAAGCCCTTCAGTTTTTCTTATTCTTGATAGTTCGAATCAAAATTTGATATCCTGAGTCACGATATATATATATATATATATATATATATATATATATATATATATATAAGATGAGAACAGACAGAGAACGGATAGCCTTTTTCGCATAGTTTGAATTAAACGTAAATCATTTTCGAGTAGTTGAATCAGCTAAGCGCTGAAGCCTACTTTTCTCGAAAAAAGATGGGGTATTTTGCTTTGGAAATTAAATTAATCTTTCACTCGCCAGTAATTTACAATCGCCTGAGGAGACACAATGACGTACGTCGAAGCACGATTACAATTATGTAGCGATTTTTACATGTTTTTGATTTAATATCCTAAAATAAATAATACACACACACACATACATATATATATATATATATATATATATATATATATATATATATATACATACATACATATATATACATATATAAGTTTCATAAAAAATGACATGTTTTCATATAATTTACATTTATAAATTATGTAGAAATGTTTTGTATATCCGAGCGATTTCAGCTATATATTTAGCAATTAGCAACGGTGAATTTTCTATGAATCTAGAGTTATAGGAATGATTTATTTTCCTAATGCAGTTACAACTTTGTTGCCGTGTCCATAGTTAATATTTTTGTGCGTGGGTTTTTGAATTTTTATTAATAATGCTTCTAGACATAACATAAAACATTTGGACAATTTATGCCCAGAAAAGAAGAAATTCATAAGAACACACTTAACCGCGGCACTTTCGCCGTTTTTAATGAAACATGTATAAAAGTGGGATTGGTGCCCAAATACACAATTGTAACACAATGTGATGGAATTAAAGGGATTAATGTAAAAACGCGAACTCGAATCACTACGGTATATTCCGGGTTATTCGGGAATTAAAAACAGAATTGGGAAATAATATTTGTTTTATGAGAAAAAAAAAATGGAAGTCAACAAAAATGAAAGTCCCGATTGGCAGGCCAAGTCCAAAGCATCATCTGAAATATAATTGTGAAATATAAACAACTTGAAAGAAAATATTTAATCTGTCACCCAAAAAAGAAACTGAACTGAAAAACACCCTGTAAGGGTTGTCTGCATGATAGCCCGAGTGCACTAGAACTAACCAGACCGAAAGCTGGGAAATAATATGTGTTATGGAAAATCAATGATTAAAATAAGATCTCCCTTTCGCCCACTTAGAAATGGCATCGTAGAGATGGTCTACAGATATACACGGTCGCAGCAATTGCAAATAATCGTCCGGCTTGGGCTCGATGGCATAGCGTTGCAGTACTTCCTCCACTGCCTCTTGTCCCTTAGAGCGGCCATGCAGGCATTTTCAAAGAAGGAGACAGCATAGTTGGTGGTGAGGCGCCATGTGTCACGGTTCTCAGGTAGGATTGACCATTGGCAATGGTTGATGTGACAAGCACCAAAGGATTTTTTCAGGCATTCTTTGAAACGTTTCTTCGGGCCCCTCTGCCAAGATGACCAGTGGAGAACTCGCCGTACAATAAAATTTTAGGCAGGCGATGATTCTCCATCCTGGAAACATGTCCAGCCAATCGTAGCTTGGAGTTCAGCAGCATGGCTTCAATGCTGGTGATCTTCGCATTTCAAGAACTTCAATATTGGTGACGAAGTCACTCCAGTGGATGTTAAGGATTGTGCGGGGGCAGCACTGATGGAATCATTCGAGGAGTTGTAGGTGGTGTCGGTAAGTGACCCATGACTGTGAGCCTAATAGGAGAATGGCGAGGGCGATAGCTCTATACCCACTAATCTTAGTGCCCTTCTTCAGATGTCTGTTGTACCACACACGTTTGTACAGTCAGCCGAATGCAATGCTCGCTTTTGCTAGTCGGTTGTCGGGACCCCTCCTTGCTGATCGCAGCATCTGACATGACAGTACATATCCAAGCTAAGGTAAACTGATGGACCGCTTTCTGCTCAGTCACGCCAGTGATGATGTGGGACGGTGGTACTCATCCCGTATATACACCCACACACACACACACACACACCAAATATATAGATAGATAGATAGATCATTCTGGGTCATACGCACAAAAAAAGAAAAAAAATTCACTGCCAGCCCAATAAGCCCTTAAACACTAAAATTCTGATGTTTGGTCTTTTAGTCAAATTCTTGTAGGCGAAAATTTTTCAGCACCCCCATTGTACACACACGCGCGAGCGCGCACGTATATATATATATATATATATATATATATATATATATATATATACATGTATATATATATATATATATACATGTATATATATATATATATATATACATATATATATATATATATATATATATATATATATATATATATATATATATATATATTACTGATTCAAGTGGAGTTTATTGATTTTCACCCGAACATAAAATAATATTGTAGGCAAATAAACAATTGGGACAACAAAAGGCCGTCAAAAGAACGCGAACATCAAAGACATTTAAACGGCTGCCATAAAAGTGTTGGCTTGGATGGTTGAGTTATTATTCTACTTTAACCAAAGAAGAATCAAGTTAGCATTGGGCGGGGTAGGGGTACTCTGTCTGAGATTAATGGATACCCATTTCGATGGCCCGTCTCTTTTGAAGGCAACGTCGCCTGGCATTACGAAAAGAGGAAAGCGTAATTAGAATCGATTTTTGTTTTTCCTCAATTGTTTACCATCATGGATGAAAATGGACTACAATCGAATACAATTTAAACCGTCACCAAACATTGTTTTAATACCCCTATAATCCCGGATTATTTCGTTTATGTCTTTGTAAATATATTATAATAGAAATTTCTAAGCGTAGTTTTGTCTAAAATTGCAAAAGAACTGACAGCAAATCGAACACGCTTTTATGGTTTATTAAATAAGCTCGCTAACCTCTGCACCTCGCTATGATCTAAAAAGGCAGCTTAAGGTAGTTTTCTCTTTATTTTCTTAATTTATTTTTAACTCAATAATTTAAATATATACTTCATTTTTTTCCTCACAAATGATGACAAATGAAGATAAGATTACTGTTTATATGATGGATGCAACTATATGCTTTCATTTTGGCCACGTGGGTGCGCAATTAGAACCATTCATCTTTGATATTTGGATCTGGGTTCAAATCTTGATGTATTTGTCCATGAGGCGGCACCTTGATAATCATAAGCAGAAGAGATTACCACAGTTTTTGGTACCGTTGCAAAGTTCCTGGAAAAAAAAACAACAAACACTCGGGTTGAAATAAGCTTTATGTGGACGAAACTATTCTAAATCATCGATGATTGTACCAGGACAAACAATAACTCAATTCAACAGCTAATGGTACGTTCCCTCAAAAAATGTAAGTAAGGTCATTTAAGCCTAAATCCCGTATAAAAGTTGGCTGTGTGGCCGTTAAAGCAACGCAAATATGCCTGAGAAAGATTCTAAAACAGGCATTAGCTAGCAACCATGAGTTTACTCGGAAAAGAACAAGAGCAAAATCTATTTACACTATTTACATCGTTCGGACTGCTGTCCTCATATTTACTGCCATATTCAGAACTTTTCGGTCGTTGTACGCTACGGTCTTCTTCAAGATCTGTCTATAATTCTGAGATGATGTATTGAAACTATTTACACTAATTACATCGTTTGGACAGTTCCCTCCTATCTATTGACATATTTACGATGTTTCGGCTGTTGTACGCTCCGGCCTTCTACAGGAATTGTCTATATTCTAACTATTTACAAAATTTACATGGTTCGAACTGTTGTCCTCCTATTCATTGCCATATTCACGACGTTTCGGCTGTTGTACGCTCTATTTCTGAGACGAGGTACTATAAATACCTGCTCTATTAACGTCGTTTGGACTATTTTCCTCATATTTATTGCCATATTAACCAGGTTTCTGTTGTTGTACGCTCCGGCCTTCTTCAAGTGATATATATTGGAACTGAACCCCTTATTTAGTCCACGGGAGTAGATTGTTCTAATTCCACATTCCATACTCTTTTTAGGTATCTCAGTATCAAATAATTCCATTTAGTACCTGAACTCTCCAAGTTTTTGTTACCTCTGCTGTGGCCAGATATTGAACTCACAACTTTGTAGATCAAGTCCGCAAGGACAGATGACTCACTGGATAAAAGCGTTGGTTAAGTAATCCCAAAACAATGACTTATCGCGTATTTCAAGAAAAACTTTGAAGCCATGCCGCGTTTACTTTGCAGACACGATTTTTTTTATGATAATCTGCTTCCTTTCCATTATTATCTGTAATGCACTATGCATTATTGTGAAAGATAATAAAATGGTTCCTCGTTGCCTTCGCCACGGTTTGTGAGTCCTGGGTATGACGATAAACTACACCTGGAAGCAAGGCCTTAGATTAGAGGTTTTGATGACCGTGGGACCATCTGTTAATTGCTACTGTTCCCGGGTCCATCCTATCCTTCGCTGGTAGCACTTGTTAGGGTCCCAGCTGTGAGCAAATAGTGAACTCCCAAACAAAAATCAACATTATTTTTTATAATAAAATGACCACGAATACATTTTGATAGCAAAATGGCAATCAATGCAAAACTAAACAAATATAAAAATACATTTTTATAGTAAAATTACCAACAATATATTTTATGATCTACAAACTATTTATCTAAAAAAAAAATACCTTTACGTGAAAAGTATAACATTATGCACAAAATATATTCAGTTGAAGCCATAAAATTGTATTCCAAATATTTAGATTAAACAACTCATGGAGGTGTTGATATGCCGCTAAACAAAATCAACAAACGCTTTGTAATTCAGAGATTTCCTTCTCTTAGATTGGTTACCTTCAAAGTCTAAGGAGTTATGTCTACAATCATATTTAACCCCTGAATGAGGTTGTGGGGGGGATTTTCTCCCTTCCCTATCAGCATATGCATGAAAGTAAACGCAGAAGACTAGCCCGGAATTCGAACTCGGATTGCTGATTCCACATCGATATCTGTTACAAAATACACGCATCTTATAAAATTGCTTGCACAATTTCATTTAAAGTTCCATAACATTTATTTGACACGCATGGTTTTTATGAATATCTTGAACAGCAAATAACTTTCTGGGTTTCAAGAAAGTTCTCGAAAAAAGTGTATCTCCTAATTTCAAGTAGAACCAGAAATCCTGATAATGGCGCTCCAGGTCTTAAGAATCTGGATGCCCCAATGAATATATTCCTTTTGCAAATGAAGGGAAAGGGGTATGTCGACAATTAATATTTAGTTTTAGAGGATTTCATCATTCCATGTACACTGAGCCGGTGTCAAATTTTAGTATCTGTTCTCCACGTGTCAAATGACAATTTTGGTCGTTTCCTTATAAGGAAATATTCGGCGTTCATTCATTTAACACCAAATTATACTTTTGTTTGAAATTTCTAAAGTCTTTCTGTTAAAACGACTTTTCAGTATAATAGGTTTCCCAAATTGAGTAATGACTCTTGTTCTTTCCACTATCGTGTGGGAGTTTCCTTTCTAATCTTTTGTTTGAAGTAATATGAATGTCAACATCTTGATTTTGTTATTTTTTCGTCGAGATACATCTTCTGTACCCTTAATTGTAACTCTTGTTCAAAAGTCCTTCATGTCTTGCAGTTTCTGTTATTTGCTACAGTTCTTTGTTTGTGATTGTGTAGCGCCAGTCCACAATGTTCGAAGAAGAATGGTCCTCGTGAAGACCTACAGGTTTCATTCGTTCCAAGACATTTTGAATCATTGATCTGAGGAACAGATTGTATAGGACTGACAGTTTAGACATTTCTGAACGAGTTTGGCTCCATGCAGAAGATCCACTTCAAGAAGTCAATCTGACTAGGTTATTTAAAAACATGACTTTAATTTTGTTTTTTTTATTGTTTTGTAACCATTTGCAGTTTGGAGCAAAACTAAAACTTGCGCGGCCTATTGTATGTTCAATTTCCCTTTTTTCCTCTACTAAATTTATTATAACTGATTTAAATATCGCGTTATCTGAAGTGTTTAACATTTATTCATTTCACTTCCTGGTATTTTATGATGGGTTCAAGGTAGGTTTCATCACTGCTTTCGTTCTAATTCGAAACCATAGTTTCTATTTTTAAAACACTTATATTGAGTCCTGTTACTTGGAACAATTGGTAGAGGATGTTGATGGCACTCTGCAACCACATATACTGAGTAGATAATCTCAGAGAATGCATTTTCTTTGCAATCAAAACCGTTGACGTAACAAGCATATAAATTTTGTGGGCTCTTTTTTAAGTAGGCAGTCATCATAACTTCGTACTTTATCTAGCTAATCCTTCGTCTTGATTTGGTCAGCCTGCAGGAAGCCATTCCTTGTCATATGATGATCTCTCTACCATTATTTCTCAGTGGATGTTAGATCTAACAAAACATTTATTCAAACTTAACGCCTTCCCAAGCCATTGATCTAAATTTGTGCATTCCCTAACTAACAATATATCATGATTTGATGTTCTCTATACGGAGCCATTCCTTTAAATATGATGCTCTCACTATCTATCTACTATTGGTTACGTGATGTTGCCTCTAAAAATTCATTGTAGTTTAACACCCTTCAAGCGAATGATCGTAACTGTGGGCTCTCTGTAGATGATCATTCTGAATGATTTGATACTTTATTCAGACAACATTTGAAACCGTACCGCCTAAATATTGTCTCATGTAGATATGATTTTAATCATACACTAAAAACCAGGAAGAATCAGGAGTGGTCAAGGACTAACAAAATATTAACAGCTTTAAGTTTATTCATTATTAACAGCTTTACTGACGGAATACAGCTTTAAGTTTATTCATTATTATCTTCTTAAATGAAATGTGAAACAATGTTCTTGGTTGTAGTGAATAAATTGTCATCTAGGCTGTTTCTAATCAAAAGAAAACCACTTCATATCATGATCACCGCCCTTCTTCTTGACTTCTTTGACTAACAAGACAGTCTCTATTGATGCAGTGTCATGTAATGCCATAGGTATTTTAAATTCTGGCGACCTTTTCAATAAATCATAAGTGTCGACTTTCTTTTCTGCTTTATTGATTTTCTCGATTGGTTTAACCACTTTCATTTGATGTGAGCGTGAGAGCGCATGCGCGACTTGACTTGCTGATAACCAAAGGCCGTTTAATTAGCGCGGGAATCAATAGCGCGGGAAAATGAGGTTGAGGTTCGGCTTTGGCGCGAAATTAGATTTTATTCCGTTTGGCATTGTTCTCTTTAATTCTTTGCAGATGGAGTTTTTTTTCTTAACGAGGATTGAAATTAAATCAGTAATGAACATAAAGAATAAAGATAAACAAAGAAAAACAAAAGAGATTGCGATAAAAATAAATGAGTAAAGTAATGAAAACGAAAAATTGAACAATGACAAAGACAAGAGTCGTCTTATTTATTTTAAGACGAAGCATTTTGATTATTATTATTATTTATAACTAGCTCTATTCCAGTTAATTATTTTTGTCTTTTATATCAACATTCCGGACATACAATCTTCAACCGAAAGCCAAAAATATATATCAAGAACACAAAAGTTGTCATCGCACACATCTGGAACCGGTTTTCATAGACGTCAGCTTGACATATTTCGGGTGTAAAGTCTTGATGATCAAACTTACTAAAAACATATATAATTCTACAAACTTCTTTCCGATACTTGGCTGACGCGTGATGTCGTTATGGTTAATGAGCTAGTGATCACTACTACTAGATGGTTGATTGACACTGTGTGCTGTTTAAATGTGCCCTATGCCAAAATAAGTAAATTAGTGAATGGGATGGTTGGTGTTGCGTAATGGTTAACAAGCTAGAATTGCAGACAGTATTACGGTCGATCTTCCTTGGGTACTCCATACTTTTGATCTTGTAAAAAGCAACTAAACTTCGCTTAGTAAATAAAAAGAACACTTCAACGGTTAATGGTTCTAGTCTGGTTGATCACAACTGCAGAGTAGTGGGTCTGTTTTTAGTGGCTGCTCAAACGTGTGGTCAAATTTACTTATGGTTAATAAATAATAAATCTTTTCTGTCACATCTTTTATTTTTAAAATTTTAATGGTACCAGCGCGTAAAAGATCTAAACCAGAAAGATGACAAGAACAATATGATTTCGATAAGAAGATTGGGACAAGAAATGCGATATTCCTTATCAAAATGATATCGTAGCAAGCAATAGAAACGTAGAAAGACGTCTTTAAGTTTCATATGGCCAAAGCTACATTAAAAAAGCTAAGCATAGTATTGCGAGACAGGATGATTTCTTTAGTTACAAAGAAAAGAGTACTGAATTGCTACGTGATATCTGTCCTCCTTTGCGGCAGTGAATGTTGGACGGTCTCCTCAAAGATGAAGAAGAGACTCAAAATATGGTTCTACAGAAGGATGCTGAGGATATCATGGACCGAGCGGGTGAGCAACGATGAGGTTTTGGAGAGGATGCAAACAAGGAGGAAGCTTATACTAACATCAGGAAGAGGCAGCTGAAATTTCTGGGACACGTAATGAGAAAGGAGGGCTTGGAGAATCTGATACTCAAAGGCTGAATAGAGGGAAAGAGAGACAGGGGAAAGGATTGAATGACATACTTAGTGGATGTCAGTAAAGGCTCTGGGAGGAGTAGAAAAAAGACAAAACATTGAGAACTACAAGGGATAGGAAGAAGTGGAGAGCCATGATCGCCGACATGAAAGTTGAGAGAATTCTACGCAATGGCATTTAATATGGTGTGGCACAAAGTACTATTGGAAGGACCAAGAAAAATCAAATTTAGGGAGAAAGAATGATGCAGAATATATACTGGGAGAAACCTTCAATGCATACAAATAGAATTTCAAGTACACGAAAATAGAAAGGGGGGTAAGACATGGGTGCTTCATCTCACCGGACGTATTTATTTTATATAGCGAGGCAATCCTAAGAAACTAGAGTTCCTAATATGATATGTTTTTGGTGAACAGAATCTTAACAACGGTACGCAGATGACACTTTATTGATGGTAGAAACAGAAAGAATTACAAGATAAAGTAGCGAAGGAAAGCTGGAAGGAAGGACTAACACTAAAATTGAATAATGTATTAAGAAACTAGATAACTTTCAAAGCAAGCGAAGAAAAAGCAAGCGAAGAAAAAGCAAGCGAAGAAAAAGCAAGCGAAGAAAAAGCAAGCGAAGAAAAAGCAAGCGAAGAAAAAGCAAGCGAAGAGTGCTGAACTGCTATGTAATATCAGTTCTTCTCTATGGCACAGAATGCGTGGACAATTTTCTCACAGATGAAGAATAGACTTGTGGTTCAACGGAAGAATAGAATGGATGGTGTATGCAAGAAGCAAGGTATAAGGAAAAGAATGTCAGAAAAGAACACACACACACACACACATATATATATATATATATATATATATATATATATGGATAAAATCAGAAAGACACTGTTGAAAAGAGCCCTTGGAGAATCTGACTTTCGCACAGCATATTTTGAAGGTAAGTTTGAAGTAAAAAAAAACAGTGAGTAACTTATCTAACGAGCTTGCGTAAATGGACAGGGACAGGAAATGCAAGTGATAGGAAAAATACAAATAGAAGAAGAAGGGGAGGAGGAGAATGAGGAGGAGGAGATGAAGAAAGAGGAGGAGGAGAAGAATGAGGAGGAGGAGGATGATATGAAGAAAGAGGAGGAGGAGAAGGAAGAGGAGGAGGAGGAGGAAGAGTAGAAGAAGACGAGGAATAAGAAGAGGAAGGAGGAGGAGGAGAACAACAGGAAGAATGCTCTTAATTTTGAAAATTCTCTTAGAATTGTCACTGTGTTTTTATACTAATGTCCATAGAATATAAAGCCCGAAAGCCAGTGAAGGTAGAAGGTTATTGGGTGGTTCAAGAAAATGAACTTTATGGGATTATGCAGCAAAGATAACTTTTAACTCTAAACTTGAATAAGTCTAGAGTGCAGCTTTTGTGAAAATATCCTGCGTAGATCCTATTTCCTAAATCAGCAGTTCGCGCGAAAACAATGTCAGAGTGAGACTTTCTTCTTACTAATGGAATAAGAATCGGATGAGGATGATTCGTCCTTATATACGTGTCAAGGTTTTTTCCTGTTGCAAAGGGCGGGGTTGGTAATGTAACACGGCTGAACACGTCCCATAGAAAATAGCGAATAGTGAAGCAAGATATTCGCAATGTTCCGTTTCTGGTAAAATAATGCATCACCTTCAAGGCCGCGTAGACACTTTTGAACTCTATCAAGACAGTATTGGTCAGTTGCATTCTAGATATGGTAACTACTCTAAAGGTGTTTTTAATATATATTTCTTGTTTTTCACTCGTTTCATTATTGCTGGTTTTGTATCCCTACGGGTCAATGAACACTTAGGGTATTAGCACAAAGTGGCCCGCAGGAAAGCTGTTTTATCACCATTTTCGTCTATTTATGGATTTCATATACCCTGACAGCAATGGGTTATTCTACGATGTTAATGCATTGAGTCAACAGGCTCTATATGCCTATTCTGAAGATTTCCAACGAAAGTTGTGACCTCCTACCACCTGATATAAGCCCAATCGAACATTTATGTGACGTAGTGGAGAGGTACATCGACAAATAAGATCCTGAATCTACAAATACCAATGAGGTATCATACACGCCACGCAGTTCAAATGTCTTCACATCTGGCACGTCTGAAAATGTTAATGAAGAAAAAGATACTAATCCCAGGAATATTCAAATTAATTATTAAATCTATAAATTATTCTCTGAAAACGGTTTCACATACTTCCAACTGACACGACACCAAATATTGCGTTAAAATATTTCTTGCCCATCGTTAGTCTGTTTAGCAGTGTTTCGAATCTTAAGTTAGATTAGCAAAAGACTAGAATTTTTTCGAGATTTCAAGTCCGACTGTTTGGGGAAAGGGAATATAGAAAAACTATAATGGCAACTATTAGCAATTGAAGCGAAACTTCAAGAAAGAAAGAAATGATAATGAATTCTTACTTCTAACATGCGTGATCTCGCAGTGGCAATCGTTTGAAACAAAAACACTATATATTGCCTACAAGTAATTCTTGTAAAAGTAACAATAGAAAATAAAGAGTTAAGATTCTTATTAACAGTTTCGGTAATACGTCCAGTCAGCTACTAAAATGAGAGCAAGGTTGTAACGAAGGAAGAAAAAATACAGTCTTTGGCTATTTTAGCATTTTATATCTCTCTTCGAACACTTGAAAATTTCGACCCCCCCACACACACACACTTCAATCAGATGGTGTCGACTGGAACTCATTTCTATAAATTTTCTGTGAAGTCGAAATAATATCTTTCATTATATTTTCGTCACAAGATTACAGGTGAATTCCCTCATTTCTCCATTTTTACTAGAGTTTCGATAAGGTAAGTGCAAAACGTTTGAACATTTTGTGGGATTCGGTGATGATGAAACTCAATAATTTAGCGAATTGCTGCAAAATGACAGCACAGAAAACTGAATCAATATTAAGACTGAAACTGTTGATGTTAATTTAAGTTCGATGACTGTGCGAAAGATCATTTCAATAACTTTCTTTCTCGTACAAACCGGAATGTTCGACGAAGGAAAAAGTGTATGAACGAAGGTTTACTCTCAAAGAAGAAGCTGTTACAACTATTGTTAACCTTAACAGAATCAAATCTTTGATCAATACTGCCTTTCAGAGTACCATCCCTTTCCCCTTTGTATCAGATTCAATTCAATTTTGGATTAGATTAATTATTTTTCTTCTTTTTTTTTTCTCCCAACACTTACTTCTTTTATGATCTGCAAATCAGTCGCACGGATCACAATTAATGATTTGAGCTTTCACGAGATTTTCACATTTATATTCCTTAGCTTGTCGAGACATCACTTTAATGGTAATGACAAAAATAACCGTTTCAATAAACAAGGAAACATTAGATATTAGAGATTATTATTGGCCGTTTAGTTGGCGTTACGGTAAATTGAAATTTATCAAATCGTTTTTCTTAAAATATTTTCTTTTAAATCATTTCACTCCCAAAAAGGCAACAGTACCGGAAGAACTTTGGAAGGAACCGGAAACCCAATCCTAAACAGGAAACAAGAGATAAACCTTTATACTTTTCAAAAGACCGAAGAGTAGTGTGAAACGGACAACAGGCGAACCTATCTACTGCTATTGAGAAAAAAAGTAGATAAAGATTTAGTGTTCATGGGGAAATATCAGAAAGAAAGAGTTAAATTTTAGAATGAGCCGGAAACTCAGTTCTAATCAGAAGGCAAGGCATAAACCTCTTCCCTGTTCAAAAGACCGGGGAGGAATAGAACTGGACGATATTGGGTAAAATTTCTCAAGTATGTAATTGTGTGCACTTAATAGAATTCATGTGAATTTCCGTTCAAACTTTTGTTTTTGCTACCTTGAAAAGTTAACATCTTCATTATCTCCTTATTTTCTCTTCTAGTTCCATGAGCTAGCCATTTTGGCTGTTCTTTTTCTGTTGTTGGACGTGTCCAAGTAATGTGACTTTTCTTCATTTTGGGAAGCACTATTTGTGATTATGTAGCGCCAGTTTACAGGGTGATATTAAGGAATGTCTTCTTTAAAATTTAAACGATCATTCGCTTGAAGTAATTCTCAATAATTGAATTTACGAATATTTATCGGCATAGACCTTGTAAAATTTATTCATATAGCTGTAATTTATCTCAAAAGTCTACACCATATGAATTATGTCTACATTTAGTAGTAGATGAATTTTTTTCAAGAATTTATTAGATAAGGCATTGTACATTTTAATATTTGACTGGCATTTTACAATCGCTTTGTAATAATAATATTTTAGAAATTCAACCTAAGATTAGTACAAATTTATACAATGATATACTACTAAGTAGAAACTCCGACAGATCTGACCAAGAAAACCTGTCAAATGATCTTGCAAAGGACACCCAATTAACCAGTTATTAACCAGTGGTTAATTAGGGTAAGAATTGGTTTCTAAATTTTTACACTCCCTCAAAAAACACATAGTTTTCATTTAATCAGCACACAGAATCTTTTATGTTTGCCATAAGCATAGACGATGCTAAACTCCAAGAGAGCAAAACACTAAGCATGAAGTCGAACGATTGTATCAAAGGAAGTTCTCATCCGAATCCATCTTGAACATTTATAAATCTACCATTCGTCAGTGCATTGAAAAGTGCTTCAATATATGGTCTGGTGCTGCAGTTATATATCTTAAGAGTCTCAACGATATCCAAAGAATGTAATGTTATTTGTCCTCACCTAGAATCACGACGTTACTTTCCCACCGCCAAAGTTTTTCACATCAGAATCCATCTTGAACATTTATAAATCTACAATTCGTCTGTGCATTGAATATTGCAGCCATATCTGGTTCGATGCTCCTATTATATATATTGAGACTCTCAACAATATCAGAAGAATGTAATGTTATTGGTCCTCACCTAGAATCACGACGTTACTTTCCCACCGCCAACGTTTTTCTCATCAGAATCCATCTTTCACAGTTATAAATCTACTATTCGTCCGAGCAATGAATATTGCTGCCATATCTGATCTGGTGTTCCAGGTGTATATCTCGACATTCTTGACAAAATAGAAAGGCTCTATAATGTAGTCAATCCTGGTATCTTGACTTCAGTCACTTTCTCATTGGTGTGACCTGACTTCCCTCTGACTTTTCTAGAAATATTTTCATGGCAATTTCTCTGATGAGATTTTCTTCACTGGTGCATTGACTACTTATCGGGCAATTTGGTCTCACCGTTTTATCGTTAAAATAGCTAGATCCAACTGCCACTTCTACACTAATAATTTATTTTCTCGCACTTCCCCCCGATGAAACTCCCTTCTGATTTATTGCTTTCCTGAAATTATAATCTTCAAAACTTTAAATGCAATATCAATCGCCATTTTCTGTCTCCTTGAATCCTGTTCCTTTTTTGCCCTTTCCTCAATCCTCATAATTCTCAGTCTTCTTCGTTCTCTTTCGCTTTCACTCCCAGTAATCCCCTTTTGTCTTAGTTGCATTGACGCCTTGCTTGGGGTGAAATGTTTCAAGAACATAGAATGAAGAATGTAGCTATATGAATAAATTTAAACAACGATATCTGGTTACCATACGTAGAATCATTAATAATGAGCATCCATAATCTGACCAGCTCCTAAAACTTACGAGATCAACTCCAAATCTTGCTGGAAACTTTTTTACAAGTTATTTAACGGTTATTTAACGGTCTTAGAATATAAAAAACGACCCGAGTGTTGCAATAGTAGCAACAAATATTAACAAAAAGTGTCAAAAATTTAATAAAATCAATATTTCTTGTAAGATCAAGTTAGGACGAATGCGGCGTCTGCTCAAATATTGATGTTGAATAATTGTCTCAGCTCAGTTGCCAAGCGCAAAAAGCCGTAAATAATTCTGATTGCGAAAGGAAAGAAAAACATTGAAATATGAAGTGTTCGAAGGCAAGAGAAGATGTCGAAAAGTAGAAAGATTACATTACTAAGTGATCTGTCTGCATGATTAAATGAAAATTAACTTTCTTAAAAGCAAAACAGCGCGAAAAACGCAGTTAAGCCAAAATAGCATTTCATTTACACTTCAATTTAAAAATACACTTAAACTGATGACACACGAAAAAGGTTTAATAATTTGATTCGAATCAGGCATACACACACGCACACACAAACACCCACACACACACTCATACATATATAAATGATCTTATATGGTTGTAAACGTAGATTGAATGTATATTCATGTTTTTAGATTAGACTTGGTATTAACCAATCGATGTTGATAGCAATTACAAGATTTGATGACTATATTCTGAGAAGTTTAGCTTCTTATTAAAATATTGATAATAATTGAAGTTTCAAATGTGAGTTTTTATTATGCAAATAATCTTAATGTATTTGGGACTAAATTCAAAAGATATTGGTCAAATATTGGAAAATCTGTATTGAAACATTCAATGCTACAAAAGCTAAGCTAGAATGACAGGGTGTAATCGATTTCTATTTTTTCCTCAGATTACGGCATTTGCAGTGGTGTGCAGTAATATGAATCTATTTCAGTAATATTGCGTCAGCCGTGATTGCATCCGAATTTTATCACGCCCAGACATTATTGTCTCAACTTTCGATTAGTTGTCCTAATTTTCTGCGATAGACGCTAATCTTAGGAAGCGTACGAAAATTGTAACGCTGCATGAACACACCGAAAAGCTTTACCAGTGAACAAATCAAAGTACCATAGACTGACCCGGAAATTCTCCTGATTTAAATCCAATCGGGAATCTTGAAGGAACGACTTCGTGGAATGGACGTGCGAAGTACTAATATGTGCACTAAGTCATGTTTCATTAGAAAAATACGAAAAAAGTAAAAAATCACAGAATTATTCGTTCTGTTTCAATTAATTTCCAGAATGGTGTATATTGCTGAAGGTACTGAGAAAATGGTCAGCGCTTTATATCAGTCCAGAAAGTATCTGGCTCCATCTGTCATGTTCGTTCTTTAAAAAGAGTCAGATGAAAGCCATAAACGGTGTACTACTATTTGTGCAGGGGCTGCCAAATCTTCACTTTCCAGCTTTGGCAGAAACAGTATACATGAAGTTAAAATTAAGAAGATAAGATTGGAGGGTATATAGCGATCGACTTTTGACTTGAAGACCTTAATATTTTAGTGTTCAGGGTAGCAGTTCTCGGCTAAAAGCAGACTGAGCAACACTTCTTCCTTACAAACGGAATACGGAGGAAATGTGTATTATTTAACCTCACCGATAGAGCAAGGCGAGTCTTAGCTGTAAAGATCTGAACTAACTGAATTATTAATGTTGTTCATTTTTCGCCTGTTACGACTTGAATTTTACTTGCAACCGTTTTATAGATTCACAGAGATCTTTGCTTCAATATTACTTCCTACTCTCAGATACATATCTTTTAATGTCAGACATGTTTTTTATTGGCTCACGATATGGAACGAATGGAAATAATTTCATTATTTTGATATCATTGAATACAGCATTTCGGAATTTGAAAGAATATGTTCTTGTATGATTATAGTCATCATAGTTTATTAGTTAATACATCTATCTTGACGCAGTTATCAACTTTTTAGGGACACATAATTTATTGCTCCCATAATCGGTAGCCATTACTCAATCGCACTTCTGTTGTCTTCCAATCTATGTATCCATGAAGTATCCAAACTCCAACCAAACCATCGTGTTCATCCAATATAACTAAATTCATTTTTAAAACTTACTATTGGTAAATCAGTTCGAATAGATAGATATTGTAGGCTGATGATAGAAATCCGCGATATAAAACATAACAAAAATAATAATATTGATAAGAAGGCTAATAATGTTTATTGTATATTAGAAGGACTTTTTTTAACAACTTCCTCGTCAATCTAACCATTACCCCAAATTGCGACGCCCTTAGATTAGCTAAGTTTGTTATAAGGCCACAAATTTTGGCACGTTATGTGGCACAAGTTCATTACCCAGTAGAAATATTTGTTTCTTGGCAACCATGACATGATATGTGGCTCCAATTGATGTTTGGCTTACTATGCTCGTTGTTCTGTTGTAGAGTGTACAGGTGATGTCACTGCAAAGTCGCACTGTGTTTATTACTAAAAGTCAAACTAGACGTCTTTTCCCTAGCAGAAAGGTTTTCTTATAGTAATAAATACCAAAACGCATATGATCTGTAATGGCTCCTTTTATTGCCTCAAGTAGGGAGTTTTTTTTTGTTTTTTTTTTACTACTTGTCAGTAACGGAGAGGGTGAAAGTGAATAACATTCTTATCCAACCTTTTGCTACTAAACCAAGTTTCTCTGAAGTATTTTGAGCGAAGCGAGATGCGCTCTGGCTAGTTCCTGATTACTCAATTCATGGAGCAAAGATTAAGACCTCACCAAATCCTAATTCTGTTTTATGAGTTTTGATAATGTGCTCACGTAGTAGGCGGAAATGATAGTGGAGCCACTAGGAATAAAACAACCTAATGGTTTCTGGTCCCAAAACATAATCAGTATCTTTCCGAGTAAAGCTGAAATTGACCAAAGATGGTGCCAATATACTGATCATTTTTTTTTTTGCTCCCTAGCGTTCTGGGATCGTATTTTGCACAATTTTGAATACCCGTGACAGCTCTAAACTGTAGGATCTACTACGGCTCACACGCTATAAAGGGAGCATCAGATTAGCCTTTTCTTCAGTCATAGCAGTAAATAACTTGCCAGTGCAACCTTATCATTAAGGTTAGTTACTCTCTAGGATTGCTGTTAATTTTACTGACCTATATCTTTATTGTGCTTATATCAATTGCAGCCTTCCCATGATCCTTTACTATCCTCCTATGAATGTTTGCAGCATTTCCTCTTCCAAAAACCGAAATTCTATTACAGTTCTTTGTTTTCTACGTGTCTCCAGAGGAATAACAATTTTGAAAGGCAATTAGGGACAAGAAAAAAGAAGGTTACTTCACAAATATTCTTTCTGGTCTTATAGTTAAATAATATTTTATAATTATAAAAAATTTGAATTCTAATAATTTTAAAATTATATTCGAAGGGTCATTATTTTTTACTCGACCCTGGAATCAATTCCTGTCGAAGAATTTACTTTGACTTTTGGTAGCACATTTTTGGCCATTATCCGGGTCTCTGTCTTGTACACCTTATGACACTGTCAGACTAGCAGCGGGGTGAAGAGAGAGAGAGGAATGCAATCTCTCTTTCCCGATTTCTTCCTCTCACTCCCCTATGTTGTTCTGTCCACTCACTGTCTCCTTTGTCTCTCTCACTATCTATCTTCCTCTCCCTATACTCTCTTTCTCTTCCTCACTCCCTTATCTCTTCTGCCTCTCTTTTTCACTCTCTCTCTCTCTCTCTCTCTCTCTCTCTCATTTTCTTTTCTCCCAACTGTTTTTCTATCTCTCTTTCTCTTTCTCTCATTACCTCACTCATATATTTCTTTCGATCTTCTTTTACAGTATTTTTACTTTTTTACACCGTCCTTTCTACACTCTTTCTCTCTCTCTTTCTCTTTCGCGCTCTCTCTCTCTTTCTCTCTCTCTCTTTCTCTTTCGCTCTCTCTCTCTCTTTCTCTCTCTCTCTCTTTCGCTCTTACTTTCTCCTATGCCTTTCTCTCAGTCTATATCTTTACTTGTCTCTCTCTTACTCACTCTGTGCCCGTTCCTTGTCACCCGCCTTCTCTCTCTATGCTTCTCTTTCTTCATCATGTGGTTTTACTTGCTTCGTCCAATTTACTCTGTAATATTTCTTTCTCTCTTTCTTTCTCTTCATTTTCTCTGTTCTTCTCTCCCCTCCTTTCTTTCTCTCTTTCTTTTATGAGCTATCACTTCACGACCCCTCTCTCTTGTATCTTTTTCCCCTCTATTCCTCACTCACACGACACTTTCTATCAGACTCTAACTTCTTTACTTCTCTATCTCTCTTTTCCTTCCCTCTCTCTATCTATG
>OZ010576.1:4438162-4468162 GCA_963932145.1 Acanthosepion lycidas
CTAACCGAATCATTATGTCCATCCAATATAGCTCTAAATTCACCACTAAAAATTAATGTTGAAAAATCCGTTTTCATATGCTTCTTTTTATGTAATATTTATTTGAATGTCGTAGTTTAGCTGCTTTTACGTTTTAATATTCTGCTTTTTTTTTCTTTCCGTTTATAATCGCAACACCAACTTCTTCATATATTTGCTTTTTGGTTAATCCATTTTTCTTAAATCTATTTTTCTCAAATCTCTTGTGATATTTTACAATCCATTTTTGCGTTTTTTATCTCGCCAATATTTTCTTTCAATTGTTATTGCGCTGTGATCTTTATTCAAGTTTTCCAACGTCACTCAATAACTGTACAGGATCTTGTTTCGTCTTTGAGCTTATTTCTCAGAAACCACAGCATTTTTTTATTATATCAGAATTTTTTTAAAATATGAGATTTCTTTTTTATGTGCTATGACTTCTCGACATGTTGACGATGATGGCTTTCCATAGATTACTTCATTTGTAACTGTTTTTTTTTTTAATTTTTACTAGTGCTCATCTAATATAAAACTCAAAACTTAATCAAGGTGTAGTATGAACGTCGGGGGAAAAAGTAAGAAATAAACATTATGAGGATATGTCTGAGGTGGATAAAGATTAACTCTAGACTTGAATCGCTTAAGATTCTAGTGTTTGGAGAAGCATTCGCGCAGAAGATGCTACAAAATGTAGCATTTCTCGGAAAGAAGCTGTCTAAGTGGAATCTTCAAGTTTAAAATTAATTCTTTTATATAGTTTATTATATAGACTAGCCAATTTTTTGTTTATGATTTTATCATTTTTCTTATCAAGTATCTCACATCGTGATAACAAATCTGACAAAGAAGGTAAAATGTTGAAGAAACTGAACGCAAATTTACCGCGGGTGCTCTAGCGATTAAAGCACTTTCTATATACTTTCGACTTTGTGAACTGTTCTCACGTTCAATTAAAGTAGAATTTATAAACTGAAATTATGTCCAGAGTTTTAGCTGTGAGCATCAAATTCACTGAATGTGTTGTTTTGTAATAGATACATTTTGTGTTTATTTTATTATTTTATTATAATTCCCCGAAGAAAAAAATATCACTGGCTTTTATCTGTGCGGTGGATGACCATATATAGTGATATTTCCTCTAGATTTTATTTAGTACTACTCAGTCATTGCTCAACTTTTTACCCTGAGTCTGTTTATATTACATGCATTTTGTTACCAAATTCATGAACAAATGTTTTAATTGTTATTGTGCCCTGGGACAATCCTGAGTGTAGAACTTTAAGCTTAAAACTTATTCTGCCTGTTGTAGCTGCTGCTGTGGCTGCTGCTGTTGCTGCTGGTCTGGTTTGAGTGAATTCACAGAGGCTTCTCTGTTCTGCTGCTGTTGAAATCTTGCCGTAATTTCTCTTTACTTATTAACGGCTCCCATATCGTATTTATCTCTATGCTAGGCCTACTAAGCTGGTCCTGGTTGCATAGTCTTTATGCTGTTTCTTTATTTCTGTGTCAGACCAGAAATTCTTTAATACTTTTATATGCGTAATATTTCATAGCTTTCAATTATCGTTTATCGCTTTTAAGCTACTCATTCTGTAAATAATAAGATAAATGTATGAAAATCTAAGAAGAAAGATATGTATTTCCTTATTCCGACATGAATCTGGGTTCTAATGCTTTGTATATTGTTAATTATTCCCATGAAAAACCTTTCATGAACAGATTTCGCACCTCTTGACTTGCCATGGGGAAAAAATGTTGTTTTCGTTGTGAAAATTTTAAATGCCGTAATAACTGTAGGTAGATTTAATGAAACTATTAATTCAATAACCAGCTTTATTCATTATACTTGAATCTACACTTATTTCGCCATTTCCATGTATCTTCTCATTCTTTTCCTTATCCTTTCCAATATCATTTGCTTATCCATATTTTCATTTGTTTTACAAGCATAGATTGTTGTGCAAAGAGGAGTCAGACAAAGACAAACGACTTCAAGTAGATTTTTTTTAATTATTTCACTTTTGCTCTGCATCTCTATAATGAATCATTATAATGCAGAGTATTTAGGATTTCCATTCACTACCTTCCTTTCATTTCCTACCTGGACAACAAGTTTCCTCCTGTATATTCGTTACCCCAGAAACCACTCATATATATATATATATTGATAATTGTTTTATTAAATAATATAGACAAGTCTTGTCTATTTATTTTATGTAAATTCTTTTCATAACGCCTGATAAGCTTAATAAAATTATCAGTAAATGAAGAAAGAAAATCACAATAGTGATCCATATTTTTTAATTCTATCTAAGCTTTCGGTTTACATAAGCCATTATCAAAGATTACAATTACATTACAATATATTAAGCAATAAACGGACAAGACAGTGATGATAGTCTGTTTCTGTTTACATGGATGATTTCCAAGCAACGACAAACTCGTGCATATAAGACGCTGGAAGCGAAAATCGCACCGCAGCTCATGATGTCACACATGACCACGTGAGAGTGAAAACGAGAAGTATTATGTATGGGAAGCCGTTGGTATAAACCAATGGCTTCTGTTACCAATTATAGGCATTTAAGAATATTTGTGGATATTTCATAGTTTATTTTGTTCAGGTTAGATTTTAATTGTTTTATGTATATAGCTTCAAGAATTTTTAGTTTTTGTTTATTGTTTTCATGTTTTAGTATAGTTGTGTTTTCAACAAGGATTTTCCGGAATTGTGTATGCGACCAGGCATATTGTTTTAAATGCCTAAAAATGTTAGATATATCATTCAAATGTAGAGTCAATATATATATATATATATATATATATATATATATATATGAAAATTTCTCAGAGTTAACCTGTAGAAAAGACAATATTTATAAATATAAATGACGATAGGAAAACTGTAATAGTTGCCGACTCGTTTCGTCCAATGTGGACTTTCTCAAAGCAAAAAACGAAATTAATTTATTTAAACAAAGTAACTAATAATAACAAAAACAAAATGTCCTTAGTAACTGGAAGAATTTAGAGAACGCTATTTTCATACTGTTAACTGAAAATTACGTCAATTACTGTCACATGTGGAGATATTGTTATTATTGCTGTGTTGACGGATTCAACCATTTTCTTTTGATTTCACGATATTGTTGTGTACGTTTGTTTGGGAGTGGAGTAATTTTGTTAAGAAATGTGAAACTTTAAAAATGCTGCACTCATAAAAAAAAGAAAATAACTCACTCAGAAGGAAATTTCTAGAGATTACCGCCATTGAATATTACCCAAATATTAATCTACGCTCAGTCTTTTTCCTTATTTCACCTTTCTTAACAATGTTCTAATGCTATATGGGCCGCAGATCCTTTGCATTTTCTCTGATAACCCCTTCACATAAGGTAGACAGACTGTTTTTTGAGTGTTGTCTTCCTCTTCTACCCGCCTATCCTAGTTTTGTGGGCTGCTGCCATGTGCCCAGGCTATTTTTTACGTTGTAAGGTACTGCTTATACTGACCAATTTTTTAACTAATGTCTCTAGGTCGCCACTTATTACTTTTGCTCGGTGTTGTAACTAGAACAGTCTACCCCATAAAGGGTTCAGTTCGACATTCTAACCACCTGAAGAAGGCCGGAGCGTACAACGGCCGAAATGTAATAAATATAGCGACAAAGATGAGGACAATAGTCCGAATAATGTAAATAATGTACATAATACCTCATCTCAGAAATATAGAGAGATACTGAAAGACCGAAACGTTTTAATAAATATGACGACAAAGATGAGGACAATAGTTCAAATAATGTAAATAATGTACATAATACCTCATCTCAAAAATATAGATAGTTACTTGAATTATTATATATTCTTATTTTTACCTGATTTTTGTTTCATTTTTTCTCATGCTTTTTTACCTCCTACCTTTTCACATTCACGTCGTTTCATTAATCTCACCTCCACTCAAATTACCAATTACTTCTAGATTAATATTATTAAACATTATTCTCGGTCAAAAAAAAAAAAAAACAGATCATACAGATACTACACTCTAATCCTATGCTGAAAAGTGTAATGGCCATACAGACAATATTGTAGATTATGTCTTCATTACAGGTTTGTATGTTAGTCTTGTTTTGTTTTTGTTACAACGAGCCAATAGTATTTTCCGTTTGTACTCATTTATTTTTATAGTAATAAATCAGTAAAAACTAATAAATATATGGCCTTGCAACAGATCAAGTTTTAAATAGGTCTCCTAGCATAGAAGAATTGTTAGTTACGTTATATTGCAAACCACTTCGCATTCAATCCGTTCTTGTATTCACTTTATGTAGCTGAGCTAAAATCATTATTCAGACCCTCCCCCCACTTGACAGTTTGTCAAACATAATCTTCCAAGCTTAATAAATGCCATACGCAGTATGGCACTCCAAACATAAAAGGATATAATCAGAAAACTCGTTTGCATAACCTCAGCAAAAATCAGACGTTCGATTATGTCGGCCTGAATATTCACAAACCTATTTGTCGGCATGGAAAGAAACTTAGAATTCGTCAGATGTTAAATTCGATATTTATACAACTAAAATATTATTTATGCAAATTTTTAAAAAAATGTTTTATTCAAGAAATTCTTGCTGCTTTAAGAATATCAAAATAGATGATGATGATAATAATAATAATAATAATAATAATAATAATAATAATAATAATAATAATAATGCTCCCTTAGAAAAAATATAAAGTTGCATTTTGTTTATGAAAAAGCTTTTCTGTCATCTGCAATGTCCTCTGACATAATTCTATCTGTGGTGTGAGTTGTCAAGGAAAGTAAATAAGCAAGAAACATCCTGCATTAACGGAAATTATTAGAAATGAAAAATTTAGCAAAAGAAGGACTAAAATACAAAAGTGTGACAACGACAGAAAATTTTAATATTTCACAGATTCTAACGAAAAAAGAGTTAACATTAACAAAATTCCAAAAGCTTTTTAAGAAAATTGTCAGATAAGCAAGGAAAACGTTTAATCCTTAGAACAGGCTGCGATGACACCTACGCTGAATCCACCATAAAAATTCAGAATATGAAATTATTAAATACTAAACACTTCAGGTACCTTGGTGTATGGATAAGTTATAACTTTTTTACAGTCTGATAGCATGTTTAACTTTTCACTTTTCTATATGTGTCTACTAAAGCCAAGGTTGTTCGTCGTTTGAACTACAGCCACACTTCTTCTGTGTACCGTGTCCCTTCAGTACGTTGACGTTCATGGCTCTCCACAATTTCCTGTCTTTGTATCTCTTAATAAGTGTCTTTTTGCTATCTCTCCCAAACCTTGCTCCACCATCCATTGTCAAGCTCACCAGGAAGGTTATGCGTTGTTTTCTATCTGTCCTTCTTGCTTTCACTCTGTTCCGTGAGTATCAAGTTTTCCAAGCCCACTTTCTTCATTATGCAGCCTAGAAATTTCAACTCACTTCCTGATGTTGTTTTTTTTAATTGGTATCACCCCAAGCAAGACAGTACAGCCACTAGAACGCAAGGGGTTACAGGTTGTGGGGCAATTAGGAACAGAAATATTAGTAATGAGGAGAAAGAGAAAAGAGTAATCAGGAGAACAGTAGATAGCGATTGACTTTGCATTTAAATTTTTGCAGATTAAAGTTGGTTGGAAAATATGGAGCCGGGAGCGAGTTCCACAATTAAGAACAGCGGGATAAGAAACTGTTAGCATAGAATTTACGGCTACATCTAGCTAGCTCAACTGTATATTGGTGAGATCTCGCCGCCAGTTGAATATTGCGCTTAAATTTCATACAGTCGATGTACCATAACGAAGAGATCGCTTGAACAATTACCATGAAAGTATTTATTAAAAAAAAAAGGCACAGATAGGCAACCTTCAGGTGGTGGACAAGTGACTGGAGCCGAGTTGCCGGATTGGGATCAATAATATTGCTGATTCTTAATTGGATCTTATCAAGGAGCGCCAGAAAATAGCGGGGGAAGCGGTCTATATATGGCAGCAATATTCTAAGCGTAGTAGACTTAATAGATATATGATAGATTCCGGAGAGAATAATTATCTAGCTCGACACCGACTTTCTTAGCAGCTGTTCTAGCGATGGATTGAAAATAGTCTTTCCACCTCAAGTCAGCTGAGAATGTTAGCCTGCAAAGTTTTAGTGAGACATTTTCTTGGAGAATAGCATCTGCCATGCTGATGGAAGGAAGAGAAGAGTCTCTCAGATGATTAATGGAGAGTAGTTTAATTTTGGAGGCGTTAAAATTGACAAGTTAATGACGGTCTTGAGGTCGGTTTTGTATCGGCTGCCATTTTAACTTTGTTTGACTGATCAGCCTTAGTATCAAAACAGAGGTAAATGATTGTGTCGTCAGCGTATATGCCAAGTTGAGAGCTGATATCATCGGGGATGTTGTTAATGAAGATTAAAAGCAACGTAGGACCAAGGATGGAGCCCTGTGGGGGGAAACCTGCGTTATTACGAAATGATTTAGATGAGTGACCGTTCAGTCCAACTTTCGACTGGATCAGCTCAAAAACGTGCCCGTTGATCAGTCAGTTATGTACTATGCGTGATACACGCGTAGGCAACCATGTATCTTTCAATACATGACTGACGAGGCAGTTTTTCCCCCTGCATTAGGTTGTCATTTCTTGCTGCGGTAGACCAGTTCCCATCCAAGGTTACAGACCTGTCTTTCCTGGACAAATAGGACATTGCTGAAAGCACCTTTTCGTTGGAACGTGAACTTTTCAGCACCCCTGCTAGTAATTTTACTAACATTTTAATTGCAGAAAATCATTAGTCCAACAACTTATTAGCTGAATTAGCTTGATACCATTATGGAACCACTTCATAACGTCTTCATTGTTTTTTTTTATGTCTCTTAATTAATCTTCTGAGACATTTATGATGCCCCCCCCCACCCCCCCAAAAAAGTAGGGAAAATCATGACTCAGCAGAAACGTATTTAAAGACATGAGAATTTTTATGCATAGCGAGCTCAATAAATATTTTCTATTGACGGACAATTCAGAGATTTTTTAATAATCTCACAGTTTTTGAAGACCCTTTTTCCATCACTCTAAATAAGTCTATTGTATGTTTCCTGACAATAGAAACCATCTTGACTATCCTTTTCTTGTCACTGGAACTAAATTTCTTTTATACTCTTTTAAATTTCTAAAGCTGTCGATGGTTTTTTTTTTTTATTTTATTCTGGTTAATAATTCTATGAATGGTGGTCAATTATACATGCAAATGTATCTGTTTTTAATTTAAATTGATTATAAATTCTTCAGTCATATTGTTAGTATGATATTCAGTTATCTTTGATATATGACTGATCAGTAGGTTATCATTACTTTCTGCGGTAGACCAGATGCCATCAAAGGCTATAGAAACCAGTCTGTCCTGCTATTTACCAATAGCTGAGGGGAGAAAAGAAAAGGATTCATACCTTTCCCAAGGATATTAGCACGTAATTGAATATAATGGATTCGACTGGAATTCGAATTTCTGATTCTTGAATCTGAGTCGCTATCCTTTACTCCACCGTAACTTATCAGCTTGTGGAGAAGACCTGAATTCCAGACCCTGTCACAAGCTTTCGAAATGTCGAATTCTACACCCGGGCTTCACCGTTTTTATCGAGATAGACTCGATAGACGAGATAGACTCTTTCCGTAATTATCGTCACTACATCATTAGTTGATCTAGAGAAAAGAAAGCCGTATTGCTTTTCTTAGAAAAGACCACGCAATAAAAGATTATGAACCAGTTCAGAATTGATTAAGGGCTCTAGGAGTTTCCCAAAAAGAGGTAGAAGGGTAAAAGGTCGATAGTTAAGGAGGTCGGACGGCTCACCAGAGTTCTTAAAAACTGAAACAACAGAAGATGCTTCCAGCAAACAGAAAAAAAAAACAGGAAATAGCGAGGCATTTATTATACAGTTTAGAAAGAACAGGAGCCAATTCGGGAACACACTTCTTGATGTCTATTACAGGGATGCTATCGGGTCCACATGCTTTGTGGGGATCCAGGTTAGACATGATAGCAGAAACCATGGGAAGGGTTACATGCATATCATTAAGCAGAGGGTAAGTTCTAAGTAGGAAGTTAGGCAGGGATTGTCCAGATGAGACAAGGGTAGAGTTTGACTAGAACTTCTGAGGAAAGTATTCAGCTTCATCACCAACAGATGATAACAGCTCAAATCAATCGAAGAGTGGGGTAATAGAGACCTTTCACTTATTTTGTACCCTGTTACAGAGACGCCATTAGTCAGGAGATTTTAGACGATGCCTCATTAAGTAGAAGTGTGTTTTGCTTTTCTCTTTTCTATAAAACTTCGTTCATTTTCAGTCCATGGTATTCTCAGCATCCTTCTGTAGAACCATTTCTATTTTTTTCAAGTCTCCTCTTCATCTGTGAGAAGAGTCAGTGACATATAGGAGGAATGCCATTGCATAACAGTTCAGTACTCGTTTCTTGTTTTTAAAGAAATTTTCCTGTTTCTTAATACTTTGCTTAACTTTTAGAAGGCATTTTTCACTATCCCAACGCGCTTTCGGATTTCGGTGTCATACTTTCCGTCCTTTGTTAAAACTCTTCCCAGATATTTAAATTGTATTTGTTTGATTTTGGTATCTCTAATTTGTAATTTTCATCTTGGGTTGTTCCCTTCGCTAAAAATAATGCATTATGTCTTCTTGCAATTGATATTTAGTTTTTTTTTCTCGCTTTCCTTTACGACTTTCTGTAAGAATTATTGTAGTTACCTTTCTGTATCTGCTATCATCACTGTATTAGGAATATATTTTATCTTGTTAAAATTGTGGCCGCCAATAATGAATCCTGGTAGGACATCTAATTCTCTTATAATCACCTCGCTGTATAAGTTGAATAAGTCCGGTGAGAAGACACATCCTTGTCTTACGGCCCTTTCTATTTCTGTATATTTACGTTTTTTCCAATATTTACTATTCTCATTTTCTATCCACGTATGAGGGATTTGTTCTGTATTATTCTAATATCCTTCCCAAATATATGTCAAGGATACCTAACAGTTCAAACTATTCATTGTGACGTACTTTATAAAATACTTTTGCCTAATCAATACAGGTGCACCTCCTTCCGCATTTGTATTGTCCTTTCTGATATCATTCTGAGCATAAATATCGCATTCTTTGTTTCAGTGTCTTTGAGGAATCGGCACTGTTCTTGTCCTATTTCCGGTTTGATTCTGCTGCGGATACGATTCATCCGAATTCGGTTGATAAGGTTTGTTATATGGCTCATGAGACTGATTATCTAATGGAGCTCACATTCGTTAGAACCTGCCTTCTTAGGGAGTTCTACGAAATTAGATCTACTTAGGTCTTCCGGTATATCACAACTGTTGTATATTTCATTTATTAGATCTGCTATCTGGACAATAACGAAATCATCTAAAACTGCCAATATCTCGATTATGATTCCGCCTGGACCTGCTGCTTTGTTTCTGTTCAATTTGGCCAATGTTCTTTCAACTTCTGATATTAATATTTCGGGGTATTTCACTGTTTGTTCTTTTTTGTCGTGGAAGAGTTCTCCGATGTATTCGTTTCATCTATCTTTCGTTAATATCACTTTACCCGTCTTGAATTTAGTGTATCCTGTTGATAAGAATATATTTTTCTGTCTATATTTCTGAGATGAGGTATTATGTACATTATTTATATGGTCCGGTGAGAAGACTATTGTCCTCATTTTTGTCGCCATATTTATTACAACGTTTCGGCCGTGGTACGCTCCGGCCTTCTTCAGGTAGTTGGAATGTCGAATTTAACCCTCAAGGACACATGGATAAATGCGTTGGTTAAATCCAGTGACAGGACCCAGAGTGTGAGTTCAATACCCGGTTAAGGCAGTGGAGAACTTTCGAGAGGGGAATTAACCGGAGATAACTGATAACTGACATCCATTAAACATGGCACGTGGAACTAGAACAGTCTACTCCAGTGAGCGAAATAAATGGTTAAGTTTGACATTCCAACCAGCTGAAGAAGGCCGTATCGTACAACTGCCGAAACGTTGTAATAAATATGGCGACAAAGATGAGGACAATAGTCGGAATAATGTAAATAATGGGAATATCTTTTCTTCTGTGCTTTCTCTTATTTTCCTTTATGCATATCTGCTGATACTGATTCTTCATATCCATTCCAGCTCTGCCAGAAGCCTCTTTAAATATAGACTAGAGCATCACTCAAAACCCCCTTATCTCTACATGCTGAGTGGAAATGACAGGCATATCAGTCCCCTTCCAATGTTTCTTACGGAAATTGAGGTTTCCTCAACAATGGACTCCATTGTTACGAGCCCAAATATGATTTTGTCGGATAAACATCATCTTGGCCATTTTTATTTAAACCAAATAATGCTATTTAACAGAGATTGTTTAGATATATTCCTATCTGACTGAACACAGCGAACGCACACAGAAGGCCCGAAAAAAGCATAGAAAGAATCCATTTCATTATGTATTTTCGGTTATTGGCCATGAATAACAGAGTTGCAAACCAATCGGCCAGGCTGGCCATTAATTTTTAGAAAAAACAAATACAGTCCATGCTTCGAAGAGAATTCTGAATATTTTCTTGATCGTTCTTCTCAAACTTTCAGCCGACGCCATGAGAAGATATGTTCGTCTTATCAGATAGATGCCTTCTATTTTTTAAACATTCGTTCGTAAAATAAAAAGACACACACAGAGGGAAGAGGTTATAGTAGTTCCAAGGAGAGAAAAGTGTGTATATTAAAAAGGAGAAACCGCAAAAGTTTTTGGGTTGTAATGTGGATTTTTTTTTAAATATTATGCTTTATTTTCCATAATTTTGCTACACGAGTTTCCGGTCTCGCAACCTTCATCAGACAAAGCGTGGAGATATCCACATATTATTAAAGATAATTATTTTTTCTTATGTTTTCCAATTTTAAATATTCTCGAGATGAGACATCTCTTTTTTGTGTGTTAGTAACCCAAATGTCTTTCTTGAACTGGCAGTGAAAAGTTCTGCGTGAAGTTTGCGGTTTCTCTCTTCTTTTTAATATATATATATATAGTTGTATATTTAGGCAGCAAACTTTCCTTTATGCACGTTTCATTAAAAACGGGAGTCAAGGTACTACGGTTAAGTTTTTTATTTAATTTTTCTTATGTTCGAACAAGAGCTTTCTTTTCTGGACAAAGGGTGTGTAAGAACTGTCCAAATGTTTTATATTTCCGAGCGCTTTCGGCTATACCTTTAGCCATTATCAAGGATGATTCGCTATTTCAGCTTAATTGTGTGTGTGCGTTCTGTGTATGTATCGGTGTGTGGTAGGGATAACGTTAAACAAACACTAATCAACAACGGCTTCCTTAACCACCTTATAGACCACCAAGTTAGACTATTCCTCCCCAAAGCAAGTAATAACGATAGCGAACACACAGCCAAAAATCACATACACATTTATTACAAAAACCAAATGCATATTAATTACAAACAAGACGAATCTTCTCTAAGGCATATTATAAAGAAATATACTACTCCAATTGACACGAATAAAAAAATCAAATTTATTATCTATTATAAAAAAATTAAGACAGCCAACCTTAGCTAGTGTGTTGTTATTTTTGAGGATAATCCTCAAAAATAACAACACACCAACTAAATCAAAATTAGAAAGAACAAACATTATCTATGAGTTCAAATGTCGCTTAAGGAACTGAGTTCCTGATCAAACCGGACTCATAAATAATTACATCGGTTACACAACCACATGCTTATCCAGACGTCTTACGTTACACCTATCTGATCACAGCTTCATTAGAACCCATTTAAACACATATACAAATTTACCAGACTCCATTAGGAACATACTAGTAGAAAACACAAATATATTACCTGCATCCACCTGCACAAAAAGACTAAAAATAATGGAAGTTTTAATAATAAAAAAGAAAAAGCCAACCCTTAACAATATTAACCCTATTCGGAAATTAAAAACATTCCTACCACACACTAAGACATACACAGAACGCACACACTCAATTAAGCTGAAAATCGAATCATCCTTGATAATGGCTAAAGGTATAGCCGAAAGCGCTCGGAAATATAAAACATTTGGACAGTTCTTACACACCCTTTGTCCAGAAAAGAAGAAAGCTCGTCAGAACACAAGAAAAATTAAATAAAAAGCTTAACCGTAGTACCTTGTCTGTCGTTTTTAATGAAATATATATATATATATATATATATATATATATATATATATATATATATATATTACTTCAAACGTCATTATTATGTTCACCTCGCACCTTAAAAATACACCCAATTTTATTTTTTAATGTGTGTTAAATAAATAAAAAAATGGTGTGTCCAACTCAAAATTCACTGTAAAACACAATGCTTAATAAATAAAATGGGAGGTGTTTCAAGTGCAAGATGTACCCTATGATGTTCTTTGAAGAATATATATATATATATATATATATATATATATATATATATTACGTGGATATTTTATTGGGGGTACAAAACCTATTGACCGCCCTAAATAGACAAAATTTGTTTTTATTACCACTCATGATAACAAAAGGAAAAACGATCTAGCTAACGGGTTTCGAACCTCGCCAAACAGAGCTAAACCGAGGTTAATAAAGTTATAACTATCAATAAAAAGAGGGGCAGTATGCAGTGAAAAAAAAAGGTCGGATCGTACACGAAAGTTTGCGATAAATATGGCAAGAAAGATGAGGACAATAGTCCGAATAATGTAAATAGTTAATTCGATTAGGTATAAAAAAAGAAAAAAAATTTGAAAAAATCCCCCCAGCATCTGTCGTTCGTAGGCATGTGTAGTGTCGTATCAACATAACAAATTCAACCCGATTAAGTTTTGAAGGACGGATCGCGTCACAAGTAAACTTTGTCATACAATATCCCTATATATATATATATATATATATATATATATATATATATATATATATATATATATATATATATATATATGTAAGAAGGCATAGTCATAATGAGATGACGGCTTTTATATAGAGACTAGCATTATTGCGAATAAATATAAAATAGCCACTTTGAGAAAGTGGAAAAAAACTGGCTGTAATTATTTTAAAAGATCATAGATGTAACTTTAAACATAAAATAAGATTAGGACTCATTAACCTTATTAAGAGATAAATAGAAAAATAAGGGATATTAAAAACAGTCTGCAACGAAGTATGAATTGTACAAAGGTTATACCAATGGAAAAAAAAAACAATTAAAAGTCACCATTGATTTATTTGAAGCTGTAGAAGTAAAAGAAAATTGCGTATTTATACACAGTTTGTCATCGGCGAATTTTACCCACCAGTCTCAGAGGAACAATAAAAGAAAGCTATAGTTTTCATGCAACAGTTTGTGGATATAAAATTCGAATAAAAAGAAGTTAAAATAATTAAGGACTATGAAAAAAATCAATATTGTGTCATCGGGGAATTTGGAAGTAAAGAATGGACAGGAAAAAAAGTTGTCGTCTGAAGAGGGGTGGTGATAATGAAATAGAAAAGAACGGATATATTTACTTTAGAAAGTAAAAAGAAAGAAAATTACTGATATGTATATATTGACTTTAGGAATAATATTATACGTACTAATAGAATACTATTGGTTTATATAGGGATAATGACTTCGTTTTAATTAAATGGTCGAATAGCAGATTAATTAATAAAATTAGTTAAAATCATAGTCTGGGCATAGTGGCATATTTAAATGGTTGATTCTTTTCGATATTACTTTTAATTTGATAAGTGAATATGGCAGTAGAGATGAGGGCAACAGTCCGAACAATGTAAATAATTTCAATACCATATCTCAGAAATATAGACAATTATTTTCTTATTTTGACAAATTTGCTTTCTCGAATATAAACAACTTTGTCTTATGGTCTTTCAAACAAATCATGTAACTTAATAGCAACACGAATCTTAATATAGTAGTAATATAGTATTAGTTTTATGTGTGTGTATGTATGTGTATATACATAAATATGTGTGTGTGTGTGTGTGTGTGTGTGTGTGTGTGTGTGTGTGTGTGTGTGTGTGTGTGATGAAAATATTTGGCCTGATCAAGACAAAAATTGATGTCTGTTCAATTTCGGTAGATATTTGGAAGGGCATCGAGTCGAGAACTTTTCAGCACCTCCTCGTAGACAAATATTCTTTCTTTCACCTCGCACCTCTTCACCAACGCCCAAAATGTCACCTTTATATGTAACGGTGTAACATCAATTTGGACGGTTCTAAGAACCGTCCAAATTGATGTTGGGACTTTTCAATCCACAATTGCACACAGCAGAAGAAAAATGGCTAAGTCCGACCGCAAGGCGGAACAGGAAAGAGAAAAATTGGCTTATAACAAAACTAATCAGAATAGAAATGAATGGAATATTTTTTCTGGTTGAAAAAGTAATCTTAACTCCAAACACTCTCAAATCCTCCATAGTCAATATGTTCGTAAATATTTAAATAGAAGAATAACACTAAATCTTTTATCATTCATAAAAAAAAACAAATCTATCATATATTCTACTGATTCATTCATTTCCACCCTCGCCATCTCCTCACACTCTCACTCTCACACACACACACACATATATATGTGTGTGTGTACGTGTGTTACAATTATGAGAGAAGAGTGTTATGTATTGGGAATAGAATATTTGCAAATATTTGCAGAAGATCTAAAAATTGCTTATGGCGTGAAACCGATAGTGACCATCTAGTGTTAATTTCTGTGTCGCGAGTATATATAGTTATGGAAAAATTCAAAATATTTATCTTAAGACAGATTTCATGTTCCACAGACATGCGGCCCACCATGTTGAATTCATTAACAAATCTCATGCGTGTGCGTGTGCGTGTGCGTGTTTGCATGTGTGTTTGTGTGTGTGTATCAACACCTGTTAAAATTTAAAAAATCTAAAACGCGTTATACCATGATAACACTGTTTTATTTTTATCCTATATATATATATATATATATATATATATATATATATATATATATATATAGGATAATATATGTAGAGCTCAATGTCCAGGACAGAGCAAGAATACTACTTGGATCGTGATTATGATTACACTGTAATAAATTATAACCATGATATATTAATGTGTGGGCCTTTTACATATATATATACATATATATATATATATATATATATATACATTAGGTTGGTGCAAAAATATTGTCGTTTTCTCACATAGTAACATATGTTAGAAAACGACAATACTTTTGCACCAACCTAATATATATAAATATATATGTGTGTGTGTGTGTGTGTTTCATTAAAGACGACAGAAAAGGTACCTTTTTATTTAATTTTTTTTTTGTTATTGAACTATTTGTCCACAGCTCCATTAGAACCCAATTAAACACACACACACACACAAATCTAGCAGACTCCATCCGAAACATACGAGTAAAAAATAAGCATAATACCTCATCATGTAAAAAAAGATTAAAAATAATGGATAATAAAATAGAAAAATCCAACGCTCAATAATATTAACTAGGAACACGGCCACAATGTGCTGACTGTGTTTGGAAAATAAAACATCCGTATAACCCTAGAGACATACGCATGACCCATACATCCGGTTAAAAAGTAAAAATGTAATCATTTTTGATAATGGCTAAAAGTAGAGCCGAATGCGCTCGGAATTACAAAACATTTGGAGAGTTTCTACACACTTTTATGTCTAGAAAAGAAAACGCTTGTTCAAACACAAGAAAAATTAAATAAAAATAATCGCAGTAACTTGTTATTCATCTTTAAAGAAACATGTATAAAAGAGGGTTTGTAGTCTAAATACACAATACATACATATAGATAGTCTTTAATGATATATATATATATATATATATATCATTAAAGACGGCTGACAATGAACTGGGGTTAAGCTTTTTATTTAACCTTGCTTGTATTAGGTTGGTGCAAAAATAATGTCGTTTTCTCACATATTAACATATCTGAGAAAACGACATTATTTTTGCACCAACCTAATATATGTGTTTTCTTTTCTGGACAAAACTTAAATGTTTTTTTTTTTAATTTTCAAAAATGTTTTGCTTTCGCTTAATTTTTATCCCATTATCGGGGATAATTTTTATTTATTATTTTTAACTGAATGTATAGGTTTTTTTTCATGTATTTACAACAAGAAAATTAAGTTAATTATTTACTATGAAAAAAGTTAAAACAACTTACTTTATCATGAACAATAACAACACACCTTCAAGATCTAAAGTGCAGAGAACCAATATAATTTATAAATTCAAATGCCTATTAAGGAATGTATTCCTGATCAAACCAAACCCTTCAATAAGTATATTGGACATACCACTACATGTTTAACTTCTTGTTAAACATGTAGTGGTATGTCCAATTTAAGGCTTTGGTTTGATCAGGAATACGTTTCCTTAATAGGCATTTGGGTTCTAACGGAGCTGTGGACGGATAGTTCGATAACAAAAGAAAAATTAAATAAAAAGTTATCTTTTCTGTCGTCTTTAATGAAATATATATATATATATATATATATGAGAAGACACATGATACATTTCTCTGACCATAGCTCAATTAGGGATCATTAAACACCTACGAAAAACTACCAAAACCAATCCGCAACATAATACAAGGATAATAACCTCATCTACATGTATAAAAGCCTAAAAATATTAGAAGCACTAATAATAAAAAGAAAAAGCCAACATTGAATAACATCACAATTTGCTGACCATGTTTGGGAAATAAAACATTCCTATAGCTCTAAATAAATACATAAAAATATCTATACATTCAGTTAAAAATAAAAAATAAAAATAAAAATCACCCTCGATTATGGCTATAACAATATCCGAATGTAGAACATTTGAACAATTTTTACAGACTTTATGTTCAAAAACGAAATCCCTTATCCGAACACAAGAAAAATTAACTTAAAAACTTAATCGCAGAGAATTATCTGTCCTCTTTAATGAAGCTTGTATAAAAAAGGAATTCCTCATGAAATACACAATTATATATATATATATATATATATATATATATATATATATATATATATATATATATTGGTTCTGTCATAAAGAACAAGTCACATTTGGTGCTCCACTAATCTTGCCTTGTGCCCGACTAATTAAGATTATTAAACAACAATGACAGCCTGCCGTAGTATGACCATACAGTAACTGATTTAGTTTTTGATTAATAAACCGAGCAAACATCTTATGTAACACTGTAATAGGTCAACTCAGTTTTATATCCATAAACCCGTGCAATTTCAATCCAGAGTTGAAGAGACTTATCTTCCGTTCAACGGAATATTTCTTACAAATATCAATGGCTGTTGTTTCGACTTCTACAATCGTCATATAAACTTGACAAAAGCAATAAAGACTAAAAAAACTTGGCACAGAAAATTTTATCGATGTATATTTTGTCCTCGTGGAAGCATAGCTTAGCGAATATCAATAGCCGTCCGTCGTTGTGGCTAAAATAGTTGCGTTTTCTAACCTATGGCTGTGATCAGTACTTGAAACCAAATTCAAATCAGAATATTGATTTGGTTCGTAAGACTTTACTTGTAAGAATAACTGCACGCCATCTTTCTATTCGTATCGCCCGTACAATGCATTGAGTTTTATTAGTTTAGTGAAGATCAGTAATAGACACGGTCAAAGACAATCTTCTGGCGCCCATTTGAAATTCTGACGTTCGAAGCTTAGCTTTAGAAATATCATAAAAAATCGAAGTAAAAATAAAAGTAAAAATCGAAAGAAGAAAGAGGAGGTGGAGCAGAAGACGGAGAAGAAGAGGTAGAAAGAGGGAGAAGAAAAACGAGAAGACGAAGAAGAAGAAAAAATGAGAAGAAGAAAAAGAAGAAAAAATGAGAAGAAGAAGAAGAAGAAGAAGAAGAAGAAGAAGAAGAAGAAGAAGAAGAAGAAGAAAGAGGAGGAGGCGGGGGAAGAAGAGAAAACGGAGAAGAAGAAAAGGGGATAGGAGGAGGAAAAAACGAGAAGACGAAGAAAAATAAAAATAAATAGGTATGAGAAGAAGAAGAAGAAGAATGAGGAGGAGGAGGAGGGATAAGAAGATGTGAAGAAGAAGAAGAACAAGAAGAAGAAGAAGAAGAAGAAGGTGAGGAGGAGGAGGATGGATAAGAAGACGTGAAGAAGAAGGAGAAGAAAAAGAAAGAAGATGAAGAAGAAAAGAAGGAAAAGAAGAAGAAGAAGGTGAGGAGGAGGAGGATGGATAAGAAGACGTGAAGAAGAAGGAGAAGAAAAAGAAAGAAGATGAAGAAGAAAAGAAGGAAAAGAAGAAGAAGAAGAAGAAGGTGAGGAGGAGGAGGATGGATAAGAAGACGTGAAGAAGAAGGAGAAGAAAAAGAAAGAAGATGAAGAAGTAAAGAAGGAAAAGAAGAAGAAGAAGAAGAAGGTGAGGAGGAGGAGGATGGATAAGAAGACGTGAAGAAGAAGGAGAAGAAAAAGAAAGAAGGTGAAGAAGAAAAGAAAGAAAAAGAAGAAGAAGAAGAAGGATTATTCAAATATTGACAAATTAACAGGGTCAGAACAAAAGAGAAAAGTCGAAAAGAAGATGAAAAATGAAAACGAAAAAGAATTAGCGAATAAAATAAGAGGAAAATAACTGGAGACTCGTCTTAATGACTCGAATGGAGAATGAGGAGCAAGCCCCCCCCACACACACACACATATAAATACATATACGCACACACATATATAAATACATATACACACACATATATAAATACATACACACACACACATATATATACACACACACGCACCTCCATCTCAATTAAAACATACAATCATTTATTACTATGAACATCTTGCGCGATTGATTGATTATAACCACGTCTGGGGGAGGGTACAAATTATTTGCATCGATGATGAGTATAGAATAGTTCGGTCTGACCTTTAAAGTGATCAGATGTTGTCACAGATCAATTATGGATCAACATTGATATCTCTAGACTAGATACAGAAAGCTACATCATCTGTGTGGCGTGTGCGTAGTGTAGCGGTTATCAAAGCTTAAAGTGGGCTCGAAGAGTTGGGTTCAAACTCTGGTCGAGGAATTTCATTTCTTCTTTCAACTATGGATTAAATAGCGGTTCAAATTGGTTTCTCCAGCTTTCGTTGGCCCCACGAGGAGACAGAGAACATTGAATTCAAAACCGATCAGGCACCTCCATTCCATGGTAAATCTGTGGCCCTATACAATGGCGGGAGGGGTCTACTGTTGTAACCAAATAGCAGAATCACATAAATCGGAAGCACCCTAATTCTAAGCATCTTTCCAAGGATTTGTGTAGAGTTCAAATAATTGGTGAATCAACCAATTGTGAAAAAGACTTTTGGTACAAAAATAAGTCAAGGATATGATTTATGTAAATTATTTTAAAGACTAAAATTTAATTTTAGATCGTATATTTCTTGATTTAACTTACACCTTTGCAATTTTTATAATAGCGCGATCTATTTTCTGAGTTGCTTGCATGCAACAATTCTGACAAAATCAATATTCTTGGGTTATTTTGTTCTGTTTTACGGCATGTCAACCATTTTCAAGTTATTCAATGTTCCACAAGATTAAAAAAAATATAGGCATGCATTCGTTTACATGAAAATATATATATATATATATATATATATATATATATATATATTTAGAGAGAGAGAGAGAGAGAGAGAGAGATCTGGTTTACACAACTCAAAAAAAATAAAGCAAGGACTCCTTTTTGTATCGTTTTCGGAATTCTTGACCTCAAACGGCAGACAGACATTTTTGAACGAACCAATTGATACAGTATAGTCTTGGGTATACTGGACAAGTGTGACTGTATTCAATACAAATATTTGAAACGCGCCTTCTCGTTACTGGCTTGAATGGCCTGGTGACTTTGCTTATATGCAATTCAAGGGAATTACAAAGCATGTTTCTTTATTGTCGACTGGAACGCGATTCATTGATTGAAAAATAGTAAATATTTATTTTCAAAAATAAGTGAAATCGTTCACTTTACTAAGGATTAAAACTAAAATAAATAGACCTAATACGTCTAAATTATTTAATCAAAGCTGCTTGAATAAAAATAGGCTCTATAAATACACGTACACGTACACACACATACACGCACACACAGAGACATATATATATATATATATATATATATATATATATATATATATATATATATATATATATATATATATATATATATATAATATTTTAGTTAGATTGACGTTAGTTTGTGACTCTAGTTTTCATGCCCTTTGCGATCGTCAGAAAAACAGCTTGTTAGACGATCGCAAAGGTCGTGAAACCCAGGGTCACAAACCCATATCAATCCAATTAAATATGTTAGCTCTATCACTGATATTGAGGGCTTTCCAATAAGTCCCGCGCATATATAATATATAAATAATATATATCAAAATTGCATATATATATATATATATATATATATATATATATATATATATATATATATATATATATACATTATACATATATAATATTATATATATATATATATATATATATATATATATATATATATATATATATAGAGAGAGAGAGAGAGAGAGAAAGAAAGAGAGAGTGAGAGAGGGAGAGAGCTATAAAGGTCAGGAAATAGTTGAGCGCCTTGATCACCAACGTCCTCAGGGGACACGGCACATAGAAGAAGAATTCTTTAGAAATTACTTTTACGTTTCGGATAAGAAAATGAATTTAGCAGTTATGGGATTCGAGTCGATCTGAACGAAACATATCGATTCTTTAAACGAGTAAATCAACGTCTCTGAACTTCAGAGTTCTCTGTGGTTAATCGCTTTAAATCCCATTTGATTAGACGGTGGTTCTCCTCACAAGAGCGATGCAAGATCTATCTCGGCCGAAGGGATATAGTTATTTTATTGCCTCTCAAATGCACAGGCTGTTATTAGTTAAAAAAAAAACAGGGCCTCTATTAAGACACTTGTGTCCTCTAAATATAACTTTTATTATAATGATCGATAAATAAATAAACATACGTACATATATATATATATATATATATGTGTGTGTGTGTCTGTGTGTGTACTCTCTTCATTCTTAGTTTGAAACCTTCATTCTGTATGCGTCTGCGTCCAGCTGTGCAAATTCCAACTAACAGAAATTCAAAACAACAGACCTCATTTCTCAAAATATTCAATTTCTGTCCGTTTGAACTGAAAAGCTTGTCCATTCCATTCTTCATAAAAGCATCGATAACAAAAATTTCTTCAAACCACGTCTTTTGAATTCAACATATTAGTGTTTTTCAATGAGTGCATCTGGATGATCTTCGACATTTTCCGCTTGAAGATTGTTTGCTTCGTTGTTTGTGAAGCGCAGAAAATAGAAGTCACATTGCCGTTTCTTCCTTTTGAACTAGGAAAAGAGCTGAGAAAAAGAAATACTGAAAATGAAGATGGGAAAATACTTGGTAATATTATAAGTAGGGGTCGGGGAATAAGTGCGATTGTCTGTTGTTCATTAGTAACAGCCGCATTAATTTTACCATTGTTGGCGATTAATGTTTTTTTAATTTCATATTCGGCAGGGAAGAAATTTCGTCGATGAAATCTTTGAAAAATGTTGATCAAACGAATAAACAATAATGGCCGACAGGCAGTATTATTAATTCAAGCTCACTTTTTTTAATTTTAATTTAGAGACAAACACGAGAAGAAAATAAATAGAATATTCGATGAAGAAATAGTAAAGCTATTAAGTGAGAAGAGACGTAATGAAAAAGAGAAGAAAAACAAAGATGGCGGAATTATTCTTATGAGGTCAAGGTGGTACTAATCGAAATATGAGAGAAGAAAGTTTAAAAATGGCGGTGAAAAGAAAAAAGAGAAAAAAGCAATTAAAAATGGAAGGAAAGATGAAAACTGAATCTAACGGAGTCAGAGGGATCAGAAGAAGAATTGACTGTCACCGAATAAAAATAGAAAAGATGAAGATCAAAATCGAATGAAAAAAACAATAAAAGCGAATTAGAAACAGAAAAATATATCCGGCAATGGTATTAACAAGATCGTTTTATCGTCTGTATTTCCATAAAACATTAGAAAATTTATTTTTCCTTTCTATTATTTCACTCTTGATACACAGTGTCATTGTCTCTTCGTTTTGTTCGATTTTTAATTTTATTTTGAGAATGATTTAAAGTTGTTTCAATGCGCATGCGTCCGTGCTTGCGTATTCATATTCTTTAATTAGACGACAAATAATCTTTTTGATCTTATTTTAATTATGTGTCTGTTATTATAATATCCGTTCTGTTTTTTACAAGAGTAGCAATTGGTGGCTTTTACTAGAGGTCTAGAGGCAGCAAGTTTCTTCACTTCCAGAAGACTTTCCTCAGTATTCTAGCATGTTTTAGTAATGTAGGATTGCCCCACTTGTATCAAAAGACTTCTCTTAACGCGCTTATGTGGCTTTGTATAAAGCTTTATAAAAAAAGGACGAGAAAATCTGTCTTTTCTTTCTTTTCGACTACAGAATATCGTCTTTAATGAAACATGTATATATATATATATATATATATATGTGTGTGTGTGTGTGTGTGTGTGTATCAAAGTGTAGGAGAAATAAATTTCCAGCTACCTCATTCACCAGCTAAGCATTTCTTACTAGATTTAACCTAGTCTGACACATGGTCAAAATGGTGCACTCAGATACTGCACAAGAATGACTTTGTCTAAAAAAGTCTTCCCCCTTTTCGACGTTGAAACAAAAATGTACGATTTTGTAGCGGATATGTGCATATTCTAATGTAACACTGCATAAGATAAATATAAATATAAATATATATATATATATATATATATATATATATATATATATATATATATATATATATATATATATTCAAACATGTCTGGTTAAATAATTTAGACATATCATGTCGATTAGTTTTCGTTGTGATCCTTTCAAATCCCTGGATTAATTTCTTGGTAACCTTAGAAAAAAAATAGGAAATAAAGTACTTAATAGCACTAAAATCCCTAAACTATGATATGTAAAGGACATGGATGAAATACATGAACTACAAGAAAACTTTCAAAAGAGCTTTGTGCTTAATTCACATATGAATAAGGACAAAAAGATCCTGTTCTTCAATGTATTGATAGACAGTAATAATATTAATAATAATAATACATTTATGACCTCTCCTTATGCAAAAACAACCCGTATAAACACATGTACTCTAAACATCCTATTACAAAGTAGCTATTATACGAAACTTAACAAACCGTGCAAAATCAAATTCTTCAACAAAAAGATTATCTACACAGCATTAAAAATTATTAAACTCATTAATAATGACTTGCCTAATTTCATTGTTGATGGACAAATTAGACAAGCTATTAGATTGGTGCAAAAAGAAAGTCGTTTTCTCACATAGTAACATATGTGAGAAAACGACATTATTTTTGCACCAACCTAATATTAGAAATATTAAGATAAATAAAAAGGAATACAGTACATCATCAAATAACTGTAAACATATCAAATTTCTACACCGTAATTAAATGCATTCCAACACTAAACAAGGGAAAAAAATTCTAAAAAACGCATGAACAATAAAATATTCCCTAGTGATCCAATTAAAAAAATAAAATTAATCATACACTATACTACATTTAATAGAACCAAAGTATTTGTCCATAACACTGTATATCAATGTAAATGTTCTTTGGGAGATTGTATCTCTGATAAAAATAACAATACGTACGTTGGCTTTACTACGACGATGCTAACAAAAGGCTTATATTTCATTTGTCTGGGCATAGTTCAATATCTAGCATTTAAAGGAATGCTCAAGGCCACACTTACAAATTAGACGGATATTATTTGAAAATACATATATATTTCATAAAACAATGAAAAGCAAAAACTAAAAATCACTGAAGGTATATAAAACCTTCAGTGATTTTTAGTTTTTTAGAGAGTTAAAGTCCAAAATAAATAAAACCAAGCATGAGTATAACAAAACCTTAAAGGTATATAAAAGATTAATAATGTATGAGCAAAAATGGAATAGTTAATTTCCTTATACTGGGAAAAAAAACACACGTGAACTTTGAACTTTGAAATCGAGAACGCAGCATAAGCAGTAAAAACGTACAGTTGAAATGGTTTGAATTTACAAAAACACCTATACATACTCGCGGGCAACTTAACCCCTAAAGATGGTCTTTGATTAGACTGCGGAAGTAAACATTATTTGAAAGAAAATTTTGTTATTTTTCTTAATCAATTTTCTATGTATACCAAGAAATTAATCCGCGAACTTGAAAACATCACAACGAAAACTAATCGACATATGTCTAAATTATTTAACCAATGAATAAAAATATGCTGCTAAATGTGCACAATACATACACACACACAAACACACACATACATATATATATATATATATATATATATATATATATATATATATATATATATATGTATGTATGTATGTATGTATGTATGTATATATAAAGTTTCGTTAAAGACGACTGGCAAGATATGCGATTAAGCTTTTTATTCTTGTCTTCATACAAATGTTTTCTTTTCCTGACACAGTGTGTGTTCCTGATCAAACCAAGCTCATAAGTAATTATATTCGTCATACTACCACCTGCCTATCTAGACGACTCATGCTACTCCTACGTTACAGAAATAACACAAGAAAAATTTTTTAAAAAGTTTAATAGCAGTATCTTCCTAGTCGTCTTTAACGAAAATTCTTTTAAAGAGAAATTGCTTCTCATATATATATATATATATATATATATATATATATATATATATATATATATATATATATATATATTGTGTATTTAAGCAGAACTACCCCTTTTATACATGTTTCGTTAAAGACGACTGAGAAGGAACTGCTTTCTTTTCTGGAAACGGCCCAAAGTTCTGCATTTCCGAGCGCTTTTAGTTATACTTTTAGCCATTTTCAAGGATGTTTTTTATTTTACTTTTAACTGAATATATGGGTTGTGTTATGTATGTATCTAGAATTATAGCGGAGTTTTATTTCCAAACGCATCCAGAACATTGAGGCCATCTTCATAATCAATGTTATAGAGTGTTGTTTTTTTTTCCTTTTATTAAGGCTACCATTATTTTTCAGCTTTTTTTACATGTGGATAGGTGTGACATAAGTATTCTGGATAGGCACGTAGTATTTTGAACGATGTAATTATTTATGAGTTTGGTTTGATCAGGAAAACATTTCCTTATGGGACATTTGAATTAGTAAATGATGTTGGTTCTTCGTTGTTTTGTTTTTTTTGGTTTTTTTTTTTATTTATTTTACAGGGATGTTGTTATTTGTTACGGTAATGTGTTTAATTTTTTTATAATAGATAATTTATTTTTTTCCGGGTCAATTAGGGTTGGTGTATTTTGTTTATATTTCTAAGGGAAGATTCATCTATCTTATAGTTGGCATGTATTAGGTTGGTGCAAAAATAATGACGTAATAATGTCGTTTTTTGACGTTAAAAATACGTCAAAAAACGACATTATTACGTCATTATTTTTGCACCAACCTAATATTTGGCTTTTGTAGAAGAGGTTAATGTCATTATTTTTTTCTGTGTGTTCAGTATCGTTATTATTTACTTTGGAAAGAAATAGTTTCATCTGGTGGTCAATGAGGTAGTTAGGGAAACTATTGCTAACTCGTGTCTGCTTTGCATTCTTCAGTTCTTTAAGTAAAAGTAGGCGAGAGGATGAATTCTCGTGTGCTCTCTTTAGGAATTTTTATATAACTTAAGTTTTTTTCAAATTTGCTTTTCAGATTATCTATTTCTTTTTTGTCTTTCGCTAAAATAAAAATATCGACTACGTAGCGGGTATATATATCATGTATTCTACGTGGGATGTGTAATAATTGGAAGAGCACGGGCCGAGCGGATTTCCCATACTAACACCATTAGTTTAGGTGTCGATGTTGCCATTATGGTGGTAGAAGGGAACTTTGGTCGTGCATGCATGTAAAAATGTTTTGATGATATTTGGTTTGATGGATGGATGGATGGATGGATGGATGGTGGGTGGAGTTAAGGATTATGTCAATAGTTTGATCAACGGGGACGTTTGTGAATAAATTTTCAAAAACAAAAATTCATTCTCTAACGTCTTATGCATTTTCATATCCACATATGTCTGAAGGGGCGGGGGTTGACAATATGTGTGTGTTTTCTCAGACTCAGCAACGCTGTGATTTGACATACATCGGACCCTGAAATTCATCGAATTTCAAACTAATAGAATCTTAATTCCTGTATTTTGGGTATGGTTTTAAATGCGCCCTCTCTTTTATGTAAATCAATGTGAATGTCAGTGTGTCATACTTTTTCAACTTTACTCCTAGAGGCCATAGCCCAACATATCATACCATCTCCGAATCAGGCCAACGCCGTGAGCAAAGTAAAACATTTTTGCGACGAAATTTTTTGTACGATAACAATTTTTATAAACTGTAAAGAAATTTGGGGATAATTGAAATTAATAAAGAAATCCAGTGAAAGTCACCCATGAAAGATGCAAAAATTTGGGGACTCTCAAGCACCTGAAAAAGCCGAAAGCCCAATCAAGAACACTCCGTAGGAGCTAGTTTAATTGCTGCCCGATAAGGCGGCTCTTGAGCTAATTATGGAATATTTCTTGACTTTATAGTCCATATCTTTTTCGTCCTGGGTATGACGATAAACTGCATCCAGCAGCAAGGCCTCTTATATAGGGGTTTTGAAGAAAGAGAAGTGACCTTCTTATTACTGCTGTTCCTATGCCAAACTGGGGTCATCCTATGAGAGTACAAAAATAGATTTTTTTGTGCTAAAAATTACCAACAATACATTTTAAAAAGTATTACCAGCAATACATTTATCTCTCGACAAAAACCCTCTTTAAAAAATACGTCAATGAAAAGTGATCTGCAACTGATTTCATACAAAGACTACATGTTCTATTCATACGGACCTAAACATCTTGTTAGCCTTAAATAACCTACTAAAGTTGATATGGTGTAAAACAAAATAAACAAAACTATGCCCTGGCATATTTTTAAGATTTGATCCGTCATTAATATCCATTCTCTGGTTCACTGGTAGGACTGTTTACACAATCTGGCTAGTAATTCTTTCTGTATTTAGGAATACACCAAACATTGTACTTACTTGTATTGGATAGTCGATTTGGAATAAAAACCACATTCTTTGAAACTTGGATTAGTACAGTAGAAGACAATAGAATTGAAATAATCGACATGGACCGAAATTACTACACATACGAATGGTTTGTGATTCTACCTTACTCAATATTGATTTTTAGTATCGATTCTATCGGTTAAAATAAATAAATGTTTTTAGTCCATTGATTCAAATTAGCTTTTTCTGATTTTAATGTTGAAATATCACCATATTTTTGTTTTCCAGGATAGTATCTGCTTATTACTTATAACATTTATCTAAATGGTCGAAATCCAAATATTTTGCACAGTTTCCACTGTTTGACTGGTAACTCTGTCAAGTCACATTTTGTATTTAACACTCGTGGCCTGACGATTGCGTCTAGCATGAAACAGCAAGTCGCCTCTAAGTGTTGACTTCAATGTTCACTTTTATATTTACACACGCTCTATCTCTTATATTGAGCACTTTTTCCCATAAATATAGCACACCTTATCATTATTTTTCTTCATATATATATATATATATATATATATATATATATATATATATATTATAGCACACATGTTCTCACACATACACATCTTTTTGTATTTCTTTTTTATTTCTATGAACTGACAGACTTTCTTTTCTTTTTTTACGATTATCAACTCAGATTTGCTTTATTCGACCAAAATGATTGTTTTGGATCTCAAAATCTATTGTTGTTGTTGCTTTATCTAAAGCTTGACTGAAAATATGAAACCAAAACATTAATTGTTCACATATTCATCATCATTCGAGAATTCTCTGCTGTATATGAGAAATCCCAATGAGCACAATCTTTTGTAAGTGTCAAATCTTGACATTGAACCCAAATGGTCTGCAGCTTTTTCAGAAGTTCAGTGCGTATGCTTCCTAGAACACCAACAACAATGTGGATGACATCAACTTTCTTCATTGATCAGAATTTATACACTCCCCATTTTAAACTTTCATATTTTTTACTTCTTTGTCAACTCTCCTAATATCACCGGGACGTGCAACGTCTATTATTATCATTATTATTATTATTATTATTATTATTATTATTATTATTATTATTATTATTCTTTAATTTCTGGTTGTGTACTTGTTTCTTTCCTAGTCCCGACCAGAGACCTAATGTTAGAAATGACATCATGACATTTTCCACTGAGCAATTAAAAAAGAACATATTTTATATGTACAAGGTCCTTCGTAAGGTGAGGCCGTACTCGTGAGGATTATTTTTTGTATTTCTTTAAGTCATGGGCTCTCTTCAATGAGTCTGTTGCAATCTTTCCCAATCAACCCGAGGGCTCCAACTACAACAGGAATTGCTGATATTCTCATGAACCTCATTTATGAGATTTCCATCTCAAGGTCCCTTATATTTTGATAGCTTTTTGACGAACTTCAAAGATACATTGTAGTCCTCAGGAACTGCCATATCATTAAGGAGTTAAATGTTTTGTTTACTGTCTCTAATAACGATGTCTGGGCGATTAGCCTTGGTTGTTTTGTGTCTATTGTGAAGTCCCCTAAAATTGTTTCAGGTCCTGTCTCTCTAACCCGTTGTCTTCAACCAATTTCTTGCAGTTTCCTTTCCGTATTATTATTATTATTATTATTATTATTATTATTATTGGGGCATTTGTATGTTAACATCACAGGTCTAGTAGCTATCGTTGATGACTGAGACAATATTTCCGTAATTATTCCCTATTACCTATCTAAGAATTCTCACAGACCCCAGTGACGCCATGATCCGGACAATCTTGACATTCGTCGGATTCCTAGCCCACTTTATCTTGATTTCAGACGTTTTTGTATAGTTTCCATTGCATCTCTTCTGTGATAATTCTAGACTTCTTAGTTCATATCTTTCTCATCTCCCGGGTGAGGTCCTTGCATTCCTTGCGATGTCTAACTGCTCTTCATTTCCACGCCGCGTTTCACTGGCACATCGATTTCCATGATCGGTTTGGTTCTTCTTTCTGCATCACAATTAGCAGAACAACTCTTCTTGCCTAGATCGAGCCGTCGATTTGTTAATCAAAACCGCATCATTTGAGGCTTGGATGGGTAGGAGGCTATAGTAGTGGAGTATTCTGTAAGGATCGAGCTCAATACATGGGCGAATGTACTGCGAACCTTCATTAGTAAATATCGATTTGTAGCACCTCACCTAACAATTTTAATAAATCAACTTTCTGAGTCCATTGATTCAAGATAGCTTTCACTGGTACCAATTGCTCGCTCAGTTAAATCTGAGAACCCATTGCGAAACGAAGCCATAACCCAAAACGAATCGTTTAGAATAGTTGCTCGCTAAGCACACCGCTGCAGAAAGAGCTTTTAAGTAGCTAAAGTACCGAAATTTTGTCATTAGTTTCCACAAATCACAACAACGACTACTATTACTAATTAGTAGTGTTGCTACTATTATTCTATCTATTACTACTACTATAATTAATCCTGTTTTTGATAGTGGACATGTTCAATTATTTTTTTTTCAATATTCACGGGCTGTCACCACACGGTGCTGACAATAGCCATCTGATTATACGGAGTTGCTAACGGCTCAAAAAAAAAGAGG
>OZ010576.1:4470662-4518162 GCA_963932145.1 Acanthosepion lycidas
TCGTGCGTAACAAAGTATTCTCAAATGCAAAAATAGATAAGATAAAACTAGATATAAGACAGAATAAAATAGCTCATCACTCAAACAATAAAGTTCTGAGAGTATAAATAAAAAATATGACAGAGGATGAGTCAAAAACTAAAATAAATGAGATACGAAATAATAATCTCCCAGGAAGTAAAACTGAAGAATTCTACCTGGGACATAACCTGAGAGTTCTCCAGACGATGCCACTGAAATCGATTTCAGATACATTAAGGTAGATTTCCTTGAAAGGTACCACAGAAACGAAAAACCACGTCATCCAAGCACTCAGTAGAGTAACTCTCAAACAAATGACAGACAGAGACCAGTTCCCGAAAATTCATACAACGAAAGCCAAACAGCGCACTGTACAAATATACAACGCTTCACTAGAAACACTGTTAACAAACAAATCACTGGGAAACATCGCAAAAGTAAATAATGTCATATACGTAACAACTTTAGCAGCTACTTGGAAGCTTGGCGCCAAGACAATGAAAAGATCAAACAAGAGGCAAAGAGAGCCAGATTGGAAAGCAAAACTTATGCGAGAAATAAAGGAATGCCGATGTGAGATTTCTATATTAGATGAGATCACTAGAAACCCAAATCACGCAAGTTCAAGAAGATCAAGCGGAAATATAAAATTGAGTCCCCAATTGAAATTCCATCAATCAAGGAAATACTGAAAGAGAAACTTCAGTTAAAGGCACAGAGAACAAGACGATTCGAAAAACTTTGTAGGTTCTCTCGCCAAAATAAAATATTGCAAACGGACCTTAAGAAATTTTACAGAGAAATTGGAAAGGCACCTATATATATCGAAAAGCCACCATCTATTAACAAGGTGCAGAAATTTTGGGAGAATATTGGAGCAGCCCAAAGTAATATAACCCAAGCGCAGAATGGATCCAACGTGAAGAACAAATGCTGGATAAACCTCTGCAAGAGTGGGAAAATATAACTGCGTATAAAGTTTGGCAAGCTCTAACAAAATCCCAATAATGGCAATCCCCAGGAAATGACAAGGTGCCCAATTTCTGGCTCTATCATCTGTCATCAATCCATAAAACCCTTGAAAAAACTCTGTCCATTCTTATTAATAATCCCAATAAAATCCCAGCATGGATCACTGAAGGTATTATATATCTCATACCAAAAAACGATGATCCGAAAAACTATAGGCCAATAACATGTCTGCCCACCACGTATAAATTGATCATGTCTGTTCTGATTAAAGGTACTTAGTCATATTTCGAAGCAATCAACTTTCTTCCATGGGAATAGAAGGGATGTAGAAGAGGTTCATATGATTGCAAATACTAATAAACAAAATGATCCTGGAAAATGCAGAAATCTTAACGTAGCGTGAATTGATTAACATAAAGCCTTTGATAGTGTGCCACACTCTTAGATCCTTAAGACTTTAGAAATGTACAAAGTCTCTCCCGTGATAGTAAATTTCCTTAAACACCGCATGGGAATGTGCAGCGCCAAATTATAATTAAATCTCACCAGATGCACTGCCGCCTCCAACCGCCTGAATATCCGACGAGGAAACTTTCGAGGAGACTCACTCACACCTTCTGTTTTGTTGTCCTTTCAAATGAACTAAACAGCAGTAGCTATGGCTACAAACTAAACAAGAAATTGTTCAATCATCCACTCTACATGGATGATCTCAAACTCTTTGTCAAAAACTACAATGTGTTGAATCTGAGAGAAATACCTACATAAAAATTATCGAGAAATTTTCGATATACAAATACCTGGAGATCAAGTTTAGCAGGATGTGGGGATGAAGACTGAGACTGTAACAATAGTAATCGGAGCTCTGGGCCTCGTGAGAAAAGGAATGGACAATTTTACTAAGAGGGTCTCAGGTAGCATCAGCATACAAGTTGCATAGAAGACCGCCCTACGAGGAATATATCCCAGATACTAAGAAAAGTGCTATAAATTAAATGACAATTCTCTAATAGGGCCTAAGACCATAGTTTGGATACGGCTCGACAAGTTAGAAACAGGATACATAACATACACAAATAATAATAATAATAATAATAATATCAGCTATAAACACATTGGCTGTCCCAGTGGTGCATTACAGCTTTAATGTCCTTAACTGGACCATAGCTGAAATTAAGCAAATGGACGCCAAAACAAGAAAGCTCCTCACTTGCTATCCCATGCATCATCCCAAAGCTGATGTTGATCGTCTGTATGTGCCCAGATCCGAAGGAGGCAGAGGATTAGTTCAACTAGAACTGTCCTACAAAACTACAACAATTGGCCTCCAAAGATACTTGGAAACTACAGAAGACTGGATGATGGTATGCGTCAAGGAACATGAAAGTAATAAGCGTCTTTACTCCGTAATGAAAGAAGACAACAAATTCAAACTGGAGCTTCAAATGGGCGTAGAGATGCAACTACAGCACAATACACCGGCTGAAACTGCAAAATACTTGAAAAAGACAGCAAAGACGAATGCAACCGACCAGATACAGAAGCGATGGCAAGATAAACCGCTTCATGGCCAATACTCTGCCCGTATCAAACAAGCTGATGTAGACAAAACCCGTACCCATCAGTGGCTACGCAGTGCAGGGTTGAAAGCGGAAACTGAAGGTTTTATCCTTGCTGCGCAGGACCAATGCTTGCTAACTAGGAATTATCAAGCACATATACTAAAATATTGTGTCAGCCCAAAATGCAGATTATGTGATAAATATCCAGAGACGATTGATCATCTTGTATCAGGTTGCACGATGTTGGCACCCACTGAATATAAAACCCGACATGACAGAGTGGGCCAATATCTGCACTGGAAAATCTGCAACTTCTACGGGAAGGAAACTGAAAGAAACTGGTACCAACACCACCCAGACCCGGTTACGGAGATAGGACCTGTTACAATTCTATGGGACTACACAATTCACACTGACAGAACAATCAAGGCCAACCGCCCAGATATTGTTATTAAAGACCACAAACAAAAACGGTGCCTCCTTATTGATATGACAGTCCCTGCTGACTGCAATGTATCTTTGAAGATATTCAAAAAGCTGTCAAAATACAAGGACCTTGAAATAGAAGTCTCGAAAATGTGGCATATGGGAACATCAACAATCCCTGTTGTAGTTGGAGCCCTAGGACTGGTTGGAAAAGATTGCAGTAGACTAATTGCAGGGATTACTGGAAGCCCATGCTTCAAGGAGATACAAAAAATTGTTCTGACAAGTACAGCCCACACTTTACGAAGAGTTTTATCTATGTAATTTTTACTTTATTTTAATTTTTTTAATTTTTTTTATTTTTTTATTTTTTTTCGTCAGTGAAAAGTGTCATGATGCCATTTCTAACCTTAGGTCCCTGGGTGGGACCCGGAAAGAAATGTGTAAACGCCAGAAAGAAAATAAAATAATAATAATAATAATAATAATAATAATAATAATAATGCCTTGCCAGGATGTAGGACATTCAGACCACCATTGTTCCTGTTATCATTAAGGCGTCGGGATCTTATACGACCGAACAGTGCTATATTCGTAAATTCGAAATAAAGCTGTTATATTCCATGCTAATAGGAATATATACTCGGAAACAAGGTGGATAAAATAAGTAAAGGTTTATTATAAAAAACCAGTACAATAAGAATAAAGGTAACATTTATACATAAGGTTGTCGCAAGTCAATCAAGTAGTGAGTGTTACTACTGGAAGGTTGGTAGTTCTCGCGTAAGTCTGAATATTACTCAACAGATCCCAGCTAATAATATTTACTAACCTCCTCACGGTCTAGGATGTGGCACAAGGCATAATTTAATATGGGGCAATCTGAGCCCGTAGGCTCGGCCAAAAATTCCCTGTAAAATACGCATAAACGGGTTCAGGTCTGTCTACCTCCCCGGACGAGACTCTAACCTTCGGCATAACCTCGTCCGGGTTCCTGTCTTCTCGAAGGCAGAGAGTTCGACAGCAGCTAAGAGCTGAGTAACAGGTCCCAGCCAGTCTCTTTAGTCCGCTGACGTACAGATACTTTAGATACTTACTACCCTATAGTGTAGTCACTGAAACGTTATTCCATTATATCAAAAGCCAAGTACCGTACCACCTGAGAAGTTTGCGTTGCTTAAGCACTGCAAACTCTGTACGATTTAATAGACCAGTGTTATAAAGCCACTTCTTCGGTTTGAAAACGTGTCGTGAGGGTTGTTTTTAGTTTAGACTTGGGAGTTGCGTCTGGATGGTTGGAAGACCATTGAAGTACAACGTAGTATCGGTTCCGAATGCATTTCTAAATGGACCGTACCTGCAAGATTATACATTGCATTTATCAAAACGCATCACCATATCTCGCACATTTATTATGCTTATGACTGCTATTCACTGATCAAACAGCATGCCATGATCGATCTATTGGCCTTCGAATATTTGTACTCCAGCGTCTCTTTGTTGACGTGCTGTTATCTTAATCAATATCAATACTAAACAAAAATGAACACCTCAACGAAGATTGTATTTATCATTTTGACAGCATCACGATGAGGTGATGAATGCGTTTAGATACAGATGAATGCTTCGGCTATATTATTGTCACAGACTTAGGTTAGCGCCCTTTATTAGTCGGAATGTATTTAAAAATCTTCCAAAAATAAAATATACTTTTCTGAAACTTTATTTGAGAAATATTAACTGATTTAAAGTATAATTAATCTGATTTGAAACATATTATTTACTTTATTGTTTTTATAATTCTGGGCACCGCCATTTTACCTCTGTTCACAATTTGGTTGATGATCTCCCAGAATTCACGGGATCCAATTTGTTTCTTTTCAATCTTTCTTGAAAACCGTAGTTGACAAGACAGCGGGAACAGCAGTGAAATCCACAAGCGAGAATTTAGGAGAAAAGATTTTTGCGGAGAATTTACGGTTACTTTTAGCAACTTCAACAGCGTAATTATGGGACCAAATTTCCAATCTAGTACTGCACTTAAATTCGTAAAGTTGCAGTACGAAGGAGGAATATTGAAAAATCAAAGGGCAGTTAATCTCCAGTAAAAACGACCATTTGCTCAGTGAGAATAATTATATCATACTAAAAAAAAATTGGCATTGGTAATGATAAGATTGGATTTTCATACAGGAAATAGTCGAGACTCATTCACCGAAGATGAGTGTTACTATCAGTCCGAATTTATAAAACCTTTTACCAAAAGTTTTTTTTAGGAAATCAGAATTCTCAAGTCCACTAAATGTCATATCTCTTTCCTTCCAAACATCATGTATCTAGTAGTGTGGAAAGTTAACAGCTTCATTATATCGTTATTTTCTTTCCTTCTTATATGTGCAACCCATTTTAGTTGCTGTTGGAAGTTTTCAAGTGCTGTGGTTTTAGTTATTTGGCAAAGAGCATTGTGATTTCATAGCACCAGTCTATAGGATCTGTTGAAGGATCGTATACTTGAAGATTTATAGGATTAATTCTTGTGAAGTCATTTTAACCATTGGGCTACGAGAAACATTTTCTATATACAACGTATGAAAGCACTTGCATTACGCTGCTTTCATAAGCCGCCAACCAGGGTAGGTAAGGCGGAACTGCCACCCCTGGCGCCACCAGCAGGTTTTGCCACCGATCAAGGTATTTTTTTCGGTGCAGACGTTTGAGTCTCTGCGATTTTTATGCAACTTCAAATCAAATTACCCAACGTTTGCTTTTGATCGTCAGGCAAATGAATCAACGGCACCCGACCTCAATAGATAGCACATGGCTGTACACACTTTTTCCACGGAGTCGGATCGCAGCGATTCGTGGCGGTTGTAGATGTATTAAATATTTCTTAGTGAGTTGAACGCCATACATGACATCCATTTGCAAATCTATTAGGTTGATGCAAAACTAATATCATTTTTTGCCGTATTTTTTAACGTCAAAAAACGATATTATTTTTGCACCAACTTAATTCTTCTAAAGTAAAACTAATCTGGAGCAGATTATTTGATAGACGTGGATGAATTGTTTTTATTTTTCACATACTTATATTAGTATCTTGCTATCCACCATCTTGCGAACATTGACTTTTTAACTGTTTGGACTTCTAGCAGTTTTTGTTAAATTCTTCTTTGTTTTCCATTCTCATATATACCTCTTTTAATGACAAGATTAGATTATTGTGTACTGAAGGTGGGAACGGTTACATCCATTTGATGTCTTTGAAACCTTTCAATATATAAATATACTCTTTAGCTTGTAACTTTAGGGCTGTGATCTGGGCCATTCAGAAAACGTCTTGTCCCAGAACTTATAATAACCCTCAGCATTTATCCTGACAACATGAATGACTTTTAAGAAACGTGTGGCTATACAAGGAACTATTCCTCCCATTTTTTTCATCATATATCGTCCTGGTTGACTATTTTCATTAAGAATCCAATCTTTAGCCGAGCTATTATGTTATATCCATTGTAGCTCGACAAAGAAACGCTTTCAAGTAATTATGGGCCTATAACATGCCCTCATTTAATTGACAAATACTAAAAGACAAAACTATTGCTCATCCAAAGACTGTGGAATTACACCCGAGAAAAATGATGTGGAAATGGAGTACAATAGCAAATTACTTATTATGATTAAAATATACTTTTAAAAACCATAAAGCAGGAAATAAAAATTTAACAATCTTATGTCTAAGCTTTACAAAAGGGGATGAAATAATCAGCCCAACCTTGTATATTTGACTGATTACATATGCTCAAATTGCAGGATATATATATATATATATATATATATATATATATATATATATATATATATATATATATATATATTAAAGAAAAACAGACCACTTTAAGGTACCATTATAATAATTTATTTCACCAGAGCCCTTTTAAAGAAAGCCGGATCATCAGATAGCACTTCCAAAAATGAAATGAAACGAAAAATGAAATTAAAATTATATATATATATATATATATATATATATATATATATATATATATATATATATATTGATGTGTGTTTCATTAAATAATATAGACAAGTGTTGTCTATTCATTTTAAGTAAGTTCCTTTCATATTGTCTGATAAGCTTAATAACATTAAAGGACGAAAGGAAATCACCATATTGATACATGTTTAAATCTAATCTAAGCTTTCGGCTTACATAAGCCATTGTAAAAGATGACAATTACTTTTCAATATATCAACCAATACACAGAACAATAATGATAGTCTGTTTTTGTTGCATAAAAAAAATTGAAAGCAACGACTAACACGTGTATACAAGACGCGGAATCGGAAATAGCATCACAGCTCATGACGTCACACATGACCACGCGAGTGTGAAAACGAGAAGTATTAAGTATGGGATGCCATTGGTATAAAACAATGGCTTCGGTTATCAATTATAGGCATTTAAGAATGTTTGTGGAGATTTCGTAGTTTATTTTGTTCAGGTAAGATTTCAACTGTTTTATGTATATAGCTTCAAGAATTTTTAGTTTTTGTTTATTGCTTTCATGTTTAAGTATAGTTGTGTTTTCAACAAGGATTTTCCGGAATTGTGTACACGGCCAGGTATGTTGTTTTAAATGCCTAAAATGTTAAAGTTATCATTCAAATGTAGAGTCAAGCGTCGTGAAAGCGGGTTTGTGGTGTGACCAACATAAATATTATTTAATCCATTGGAGATACAATCTCCCAAAGGGCACTTGAATTTGTAAACTATGTTGTTTTTTTGCAAATCGCTAATGGGGAGTGGGGAAGAATCATTGCGAACAATTAAGTTGGATATACTGGATTTAGTGTGTTAATATATATATATATATATATATATATATATATATATATATATATATATCGCAGGTAAAGAACAACCCGAAAATAGAATTACATGTACAATGAGAATAACAAGCACCTGTGATTATTATTATTATTATTATTATTATTATTATTATTATTAAATCCTCTCTGGCCCTTAGATGTTTCGGTCAGGTGATGATGGTCATAGCTCAGCTCCTACCCACAGCTTACATGCACGTAAGCTGTTCCAAGGAAATTCCCAATTATTTCGGGTATCTCCAAGGCATGCAGCAGAAATATTCCCTAAAAATATTTTGGGTTTAGAGTTTTGCGCACACGTCTCGAATTCTCTTAACATAAAAGGGGGCACCATGAACTGGTGTTTGCTACATTTTCTCTGATTTGCTCTGGCAGGTCTTCGTGCCTCTGTATCTTTCCCAGCTTCGACTTGACAATGTTCGTCTCTCAAAGTACCTCAATGTCTCTCAGGATTCATTCATGGATGCTCGAGCCCAAGTCAGGACGATTTTCTTTCCTAGTGCTTTTCAGTAAATATGATCGTAAACCGAAGGAACTTTTATTATTATTATTATTATTATTATTATTATTATTATTATTATTATTATTATTATTATTTCCTTTCATTTCTGTTGTATAAACATTTCCTTCCATGTCCTGGCCATAGTCAGATATTACATTTTCCACTGGTCATTTTTTCAAAGAAAAATATATCATATACATTTTAGATATATAATGTTCTTCGTAATGTATGACCTGTACTTATTATTATTTTTTTCTTCTTCTTCTTCTTCTTCTTCTTCTTCTTCTTCTTATTATTATTATTATTATTATTATTATTATTATTATTATTATTATTATTAATCTCATTGAATGGTATGATTTATGCTGGTGAAGAAAAGTGATTAAAATGCAGTTCTTCGGAGGAAGGGAAAGAGAAAGAAAAACTTTTAATGACGGTAAATAAAAATAATGAAATATAATAAATTGTTGAAAAGGGCGATAATAATGACAATAGAAAAAATGAAGACGTTTATGATGATGACTGGGACTCCCCTATTCACAGGTACACAACAGGAGATTAAAATCAGAAATTGCAATTCACTCAAAAATGTTAGCAAATTACCATTTTCACGTGTAGGATTCAATAGATTTTCATTCCAGAACAAGATGAGAAAAGCGCATTGTAAATAGCCGCCATATTGGAGTAATCAGCTGGTGAGGAAAAGTCTGCTTCTTCTTTTTTTCTTTCTTTTAAATTTTCTCTCGTGTTCGTTAAAACATTTGACACTGATTCCGAGCCGAGTGCAGTTGGTGACGATTGACACATCTGGGAAAAATGCTACCGCTGATGATAATTAGCTTCTTTTTTTGTTTTTTTGTTTACTGGATGTGACATTGTCATCAGCCCAATCATCATTACAATCATTCAGGATCAACAGTTTTATTTCAATCTGTGCAGATTTTGCTTTCTTCTTCAATCCTGATCACCAGCATAATTCTTTATGATTATATTTGATCTTTTTTATTTCTAATTTTTTTATTTTCCCTTTATATTTTGGTCGGCTTTACATTATTCCAGATTTTATTATGCAACTCAGTTGGTATTAACCGACGGGTTTGGACAGAAATCTCTGGATATTGTTATAAGCAGTTAATGGATCCCGCAATTCGAGATTATTTCTCGTTACTCTAGTCATAATATATAACGTTATATTTGGTGGGTAAGAGAGTTTGATTTGTAGATTTCCCTGTCCCTGTCGTTTTTGGCATTGAAATTAAGAGTGAAAATAACATTCAGTCTCTAGGCTAACATATGTTATTTTCACTGTTTACAATAATGTATGTTGGTCCAAGTATATGTACCATCTAAAAATATGCTTTATAGTCAGTCATAGTAAATACTAATATTCATACGAGCAATAAAAAAGTGTGTGTTTCAACTTATAATCTCAATCTTTATTGAAAAAAAGAATAGAAGGAAAATGTCAATTTTTATGCAAATATTAGGTAGGTGCAAAAATAATAGCGGTTTTTGACGTTGAGAAATACGTCAAAAAACGACATTATTTTTGCACCAACCTAATAGAATAATGCTATATAACTGCAAAATAAATACGTTATTTATAAGAAAAATTCAAAAGGCATAGAAACATATTATGATATTATTATCATTTTATTATTTTACATGACAATTTTTTTAACATTTCGCCCCAAGTAAGGCAAAAAGAGAAACGGGGTTATTGATTCTTAGATAATATGAAACAATAAACACTATTAAGGGTCGAGAACAATAAAAGAACAGGAATTAAGAAAACAAAAGAAAAATTAAATTTTTGAAGACCAAAGTAGATAGAATGCAAGCAGCCGGAAGAGATTACCATACGATAGAAATGCTAAAGAAGAAACTGCCAGCATAGAACTTACGGTTCCATCTAACCATTTCAACTGTAAAATGATGAAAACTTGCTACCAGTCTAGTATTGTGCTTAAATTCAAGTCTGGGTAGAGAAAGGTTCATCAGAAAAATTGCCATGAAAGTATTTATAGAGAAGGCACATCTACAGGAAAGGTGATGGCCTTAGTTTTTGGTGATGCAAAAGGCATTTTTATTGACTATCTTCAAAAGGGCCACATCATCAATAGAGAGTACTACGCCATCTCGATGAAACAGCTATCAAAACCAAACAGCAAGAAAAACTGATAAAAGGCTGTTTGTGTCATCTGGACAATGCTCCCGCACACAAGTCCTTGGTTTCAATAGCTGCTGTGCGTGACTGGCTTTGAAGTGGTTGATCACCCTCCTTATTCTCTTAATTTGGCCCTATCTGACTATCATCTTTTCCCCAACATAAAAAAAACACTTGGCTGGGAATCAGTATCGTAATGATGATGACGTCATATTTCTTGTTGCTGACTTATTTTTACCAACAAAATGATAGCATCTTCAATAATGGGATCCAACTACATTTATTCCCATTCCATGAGAGTAATTTGGTCAGCCTATAAAGTTTTCAAGTGACCCTCGTATGTATATACAGGGTGTATCGAAAATACTTTTACAAACTTGGGGACGGGTTCCTCACACCAAAACATGAACAAAAGTTTGGATGACTTGGCTGCCTTCGATCTGGAAATGCATTTCGATACACCGTGCAACTTCACGCTGCTGTATGTAACAATCATATCTACTTTCTCAAGATATGAATATCCTGCCATTGTCAAACGGAACACTTCTTTGTTAACTCACTACTATACACGTTAAACGTTGAAGACAGGCTAGCAACAAATTTACATGAATGACAAACGTAACCTCGTCCAAATGCGACACAGTGCCATCTACCGTAAACATTCTTTAAAATTAATTACTCAAAAACGAAGGAATTTATTGAAAAACACAAACAACTTTTGTTTCAATCCAATATAATGTCACAGTACCAAACAAGTTATTTTAAGTATTTCTAATAACAATCGATATTATAAATTGATACGGTATATTAACATATAAATGTTGGTAAATACTAAAATTATTACCAATATCGATTAGTCAATATGAAATTTTTTGAGACAACAATGAGTTTGCAAAAGCAAATCATATATATTGTATTTCCGTAGTATATCACTTTACTTAATTTAGTCTGGCACAAGGTCAAAATCTTTGCAAACACAAGAAATTTACTTATAACCATTTACTAATCTTAGCTTAGTCTGATACAAGAACAAGTGTAGACATTATTTAGTTCCGAATTCATAAAAGTATTTCGTAAATTATGCTTTCGGATGAGTTGGAGGTTTTTCGTTAATGTTTTCTAACCAGGATCATCGAGGATTCGTGTCATCTCCGGTTGACTCAATCAGCATTGTTCGAACCCTGATCCACTTCCCCACAACTGGATTCCACTTCGTGCACTTCTATTTCCGTTAATGTTTCATCATTACCGAGCAGACCCGCGATGAAAGGGATTCTAGCTGAGAGAGGCTGCGTGCCTTGAGAGACTATTGGGAACTCAACACAAACTTCAAGTGGAACTCGTACCTATGATCCATCGCTAAAGATTCTGGAAAAATGGTCGGTTTCCTGTACCGCTTCAGTAAGTCCTCCTACTATTGTCTACCTTTAAAAGAGCCATATCGGGCCAATCATTATTGGCCCGACATGGCTCTTATATAAAGGGCAGGAGTTGCCCAGTTTTAGCTTTCCAGTCTCTATAGAATCCAAAAGTGTCTTGGCGTCCTTATAGGTGATGAATTATTTTCCACCCTACAATTCCTTCCCCCGACAGCCCCTCGTTGCTCTATAGAGCGGCGAGAGGCTTGCAACGTTGGAAAGTGTTCAAACAATCTATATTCCGGAGTTCCAGCAGTTCTAACCTTCACGGCTAGAACCCGACATACCAAGCCCATTATTGTAGTAGACGATCTCATTCCGTTCGTATTCCTTTGGTGGGATGTAAGTGCCACTCGAGCAGATTCTGCCCACTAACCACTACCTTGTGGAACCGACTCCTAAGAGGATGCTTCTTTGATCCTTACAATATTAACCTGTTCATATCTACGGACAACCGTTATCTTCACGACATACTAACTCGAGTGGCTCTTGGACCTTGTGCAAAGTGAATATCACTGTAAAAGAATTGTAACTTGATTGTTAGTTTCTAAATGTTATCTTTTAATGACATTCAGACCAACTAATGGCCTTCAGGCACTGATCAATCGCCATCTACTTACTTTTAATTAAGCTGTTATTTGATTTAGTAACACTTTAAATGAGGCACGGTGGAGTAACGGATAACGGCCTCGGATTGAGGTGAGGAGAGCCAAGATCGAATTCCAGCCGAATCCATTACATTCACTTACGTGCTAAATATCCTTCTTCTCCCCACCAAGCTATGGGTAAATAGCAGGACAGACCCGGTTATATAACCTTGGATGGCAACAGTTTCTACCACAGAAAGAAACGGCAACCTACTGCAGGAAATAAAATCTACCTCGTCATTTATGTATCGAAAGATACATGATCGCCTAAGCGTGTATCACGCATGGCAAATAACTGACTAAACACTTTAAAAATGCATTCTGACCATGGTGTTATGCAAATTTGTGTATGTAGGCGGGTGTTTCTTAAATTTAATGAAATCTGGCACAAGATCAGTAGTAAGTGTTTCTCACTGAAGATAGACATTACTACAGAAATAATTGTTTTCGAGACGAGTTTATTTGACAATATTCCATTGCATGCCATTATTATTATTATTATTGTATTCGTCCATTTTTACTTTTTGCTACATTTTGCTTTTTTTTCTTCTGATTATTGTTTAAATTTTTCGATTTTATGTTTTTTATCGTTATAAATCCAATATATGATCCATTGTGAAATACGAAACAGCCATTTGCAATTTGTAATAGTTTATAATGAGTTCGTCATCCATTGGAGTTAAACTTAATTAAATTCATTGCAACTGATAAACGAGTGTGAATATATAAACCACCTCGTGTTATTGAATGAAACATTCATTTGCAAAGAGAAGATTGATCTCTAGAATAAAATAGAAATTCTGAATAAGAATTCACAATACGCAGAGGTTTGAAATTTAAGAATTTCAAGAAATAAGTGATGGGCTAAAAAAACAGTATAAATAAACGGATAAAAGATATTGCAATTGTGTAGAAAATAACAAAGTAGATTCGATAAACAAACAACGTATATATATTACATCAAATGTTATCATAGGGGATACTCGTATTCAAAATAGACGCCCCATTTTACTTAAGCAATATGTACTATGTTTATTGGTCTATGTATTCGACAAATCTTAATAAAGAGAACGAGTACTCCATCAGGAATCGAACGTGTCTCTCTTGGTAAGTGTATATATGCGAAACTATGAAAGTAGATAAAAGGAGGAGTATTAAATAATAATAATAATAATAATAGTAATAATAATAATGAAAAAATCTGAACATACAAGTAAGCGAGATATTATCTGTGGTTATATTTAATATGAATGAAAGAAATAATAGCGATTATATAATAGCAATAGTATAAAGGAAAAAGAGAAAAGTAGAAAAAGAAAACTTTATACATTAGGTTGGTGCAAAAATAATGACGTAGTAATGTCGTTTTTTGACGTATTTTTTAACGTCAAAAAAAGACATTATTGCGTCATTATTTTTGTACCAACCTAATATATATATATATATATATATATATATATATATATATATATATATAGAGAGAGAGAGAGAGAGAGAAAGAGAGAGAGAGAGAGAGAGAAGGAGAGAGAGGGATCAGTGTGATATGTAATCGATAATTGCTCGGATGAGCCGAGTTCGAATGCTAGTCGAGTTCGCTACATTAACTTAAAGTAGACTTGGTAAAAGTAAGTATCTCTCTATCTTCCATTAGCAATGTCTTAAATAGTAGGGAAATCGTTCGCAACCAATCTAGGAGAAAGACAATTCAGAACCTGGGGAGGTTCATTTGGAGACCTTGTGGTGTGCATATATATATATATATATGTATGAGTGTGTGTGGGTGGTGTGTAGGTGGGTGGGGGCGCGTGTGAGTAATATCTCTGATATTGAGTAATTTATCCCATGAATATAGCACATCTTAAGACTATATTTCTTCATATATATATATATATATATATATATATATATACTGCGTCTAATATATATTAGCCACTTCATATATATATCTATATATTGTAAGCATACATCAGACCATCACCTAGCTTTCCAAAGAATACCCCCCACGTTGCATCCCCATACCCATTCAGGTGACAGTACACCAAAAACTGGGGAAATTCCGCTGCACGTTCAAAATAAACAATAGGGGGAAAAAGAAAGGCCAGTGCGAAAAATGTTAACTAGAACCCCTATATTTAGATGTTTTATTTAAGCCTTCACTTGATTCGCTGGTTTGTTTGGTCAGGTAGGTGACACTTGCGATAACTTCTGCCATGTCGGACAGCTCCCCTCTTCCTTCCGATCAACTGTTACCATTTACAAATCATGATATATGGCTAACAATACGAAGGAAAAACAGCAGAACTACTTGAATGAGAAATCTGACTCTTTTGAAAAAGAACTATCCAACTCGATCCCAGCAGTGTTAATAATAACCAGAAAGCGGAAATTCTCTATTTCCGGCTTTGATTTCACTTGACCCCCAAAACGTTCTTTTATTCATTTATTTGTTTGTTTAATTTCACTCAAGCGGATGCCGCTTAACAGACCCGACTTCAAACATTTTATCTGCTGGCCATAAAACTCGAAATACTTAAAATCGAGATAAAATTACATCTTCCTTTTCTGTTAGAATGTCCCAAACATTGTGTCATATCTAATGGAATCGAAATGTTTATTTCCGGAATGACGACAGCATGAATTTGTATAGTGGGGATAACAAAAAATAGATGCAAACAAACGCAGCCATTTGTATGAAATTTCGTGAATTTCGAAGTCTTACATTTATAGCTATATTGAGAGTTCGAAGCTTCAGAATGATGGATAAAAATGTGTAATAACTTCAGCGTGTGCAAAATGGAAAACATTGCTTTTTCTACAATGTAGCGAATTAGTAGCCCGTGTTACGCAATGTTTGACCCCTTACTACCCAATTTACACAAATTCGTTCGGTAGGTTAGTCACTGTTTCTCTATGGCCATATAGTTTTTAATCAATATATACAATTCTATGACTTCCGTTAGTCCGTCCGTGATACAATCTAAAATAGCCATACCTTGACTGATCGATACCAAATTTGGGGGAAAAGTGCAAACAAGTAAGGTGCTACAAATGGAAATGGTTTTACTAGGGTGCATAGTTTAATACAATAAATATTCATTAATTTCTGGGAAAAATTTAAACTTTTATTATTTAACATACAAAATAGTCCCACTATTTTTAAAAAATTAAAGAATTAAATGAACAAACAGTTATTTAATAAATATGCAGTATTGTTTTTTTTTGCATATATCTTCTTTAAGTTATATATATATATATATATATATATATATATATATATATATATGTATATATGTATGTATGTATCTATATGACCATATACTTACGATTGGAGGAGCGAGAATCAATATAAATACTTTGCCTATCTATATATAAAATTCTGACTTCCATTAGCCCATCCGTCACACCCTCTAAAATAGCCATACATTGACCGAGCGAAATTAAATTTTAGGGAGACGTGCAAACAGGTAATGGTGTACAAAGTACAGTTAGTTTTACCAGGGTGCGTAGCGTAGAACAATAATTTATTATTATTTTTTTTTTTTTTGAAGAATTAAATGTTTTATTATTTAACATACAAAATACTCCCACTATTTTAAAAACAATTTAATTAAAATGAATAATTATTTAATAATTTTCTTTAAGCTTGTATATATATATTTAATTCTGGTAAAATATAATGCGCGGTAGTAGCACTGTAAATATAAACACAGTAGGGAGATTTTCAACACGCTTCAGCGTATATATATATATATATATATATATATATATATATCCTTATAAGCGCCAAGTTTTCTAAACCCTCTTTCCTCATGACGTGTCCTAGAAATGTCAACTGTTTTTTTTTTCTAAGTACATGTGTCCTTAACGTTCCCATTCACTTTACAACTAATTTCTCAAATGTTCTGTCCATGAGGTTTCGGTAGGGCGTTGCCTCAAGTCACCTCTTCATTTGTACTTCATGTCTTTCCTTGTTTAATTTCAACGCTTTCGGTTGGCTTCAGTCATTATCAAGAATTTTAGAAATTAAATAAAATGTCTCTTTAATGATAGTTTTCATCTTGGGGATGACAACGACTTGTAAGATTTGAATCTTTGCCACACAAATGTAATATTTGGGAGTTTTAAAAATTTGTAGTGCGGCATGAAAATGGTATAGTGTAGATTCTTGTAATTTAAATCCATTTTAGATTTCTTATTTCAGAATCATAAATGCTTCTATCGATTATTGATTGTTTAGACTTAATGCGGAGAATTTACATCTCGAGACCGTAACAATAACAAACAGGAACTGTGGACAATTCTTATATATTTTAAATATTAACTGAAATTATATCATCAACAAGAACGATGGATAAAAGAAATATAATAAAAATGTTTCAGGGGAATAGAGATAAATAAAATTCTGATAGATCTATCATATTTTAATTCTTTCTGTCACGTTTTAAATAAGCCATTTTTCTTTCCTTCGATTTTGGATAATTTTTAATTTATTTAGAATCAGACGACGAGATAACAAGAGTTACCACGTGATGTAACGAGATTTTGTTTATGACTGTTGACTAGATTTCTCGCCCAAAATCTTTCAACCATAAAGCATTTAGCCAAACATCTGAGAAATTTCTTTTATTTATTTTTTTTTTTCAAGCACGTGAAGAGATATTTCGCGAAAAATTTAATGATTCCTGGAGTTACTGAATAGATACTTTTAATACTTTTCTTTCCAGAATGTTTGGGAAGATATCTCACAGCGGATAATAAAACATTTCGTTAAAAATGTCATTGCTCCTATTTGCAGCAGACGAGATATTTCTTTTTTCCTTGAGCAACTGATAAAATATCTTAATAGAAATATCTTCGTTTTAGAGCGACTGATGAGATATGCTGTATTGGTCTTGTGTCTTTTTCTTCTGACATTTAAAACGATTCATAGATGATGATTAAAGCAGTGAAAGAAAAACGATTGTCCTGAACTGGACGACTAGATATTTCGTCGTTATGCTGTCACTATTTCCCAGTCCGAAGTGACTAAAAGATTTTACCCAAATGATAATATGCTTGATTCTATTTAAAACCAAGGATTAGAGAATTATTCCTCTAAACACGTATGGTTCTCGCAAGTTATAGATTGGCGCAATACGATCTTCTATTCTAAACTCTGTTTGCCTTTATTTTTGCGTTCATTTCTTCCTATGTACGCCTTATGTATTACGAAGATAAGTGTCATATAGGAAGAGAATGAGTAACTACCGACAACGAGGTTCGATCGTGACACTCTGGACTTATGAATATATATGTTCCGCCAGGTATATAAATAGCAGTGTCAAGCTACTGACTGAACTAATTATTGAGCGACTATTAGGTTGGTGCAAAAATAATGACGTAATAATGTCGTTTTTTGACGTATTTGTAACGTCAAAAAACGACATTATTACGTCATTATTTTTGCACCAACCTAATATTTAGTGGAACTATCCAGTCGAATTAGTGTGAATTATTGTGCGTCGATGATTTGGGTTTTGATTTAGGATTTACCAGACGTTAAGCCGATCCGCGCTACTAACACGGTATTCACTGAAATGGTTAATTATCTTTAGTTGACTTTTACTTCTTTGTTCTTGTTAAGTATTTATTTGCAATTGTAATTAAATACTGTTTTATTTTATCAATGACATCTTGAGTTATACTTAATCATTAACGGCCACCGTGCGTCACAAAAATAAGTAAATATCAATTTGATTATAACAAAACAAGGTTTGAAATGGAAAATAAATCTTCATTTCATTTATTGGCACACTAATCTTAGGCCTCCGTCGGTAATGTTTTACCATGGGTAGCATTCTAATTGTCTGCTTGGCTAGAGTATCGACGTCTGTGACTGTAGAGGCTGATGCGGGAGTGATAATTTCTATTGCAGAGGTCGCATGTGTTTTCTGTTGCAGCTGTCACTTTTCTGCGGACCCGCCTTTCCGTGGCGAATTGTGCCACCTTCTCCCTTAGCTTGAGGTGTTTCGTCAGGGTTCCTCTCCATTTGGATCGTATGGCTGCCAGTCTCTCCCAGGATTCTGTGTTAATGTCCATAGCTTTCATGTCACGCCTCACGACATCGCGGTACCGCAGCAGTGGCCACCCGGCGGGTCTCCTTTCAGAGGTCAGCTCTCCATAGAGGAGGTCTTTGGGGATGCGGCCCTCTGGCATACGGTCGACGTGGCCTAACCAACGGTGTCTGCGCTGTCTGATCAGTGTGAAGATGCAGGGAAGACCTGCTTGAGACAGGACCTCAATGTTGGGCACCTTGTCTTACCAAGCTATTCCCAGAATACGGCGGATGCTTTTCATATGAAAGGTATTCAGACGCCTTTCTTGCCTGGCGTACGTTGTCCAAGCATCGCTGCCATATAGCAGTATGCTGATTTCGCAGGCGTTGTAACACTGCCATCTTGGTCTTCACCTACACCTTGTGATTGGTCCACACACATTTTGTGAGCCGCTCAAGTGTTGTGGCTGCCTTCTCGATTCTTTTGTCAATCTCTGCGTCTAAGGAGAGGTTGTCAGTGACGGTGGAGCCAAGGTACGTGAACTGATGGACCGCAACGAGTTCATAGTCATTAATGTTGATGTCTGGTCGTGTTTCGGTACCTTGTCACGGGAGGTTTGTCTTTTTCAGGCTGATAATAAGCACGAAGTCTCTGCAGGCCTGGTAGAAATGGTTCATTGACACTGGGTGCGAGTCGCTACCGCCACATCGTCGCCTAAAAGTTTGTCTCTGACAAGGGCCTCAAGTACTTTATGGTCTTCTTTCACCGCCAGCACCAGGAGAAGTGCTGAGAACAGCAGTTGCCCCTGTACGTCGCTTTTATCGATCTCAACAAGGTGTTCGATCTCCTCAGCAGAGAAGGCCTCTTTAGTATCCTGCCAAAGATTGACTGTCCACCAGAGCTTGATTGAGTCCTTCTACAGCAATATGCAACGGTCTATGCATTTCAATGGCAGCACATCTCAGCCCTTCAATATCCGCAGTGGGGTCAAACGGGGCTTCGTCCACGCTCCCACTCTCTTTCGGGATTTTCTTCGCGTTGCTTCTGCATTCCGTACATCAAGAGAAGGGATTTACTTGCGTACGAGATCAGATGGCGGGTGGTTCAATCTTGCATGCCTCAGAACCACTAATCAGTGTCGATTCCAAAGGTTCTAATCAGCTGCTGTTGCCACCGGTTCGATCCCCTGAACACAATTAGATTCTCTTTCGTTATATTCTCGTCCTCACCTTTTTGACTTGGAAGCAAAATATGCCCTCGTCCACACAGAATCATTCTCCTCAATCTCTACACAAACTGACGTTTTTTTTTTCTTAGAGAAAAAATTATGCTTACAAATTTAGCATATTTCTGAATGCACATGGTTGGCCATGCAAATACCTAAATAGATATAAGTTTTTTAAAAATCGATTTCTCCCCTAAACAAGGCGCTAAATCCACTAAGACACAACGGGTGAGAAATAATTAGAAAACAGAAACTTTATCAAAGATTAAGAACAAGAAGGGTAATCAGGAGCACAGCGGAAAGTGATGGACATTTTATTTCACTTTTTGAAGATTAAAGTTGACTGGAAAGTATGGAGCCGGAAAAGAGTTCCACAAACGTGAAGTACGAGAAAAGAAACTGTTAGCATTGAACTTACGGTTACATCTGGTCAACTCAACTGCATATTGGTGAGGCCACGTCGCCAGCCTAGTGCTGCGCTTAAATTCATAATGTCTAGGTACCCTGGCGAAGAGCTCTTCCGAAGTATTTTTATTTGCGAAGATAAAAGATTATGTTCAAATATTGAATCCAAGAAAAAAAGTTCAGGATTTATATCTGCTCCAGAATTGATTGATAGAAACAAAAATATATATAATATATGAGTAAAAAATATATCAAATTATCAGAATTTATTCGGTTATAAAGCATTTGAATTTAAACCCAAATGAATAATGAAAGATAGAAACACAAAGAGTGAATGAAAAATGTAAGAATTCATGACTCGCCACAACATCCTATCTTGTGTAGCTCTTAGCAATTTTTGTGATTTTAATATCTCCTCCAGTTTCTGTTCTGCCATTTATCTTTGCACAGGTTGTTTACTTGATATTTCCCTATTTCCCACTTGTCTTTAATATGCCCTGTGAGTGTTAAATTATTCAATCGTCTTTCCTCATTATATTTCCTAGCAATTTAAACTGTTTTACTGATTCTAAGTTTTGTTTTCCTTTTCTTTAAAACATTCATATTGTTCGAATACGAAAGCATCTTTCTACAGAACCACATCTCCGTTACCTCAGTTTTCTTTTTCATCTATGAGGAAATTGCCAGGTTTCCCTATCATTTAGAAAGATTAATATAGCAATTCAACACTCTTTCCTTTATTTTTTAACAACATTTTTCAACTTCTTGTTGCTTTGTTTAGTTTTTTGAAAACATATCTCTCTATTTCATTACATTTTCTGTGTCATAATGTATCAGTTATTACATTTACTAGATAGTTAAATTTGTTTGCTAAACAACCAGACATTCTGTTTTCTTGCAATTGATAGTTAGTCCTTTCTTCTTTCTTTCCTTTATCGCGTTATCTTGAAACTCCGGAAGTTTTCTATGTCTACCATGTGATATCAGTATCCAAATCATTTCTCTTCTCTCTTATATAAATACTTTTCAACACGTCGTATATTTTCCTTCTTGATCATAATTTCTTCGTTTTTTTTTCATTATTTTATACTAATTCCATCGTCTATTATTAATAATAGCTCGAAAATTGTTTAATAAAATAGACGTGACCAAAATCGACGTGATAACCTGAGAAGCATTTCCTTATCAAATAAGAAGCGTCATTTAAAAATAATCAGGTTTTCACCATCGAAACAAGAATCAATTAATACGCACAGCTGGCTGAAAACGGAGACGCTAGTAATTAATTCTAAATCAAGAAAGATCAGCAAAACAAAAGACATAAACGGCTCGACAAATGATTATCTATGTCTTAGTCACATCTTATTTATTAATGAAAGATAAAAAAAAGACATTTAAGAATATCGGCCTTCTGAGATAATTATTGTGCAGAGAAAAATATTGTACCTAGATATAAATTTGTTTTTGCTTTCTTCTTGACACGACAACTTAACTGACGATGGTGGCCGTCAACGATGGCAGAAATTGTTGCCTAGTGTTGGGGTGCATAGTCGGGTAGGAGGGGGTTATTGGATGGTGAGCTCTCGTTTTTCTTTGGGCTCTCTTCTATTTGTCTTCTGGTGTTTTTTCATGGACTGCTCTTCTCCAATTATATATTTTCTGTAGCTTTCGTCTCCCAATTCACTGGATCGTTTTCTGTCCTCAGCCAGTTGTTTTTTGAGCTGATACTTGAATCGACGGGATTTGTTTGCGTAGGTGGATGTTTGGATTTCAGGCAAGGTGTTCGGCCCATCGAAGTCGGTGGCTAGTAGTTCATGGCTTCTAGGCCTTCCATTATTGCGCGGAGGAGAACTTCGTTGTTCGTGATCCGCTCCTGCCACTGTCCTGACAATGATAGCATCCTAATATTAACGGAAGGGCAACTCTATAAATCAAAATGATAGATAAGATAAAGTTGAATGGCTGAACAATCTCCTCATGGATGAAGAAGTGACTTGAAGCAATGGTTCTACAGAAGGATGCTGAGAATACCATGGACTAACAACAATGTTTTAGAGAAAATAGAAATAAATGGACACCTATACGTAGCATCAGAATAGTCAGTTGAAATTTATAGTACACATAATGAGGAGAGAGGGCTTGGGAAATCTGATACTCGCAGGACAGATTGAAGTCAAGAGAGACAGAGGAAAACAACGCAAAATCTCCCTAGCGACATTGTGTAAATGGATTGTAGAAGAGGGTTTAGGAGAAATAAAAAAGTCAACATTTAATAAGAGCTACAAATGACAGGAAATTGTAGAGATCTGAATGGACACGACACATACAAGAAGAAGAAAAGAAAAGATAAAAGTAATTTTTTTCGAAATTGGGAAATTCCTTAATGACAAATATGCAATTCTTTTGCGCATTATAATATTATATATATATATATATGTGTGTGTGTGTGTAATAATCCGAAGTTATATAATCCAAGTGAATCCTGATAATATGAAATATTAAAACTGATCTACTATTTACATTATTCGGACTTATCGCCATATTTATTACAACGTTTCAGGTGGTTGGAATGCCAAACTGAACCTTTTAATTCGCTCACCGGGGTAGACTGTTCTAGTCCCATGTGCCATATTTAATGAATGTCTATTATCAGTTATCTCCTGTTAATTCCTCTCTCCAAGTTCTCCACTGCCTTAACCAGGTATTGAACTCACACTCTTTGCGTCCTGTCACTGGATCTAACTAATGACTTTATCCGCTGTGCCGAGTGTCCTCAGAAATATAGACAGATACTGTAAGACTGATCCACAAAATGTATTTATTATAACAGAGCATATAAAATACATAGATAAAAACTCAAAACGACTACATTCAGAAAATGGTCATTTCAATCCAATGATCTTTTGTGGACCTTATCAATTCAGAGATTTGATAAGGTCCACAAAATATCTGTAGATCGAAATGGGCATTTTCTGAATGCGGTTGTTTTGGATTTTTAATCTACGTGTATTATATATATATATATATATATATATATATATATATATATATATATATATATATATATATATATATATATACTGTGTCTCATATATACTATTAGCCACTTTATATTTAATCGATATATTGTAAAGATACATCAGACCCTCACTTACCTATAAAATCAACATTAGAAGCTCAAACTTTCACATCAATGAGCTGTCACGTCGGTTAGCAAAAATACAAACAAAAACAGTTAGTTGGAGATATGACAGTGCTCAATGTACATGAAACCTAAGAAGACTATATATAGTCAGATACAATTTTAACCTAGACAATTACATTATAGAAACAAATGAAGAAATTATTACAGGAGTATCATGATTGTAAGTAGATTCAACTTCTTTTGCTCTCTATATATTGTTCATTTCTAAGGTTTTGTTGTCTGGGGAAACCCGTTTTTAAATCTCACTTACATCCAATTATCAGTTCTTTCTTGTTGAGGACAGTCGGTAGGGTGTCACTTCAATATTAGATACTTGATTATAACCCCTTGCGTCTTAATGGCTTTATTGCCTTGCTTGGGTCGAAATGATTTCTAAAAATCCGCGAATTTACAAAATTGGTAAAGCATCATCGCTTACGTTGTACAGGGCCTCACATAACGACCGTCCCGTTCACCCACTTGGCAAATATATGAATCAATCACCTTTTCCAGCTATGAGTTAAAAAGTATAGCATGTACCTGAGAAATTATTGTTATCGCTGCAAAATTGCTAATGCGATATTCAGAAATATTCTTACAATCTAAAATATGTTTCGGCTTTAAGTAACGCACAAGGGGTTGATAAGCCGTAAAAACAAATCAATCAGCCTAATATAATGATTTAAAGAAAAACAGACGACTTGAAAAATCGGTGCATAGTAGCAAAATATGATAAATCAGTGAATAAATATTCTGTGAAGTGTTCGAAAAATATCTTTATATCGTAGAGTGTCATTAAAGAAGATTATATTTTCTGTGGATATTTAATTTAAAATATGCTAAGTACAAGAAAAATGTTTGACTGCAATGTGCATTTTCTATGTATGGAAGCTTTCAAATATTTTTCTTGGGTTGTCTGTGGACTGATGCATAAAAACTGCTTGCTGCAATGAAATGTTCGCCATTTTAAAATGCTTTCTACTTAACAATTTTAACATATTTTTTTTAAATGGACATCATTTTATCTTTTACCAAATTCGATTTACATTTATTAATTGTAGTTAATTGCTTGTGACTTCACATCGGAGACAACAAAAATTTGGTTCAAGTTCACCGTCTTCATGTAATTAAATATAGCATCGAATTTGGCATGACGGTCAGTAATTGAAAAAAAGATATCATGCTGAATTTTGAACCGCATTGAAAACATTTAGAAAAAAAATTAATTTAGAAAAACAAAATTGAGAATTCATTTATAGTAGAGCAACGATTTTATAGATACCGACATTTTTTTTCGAAGATATCATTTGCTTTTTACATCTATTACTTTCCATTCAGTAATAAGTTCTGGAAGTTTCAGAAGTGCCTAAGACGTTAAGAAAGTATTTGAAAGTATCCATTGTATGTTTATTCGTTCTAATCACTGGCTTATCTGCTTTTCGAGCCTGTCCGTGACAGTTCGGAGAACGATACTGGTTAGTGTTTTAATCTAGCCTCCAAATTGATTCGCATGCCTCCGCCATATGTTCGAACTTGACAAACAGCAGTTCGGGGGGGGGGGGAACTCTAGTGAAATTGCTCTCCACGAAATATATTTTAAGAAAACTCAAAAGAATCTTGGACTTTGGAAATTGTTTTCGTTTGTCGCCATTTCTTTCTCGTTTTTTCATTTTTTTTTTTTCAAAAGTAAATGTTCGACAAATGCTGTGTGTGTATTCAGTCGCATGGGAATCAAATCCATTCGGAAGTTAACGTATAATTTCACTCTTGTAAATGTATATATGTTAATGAACGGTAATTGAAGAGGAGATTATGAGATTAGATTAAAGACGGTCAGTTTCAGATCTTATCAGAAATCAGTTTTAAATGATTGCAGCTTCCGTTTCTGGATTTCAACAAATATTAAGAATTATAGAATTCAAACAACTACCGCAGATGAATTACATTACATAATTATGAATTAATATACAACATAAGAAGGAATGCCACACATTTCGTCAATGACATTTTTACACAAATGTACAACGATGTAATTTAAGCTTTAAAACTAAAATTAAAAAATAACTCACGGATAACGGGGAATAAAAAATTTTATTGATTTTAAATATTAACTGATTACGTATGGGTATAATTTTTTTTTTTTTTTTTTTAAAGTCTAAAATATCCAAACGTTATTCGGGCTAGTGAGTCATTCGAACTGTTGTCTTCATCTTTAATGCCATATTCACGACGTTTCGGCCGTTGTACGCTCCGGCCTTCTTCAGGTGATTGGGATTTTGAACTGAACCCTTTATTTCGTTCACCGGGATAGATTGTGGTAGATACACGTTCTGGATGTCTCAGTTATCTCCCTTTAGCACAATTCTTTATAGTTTTTGTTCACCATTATAGTAGCCATATATTGAACTCACAACGCTTTTATCCACTGGGTTTATACACCCCTGAGGACATCGGTGCATGAATTTGGGGGGATTTATAAACTTAATGTCTCAGTAATCATTTTTTACCAGAGCTCATATTACAATTTTTGCTGTTATTATTGCTTATATCTAACCCTCTGTATTAATGGTTTATACATTGTATTCATTTCTAAGCTTGGACGGCTTAGGAAATTTTTTGTGGCATAGCATATGTGCTGATTCCTTAAGTTTTCGTATTTTCTAGTGATGTACTCTGTCTATTATTTCAACCACAGGGAGTGATGATCTCCTTTTTCCCTCCATATGTCGTCAGCTACGGCTGATTTTTCTATTTCTCCTAGTGTTACCCCTTTACGATGTTCTTGTAGTCTTAAATTAAGGAGGTGGCCTGTTATTGTTTTGTACTTCTTACCACAGCTGCATGAGATGGCGTATACACAGTCCTTAGTCGTGTTCCTCTCTATGGGTGGGTCTTACTCAGAAGATTTTTATTGCTCGTAATTTTTTTTTTTTTTCAAAAAGTATTTCTGGTAATAATTTTTTACAAAAATGTATTGTTGGTATTAAAACCTATTTTTACACATTTTGACCCAAGTATGGGGGTTAACTATTTGCCCATAGCTGGGACCGTAACAGTTGCGACCATCCTGAATCAGGGTGGGCCTAGGAACACCAGCAATTTAGAGGTGGTTCCACGCCTCTCAAAACCTCCTGATAAGTATCCTTGCTGCTGGATGTAGTTTATCGTCTTGCCCAGGACACGGATGTAGTCTATCGTCATACCCAGGACGATCAAGATAATTAATGTATTGAATGAGTATGAAATGAATGTAAATAGGAAGCAGAAAATTAGAATTATTTAGATATGGAGAATCAGTGACGATTTTGATAAGATTTTACCGTTCAAGGAAGCATTTAGACGAAACCAAAAAATAGCTGCTGTTCTTTCGAAATAATTCTCCCTTCTTAAAATTCGAATACAAAGTGAAGGTCGTTTGATATCATGGACACAGGATTGTGGGGACTTAGCTGTGTAGTAAGGAACTGATGAAACTGAAGGATGGAGCTTGTTCGAACATCTGCCATGGAAATAGCGATAGAGTAGCGAGAGGTTTGTGATGTTGCTTCTTTGGTAAAGCCAACAATAATTGTCATCAATCCCAAGGCCACGTAAACGAGTTCGAACGCTATCACGGCTGAAAAGTGAAGATTGTGCAACTCCAGCCCCGATATGACAGCAATACTCCAGTCTTGGTCTGCCCTGTTCCTTATAAAGGAATGGTAGATAGTGTCAGGTACTTTCTAGAATGATACAGTTATCAGACTATTTATTTCGGCATCTTTGGCAATGGATAATATTTGAGTTCTGTTTGGGGTCTGGATTGAACTTCAGTCCAAATAAACGTTCCAATCAAGAAGACTCTTTCAGAGCCGACCATTATGACTGGAAAAATTAATTCACTATTAATGATACACTATTTTATTTAAAACATTTCACCCCAAGCAAGGCGATAATGCCACTAAGACTCAAGGGGGTTATTGGGAGTGAAAAAGGATTAGAATACCTTACTGAGGAGAGATGAGAAGAAAGGACAATAAAAGAAATAGGTTTCAGGAAGACATGATCATCATTTGTTCCTGAATTACAATGACTAGACAAAGATGCCACGCTTGTTTATATTACTTACAGTGAAATCTCGCTGAAAAGATTGACTCTTGTTTCATATTAAAAGTTATTGGCAATGAAACACACCAATAAGATCAATGGTTGCTGCGGAAAAGCCATAAATACTCGAATTAGAATTTATCTTTGTACAAGTAAAATGGCACGTGTTTATCTCACAACACAGGATTATGTTTTAAAAGATTTGTATACCTGCGCATTTGAACCATAAAACAGATTGACATTAACTGAAATCATACTGTGTATAAATTTTTCCCTTAACAGTTATTAATAAAAGTTCAATTGGTCAAAATGCTTCCCTAATGGCGCAATCATGTTTTCAATAAATAAGTCAAAATAATGTATTTTTCAGCGCACTCACGCCGCTACCGAATGTGACATAAGGTCGAGGTTCAAAGTGGGTTTAACGGCAATACCGTGAAAAAAAATGCCCACATCCTCTCGGCACTTCCCCTTTCGGGCACGCCTCCGGGAGGAGAGGTAAAATGGTGTCGGAAGAAGAATTGAAAAAAAACATACTCAGGTAAATGATTAGAATGAGAGAGATTTGAATAATTTTATCTGCTTCATATACACTGTCCCAGGCTACAGTCTGCTTGGGAAGGAAAGAAAAAAACAAAGATTATATTACTTTACCGGAATTCTGTTGAGCAGAAACCACCTGTTAAGTGGCTTCGTGTTAATATTTCGTTCGAGGTCTTTTAATATATCCGATTAGGTTGAAAGAACAGAGAATGTATATTCGATATTTTCGTTAGTTTCTCCCGATTCTTAACTGCTATGTAATGTCAATCTTCCCTTACGCCAATGAATAATTTCCTCACAAATAAAGAAGAAACCCAAGACAAAAGCGATGTGGTTCTATAGAAGAAATATTAGATTGCAATGAGCGAAGTGTAGAAAAAAACGAAGAAGTTTTTAAGGAAAATGAAAACCGGTGATTTTTTTAAGCGTTTCACCCCAAGCAAGGTGGGAAGCCACTAGCACGCAAGAGGTTACAGAGAGTTGGAGCGAAGAGGAGTAATGGAGGAAAGGATGAAGAGAAGGATAGGGGATAGATCAGGGAATCTGGAGACGTCGATTGACATTACATTTGAATAGTTGGAGATTATAGCTATCAGAGAAACAATAAAAGGGGAGGGAGTTTCACAGGCGAGGAGTGCGAGACATGAAGCTATTGGAGTAGAAGAGACGGCTACATTTAACAGTTTCGACAGTGAAAGGGTGAGAGGGAGATGCCAGCCTAGTTGAACGCTTAAATTCATAAAGTCTGGGAACCAGCGAAAGCAGCTCATCGGAGTAGTTACCATGAAATTATTTGTAAAAAAGACAGAGGGAGGCGACGGTACGTCTGTGAGAGAGCGACTGTAAACGAGATGCCTGATAAGGACCAATTACGTTGTATATCCGTCTCTGGATCTTATCAAGAACCTTGAGACAAACAGAAGGGGCTCCAGACCCTATATGGCAGCAATACTCCATGCAAGGGCGAATGGATGATTTGTAGATTTGAAGGATCGACTCCGGCGAGAAAAATTTCCTGGCGCGGCACAGGAAGTCAACTTACCTTGCGTTGGACCAAGCTATTGACTCAATGTATTCGTTCCATCTCAGGTCAGGGGACAATATGAGACCTAGCAGTCGCAAAGAGGTGCTCTCGTGGAGTTGAGCGTCAGACATTCTAGTCAGGGATGGTTCTCTGTGGTGAGTAATAGAGAGCAGTTTTGTTTTTGAGGGGATAAAGTTAACCAGCCAAATTCCTGCCCCTGTTCACAACCGATTGGAGGTCATTTTTGAGACTAACATCATAAAGATTTCTAAGACACATAATGCGGAAAGAAAGCTTGGAGAATTTTAGACTCTCGTTGAATATCGAAAGAAAAGAGGACAATAAAAACATTGAAGGACTTAAATAACGGGTTGTGTGTAAATAAATGTCAGAATAGTGAATGGAAGAGATAGTAAAAAGACATGATATGCTAAGAGCTACAAAGTATAGGATGTTATGGAGGGCAGTGATTGTCCACGCCGTGAAAGGACACCTCACATAGAAGAGAAGAGATGCTTCCTTGCTTTAAAATTATGGACGGTATTTTTTATTTATTAATAAACATTCCCTGGCCTTGTGTCAAACAATGTAAATGTTGTAAAATTTTATATGAGCCTATACCGTGGACCGATAGTCAGATTGTATCGTAAGTTGTTCTCTAGACATCTTCTATCCGCCGGGTCTCTTTGGGGCATGTGCAACTGTGACTCTCCACAACTTCCTATCTCGTGTGATTCTTAGTCGTTTTTCTCTCATTTCTCACGCCCCCAATTGCACCATCCATTCACACATTGTCATGTAAGTGGCTCGCTGCCCCCCCTATCTTTCTTACCCTCAATATGCTCTGTGAGTGTTAATTTTTCCAAGCATCCTTCCTCATTATGTGTCCAATGAACTTCAGTTTTCTCTTCCTGCTTCTCATTTGAATGATTCGTTTTTACTGATTATCAACCCTTTCCATGTTATTTAAAGCCAGAAATTATTTTTAGATTGTAAGAATTTTTTAGATAATAATGACTTAGTGATAAGACGTCGTAATAATTAAGCCGTAGCTGAGGGAGAAGAAGTGAGTTGTTACCTTTCCCAAATAGATTTGCGCCTAAGTGAATATACCAAACCTGATTGGAAATGAAACGCGGCTCTCTGATTAACAATTCCTTACCATTATCCATTACACCAAGCTTACAGCACCTGATGTTCCTAAGCGGTCACCCATCTAGGTACTGACGCCGCTTAACTTCGGTGATTGTACGAGAAGCAGTGTTTCAATATGATGTAAGCCACTTTTGATTCTGAATGTATGTGTTCTTTCTTGTTGACATTTTCTTGATGCTTACTCATTCCGTCCATGGAATTCTCAGTATCCTTCTGTAGAACCACATTTCAGTTGCCTCCAGTTTTCTCTCCATCTTTTCTAGGTTCTGTGTAGGCAAACTTTGTGAATATCGAACCATAAGTGTATGTTGCCTGATTGGGAATCACTACAATCGAACTATCGATGGGCTAACATATAACTCTGGGGAAAAGGAACGGCTTTAAATGGTGGCTTTCTCCTCTTTGATAAAACAGAGTCATCTCATTTCCTTCTTCTTTCTTTTTTTAATCACCTTCGCACAATGATTGCAAGATAAGCCGACAACTTTTCTCATTAAAGTTAGAAATTCATGTGTGTCTCTCTCATAACAGTTTTGCTTATTTTTGTAGTTTTTTAGAATCAATTTTGTTTATTTATTTTCACCCAATTTCTTTGTTGGACATTGAGGTGACGATCTGCACATGAGATGGCGTTCGTCGCTTATTAAAAAAACAAAACAATAAGTCAACAAGGATAACACAACAGATTGAAAGAGAAAGAGAGTACGATGAAAAATAGAAAAACTCAGCTGGGTCGCTTTTCCAGTGTTATCTCATTTCGTTAATGAATTCTTGCAAATGGCGTCAAAGAGATAGAAAGTTTAGCAAAGGCTTTCTCTTCTCACCGACTTTATCAAAACGCTTCCCTCGGTGTGACACCATTTTCTTTCTTTTTTTTTCTGTTCAGTTTTCGTTCAGCTAATCATGACACCGAAATTTGCCTCTACTCCGGTATCACTCAGTGCAAGAAAATGCACGCACACAATAACGTATACATATAGTTCTACATATGCATACACATATATGTATATGTAAAGATATATACTAGCAGATGTACCCTGCGTAACATTAATTTCAAACATTACATGTCACAAAATTACTGTTATTTTTTCGAGCCTTAGCAATAGTATATCATCTCTTTTCGATCTGTGCTGTCTACTCACTGCCGTAGATCGACGGACTAAGTAGAATTTGTAAAAATAGCAAAAGGAAATAAGATAAAAGTTGACATATTAGTCTATCCATATCTTGTAACCTAGGAAATGGTTACTGAAATGAAGGTTGAAAATGGAACGATAATATTTATAACAGGAACAGCGTACAAGATTCGCCAGCCGTGTGTAGTAAGTAATCAAGTGATAGTGCAGAGCTAGAAGTGAAACAACGTGAATCGCAAGTGAAATCCCACTGGGAAGATATTCACTAACCTTCCCATGCGGTCAGATGTGGCATAAGGCAGAATTTAATGTGGGGTGAACCGAACATAAAAACAGAACCAAAACACGAAAAATCAAATATCTCTCTAATAATGATCGTGGAGTGAAGCGATGTCATGACGAACATTTTATATATATATATATATATATATATATATATATATATATATATATATATATATATATATATAATTTAAATAAAAATAATTTAAATAAAAACAGACCACTTTAAAGCTCCATGTAATAAATTATTCCACCACAACCCTTTTAAAGGACTGCGGATCATCAGACTTTACATCCAAACAAAAAATGAAAAGAAAATTTGCATATGTAAATTAACGAAGTGAGGAAGTGAGGTGGGGTAGAGAGAAGACATGAATGAATTAGCAGATATTTAAATTTAACCGTTTAAATGTGTCAATATCTGCTAACTCACTCATGTCTTCTCTCTCCCCACTCACTCATGTCTTCTCTCTCCCCACTCAATTCTTCACTTCGTTAATTTACATATGTTTAATACGGCCCGTCAAAAATGTGTAAATTTTCTTTGTAATGTAAATAATGTACAAATTTGTACATTTTTGTTTCAAAAAATATACGAACACAGACAGACACACCCATACGATATCTATCTGTATATTTGTCTGCCTCTCTGTTTCTCTTTCTGTTTCTCTCTCTCTCTCTCTCTCTCTCTATATATATATATATATATATATATATATATATATATATATGTGTGTGTGTGTGTGTGTGTGATAAAATGCTAAAAATAAAGTATTAAGGTGTGACATATTTATGGTAAAAGTGATGAATTTTAGGAATAGAGTTTTGTGCAAATATCAAAAGTTGACATTAAGATTAACACCGAGTAACGACAGTTTATTTCATCCTTGAACGCAAGTTTAAGATTTCGTTCAAGTATGAAAAAGACTATCGGCACTCACTGTTGATCTCAGTGTCCAATTATATATATATATATATATATATATATATATATATATATATATATATATATATATATACACACACACAAATACATATATATATATATATATATATATATATATATATATAACATAATGACATAAAAGATAATTTTTTTTCATGCATTTAAAGCATAATGAAAAAATTACGGTAATGGGTAACAACGCACAACTTTGAACACTTATATTAATGAACAACATAGAGTTTTGTATTACTTGCACCCTTGAAGATGATCTTGGAAAAAGATCGAAAGTGCTTGGGAAATGAAAATAAAAGCAAATTAAACAGCTAAAGCACATTTCTCTCATCCTTTAACATAAATTCAATGCACGGAAGGTTATTCGTGAGTATCAACGGATTTTGTTAAAAATTAGCAGACATAATGTCTGTAATTTAATCAATCAAACATACGTAATATATATTTACTGGTTAAAATTGTGCTATATGTATGAAGGCAGATGTTCAGTATCGTAGATAGTATGTATCTAGATATAAAACGTACGGACACGGAAATCTACCGCAGATTGCTTAGTGCCTGAGTTGATTCCTACGTCCACACACACATACACACATGCGTGTATGTGTGCGAGGGATGTGAAATTAGCAAGAAAAGAAAGCAGTACACAATCCAACGAACGAGGGAGAGTTTCCATTTTTAAAACAAATTTTTAAAACGGAAAGTTCGAATTTTTCAACTCTAATCCATTAATAGATCGTTTCATCTCATTTAATCCTTTCATATCTCCATTTTATTTGCTTTGAAGAGATTAGTGATTATCACCTTTCGAAAAACGTAGTCTCCGAGGATGATCAGATTTGAAATGACGAGGCTACTCATGACTGGAAGCAGTAATTTTCTGCTTATTGGAATATGAGAAAAATGGAAGAATTTGGTTCATTTTACGCGAACCACCATGAAAACATTCACATTCTGCCAAAAATATTACCTTTGTTTACCTTTTGATGGCACAGAATATAATTCTCACGTTTAATCAATTAGAAACATCTAATTCACTGACAAAGAAAAACACTAATTCAATGTTGAAACTAAATTCTATTATTTAATTATCTTTCATGTTAGAAATTAAATAATATACTGCACGAGCAATCCTTAACTGAAAAAAAAATTACAGCTATGTCATATTGAAACAACGGTTCCCATACGATCATCGAAGTTAAACGACGTCGAACTCGGTAACCGCTTAGGAATATCAAGTGCTATAAGCTTAGATATATGGGGTGTTGTAATGGATAAGGGCTAGGTTGAATTTGTTATATTCAGTATCTGTCTATATCTCTGAGATGAGGTATTATGTATATTATTTACATTATTCGGACTATTGTTCTCATCCTTGTCGCCATATTTATTACAACGTTTCGGCTTTTTCAGAACTGCACACTTTATTTCGCTCACTGAGGTAGACTGTTCTAGTTCCACGTGCCATGTTTAATGAATGTCAGTTATCAGTTATCGCCTGTTAATTAGTTCTCCACTGCCTTAACCGGGTATTGAACTCACACTCTTTGGGTCTTGTCACTGGATCTAACTAACGCCTTTATCCACTATGCCATGTGTCCGTGTATAAATTTCTGGGTATTATAAACCTAATATCTTCAACAACCATTTTTACCAGTGCTCATATTGCGATTTTTGCTGTTATCATTGCATGTTTTTTGCCAGAGCTCATATTGCAATTTTTGTTGTTATTATCGCTTTTCTCTGGCACTCCTTATTACTGCTTCCCATATTGTATTACTTTCTATGCTTGGTCGGCTCTGGAAATTTTTGTGGCGTAGCATATGTGCTGATTCCTTACGTTTTCCAATGGTGTTCTTTGTCTATGATCTCAACCTGATCCCACAGAGGGCGGTGATTTCCCTTTTCTCTCCATATGTGGTCAGCCACGCCTGATTTATATACATATATATATATATATATATATATGTGTGTGTGTGTGTGTGTGTGTGTGTGTGTGTGTGCGCATGCGTGTGTGTGTGTTATATTCATTTACGCGCAAAATACTATTGCGAAAAGTATGAATTCTCCCCCCAGCTATAGGTTAATTTGTAAATACCTGCACATCTATGCATTATATGTACATGGTGCACATTATATTTATTTTTGTGATGTCCTTCTAAATTTCAGCATTTGGTTTCGTGATTGATCGTCCATTTTTTTATACCTGGGTGTTCCATAATAAGGGTCAAAACTACCAGAAAACGATATTTGTAAATATAGAACTAAAGACAGATTTAATAAAATAAGTGCACTAACTCACGAAACATCGAAATAAAGAAAATATTTGAATTTAAATCAGTATGAAAAAACTTTCACATTGTCGACAATCAAGTCGAGTCGGTTTTCGATTATGTTATACAACTAATACAGTACTTGAATACCGCTCACATATAAAACTACTTCAGTAGTTCTTCAATCTACCTTGAGTGGCTCTAGGGACTTGTACAAGATGAATATGAGTGTAAAGAAGCAAAAAGAAAAAACAGAAGTGGGGAAATTATAAACATCGAAATCACCAAAAAAAACGAAATTGTCAGGCAGTCCAGTTTATTAATGATCTGTCGAAACCAGATATTTAAGGGGCTATTAAAAATTTTACTTACTCAGTCACCTGATAAAAAGGTAGGGGTAAACATGAAGCCAATATATCATTCTAGGTACCTTTACCCTATGATATACTGTAATTATTCGTGTATAACACACATTTTTAGTTATTGATGCGGATTATACACAAGTTGTGAAGAGTGACTTTTTGCAGTCGCGATACTCGGGAAGATATGTCTGGAAGTAAATTATGTCTCTGATCCAATTTGACTAATGTGTAATGAAAAGTTTAAATCATTGTCGAAACTGCACAAAGCCTCAAAACGAAGTTTGAAGTTATAATTAATATGACAGTTATTAATTGTAACTTCGAATACCAAATGCCTACTAAGTTCTGAAATAAGTTTAGTCCGACACAAGGCCACAAAAGGTTCTCCTACATTTGTTATATAAATTAAAATTAAGACGGATCACTAAGCTATCGTCGAATAAAGTTGTTAATCGCCCACTCTTGTTCTTTTATCTTCATCAGTATTTACCCACAATCCTCTTACAAAAGGAAAATAAAAGCCGTTACATTTTCAATTAAATGTAAACCATTATATTAAGTTTATAAGCGCCAACAGCCTTTGTTGCGAATATCAAAGAACCGAAGACGTCACTGTTATATTCCTCGATTCTGCCATTCATTCCATTATTCGTCGTATTCTAACTATTCTGCGTCATCATTCTTCTATCCTATTGTTATTCGATCGGAAACATCACATTGGAGAAAGAGAGATCAATTTTATCAAAAATAATGGCCAAACGAGCGCTAGACGAGAGAAACTCCGCAAATATCATCTCCTTTTTTTATTTCCATGATAGCGACAACAGATACAGCGTGCACAATAATAATTTGCACAATAATATAGTTTTGAGTTGCAAATACACGATTTTCCAGTACCACAGGCTATATGCATTTTCGGCTCCAATGAATTAAAAAAAAGCCTGTATGCCACTCTTGTAAAAACCAGTACGAGCGGAGGCGGCCCACTTTTCCATAGCTGTGATGCCGACGTCGTTGTCTGGAAAATGTCCACCAACTCGAGTCGGACAAAACAGAAAACAGAAAGTGCCAAATCTGGATTATACCGTTGGTGTGGTAGGATAGTCCAGCCAAAATTTGCAACAGCTTCAACTGTTTTTGAAACTGGTATGATGGTTGTTGCTATGGGGTTGCTAGGTGAATACTCGTGGCTTCAGGTTATCCCCCGTTTCAGGTCAAAGTTGATGGTTTATCCAAGTTCCAGCAAATCCCGGAAAATGACTTTCTTATCACAAAAAAACCTACTTTGCTCGATGTGCGCTGCCTTTTGAACTTTTTCTCTTACGAAGAAGTTGTATCTGGCCATTGCATGGACAATCGTTTTGATAACGGCTCGAAATGAAGACGCATCAGCTTGTCAGGAATTATATTTAACTTAGTAGTTTTCCAGGAGTATCTGACAAACTTGAAATCTGTGGTCCTTCTGTTCTAATGTAAACATTCATCGGATAAATCCATCACAAATATGACGATGTTATAATATCTCAAATATTGTTTCCAATCCATTAACGCTGATATTGAGTTCCTCGTGCATTTCTTGGTCGTAGTTTAGCATAGGAAGATTGATATTATATAGCAGTTGACCAAAATTACCTTTGTTTCGATTGAAATTTTCCTGTTTTTTTTTTAATAACTCTGCTTTATCCAATATGCCTTCGGATATGTGTGTTATATTTTCGTTAAAATATTTCCCAGATATTTAAATTTCCGTAATTGCTTGATTTTAACATCTTTAATTCGTAGCTGATATTACTGGATATTCCTCTTGCTAACAAACATAATTTCTCAAATATGCTTCTTTAAATTCATTAAATTGCTTGTTAACTAACAGTGGGCGTATGCGTTGAATTTGAAGCGTTAATCTGCACACTAGTAGGAGAGTCCTCATATTTTGTTGATATATAGGCCATGAAATCGTCGGACAATAAAGTCGTCAGGGGACTTAGCTTCAAAATTGGCGTTACGTCCGCGAAACAAGTTAGTAAATGTTTTTGTTTTTTTTTAAGAATTGCTATGAGTGATGAGTACATGAATTATAAAGATCAATTTTCAATGAAATTAAAGCCGAAAAAGCAAAGACGAAGATCACCGTTCGGTACACTGTGTCAGATTTTACAATACAAGTTAATATTTTTTCACAATAAAATTGTTACTAATCAAACGATATCGATAGATTTCTCTGGATGTATTTATAGCAGCGATATATCGTATAAGTTTCAGCTTGTAATAAATACATCTACAATAACTACATCTATTTAAATATATAATAATATAATAACTTGTGTCGGGATTTAATATACAAACAAACATTCCCCAACATTCATTTTTAGGTATGAATAAATCCATGAGATATTAGCCGTTACATACAATGGCCATTTATTATTGCATCACAGAGAGTTACTTTTCATTAATATTTTGTCTCATTACAGTACTTATTTCTTTTAATAATGAACGATAAGTTCTATATTGGGTTAATATCGAAAGAGACTAATGATTATTTCAGTCTTTGAATACCTTTTCCAAAAAAAGAAATAGCCAGCCTTGTAGAATGTGGAGCATTGTCAAGAATGAAATTAATTTGGTTTCGGGAACAATAAGTTTCTGTATTTTTTAAACACCGTCAATATTGAAGAAAATTATAATTTTGTTGCCTAGAATACTAGCCCAAAATATTACTACACCTCCCCTGTTCGTTTTTTTTGTGTTTTTTTTTTTTGTTTGTTTGCTTTTTTTCAAGACCCATTCGTTGTTGTTTGATGAAAGACTCAACAGCAAAGCCAGCCATCGTCAGTCGGATAGAGTAAATTGCTCTTGCGATGTTTACTTACATAAGATTAGATGGTAACGTTCATAGCTTTTGCCAATCTTAATAGTTAGCAAGTTTTCTCGCCGTTGACGTACATCAAATACGTTCGTATGATAAAACTACTTTTTTGCTCATTAAATTTTTAATTTTCCTTAAATCTCCTTTTCTATGTTTTTCAAGCAGGTTTTTTCTCCTTATAGTCTTATTTTGCTAATTTCTTTTTTCATTGTTCACTGTTGAAGATTTCGAAAGTTCCGATTTTGCGTTCCCATCATCCAAGTACTTTATTACACCTTGTTTCTAGTCAATATATATATATATATATATATATATATATATATATATATATATATATATATATATATATATACATACACAGTAGGGAACAACTTATCAGCTGCATAATGATGCTAGAGATATGAAATCTTGCATGCACTAATTTCAACTCTTCTTTTTAATATCTGAATTTTTTCTAACCAGACAAACTGAAATCTGACAGTTCAAAGAAGACTCTTCATCCTGTTAGTAAAAAGTCATCAACAGCAGATATGATGTCATCACTACGATACTAGTTGCCAACCAAGTGTATAAAGTGATAAAATATATATGTGCATGTGTGTGTGCGTGTGTGTATGTGCATGTGTGTGTGTGTGCATGTGTGTGTGTGTGCATGTGTATGCATATGCATGTGTGTATGTGTGTGTGTGTGTGTATGTGTGTGTGTGTGTGTGTGTACCAACATAAATCTAGAAATGAACAGTGAGACCAACCTTCGGACCTGTTGATTGATTTAAACATAAAGCAGACTGTCACCACTCGGCGTTGACCTCAGTGTTTACTTTTATATTTACATACGCCCTATTGCTATTTATCCATAAATATAACATACCTTAAAACTATATTTTAATCATACACACACACTAACCAACCCCCATATATATATATATATATATATATATATATATATATATATATATATATATATATATATATATATATTGAACAATAAAAATTAAAAAATTAAAATCCTCAGACACACTGGGTTGTAGATTAATATTCTTTCGTTTTTTTTATTATTATTCCATTTAGATTCCTCGACTAGTTTCGGCCGAAATGGCCATCATCGGGAGGAGAAATATTTCTGCTTGCTGCTAGCACTAAACTACAGAAATGAATGTCTTGATGGAGAAAATGAACTTTTGTCTGTAGTTTTCATTTGTTTTTTTATTTTTTTATCTTTTTAACATGAATCTTTTAACATTCCTTGCATTAGTCAAGTTTCAACATGAACGAATATTTCTTTTCCCCAAATTATATATATGTATATATATAAATATATATATAATTTGGGGAAAAGAAATATTCGTTCATGTTAAAACTTGACTAATGCATGGAATAATAATGCAACACAAAATGTACTTAGAACAAAATGTATTGAAACAAGAAAGTGTACACAATATTTACATATAGTCTTTTGTATATTCCTGGAAAGACCGTTCTTGGAATGTCTGTTGACTGAGTCGCAGTCTTGCAAAGTCTCTGGTAGAATCTCTTGATTCCTACCCTCTCTCCCCGGTACCAACCATATTTATATGGTCGGTACTCCACTATGCAAATTAGGTTGATCCTACCACAACACCCACCTCCCAAGCCTTGGAATCCCTTTTGGATTTCAAACTGGCTTCCTATATGGGTTGATGATTATGGCTATTTCTTTGTAGATCCATTTGCATACTTTTAATATTTTTTCGATTTGGATTCACGTCCAATGGTTCGTTTCCTACCGGATCTTCTCAGTTCAGGAGTATTCTGCGGAGGTTCTACTTGAAACATATCATACATTACATCAATGGGATCTTCCTCCTCATCCGGTATACTCTCTTCATGCTCTAGAAAGTAACATTTTTTAAGTTGGTTCTGGTGCCTTTTATGAGTATTCTTCGGCCCTTTAATTATGTAAATCAGGTCACCGATTCTCTTGTCCACTATACGTTTTTTTTTTGTAGCACTTGAAAAACACCTCTCCGGCTGTGTATCTTTTTCTCGCTGTATACATAGTATTCTTTACTCTATTTTTTCCTGGCAAAAGCTTGTCAAACACTGACTTAACTTTCTTAGCGAACATTAGTTCAGCTGGTGCCATGTTTGAGTGTGTTCTCTGGTTTGGCGTAATTCTGTATACCTGTAGGAATTGCTGAAGCGCCTTTTCCGTTGGAACTCCTGAGGCTTTCTTCAGCGCGCGCTTTAAAGTATCGACAAATCTTTCTGCGAGTCCATTGGACCTCGGATGATACGGCGGCGTCGTTATGTGGTTAATTTGATATAACTCACAAAATTCCTTAAATTCTTCAGAAGTGAATTGTGTCCCATTGTCACTCACAATACACTCTGGCACACCGAACCGTGCAAATAGTTCATGCAAAAAAGTTGTTGTGGTAATGGACGTAGGCTTTTTGCAGCGTAGTACTTCCGGCCATTTTGTAAAACTATCTACCACTATTAAGTAGTAATAATCTTTTACTAGACCAGCGAAATCAATGTGTAACCTTGTCCACGGATGATCCGTCTTGGGCCATGGTTTGTGTACTATAGGTGGTGCCTTAGCTGCAAACGCACACCCTTTACATCGATGAACCATGTTTTCGATATCCACATCCATTCCTTTCCAGTATACAAAGCTTCGCATTAAGCTTTTTGTTCTATTAACACCCGGGTGACCCATATGAAAGTCCCGTAGTATTCTTTTCTGCAACTTTTTTGATACTACTACTCTCTCACCATATAATAAAACTCCGTCACAAATTGAATAAATCTCCTGCACTTTTTGGTCATTTGCTGTCATTTTGCTTTTTATTCCTAAAATGAAATCATCGCTTTCAGCTTCTTTTTTGATTTCCTTTGATGTAACCGGTAGCTCTCTTAAAATGTTGTTTACCATGCTTTTCACCTCATAATCTTCTCTGATATTTGCAATAATTGATTCTTCGAATCTTTCTTCTTGACTCGGTACGAGTCTTGATAAGCTATCCGCATGAATTATATTTTTGGATGATAGGTGCTTTATGTGAAAATCATAATTGAGAAGAATGGTTCCCCATCTCAACAGACGATTTGCCGTATAAACAGTAACCCTTTCTTCGAACCAAAAATAGTGATCAGAGGTTTATGATCAGTTTCAAGAATAAAATATCTGCCGTGGATGTATCTGTGAAATTTTGTTATGGCAAAAATGATACTCAGCGCCTCTTTTTCTATCTGTGAGTAACTTCTTTCTCCTGGGAGTAAAGTTCTCGAAGCATGTGCAATTGGTTTTCTAGAACTATGTGGCATTATGTGTTGAATACACGCTCCTATCCCGTATGAACTGGCGTCACTTGCCACTACAATATCAAGTTTTGGATTGTAATGGGTTAAAAAGAGGTCGGATGTAAGCATTTTCTTTATTTCATCAAAGGCTTTCTGACATTCTACCGTCCATTCCCATGCCTTGTTGTTTTTTTAGTAGTTCATTCAACGGAGCTCTTAGATTGTACATTCCTTTAATGAACGCTTGATAATAATTTGCGAGCCCCAGAAAACTCTGTAGCTTCGCCACATTAGTGGGCGTCGGCATGTCTCTAATCGCAATGGACCTTTCCGAATCTGGACATCTGCCATTTTTGCTGATTATGTGACCTAAATACTTAATTTCCTCCAAACCAAATTCGCACTGAATCTTTTTAAAAACTTGATTGAGATGCTCTCGATGTTCGTCGACGGTTTCTCTCCTTACTATGATGTCGTCTAAGTAGGCGCACGCAAAGTCATTCAACATGACGTCCATAGCTTGTTGAAAAATGGCTGGTGCCACTTTAATACCGAAAGGAAGCCTGTTGTACTTGAATAACCCTCTATGCGTGTTTATGCCTAGTAATTTCGAACATTCTTCTTCGACGGGAATTTGGAGATAGGCATCTGATAAGTCGATTTTTGAAAATATAACTCCACCATTTAGCTTGTTAAAAATCTCCTCCGGACTCGGTAACGGGTAATGGTAGTCCTTGATTACGGAGTTCAACCCTGTCGAAAAATCAACACAGACTCTGAATTGGTTTGATTTCTTTTTTATGCACATAATCGGCGCAGCCCATGAATTATATTCTACTTTCGAAATAATTCCCATTTTTTCCAACCTATCAAGTTCTTCGTTAATTTTTTCTACACTTGCGAAAGGCACGTTACGTTTCTTTTTAAAAATTGGCATAGTATTTTCCTTTAATTCAAATTTAGCTTCAAACTTGTTACATCTTCCAAGAGCAGGTGTGAAGGTTTTCGGAAACTTTTTCTTTAATTCATCTTTAATGTCCTGTCTTATTTGCGTATTACTTTCTACTTTTCTGCAGAATGAGTTTAACGGTTTATCACACAATTCGAATGCTTCAATAAAATCTGTACCCATCAAGTTTTCTCCATTTTTCAGAATGAAAACCTTTATTTTTTTAACGATCCCGTTCAATTTCATGGGAAGTACAACCTCGCCTTCGAAGTTAATTTCCTTTCCAGTTACCGTTCGAGCGCGTTTCGTTGACTTCATTATTGTAGGCCTTTTTAAAATTTTCCATGTTTTATAGTTCATTATTGTTAAATCTGAACCCGAATCGAGTTGAAATTTGATATTCTTTTTAAATATTTCAGTCGTCACATATTTCCTCAAATCTCTATCTGATTTGATATTCGAATTTGTTTGTCTAATTCGGCTATTGAATTTTTTCGTTTTACAACACGATCCTTTGTGTCCCTTCTTGTGGCACACGAAACATTTCTTATTTCTATATGGGCAATTTACCTCCCTGTGTCTTTCGTTGCAGCGTCTTCAATTATATGGTGGAACCTTTTTTTCCTCCTCGTTCTTATTTAATTTTTCTTGTCTATTTTTAAAATACGCCGAATTTTTTCTCCAATTTTTTTCTGATGGGTACTTTGACTGTTTTTTTTATTTTTTTAATATAAGCAATGCCAGCTTCTTCGATTTTCTGAGACTCTTTCTTTAAACTTACGGCCCGCTGACACTCCTCTGCTAACTTTTTCAGGGTAAGGTTTTGTTCAGATTCGAGTTTAGACAAAACTACGTCTTATTTCGGCACTCTTACTGGATACCAGTCCTTGAGCAAAAATTAAACACTTAAGTTCTTCAACCGTAATCTCTGCCAATCTGAAATTGTCACAATGTCTATTCACTATAGATGCATATGTTAAATAATCCTGATCGTCGGATTTAGTGACATTCATGCATAACCATCGCTTATGCCAAAGCGACATATTTGCTCCAAACAGCTCTTTTAGCAATTTCACTGTTTCCGAGAATTCCAATTCATTCGTTCTTCTCGGTAGAATAAAATCTAAAAATTTGCTATGTTCTGCTGTACCTAGCTTTCTTAGTAATAGACTGACTTTAGTTGAATTCGACCAGTTTTCACAGTCTGTGTCGAAAATATCTTCATATCGTTTAAAGTACGCTTCAAACGTTTTTTCTTCATCTGGCACATAGTTGAAAGTTTCCAGCGAATTAAATATGGTGTTATTAGAATATGAAGAATTTCCCTCATTTGCCTGATTGTTGTCTAATTTCTTCAATAATAACTTTTGAATTTCTAAAAGTCTTTCCTCTTGCTTTTCTTGATATTTTTGCTGGGATTTGAATAATTCAGCCTGACTCAACTGCTGGGATTTCAATAATTCAGATATGACTTTGGATAATTCATCCATCTTTAGCTGATAGTGTTCATGCAACAAAGAATATACCTTTAATTTGTGTATCTATGGATATAATATAAGTGGACCAGAAAAATCGAAACAACTTACGACTTTTTTATTTTATGTCTTGCTTTTACATTCAAGCCCGTGATAATCAACTTTGGTATTTTTTTTTTTTTATTACTTCTGTTCGCGTATTTCAATGACAAACTCCTGATTTTTATTATCAGAGGTAAATTCGTCACTATAAAATATTGTTGAGCAAACAAAAAAATAATTTTTTAAAAGTTCGTTACCTTTCAAAATCGACACGGTGTATTTGTGCGCCTTTTAATTCCCTGCATGTTTTTGTAGTCGGCCAGTTTTTTTGTTTTTTTTAACGGGTGTCTCGTAGATAACTTTTTCAATTTAAAATCACAGTTATTCGTTTACGACACCTTTCAAATTTTTCTGAGTGAACGTTCCTTATGCTTAGTCGTCCTTTAACGAGTTCTAAATATCCAGAAATTCAGAATCCTTCGCCGTTCCGTTAGATGTTGGACTTTTAATTAATAATTTTTTCCTTCAGCCTGGGTTCTTCAATGACTTGTCCCAATTGACTGAAGCTATCAATTATTAATTGTTTTTTTTTTTTTTCGTATGGTTCTTTCTACCTCGTCGCCATTGTTGAAACTTGACTAATGCATGGAATAATAATGCAAATGTACTTAGAACAAAATGTATTGAAACAAGAAAGTGTACACAATATTTACATATAGTCTTTTGTATATTCCTGGAAAGGCCGTTCCTGGAATGTGTGTTGACTGAGTCGCAGTCGGGCAGAGTCTCTGGTAGAATCTCTTGATTCCTGTATTTATCAATCCACCCACGAGGATCGAATGTGGCACAAGGTCGTTTTAATGTGGGTATCCCCGAGCCCGTAGTCTCGGTCAAAAATATGGCCTTTCTGAACCCGCCTAGACGGGTTCAGGCCCTGTCAACCTCCCCGGACGAAACCTTGCCCTTCGGCAAAGCCTCGTCCGGGTTCCCCTCTGTTAATGCAGAGAGTTCGACAGTCGCCGAGGAATCTCTTGATTCCTGTATTTATCAATCCACCCACGAGGATCGAATGTGGCACAAGGCCGTTTTAATGTGGGTATCCCCGAGCCCGTAGGCTCGGCCAAAAATATGGCCTTTCTGAACACGCCTAGACGGGTTCAGGCCATGTCAACCTCCCCGGACGAAACCTTGCCCTTCGGCAAAGCCACGTCTAGGTTCCCCTATGTTAATGCAGAGAGTTCGACAGTCGCCGAGGAATCTCTTTATTCCTGTATTTATCAATCCACCCACGAGGATCGAATGTGGCACAAGGCCGTTTTATGTGGGTATCCCCGAGCCCGTAGGCTCGGCCAAAAATATGGCCTTTCTGAACCCGCCTAGACGGGTTCAGGCCCTGTCAACCTCTACGGACGAAACCTTGCCCTTCGGCAAAGCCTCGTCCGGGTTCCCCTCTGTTAATGCAGAGAGTTCGAAAGTCGCCGAGGAATCTCTTGATTCCTGTATTTATCAATCCACCCACGAGGATCGAATGTGGCACAAGGCCGTTTTAATGTGGGTATCCCCGAGCCCCTAGGCTCGGCAAAAAATATGGCCTTTCTGAACCCGCCTAGAAGGGTTCAGGCCCTGTCAACCTCCCCGGACGAAACCTTGCCCTTCGGCAAAGCCTCGTCCGGGTTCCCCTCTGTTAATGCAGAGAGTTCGACAGTCGCTGAGGAATCTCTTGATTCCTGTATTTATCAATCCACCCACGAGGATCGAATGTGGCACAAGGCCGTTTTAATGTGGGTATCCCCGAGCCCGTAGGCTCGGCCAAAAATATGGCCTTTCTGAACCCGCCTAGACGGGTTCAGGCCCTGTCAACCTCCACGGACGAAACCTTGCCCTTCGGCAAAGCCTCGTCCGGGTTCCCCTCTGTTAATGCAGAGAGTTCGACAGTCGCCGAGGAATCTCTTGATTCCTGTATTTATCAATCCACCCACGAGGATCGAATGTGGCACAAGGCCGTTTTAATGTGGGTATCCCCGAGCCCGTAGGCTCGGCCAAAAATATGGCCTTTCTGAACACGCCTAGACGGGTTCAGGCCCTGTCAACCTCCCCGGACGAAACCTTGCCCTTCGGCAAAGCCTCGTCCGGATTCCCTTCTGCTAATGCAGAGAGTTCGACAGTCGCCGAGAGAATCTCTCGATTCCTGTATTTATCAATCCAATCTCTCGATTCCTACCCTCTTTCCCCGGTACCAACCATATTTATATGGTCGGTACTCCACTATGCAAATTAGGTGGATCCTACCACAACAGTTCACCAGGATATTTTTTCTTTAACATAGATTTTATAAAAGAATTTTATAATCCATACAATATTTGTATACCATACCCTACCATAATGATGTAATATGCAAAAAAAATGTTAAAATTTGTTATATTAATGAAATTAAAAAGTTTGGAGGGGAAAAATATTCATAAAAAGTAATAATACCTCTTTAATACTTTGTAATAAAATCCTTTCGTTCAATAGGGAGTCAATGTCTTTCTTTAGATTTCAATGAATGATTTGCAACTTTCCGTTGGTGTTTTACTCAATTCTTTTTTGCATATTTTCTTTAGGTCCAGGATATTTTTTTCGGAGAACTTTTATTAACTTTAAATTTTAATAGACGCCACAAATTCTCTATTGGATTTAAGTGATGGCCATTCGAGTGTGTTGACATTGTTTTAAATGGACCATTTTTTTCGTAGATTTAACCGTATGTTTAGGGTCATTATCTTGCTGCAAAATCCATTCATTTGAGAGTCCAAGCTTTACTACTGACCCAAATAAATTAAAGTCCAAAACATTTTGGTATATTTTGAAATTCATTCTATCATCTATAAATTAACCATGCGATTAGCAGAAAAACATCCTTCTATTGATGTTTAGTTAGTATTATTAACATCTTACATTGATTGGTTAGTATTATTAACATCTTCTCTGGATGTCCTTTATTTAACGGTTGCATATTAATTTGCCAAAGTAGTTCAGTATTCTTGATCCGTTTTTTTTTTCCTACGGTTGAGTTTCTTAAAGAGTTCTTCTATTTATCAACTACAAAATTTTATGTAAAAACCTGAACGAACATATAACTAATTAGCATTATGTTAAATTACCTCCCAACCTCTATCGTTTTTGCTTCTTCGGAAAGATTCGCTACATCTTACGAAATAATGTAACACCCTGTATCTGCCTATAAGGAAATTGTCTAGGATTTATATGCAGACAACTTTATGTCATGAGCTATATTAAATTTTTTTCCAGTGAATTTAAATTTAGCCTAGCCTATTTTGAAATTAAATTAATCTTTTACTTGCCAGTATTTTAGCATCGTCCGAGGAGTCACATACTGTTGAAACATAATTGCCATTATGTAGCGATTTTTAACATGCTTTAATATCCTAAAATAAATATTATTTAGCTATACTCTGTATTCAACCCTCTTTTACATTAAATGTTATGTACAGTGGAATTATATTCCATTGTTCTCATTTTACCTGGATGGATATATATATATATATATATATATATATATATATATATATATATATATATATATATATATATATATATACAAATACGC
>OZ010576.1:4520662-4688162 GCA_963932145.1 Acanthosepion lycidas
CGAACTGAACCCTTTATTTCGCTCACTGGGGTAGACTGAGGTAATACCCGATTAAGGCAGTGGAGAACTTGGAAAGAGGAATTAAAAGGAGATAACTGATATCCATTAAACATGGCACGTGTAACTAGAACAGTCTACCTCAGTTAGCGAAATAAAAGGATCAGTTCCACATTCCAACCACCTGAAGAAGGCCGGAGCGTACAACGGCCGAAACGTTGTAGTAAATATGGCAACAAAGATGAGGACAACAGTCCGAATAAAGAAAAAGCTAACCAAAAATAAATCATGCAAAATAATTGCTAATTAAGTATGAAATTTATGCAACAATAATATATAGAATTTTTTAGTTTTCACTCAAATATCTATTTCTTCCAATCTTTTTACAAGGCTTTTTAGGCTGCTCTAAGTGAACTTCCAATAATGTGTACGACTGTCATATTCGCATTTAACTTTTGTTGGTACGTATTTGAATGTTATAGCACAAGTGGTAACTGGTGGTTCTGTTATATTTTCTGCTGGTTACGTTTTTCATTCCACTAGAAACAGTACTTCATTTACCAGAGATTAGTTACAAGCGATTCGCTCACGATTACAGTTAGCATCTCAGTATTCGAAATGATTTTAGTAATGTTGTCGTCTGTATGGTTTCAATCACAGATTTCTAATTCTTTGGAACGTTCTCTGGAACTGTTCCAGGTATTCCAGTAATTATGAGCACAACAGTCATTTTCATATTTCACATTTTTCAATTCATTCGCCAAGTGTAGGCGTTTAGTGATTTTTTGGTTTGCTTCTTTTAATCTTAAGTTTTTGGGATCATTGTTCTTATTTTGCTAAGATTATTTTAAATTCAGCCATTTAAATATATAAGTTGAAAATTTTATCTCGTCGTCTCTAACGAATTTTCTCGTCAGTCGCTCTTCTGAAAGAAGTACAAAAGTAGAGATGCTACCTTTGAAATATTTTCACTGCAGACATCAAAAGCAGCTGTGTCTCTCATGTTCGTTTGAAGACGAATACAGACGCAAATGCCTGTGGCCTTCCAAACTTCAAACGTTCTATGCTTCTTCAGTTCAACCCAGCAGTCATCTAAGTGCGAGATCCCAAAACAACTGCCAGTGGTGCCACCTGGACCGACATCAAGAAGACGCAGCTCAGGTGGTACCGACACCTGCTGACGTCAACATCTAAGGATTCGCTATACGTGGTTAGGAATCTTAAATTCTGTGAAGAATAAATGCATTTTTCTCTTTGCCGTAAAACACAGTATGAGATCATTTTTGTGCAATTAGCGACATCATCCGATTTGTATAACCGTCGTTTCGGAAGTTAATGTCGCAACTTTCGAGTCGGGAGAAAAAAGATAATAAGCATGAAAATTAAGTTTCCAGATTAACATTTTGATCACCCAAAAAGCTCTCTTTCGAAAGCATTTGACTAAATATATATATATATATATATATATATATGTGTGTGTGTGCGTGTGTGTTTGTGTGTGTGTGTGTGTGTTACTATTAATATAAACCTTATTTATAGAGGGCAGAAAATAAACACGTCTAATTTTATTTTCTTAAAGAGTGAAATTAATAACGAACCAAACTAAACATAGAAATCTAAAAGGAAATTGTGCTTTTCGACGGGAATAAAATAAAACCTTTACCGCATATATATATATATATATATATATATATATATATATCCAAGTATATGATTGGTGTATATGGAATGAATTCCAATAACCAACAATTACTATTCTTAAAAGTGTGCTCAATACAAAGTAGAGCAGATATAATTATTTATTTTTTTTAAATAAATAATTATATATATATATATATATATATATATATATATATATATATATATATATATATATAGGGCATATATACCCAAGTATAGGATTGGTGTATACGGAATAAATTCCAATAACCAAAAAATTCTATTCTTAAAAGAGTGCTCAATATCGAGTAGAGAAAATATAATTATTTATTCGAGAATTATAGCATAACATAAATATGTTATAAAATCCCATGTTTATGTTATAATTTTCGTATAAATAATTCTTTTTCTTTTTCTTTCCATCCCTTTTGTTATTAGATATGCAACACTGTAAATAATAAAGCTGCCAGGAATGGTGAAATTGTTGTTAGAACCGGGCCACAAATTTATTGTGGATGACCTTACGATCAAAGGCACTAAGTGAATTTTTTTCTTCTTTGATCAGAGTAGCATTTTTTTATGACAAAGTTGTGGTCAGTATCTTTACGGTGAGCATCTAATAGATATTATGTATTGTTTTGTAAAATATCCCTTTTGTGTTCCTATAATCTTATTTAGATTCCTTGAGGTTTCTCCTATACATTTGTTGTGACAAATGTTACAGGCGATGGACTAAACTTGTCTTTGAGGCTTATTGTTTTGTTTCGTATTGACTAAGTCTTTTTAGATGGAGTAGTAACAAATTTTACGTTGAGTTTGGTTACGTTCTTTTCAGTTGTGGAAGTGAAAGAATCAACTGGTAGGATAATATATTTTTTTAGTTCGTTTAGTTTGTCATAAGTGACGCTTTTATTATTTTGGAATATTTTATGAGCCTTTTGTTTCGCATTGAATATAAAATAATTAGAGTACTAAATATTTTCTTGATATATAGACATTTATATATTTCGTTATCATATATATATATATATATATATATATATATATATATATATATATAATTATGGATGGTAGATATGCAGTAGTGTAATGGCCTGGAATGAGATTAGAGTTCGAATTACAGTTGAATTTACACACAAATACCTTTGAGAAAAGTAGGAATCTCTCTTTTCTACCCATTCTATGGATTAAATAGTAGAACACTTAGTTGTAATGACTTTTTGGCAACCAATCTGTGAGAAGGAAAACTCTGAATTTAAAGCCTGGGGAGCCCTTTTGAAGACTTTTTGGCATATTATTTTTGTATTCTGTATTCTGTATTCTGTACTTCCGAAAAGTGAGGTTGATTCCTTACATAAAGCTTCACTCTTATATTCAAGTCAAGTCCTGAGTACTTTTAAATGTTAATATATTCGTTTTCAACGACTGTATTTTGTGCATGTTTACATTAAAGTAGGTACCACTACGAAATCGCTAAAAAATAAGCATACTTTGATGCAAACATCCTCCAAACGTAATGAAAACTTATTTTTATCATCAAAATCTTGGTGATTATTAAAAGGAAGGATCAAAGTATTTTTTGAATATTTAATCGAATTTTTCACACCTTTTTAGAACATTTGAACTTTTCATTAAAAAACTTGTTTTTCTTGAGTCAGCGGTTGTACTAAATTTCAGCATAATAAATTTTAGCCTCTTTTTGCGGTAACAGAAACATTCATTCAAAGATTTTACAAAAATCAAATATTTGTCAGATTCTAATGAAACTTCCAGGACTTATACCCAAATGAATTAAATTATTTAGGAAAATTTATTCGAAAATCTTTGTAAAATATTTTTTTTTTACATGTTTCACGCCTTTACTTAATTTTATGAAAACTTGTGTAATTCAACATGATGGTAACTATATTAACTAAAATCAGAATTCTTTGAAAAATTTAAATCACCGAATTCTTTTTTTTTTTTTTTTTCAAAATCGAACCTCGTCTTACAGAAGATCCATTCTGAATCGAAAAATAAAAAAAAACACAATAAAACTAAGACATTATTTAATTAGAGAAGCTTTAATCACTTTTATGAATATATATTAAAGACAATATTGTCTGAAGAAATCAAAATATTTCATTGAAAAATGAATTCTTACAACATTTGTTTTCATTTTTTACAATTTTAAATTGAATAATTTATAAAGATTTTAAAATTCAGTTGCAGTGTGATAACTCTAAGGAAATGTTTTATTAAGTAAAACTATATTTACTAATTATATATTGTAAAACTTATTACAATCTGACGACCCCGAGTAATTTTTAAAGAATTTCGAATTGTTTTTGTATGTATATATACGTGCAGTATTTCTAAAGTATAGATGTACAGATAACTCTATCATTAAAAGATCCCGTCTGTAAAGGGTTGTCTGCCATATAAACATTATCGTCTGCCCCACCATAATTAACTATGACCACATTCAGAGGTCATTCGGCTGTCAATAAATCGATTAACATGCCAGAAACAAGACCCCGCGGTTAAGAAATGCTTGTATACGACATTTTATGCTATAAGTAATATTTGTTTCAAATCAGATTAATTTAACTTTTAATTTTCTAATTTTCCTCAAATAAAGTTTCAGAAATATATATTTTATTTTTGTAAAATTTTTTAAACCGATAATTAACTTTTCTTTACAAATCTGTCAAAATGAACGATTTTTATCGATTTTACTAAAAAATCGATTCCGATAAATATAATTTCCGTTTGAAATACAACACAGAGTATTTTGATGACTGGAAATAGTAAATTTTAAATCTTTTAGCTTTCAATTAAAAAGCTTCAATAACGCTTTTTCATTTTTTAAAATTCAGTTTAAACATTACGTGTACCAAATTAGTGGAGTTACCTCCATTGAATAAGGTATCTTTCTCCATAAGTGATCATATATATGAGTGTATATAAAAAATAAATATAAACATTTCAGTTTGACCATTTAACTGTCATCAACTTGAGTGACTTTAAATTAGTCCCAACAAACGTGAGTGCACGCCAGAATTAACCAAATATAGTTTAAGTAGACACACAGAAAATATTTATCCTTGCCGATGAATTTAGCAACACCAAAAAATTCTCTGGATGAAATAAAATAAAAATAAATAAGAACTTCACTAAATTTACCGATTACGTAAAACAACAAAAACAAAGATTTTTAAAAGCGAATGCCGATTTTCATAAAACAGAATTTGACGATATTATTCAAGCAAACTTCTTGCTGCCAAAATACATCTGTTTTAAATTATATATATGCATATATATATATATGTGTGTGTGTGTTTGTTTATGTTTGTGTATGTGTGCGTATGTCTCCCGACCTGTGTATTCGAGAGTCTTAATAAAGAAAATATGCTGGAAGCGGTATTTGCTTTATGAAAACGTTTTTATCGTTTATTATCGAAAATAATAAGAATTAATGTCGGATTAGAAGTGAAATCCATTAATTCTTTAGAAATTACTTTATTTACGTTTCGTAAATAACAAAACTAAGTAAGTTTTTGGAGAATTGACAGCAGGATATGGAAAGTTTGATCCAAAATGAAATCCTCTCATCGACTTTTACCAATTAACTCAGGATGTCGTATGTCCGACAGTTTTAGCAGCCATGGAACTCAGACAGAAGCTAATATTATTTAACGGCATTTATTGATGCCAGAAAGATGGATCGCACCAACTCCAAGTTTCGAGGTGCACGGTAGAAAAAGCATACTACGAATATATGAATTCCAGACACAGATCAGCTGCATTTGAAATCTAAGGTTGCCCATAAGTTATAGAAGAATGGGACTGGCACTGACTGGCACAAGATGCTAAGCACTCAACGAAAGGGAACATTGCATAAAATCAATTAATGCTGATGCATGGCGGTGTATTATGAGGCGTCAACTGCACTTGATGGATTTTCGTAGTTGTCGACAACTGCATAATCGATTACCGCCCCTCAAAGGAGTTATCACCTGCACTGGGAAAAAGCACGCGCCGTATCAGCTGGTCAGACGAGTCACGTTTCCAGCTCTTTCGGGCAGAGAGTCGAGCTCAAAGATTATTGCTTCAGTCTGCAGTTTTATACAAGCAGACGTTAACTATAATTTTGAGTGTTATTTCTGATTTCGCAAGGACAGTTGGGACCGAATCAATTTCACATCTTTGACGTCTTTATGCACACCATTTTACCTACGTATCGATGATATGCTCTCGCACGGTAAATACAACTGCTTTCACACTGCATCATTCATGGACGATAAAAAATTAGATCTGGAAAGATTTCATTTCGATATGCTCCATTTCCACACACGTCACCCCCCCCCTCTGCATATCGACGAGTGTATCGTAGACTTCACTAAATTACTTGCAGCCACACACAGAAAATTCAGTTTTGGTCAACCTTGAAACGTGCAACAAATAACAACTGCCTGGTCGAGTACCCAACTGTAATTCAGGCGTTGCTAGGTAACTATCTCTAATATTGGGGACCCTTTGGATTATTACAGACTTTTAGAAAAGGGAAACTCAAAATTGTCCCCGCCCTTCATAATAATAAATACGAATTGAATATGAACCTAGGAAAAGATCAAATCTTTCAAAACAGTTCCCATTTATGTTAATTGTTAAACGTTATGGAAAGCCATGAATCTTGTCAATAATTCCACAATCAAGGAATATGCAAGGAATGCAAATATAAGCAATATAAATACCTATTGTATGCAATCTGATTTTGATTCTAGAAGGGAGTAATCTGATTTTGATTCTAGAGAAGAATTAGACACTGAGAATTGGACATACAAAGGTACACAGTTTTCGAAAACTATTTCTCTCATAGCCATGGCTGAGTAAAATATCAGAGACAGATTCAAAATGTCTGCCATAAAGAAAATGCTAGAAGTGAAGACAGACATATTTACCGTAATTAAAAGAAGGGGGCTAAAGTGATTTGGCAATTTAATCAGAAGTTGGGAATTAAACTTTGTGCATCCATCCTAGGAAAACAACTTCCCTGGCAAAAGATCACGTGATAGACCAACTAAGAGATGAGAAAACCAAATCAGAGAGGCAAATGAAATAACACTTCTGACACTTGAACCGATTGCCTTAGACAGAAATAAATGGCAAAGAAGATGTGTAGACAAGAAGAGTGCAAGAATATCTTTAGGATTTCGTAACTAAGGAACAAGGAAGGAATGTATAGCCGAGGCCGGATCAAAAAATAGCGGAACTGTTTCTCTGGTCATGGAGCTAAAGCACGCAAAAGAAATCCCTTAGCCAAAGACAACGTGGTTGATCATCTTAGAGATGGCAAGACTAAATCAAAGAACACCGGAATAACTCTCCTGATATATGAAAATACTTTCTTGGACAGCAATAAATTGTATAGACATGAAGTACAAAAGGATAATTTGGGGGTTGTGCAGATTAAGCACTAATACTGCAGAAAAGGGAATTAGTGTGCCAAGATAGTTTCTGATCATTTTACATTAATGTACTTATAAAACCCTATCGATTCTGCTATAGATAAACTAATACGATAAATTGAACTCTTGTTTTGAATTCAAAATCGTGGAAAAAAGCAACAGAAAATCATTCTACTATATTTCCCAAGAACAAAATTGGCAATACATAGTTTACAAACAGCAAGAAAAAGAAGACGAGGAGAATTATAATTGCTTATGATCTGAAGGGATTTGTCACTTAAATAGAAGAATGTGCCGACTGCGGTTCCTAAATGTGTCATGTGACTGTTTGGTTTCGCTTTCTTTTGAATTTGTCAGCTGATATAAAAGTTTTTACTTTAAGAATTAGAAAATCTTTACAGGATTCGAGGATAGGATTCAAAAGCCAGTGCTTAAAATTGCCTTGAAATTCCTATTCGCTGAGTGAAATGTGAAATGTGATTTTTAAAAGCCATCAGATCATTGTGTTCTTAATTTTATTAATATTTACCAGATTGCGTGATATTTGAAGTTCCGAAATATCGTATCTTTTCTATGAATTTCGACTAATATCTTTATCTTTTTTATAGCATTTAGACCGATATGTTTTCAAGCTGATGTATTTGATTCTCAGTGACATTTTATTTTTCTTAACTCCTATAAACGATACTGGTTGAAAGAATAGAGACCAATGTGAGAAAGATTCGTGATTTCAGGAATTTAAATATTACTTTAAAATTAACAGCTGAATATCGGGAAGTTTCACTATCTTATAATAAAGTCTACGAAATTCGTACAAATTTATATATTCTTATTATTTGCTTTGATGCAAAATCTCCCTGTAATGTTTTGAGAAACTCTTTCGATCGCATAAATTTATACCATCGTTATTCAGTCATCAAATTATCTCTAAAATGTTAAGGGAGCTTTCAAAGAAACACTGTAAGCGATCCAAAAAGGAACAAATACAGTTTTGAGGTCAAAGAATTTCTTCGACGAATCTTTCGTTATCTTGACGTTGATTGCTCTGTAGAATAGGCCACATTTATATTTTTTGGACGAGCTTTTTTACGCAGCAAACTTCCTTGTCTGATTAATATCTTCCACTACGCCATTCAAAAGAACCAATCGTACCAAAATGGAAACTTCATGGTGGAGTAATAACCAACAAACTTATATGCTTAACCATTAATATTGGTAAGCGAGTTCGATCCTCACTGGTAGTAGTGTAGTGAATTTCCAACAGTTCTTATTAATAGTTTGGAAAGAATCTCCTATCAGTAGTAGAAAGATCTATAACAGTTAGAAGACTTAATTTCATAAAAACAAAAAAAAAACTCTTTAAAAAAAAAGATTTGATAAATTTCAACTAATTGTTCGATCCATGAATACTGAAGTTTCGTGTATAGAAACTGTTCATTCCACCATTACTTATAACATTTGAATCTCGCCAAAAAACAAATAACTTTTTTGTCTCTAGATTCCGCTTAGGTAGATATATTTATGCTGGATGTCATCTAGCTATGAATTTCTAGCTTTTTATTCTTGTTAATAAATCCAATTTTAATCGGTAGAGACTTGTCATGACATTTTCTGCGACAGGTGAAAAGCAAAAGGCAAGTCTTTAAATGAAGATAGATGTTTGCTTCCGAAAGTTCAAAGTCATTCATTTGTCTCGAGTCTAAAGTTTCCTAAGACTTGTAAACATTGTACTGTCGTAATAACTGATTGCATTAAAAATAAGTAAATTTCAAAGACATTTCAAAGATTTCTCTAATATTCCTTAGAATATAACATCAGGAAATTTGACAGTAACCTAATAATAAATTCGAAAGATTTATTATTTGTAGTTATTAACATTAAATTCTGCATTTATGAATTGGGAGGCTCTTGGTGAAACCTTCGTCTGTTAAATCTAATTTTGAATAAGTACGTTGATGACAATGTATATTTTGAGAAATATCAGTCATTTATTGGCTTATTCTTTTGCTTTTATCTTTGGATTAGGAAGATAATCTTTTAATCTGTTAACATTGATCTCTTTGTATCTCTTCGCCTGTCGGTATAAATGTTTTATTCTACATTTTCACATACGCATTTTAACAGACAAACACAAACATATGTGCGCGCGTATGCACACATACATACACATATGTGTGTATATATATTTTCATGTTGATTATGAAAGCATAATTATTAAACGACGTTATGAAAAATCTGGTTCAATACAAAAAAAGTTCGATGATAGATCTACTTTTCAAATATTTTTTTTTTAATATCCAAGTAGTTATTTTAATCACCGTTATTGAAAAATGAAAAAACAAATCCGTCATAGGAGGCTTTTAAAACTGAATTGTCTACCCTCCAAGCTATATACCGAATCGTGATCAGACTTCAGAATGATTAATAAACCGAATATATTTCACGGGTGGCCTGAGGTGCAAGAAACATCAAAGCTGTGTAATCTCGCGAAACGCTTGTTTCGAATTGATTTTCAGTACAACAGAGCGTTACTCTTCATTGCCTTCGCAAAAGAGTTTCTTTCATTCTCTTTTTTTCTTTTTCCCTTTCTTTTCCTTTTTTTATGGTGTGGTGATGGGGGCTTTCTTTCCTTTTTTACTGATGCGTTTTAATACGTTCCATCAACAATCGATGACTGCAAGAGAAAGCGAGAATAAAAGTGAAAGCATTTTCAATGAGTTTTTCTGTGCATCATTGCACAGGGGAAGGCGTTGGCTTGTGAACGCACTTAACAGCATCCATATTTACAGTATATATGAATAAACGCATAAGTTTAGTGTGGTTCAGTCTCATGACCGAGAGAGTGCTTGTATATATATATATATATATATATATATATATATATATATATATGTGTGTGTGTGTGTGTGTGTGTGTGTGTGCCACAATGTTACATATATAAACGTATAAAGGATGAATGTGGACAAGCACTCACGCAGAACGAGAAATAGATGAATAGACAGACAGACATAAAAGGCGAACATAAAATCAACATTTTATATCTACACAGACATACAGAAGGGGCTGCTGCCATGGAGCCCCTTCTGTTTGTCTCGGGGTTCTTGATAAGATCCAGAGGCGGATATGCAATGTAATTGGCCTTGATCTGGCATCTCGTCTGCTGTAACTCTCTTACAAGTACTTTCATGGTAATTGCTCCGATGAGCTGCTTTCGCTGGTTCCCAGACTTCATGAATTCAAGCGTCCCACGAGGCTGACATCCCGCTCTTACCCTTTCACTGTTGAAACTGTTAAATGTAGCTGTCTCTTCTACTCCAATAGCTTTATATCTCGCACCTCTCGCCTGTGGAACTCTCTTCCTTTTTCCTGTTTCCCCGATAGCTATAACCTCCAACTATTCAAATGTAATGTCAATCGACATCTCCAGTTGCCTTGATCTATCCCCTATACTTCTCTTCATCCTTTCCTGAAATCTCCAATACAAATTATTTCAAAGTGTTTGTGTGTCAATGTGTGAAGCAAAGGGCAGAGGTGGGGATTCGGAAAGAGTGGAACGAGTCTAATGATGATTATGAAGGTGTGTTTGGGGGTGATTAATAGGAATGGTGAAGTTATGCTACCATTCATTTTTCCACATGGCCTCAGACACAACACGAAGGCCTACGTCAAGTTAATGCTGTCCTGGGTCAAGTGGTTGCCTGCTGAGAGAGTCCATGTCTGGCAACAACACACTGCCCCATGCTACACAAGAAAGAGAACCCAGTCATGGTTTACAGACAATTTCTGCGACCACACCACCCCTTACATCTGGCCACTTAACTCCCAAGACTGCAACCCCCTTGATTATTATGTGTGGGGGCGCAGTTGATTGAGAGACCAACAAAACTCCTGGTAAAACCAAAAATGAAAAGTCAAGGATTATGACAGCATTCACCACTTTAAGTAAGGAGACCATCCAGAAGAGTTGCAGGAGATTCCGAGGTCGTCTTGAGGCCGTGGTTGAAGCCAATGACAATTTTATTGAATAATTTACTCTTCCGTATTTCAAGATAGCTTTGTGTAATTTAGGTAAGTATATCTTAAAATGATGTCAGTGTTATTTGCATTTTTAATTAATTTAGAAGACAAATATCCATCACACACTCTCTCTCTCACTCTCTCTCTCTCTCTCTCTCTCTCTCTCTATATATATATATATATATATATATATATATATATATGTTCACTGGGACAAGAAATGATTTGTAAATTTGAACGCCTTCCAAATGAAACTGCTATCCTTTACTCATTATAGCGAACTATATTTGCTGCCCATCATGGCTGATGCTAGCACCCAGGAGAGCAAATCTTTGAGCTTTTTTTGCTCTCATGTTTTCCACTTTCATAAAGAATTGATTATATTAAATCAACTGATATGTTGATGCACGCAGTCGTTCATTAAATATTTCTTCTACCGTATTTGGCCTATTTCCCCTGCTATATATCGTGAGAATGAGGTCATTACAAGTCCATACAAGTAGAGATTAAGGTTCATTGCCAGAAGAAAAATAATTCATCACCCACAAGGCCACATAAATGTTTTTACATTCTATTGTCGGGTCTAAGAAGTCGATACTAAAACTCATTATGTTCGCTGATATAATGAGACACCATATAGTTTTGTTCTCCTGATTACTGGCGGTTGTGTAAGATTGTGTTAAACAAGTGTAAATCCTCAATGACTCTACTTGACTGAATATTACTGTCAGTAAAATTGGTTCAATGTGTTCTGACAGACAATTTTTCTCACTAGACCCCATCTTGCACGTTTATTGCACGACCATTCGCCCAAGAATTGAATATTATTACCACATCTGGTTTGATGCACCTGCAATATATCTTGAGATTCTTGACAAAATCCAAAGAAGAGTCTGTGATTTTATCGGTCCTGACCTGACATCTCAGTTTCAGTTCTATTCTCACCACCGCCACTTAGTTTGTCTTTGTCTTTTTCTATAAATATTTTCATGGTATTTGTTCTAGTAAGCTTTCTCTTTTTAATACCGCATGAATTTAAGGCGTATTAATAGATTAGCAACTGGGTATCATTGTTTTCATGTTGAAATATTAGGATGGTGCAAAAATAATGTCGTTTTATCACATAGTAACATATGTGAGAAAACGACATTTTTTTGCACCAACCTAATAGCAAAAGATGGAACCGTAAGTTCTATTCTTATAGTTTCTTCTCCCAGACTTCTCAGATGCGGAACTCTTTCCCGGTTTCTTGATTCTTTGTCGCCTAAGATCTTCAAAAATTTAAATGCAACTTTAATCGTCATATTCTGTCTTCTTGATTCCTGTTTTTTTTTTAATTGTTATTTCTCCTCACTAGTGTCTTCTCAATTTCTTTTACTCATATTAACCCCCTGGCGTCTTAGTGGCATTATTACCTTGTTCGGAGTGGTGAAATGCTAAAACAAAGAATATGCTTTGTCTAAATACCATTTATCTTAATCCTTTTAAGAAAGACAGGTATTCACATTATTGTTTTTGTCCCGGCTATGTAGGCTTCCACAAGTATCTTGTCACATCAAAGAAAGGTGAAAATGGATGAGTTACCTTCATTTGAAGGTTGCCCTGATTGATCTTGCTATTGATATTGGAGTGGTTTCCCGTTTCCTTCTCTAAAGTGGTTTTATTGAAACACCAACTCAAATTAGGTGGCTGTTGAGTTATTAAGTATTCAAGCGTTTTTTGATAGCGGTCTTGTTTTGTATCTAAAATGGATTCTACCCACAATCTCGGTTTCTTGATTCTTTGTCGGCCAAGATCTTCAAAAGTTTAAATGCAGCTTCAATCGTCATATTCTGTCTTCTTGATTCCTTTTTTTTTTTTTTTTAATTGTCATTTCCCTTCACTAGCGTCTTCTCATTTCCTTTCACACTCAGTAGTCCTTTGTGTCTAGTGGCATTATTGCCTTGTTTGGGGTGAAACGATGACGTTATTTCACTTGAAAAATATAATCACATCGACTGTGAACGAATATCTCAATCTCGTATCATGAAGCGACAAAATAAACAAAAAAATCCTTTATCCTCCGATGTCGTGAAGGCTTAACAATTTTGCGCTACTACAAATCTACCAACGATGTGCCGTTTTGTTATGTTACGGTTGAAAACTCATAGAAAAAACTCGGTTAATTTCTAAATAATATCTTTTACAGAATAAAGGTATCGTTATTTCGTGGGTGTCATTATTTTATGCAGCAATCATTAAACTTTTCATTATTTTTCCAATTTGAGATTTAATTGCAGACTTTATAACAAAAACACGGGATCATGTGCGCACGATTGTATACTATTAGCGTTAATTTTCAAACGGTGCAGCTTTACGGCTAGAGGCCGTAACCTACCATTTTGGAATCAGGCCGACTCCGTGAGTAAATTAAAAACATTCCGTGTCGGATCCTGACCAGCAATCCTGAAACTATGAATTCCCAAGTTTTCATTACTAGGATTGTTTTTGACGATATTTTTACGTGATTTTTTGCGACGAATTTTTTATAACTTGGAAATAAATTTGGGAATAATCGAAATGTCACCGATGAAATAAAAAAAATTGTTTGTACGGAAAGTAAGGACCTACGTGCATCAAATTGTAAGTGGCGGCAGAAGAATTATCATAGAACTTTTAAAAGGTAAGCTTAAACATTAATTCAATACTTAAATGCAGCGGTCAATTTTGAGTTCTTCTGTAGTTTATTGTTGCCTATCACATCTACTCCTCCCTAATTATTGTGATGAAAACCCAATAAAGAGCCGACCGCAGGAGCTAGCTTAAATGCCGCCCGATAGAGTGACTTTTAAGCTAGTTATAAGATAAGTGCGTGTAAATTCGCAGCTATAAGTACACATATATAAACAGTTTATGCGACAATATCATTTTTTCCGTTTTGCACTTGCTTGATTTTGAAATGTCCAATTTATAGCTCGCATATTCAGCTGCTCATTTTGTTAACGACAACCTGAACAACATAAAGCATAGATTGTAAAACAATGTTTATGGCAGAAACAGTAAGAAAACTACACAAACTCCGCGTCAAGGAAGTAAAGGAGAGCCGGAAAAAAGGACTATCAACTGTAAAAAGACGTAATGTACCGTGCAAAGTGCAAAACGAAAAAAGTGATACTGCCAGAGAAACTGCTGTGGGTAGTACATATTCGGATGAATGCTAGTGGGTGGTAGATATTTGGATGAAATTTTCTACGTTTCCGGTCATCTTGATTCATAATAATCATATCAATGTACCAGATGTGCCCGAGCTCCAGATGCTGACACATACTGCGATCATTTATATTCTGATGAAAGATGTCATAACATGGACGTACACAAATGTCCCTTTTGTTCAATTAGAGTATTTTAATATTTCATGGGTGATTTTCGCTGGATTTCGCAATTAATTTCAATAGAACGTCTACAGGCGCTGAAGCTTAATCCAGACCTCAAGTGAAACTCATATATATGATCGATCACTAATACTATACAAATGGTCGCTTCTTTTTACTGCTCCAGAAAATTCACGACTCCTTACACCAGGCTCTGTCTTTACAAGAGACCAACCATGAAATATTATCTGAGCTGGAGCTGCAAGATCTTCACTTTCGAGCGTTGACGCAGCCTTAATGGGTGGTGAATAGTTTCCCACACTACAACCACTTTCTCATAGACAAAACGTTTCGAGCTTTTTGTTAATTGATCGCTATTTTCATGGTTCTATCAGCCTAGACTCATCCTCATCCCTGCATATTTCGTTAGTAAAGAGTATGTTCCGCTCGAGCAGCTTCTTCTCCAGAATTACAATGCTTTCCCGGTTACTGTAATCATAACCTCCTCAAATCTAGATCAACCGTAATCTATCCTAACTATCTTCATAATATGTACCTCTTTTTCCCACCTTGTAAGCTCATAGAACAACCTCATTTACTAAATCTCTACATGAGGGGCTTTTTGGCCCCGTATTTGGTGAATAATAATGATTAAAATAGAATGCTACCCTGCAATATTTCTTGCTTCTTGTATCTCTAGATGATGCAATACAGCAAATGTTTTATATGGAGTAAGGAAGCAAGATATACACTTTGGCGTAATGGCCATCAGTTCGGAATGAGCATCGGAGAGCGGAGTTCGAATTTCAGTCGAGTTTGTTACATTTACTTACGCACAAATACACTTGGGAAAGATATGAATCTATCTCTTCTCATTCCCCCAGATATTGGTTGAATAGCAGGATAGATTGTGTCCTGTAGCCTTGGTTGGCAACCTGGCTGCCGCGGAAAGAAACGGTAGCCTACTGCGGGAACATCTTCTACCTAGTCAGTCATGAACGCCCAAGTGAGTATCACGTATGGCACGTAACTGAACAAAACAAGCAAGGGTATCATTACATGGTTAATTTTTATCCCTCACTATGATTATTAATTGTTATTTATTATTAATATTAAGTCGAGTTATGTATTGAGAAGTCGGAGCTCCGAGTTCGAATGTCAGTCAAGTACAATTACTTACACGCTAATAGCCTTGGGAAACGCATGAATCCAATTCTCCTCTCCCAGATATGGGTAAATAGTAGAACAAAGTGGGTTCTACAGCCTTAGGTGGCAACCGGTCTAGGAGAAGGAAATCTCTGAATGAAAATTGTATGTAGCCCTAGTGAAGCACATACTATGCAGCTTAGGAAAGGATCGTTCGCACTGACTCCTTATTTGCTTTGTTTTCTGGTGCATATACATTTTTCCGGGTTCCAAGCAAACACCTAAGGTCAGAAATGGCATTTTCCACCGAGCATTTTTTAGAGAAAAAGAACCCCTAACATCACACATATTTTACATAGATAAGGCCCTTCATGAGCAGTAGGCTGTACTTGTGAGAAGAAATTTTTGTATTTCTTTAAGGCATGGGCCACCAGGAATCCATTTAATGGGTCTATTGGAACCTTTTCCAATCAATCCGTGGACTCCAACTACAAGTGGAATTGTTGAGGTCCCTATATGCCACAGTTTTGAGATTTCGATTTCAAGGTTCTTGTATTTTGATAGTTTTTTGAAGATCTTCAAAGATACATTACAGTCTGCAGGGACTGCCATGTCATTAAGAAGGTACATTTTGTCTTTGCGGTCTCTAATCACGATGTCAGGGAGATTAGCATTGATTGTTCTGTCTTTGTGTACTGTAAAGTCCCATAAAATTGTTACAGGTTTTATCTCTATAACCGGGTCTCGGTGATGTTCATATCAATTTCTTATATATATAACTGAATAAAGTTTTATTTTATAACTGAATAAAGTTTCTTACTTCTTTTGTGTTATTTGACACAGATCATCATCCGGTCTCTTGTAGTTTCCAGGTATCTTTGTGAGGCCGATTGCTATAGTTTTGTAAGACAGTTCTAGTTGAAATAATCCTGTGCCTCCTCTGAATCTGGTCACATACAAACGACCAACATCAGCCTTGGTAGCAAGTGAGAACTTTTCTCGTTTTGGCGTCCATTTGCTTAATGTTAGCGATGGCTCAGTTACGGATGTTGAAACCGTTTAGCCTCTACGGGGACAACCAACGTGTTTTGGGCTGATATTCTGTTTTCGGATTCAGATTGTTATTCAATACCAGATACACACGCCTCTAGTATTCTTTTCTTACTTTCTCCTTCATTTCGGTCAGCTGTATTCCATCTCCTTTCACTAATTACTAGGTATTTATAGGCTTCTTCTTGTTCCAGCTCCCTAATCTTTGTAACAGAATCTAGATCTTGTTTTTTTTTTCGTGTTTTTGCAATTCTCCCTTTCTTGAATGTTACTTTTTACATATTTATCTAATCCGAAATCCATATCTATGTCGTCACTGAAACATTTTACAATATTGAGGAGACCCTTCAAAGCATTGTCGTCTTTGGCAAAGACTTTGGGACCATAAATGTAGAGTAAGTGAGTGAACAATTTCTTATTTACTTTATATCCAGAGCTATTATTGCGTAGTTCAGGTGTAAGGGTGATCAAGAACAAACAAAACAGAAGGTGTTACAGGGAGTTTCATTGAAATATTCCTCGTTGGATATTCAGACGTTTGGAAGTAGCAGTCCCTCTGGTGTGATTTAGGTATAATGTGGTTTTCCATATTCCCATGCTGTCCTTAAGGAAATTTACTATTACTGGGGAGACTTTGTACATTTCCAAAGTCTTAAGGATCCAGGAGTGTTGTCTACTATTAAAAGGCTTTACGGTAATCTATCCATGTTGTGCTGAGATTTCTACTTCTTATCCTACAGTTTTCAGGACCATTTTGTTCATCAGTAGTTGATCTTTGTGACCATATGAGCTTCTCCTGTATCCTTTCTCTTCCAAGGGAAGAATGTTGTTTTCTTCGAGAAAAGAGTAAGTACCGTTCGTCAGGACAGACATGATCAATTTATACGTGGTGTACAGACATGTTATTGGCCCATAATTATTCGGATCATCTGTTTCGCTCGTTTTTGGCACGAGATATGTAATACCTTCAGTGATCAATTCTGGGACTTCACTGGGATTACTAATAATCATTGATAAAGTTTATGCAAAGGTTTTATGGTTTGATGGCAGATGATAGTGCCAAAAATTGGGTACCTTCTTATTTCCTGGGGATTTACATTTTGGGGATTTCGTTAGAGTTTGCCTAACATTAGTTCTATTTTCCATTCTTGTAGAAGTTTATCTAGCAATTGGTCTTCTTTATGGATCCAAATTGCATTGAAAGTTATATTCCTTTGAGCAACTCCAAATATTTTCCCAAAATTTCTGAATATTTTCAATAGATGGTGTCTTTTTGACATCTATAACTTCTTAAACTTCTCAAGGTCTGTTTGGAATAACTTATTTTGGCGATAGAACCTACAAGACTTTTCGTGTCGTCTTGTTCTCTGTGCATTTAACTGAAGTTTCTGTTTTAGTATTTCATCATCATCATTAATTTTATTATCATTATTGTTATTATTAGCATTAGGCCAAAATGAGTAAAAAAAACAAATGATACAAGATAATAAAAAATAATAAAATTTCAAGATAATAAAAATAAGCGCCAACAATATGCATAAAATGGGAATAATCGTAACATTAAATTAGAAAAGCGTTTAAGAAAGTGGAAGAGACCTATTGTCGCAAGTACAATCGCCATCTGCCAATGTAATCAGAATGTATTTTGACCTCTCTTTTCAAAATGTCTAAAGTCTTGGCATTGACTCCCAAAAGATGGAGAGTGTTCAACTCATTCAACACCTGCTGTGAAAAGAATATCTTCGTATGTTCAGATGATAGGGAAGCAGTTGAATTTTTAATGAATACTCTCTGAGGGATTTGTATTCGCTTGTATCGCATGTTCAGTGAAGGACAAGCTTTGAGATTGAGCCAACCAGAGTTGTTGCCGAAGATTTGCAGAACATGTTGAGTAACACAGGAATCATGTGGGAAAGAATTATAATTATAGTGTCATTTCATCTTACTCTTTCAGGAATTGTATTGGAACAAGCCGAATAAGTCCTAAATATAGATGGCGCCTGTCAACGTTCCTTCAACAAATACCAGTAGCGAGTGAATTTTAAACTATGGTTTCCCACACCATGTTGCAATTGAATGAATCTTTGGGGTTTTAAGGTGAATACACTGGAAGAAATTGCTCTCCAGATCTAAGCTGCAAGCACAAGCCAACATCACTTGTGTTTTGGTTAAACTCATGCCCTCCACAAAATCCGTTGTTAATTATATGTCTCTAAAATTCCATATTATAGGTTTCAGACTCATTAATGCCTACATTCGCTTCCTGATTTTAATGAATTATTTTGGTATCCGTGATGTAGACATTGTTTACCTTTACAACGAATTACCTTGGTGAATGTCTTTACTGGATGACTATCCATAACCTGGTCGACATGTGAAGGAATGTTCATTTGATAAACGGAGACAAAATCGAAGCACCCTCGACTTATCAAGTGTAACACGCAACAATTCTCTGAAATAACCATCAAGCCTTTCGAGAGGTCACAGTCCGAACCTTATTAAAATGCTCTACTTGAACAAAAGGATCATTTATATGTTTCCAATTCATGATATCTACTTACACTGAACTCTTTCATCCGAATAATCATTATCGCAGTATGTGTCAGCATCTGGAGCTCAGACACATCGGGTACATTGGTATGATTATTACTACTCAAGATGTCCAAAAACGTTGAAAAATTCGCCCAAATATGTAACACCCACTAGCATTCACATATTTCACCAAAGATGAAATCAGAATCGTTTATGTTTCCTAACCCCCCGCCGGCGTCTGAGGTCAGAAAAGGCCATAATTTTGAATATCTTTTTTTGAAGTTAATTCTCAATACTTCTTTTTATAACTAAATGACTAGCGCTACACAATATGCCTAAAACTGAGACCGACCTTCAATTCACGGTTTGACAGGAATGATTGTATTAGGTCAAACAATCGACCTGTAATGCCATAACCCAGGAGCTTGCGAAGAAGGCCGGCATGCCAAACCCTATCAAATGCTCATTGGAAAAGAAAGTTGAGTCCAAAAAGCTAAGCAAAGTATTATGAAATAGGAAAATTTTATGAGAAACAAAACAGTATGATGTAGTATTATATCAATCATAGTGTATGGTGATAATTAGCGGACAATTTCCTCATAGATTAAGCGATATTGTTCTACAGAAGGATTCTGAAAATACCATGGATTGAATATGTGAGCAATGAGGAAGTGTTAAGAAATATGAGAACGGAAAGGACACTAGCTGCGGATCAGAATAAGACTGAGAAAAATATTTTGATACATAGTGAGGAAATTGGGCATGGAGAATTTCACGCTCACAGGACTTACTTGAGGCAAGAGAACAAAAAGGAAACGGTAACCAACCTAGCAAACAGAGATACGAGAATAGGAAGATGTGGAGAGTCTTGATATGAATCATATGAGAAATGTAACGTGGTGTTAAAAACATTGCAGTAATATTGCCGTTCGCATCTATCAGTTGGTATGGTAGTTGTGACGTTGGAAGGTTTTTGATCGATATGTTCCGAAGATGAAAAAAAGAAGAAAGAAGTGATAACACAAACAATGAAGATATTTGTGTTAGGAAGGTATAGAGTTGTTGGTAATCATGGAATTTTTTCTTTTCTTTTTTATCTATATTTTATTTTATTTATTACGCTGAAGCCCAAGGGCCGAGTTTTGATAAGGAGAAAGAAAAATTCACATAGATCTCTTCACGATGGTAGAGAGGTGTGAATAAAAAGGATTGTACATGACAATACAGTAAATAAAATAACTGAATAATAATAATAATAATAATAATAATAATAATAATAAGAAGAAGAAGAAGAAGAAGAAGAAGAAGAAGGAAAAGAAGAAGAAAAAAAAGAAGAGGAAGTTGATAAGCTTAGAAAAAAGCTGAAATCGTTTCCATTGTTTCATAACGTCATTGCCCAAGGGAATTTGCCGCTTTTTTATCTCGTTTCATTATGGATATAGTAGCCTTAATACGTAAGGCTTATTTGTTTATCTACTTATTTATTTATTTACAACGGGGGAATTATTTATCAGAAAATATTATTTATAATGATGATTCTGTTGTTTTTTTTTTTTTTGTTTTTTTTCTTGCTTGAAGAAACATTTCTCTCATTGATATTTTTTGTCCGTTATGCCTCTTTGTGCTCGCCAAAATGTAATTCCTTGTAGCAATAACATAACTGAATGTGGCACAAGGTTCAATAAAAGAAACGGAAGATTGTGTTCCACTATTTTCACATGTAAAGTGGATCTTCCCGCCTTGAAAACCAACGTTCAAATTCATAGCACATGCATCCTCGTTATCTTCTTTCCTAGCTAAAAGAAGAAAAAAGTTGTTTCCTGTGACGATTATTTGTTTCTCGAAAGAATTATTGCTTGTAGCATTTTGATTAGCTGACGACATTGCTGTCATAGACTGAAGACCAAAATGACCAGTCCTATCGTATTGTGTGTATTAGTGAGAAGGGGCTTTCTCTCTGGATGTGGCTCCCCACCCAACCCCGAAGAGATGGTAGGATTTTTCCCGTCGGGATATGTATGCTTCAGGTGTATTATTTGTTAGGCGACGGGGGTCTTCTCTCCTGCCTTGCTTTCTCCCAACCGTTGCGTGACATCGGTTAAGTAGCGGTGATATAACTGGCTAAAAGTGACTTAGAGAAACTCTGACCATCTTAGACAAGCTAAGACAAGATTAGACAAGCTTTGAACAGCTTAGACAAGTTAAGACCAGCGGTCCGAGTGGAAACACTTGGGTCCCCACGTCAAGAACCGAACCGACCTTGTGTCACAAGCCGGCTCAGCATTAGTGAGAAGTAAACTCTTCCAGCCAGAATTTGAACCATGCCCAACGATTCCATAATTTAATTCCATTAACCAATTGCCTCAGTCAGGACCAATAAAGAATTTTGCAAATGAATTGTGATAATATTTACTGAGTGAATCCATAAAAATTGAAAAATATAAAATTGTCTGCGCGTAGATTCCCATAAAATCAGTACTCAAAGAATACGATTGCAAGCGCGCTATTATCTCTACCATTAAGTCGACCCGATTTGATTACATTAGTATTTCAAGGGAGTAAAATGCATGAAATAGGATATATATATATATATATATATATATATATATATATATATATATATATATAAACTTAAACCGTCTTTGACTCACCTCTCTAAAACTCCTTAAGTTTTAAGCCCCCACCTTCTCTCGTCTGCTACCACTCTCTTTAGCTCTAACATTCGTCCCACACTCTCATACTTACACTCTCTCTAAATTCTATTTTTTTTTTTATTTCCGGAGTTGTTTTTTCTGTTTTCTTTTTGAATTTGTAGGTCTGATGAATTGGATCGTATTTACGATTCCAATGGAATAAATTATGACCATGGAATATTAGTGTTTAAACCTTTTTATCATATATATATATATATATATATATATATATATATATATATATATATATATATATATAAAAGTGAACATAGAAGTCAACACTTAGAGGCGACAGTCTGTTTCATGTTCATGTTTAATAGTTAAAGGAAATTAAACCGTGGCGATCCATGATCGCTTACGTCCTGAAGAGACATAGCATTTTAAGAATTCCTTACTTGGTTTCGGAAAAGCATTTTCCCTATTTACAGGGTGCGATGGGTAAATTGTTGCAATTTTAATTTTGCGCATGCATGTTGTTTGTTTTTGATTTTATCCACTGTACATTATAGAAGGGTCAGTTGGGCACCGTCCGTGAGAAGAAGAGCACCATGATGCAATTCCCACCTTCAGAAACTTGGAAACGGCGTGCTGTATTGCTTGGCATTCACACCGGATGAACATTCAGATTGTCTGAGTGTCAGTCAGAGGGCAGTGCAGAGTATTTAAAAAGAGTTGGATGAGGGTAATAGTGATTACGAAGGTGTTTAAACTGATCACTAATGATGGCAATATTATGCCTCCATTCATCTTCCCACAGAGCCTAACACTCAACACTCAACACTCAGGCCTTCATCAAGTGCTTTGAGGAGGTAGAGCTGATGTGGATAAAAAGGATGGCTGCTGGAAGTACCCTATGTCTGGCAACAGGAATCTGCACCATGAAGCAAAAGCAAGGGAATCCAGTCATGGCTGTCAGACAATTTCAGCGACCGCATCACCCCTTACATCTAGCCACCTAACTCCCTAACTGCAACCCTGTTAATTATTATGTCCGACGCATCGTTGAGCGAGAGACCAAGAAAACTCCTTATAACACTTCGAGAGACCGGACAGAAGAGTTTCAGATTCCGAAGTGTCTGGAGGATGTGGTTGAAGCCAAGGTCGATATCATTGAATGAATTTGCTCTATGGTATTCCGAGATACTTTTTGTGTAATTTTGGTAAATATATCTGTTAAAATGAGATGTCAGTGTTATTTTCATTTTTGATTAATTTAGTCGACAATTTATCTATCGCACCCTGTATATGTGTCTTCAGTAATTCAGATTCACAAATAGTCAAGGATTTTTAAGCAGCTTAAATAAAAATAAAAGGGCATTAGGAAGATTATTATGGCACATCTGTAACCAGATTAGTATAATAACATAAGAAAACTAATTGTGTTCAAAAATTTCCCTTCCTGTCACTTTTGAAAAGTAAACATAAAGATACACAGTTGAAAAGTCCCGGAACGGCGTCAGGTCATAAAAAATCAAGGAATAAAAAAAAAAAAAATTAAAAAGAAATATATTTGGATGAAAATAAATATTAGTACTGATTATTCTTAACTAATTTTAATTATAAAAGAAACATTCGGGACTTTATCTATCATTATTTCTGAGATGAGGTATTGTAAGTATTTACATTACTTATACACTTGTTTAAATTAATTAGAGCAAAACGAATAATTCCCGTATTATTTACATTTTTGTATTTTTCCAATGAAACATGAACCAATTCACATATTAGAACACCGTATGTCCATTCCACGAAGTTGTTACTTGAAGACTGAAGACAGATTCTCGATTGGATTTAAATCCGGAGATTTTCCGAGCCAGTCTCTAGTACTTTTGCTCACTGGTAAGGCTTGCCAGTGTGTTTATGCAGCATTACAATTTTCGTACGGTTCCTAAGATTAACGTCCATCGCAGACAATGGCCGCAGGACAGCTAATCGACAGTCGAGGCAATAGTGTCTGGGCATGATAAAAATCCGATGCAATCACGGTAGACGCAATATTTTTAAGGCCAAACAAATTTCATCATAACCGCCAAATAGATTCCTATTACTGCATGCCACTGCAAATGACCTAATCTGAGAAAAACTAGAAATCAATTCCACTCTGTCACTCCAGTGAGTTTAAATCTAGACGTAAAGAAAGGAAACTAAAGCAGTTGTTTCAATTAATTTGCACAATGGTGTACATTGTTCGGCCGTTGTAGGCTCCAGCTTTCTTCAGGGGATATACGTTGGTATTTCGAAGTGATCCCTTTATTTCGTCCACCAAGGACAGATGTTCCAGTAGATAAAAGCGTTGGTTAAAGTAATCCAGACCCAAAGCTTTGTGAGTTCAATATCTGGGAACAGCACAGTTGAACAAAGACTTAGAGTTAAGTTATTAAAGGGATATAACTGAAACTGAGATATCCATAAAAGGCTTGGCCCGTGGAACTAGAACAATCTAGCCCGGTGGATAAAATAAAGGGTTCGGTTCGAAATTTCAAAGTAAATCACCTGAAGAGGGCCTACGCGTACCACGTCCGAAACATCGGGAATATGACAATAAAGATGAGGACAATAGTCCAAACAACGTAAATAGTGTGAATTATTCGTGACTTTCTCATACAGAAATAATAATTTCTTTTTGCCTAATCTGGCACTTACAAGGAATCGAACCTACGACTCTCGCGGTATAGCTTTTAAAATCAGCTTGTTATGAATATAGCACAACAACCGCGGTACAAAAGAAAATATCGTTATTACAAAAGACAAACTAAAATTTCTTTATGTCTTTTCGCATTATGACGTCATTTTCATTTTTCCTCTGACGTCAGAGCGATTCGCCCGCTAATCGGCTGACATTGTTACATGTTCTGAATTTGGCTACAAAACTGATATTTTTGCAACAAAAAGGAAAGAAGTCATAGTAGACATTTCTGCGCAGAAGATTCACTGAAGATGACAGTTTTTATCACAACCGCCGTTATCATTTATTTCTCGTTTATCATGTTCAGCCTCTTCGCCGCTGTCCAACAAATTAAATTCGAAAAACTAACCAATCGTCGAAGCAGCAATTCCGCAAAGAAGTTCTCTCTGTTTCGGCACCAGCAAACCAAAATAGTTTTAGCAACCTCTGCTAGATCACTCAGTCTTTGGATATTCGCTTTAGTCTTTCTACTCACTGACCTCCCAGAAACACTTTGGTCACTAAACCATACATTGTCCAAAATCCTCTTATACAACGGCATTTATGATAATGGCTACGAAGTCTGGACAGTGATGCTGCCTATTTTAATGCTATACATACTCTATGAAATTCATTTTTCTTTCTTTCGATGGATATTAAACCTAAATTCAAAAGAAAAGAGTGTTCTCCCCTTTTCCATTGTTAACCGGTTAAGTATCTTTGTCATCGGCCTGTACTTCATAGTAAATTGTATTCTTCTCGAAGACATCAGGAAGATAATTTTTTTGGTTACTGCGTTCTCACTGGGAAGGGTCCTCTTTCCTTTGTTTAAATATAATTATATATTATGGGCGTACCCTGTCCAGCCCATGACAGACCCTTGGCTATCACAAGAGACCTCCGATATTGCAAAGAGAAATAAGATTACAGTTAATCGGATCCTGATCGTGAAATATCCGAGCACGGATGATAAAGGAGTTCAATGTTTGTTTGGGAATTTACTAGTGGATTCCAGGTTACTTCATTGGCAGACTGATTTTACCTGGGAGTTATCCACCGTACCAAACCTTAATGCCAATTATGTGCCGACCGTTGCTCAGAAAGAGGTCAGGGCTATGATCACTCACGCATTAGGTTACTGGGTCAACTACCATGAACCTAAAATGTACTTGAGTTTCATTTGTAAGTTGGCGGGCGTGACTGCAGCCTTAACACTAAACACTTTACTAGCTTCAGAATTGAACTCACCCTCTCCGATTAATATAGAAATTGAACTCAAAAACAAGACAGAAATTGATGCCTTATTCCAAGAGCAGCGACTGCGAGCCTCGTGCACGAGCCTTCTGGTTGTGATCCTTGGTCTCATTTTCCCACTAATATACACATGTTACTTGATTCAAAACATCTGCGCGCAGCAGCTGGACATCGACGCCGACTTTTTTACGCTTCACAATTTCCAAGGAAAACAACTGTGTCGCCTACTCGAAAAACAGGTCCCTGGGAGGACGACCGGTTTCTCTGGCCAGCACTGGGCCTACCAAATACTTTACCCCAAGCGAGAAGCAATGATCGTTGAGCGGATCGACATTATGAAGAAGAGCTTGGAGAAGGTTATGTATTTCTAACTTAGGAGGCTACACGATTTGATGAAAATCGAACCCTGAAGCGACAAGAACGCAAGTTTGAAAATAAGTACAAATCCTGTGAGACAGTTCCGACTTTTATTGATCACCTCGCACTCATTATTTTCAACTGTTATCATTTCAAAGTAATGTGCTGTTAACCGTTAACTCAAAGTGAACGGTTTCCATGTAGATCAGAAAATGTCTAAATTATTTCTTTGGGCTCGATCGGAAAAGCCTTATATTTCAAAGTTTGGAATTTTAAAATTGTTATAAATTTCAAGATATCATTCTTAAATTGTTCAATTGTTTTCTATCATCTAAAAATAAATACTGCTTTCCATCAGGAGAGTGATGACTCATTGCATCTTCTCGGGATAACATGAAGTGGAAAGATTATGTGAAATCCAGTGCTAGGTCTGCTGCTAATAAATTTGGTTCATTGTATCGTGGTAGACAATTTTTTTCACCAGAACCTATCTTACATATCTATAAGTCTACCATTCAACCATGCTTTGAGTATTACTGCCACATATGGCCCGGCGCTCCTGCTATATATTTATGGATCCTTGATAAAATCCAAAGAAGAATCAGCAATATTGTTGGTCTTGATCTGGTGTCTCAGCTTCAGTCACTTTCTCACTACTGTAAAGTTGCCTCACTGAGGCTATTTTTATAACTCATTTTATGGTCATTGTTCAGATAAGCTTTTTGGTGGGGTACCTAAATGAGTTTAAGCGCAGTATTAGACTAGCGACGAGGTACCATCAATTTACAGTTGAATTGGCTGATGTAACCGCAGGTAATATCCCAACAGTTTCTTTTCTCGCACTTCACTCCACTTCTTGTGGAGCTCTCTTGCCACCTATTATCATCAAAAATGTAAATGCAATGTCAAGCGCTATCTATTGTCTTCTTGATAACTCTTTTTTTTGTTCTCGCTCCTTAGTAATGTTTCTGTTTTCTAATTCTTCAAAACCCACTAACCCCTTGTGTCTTAGTGGCTTTACTGCTTTGCTTATGGCGAATTCGATTAAAAAAAGATATTAAGAAATTTATTAATATTTACCCAGAGTAGCCTAATATAAATAAAAGGTCATTAGTATGACGCCAAGTGAGGATCGATATTTCTACATTAGTAAACATCTGCAAAGTTAGCTTCTTAACAATAGACCAAAATAAGTGAATCTAATATTTAATATTTACTATTACTAATGTTTCCCTATTTAAATATTTAGTTTTGTAGCATAGTGAGTGACATCTCCCTAACGTATAAACGCCTAGTTTAAAAGATAAAAGAATACATCCCCATTTCTTGATAAGATATATAACTGTAACCCTGCGTGTGTTAAATTCTCCAAAACTTATCTCCTCATTGTGTCGACAAAATGTTCAGTGGTCTCATTCTGATCTTTTTTCAGCATTTTGTCGTTTTCTATTCTCTTTTCAACTTTCTCAGGCACGCATGCGTAGAGTAATGGTTAATGAGGCTAGTCTGGTTAACTGTTACGGTCTGATATCTTCGAGTAGTTAGTTCGGCCCTCACTGTATTCCTGATAATAATTCGAAATTAAGTAATGCAAAAAGTGCTGACTAGTCAACTATCGAAATCTACCAAATTGCTTAAATGCCGTCTCTATGAGATTTGCAAGTGGAACCATATCTCTACTATTTCAACTCTTTTCAGTATGGAAGTTGTAGTACATATGGCACTATAGATTGCTTAGCCAACCCTTTTAGCCAACTGAAGTCTGGCACAGGATTTAACCATAGCAAAATGAGGATTTTCTGAGGCGTGTTTACTGCTCGGGTGCTATAAGTAGAGCTATGCTTCGTCTTATTTTAGATGGGAGAAGTTGCTCAATCCCGCTGATTCTGTACATGCGGCTGTACCTCCTTCATCGCAGTAAGGGAGGAGGGGTCGTTGTAATATCGATGTCAGCAGGACAGCGGTCGCGCGGACTGGGAAAAACAATTTTGTCCTTGGCCCATATGCATAAGTATGTGTATGACGCCCCCCACCCCACACACACACAGACCACAACAACCCCCACCACGACATCAAAACGACCTTGTGTCACATCCTGCCCTAGTTGGGCGGTCTGGTAAATATACCAACAACAGGCTAATATCGAATATGGTGTATTTTTGATTAATGGCCTGGAGAGCAATTTAGAATGTTTTAAATCTTTGCGGTTGCCTAGAAAATAAAAATTCAGTAAAATCGCTTACCGATTCTTGTACTGAAATATTCTTCTCATGTTCACCAGTGGTTATGTCGAAATAGGCTTTTCACAGATGATCAATCTCAATATCATACAGCATTAAAATCTATCTAGAATAAAATGGTTAAATACGTATTAAGCGGCTCTTTGGGTCAATTAAGAGTCTTAAAACCTTTTCAATAGTTTATACCTTCCCATTCAAACTAGGAAACCAAGCAAAGATCGACGACAGTTGAGATCTTAGAGTTATTGTGAATTTCACGATTCTTTTATTATATAGCTTCTTTCTCACAGACTGGTTTCTAACCAAGGCTAAAGATTCCAGTCTACTCTACTATTTAACACATAGCTTGGGATATGGATTCATACCATTACCATGGATATTAGCAATTGTAATGAAAATTTTCCATTCTGGTGCAAAATTGCTTGATTAATTCCAAAATAACAATAAAAGTTTATGGAAGAAAATCGTTTAGGAGTTATCGACAATATAAGTTCGGTCTTATTCGTGCCTAGCCCATCTACTATTACTGGCGTTGTTTACATAAATTTGCCTCGAGTAGTAATGCGCGGAAGCTTATCTAGTTAACGGCATTTTACTGATCTTCTTACTCATCTTGATTACTGCGGAATTCGCGAAATTTAATTTAAAATTTGCGCATTGAAGCTTCCATGCATTACTACGCATGTACACAAAGCCAGCAATGGCGGCCGGTACATAACCGCGACGCGAAAGAGGCCGAACATATTTTCGATAACACCTAAACGGTTTTCTTTTATTGTTATTTTCGAAATAATCATGCAAATTTACCGCAGAATGGACATTTTCATTACAATTGGTTTCAGGTGCTTAATCTGCAAATTTACCATTTAACGAACCCGACTGAAATTTGAACTCTAATCAATGCAACTTCAATAACTGGTTTTGTTTTGCTGTCAGTATGTTTACCTACTGAAATATCCAATTCGGCTTCGTTTTTAAAGTCTTGACTAATGGAAGAGGGTACTTATTTTATATATCTCGGCACATGTTACCACTGATTCTTTCTTCATCCTGTAATATGTGATAAAAAACGAGCTTCGTACCATGAATTTGCCGCCTCCATGATTTAATGTTGGGGCGATGTACATTAGCGTCAGTTGTTCATATTCTTCCTCCAAATTTGGGAATTGATGCTAAATAATTCTATAAGCTGAAGACATATGTATTTCCCTTTTTGGGCAACTAATTGTAATGACGAATGCATCACCCTAACTACTAATCAAACTTGGTAGTTAATAAATGTTGTGTGTACCTTAAGTTTTGCAAGATAGTGGCAACGTACACGGTGGATTAAAAGAAAAATGTTGTTTTTTTTCTCTTGGTGAGAACACAAGATTATATACAGTTAGAATAAGAAAGAAAATAATTTTGGAAGTCGGTTTACCTGTTCTACACACCCATCCCCGTCATATTCATCTGACCTTGCACCAACGGATTATTACCTTTTTTGATCGCTGCAGATTTAGATTCAAGACTTGGTCAAAAACTTGTTCAAGTTAAAGTATGCGAAATTTTACCCAAAACGTATCCAAGAGCTGTTGCTGATAGTTTTACTCAAAACGTCGTTGTAAATGTCGGCGAAAATATAATAAAATAAAATGTAATTGTATTTTTTCGCTCTTTTGTTTTTTTGTTTTTTTGTTGTTTTTTTTTTTTTTTTTTTTTTTTTTTTTAGATTAAAGTTTATAAAGAAAAACGGAAATTCTTTATGACTCAACCTTATATCTTAATATCTTAGTCTCTATAGATCACAGAATATTATTACGGAAACTAACAATTTTACCTTAATGCACCTTACCAAAATTTTGACGTGACTGAGTCATTTTATGCGAAAACTGATTTATTGGTTTTCGTTTTTACATTTTCAGATATAATCCAACTGATTTAAGGACTGTTATAATTCTATTTTGTCTTACTATTTTCGAATAGTTCTTTTAGGCAGTTTGCCTTGAAGAAATCGTGTCTTTTGGAATCAAGGTCAATGCATTCAATTAGAAAATGATTTACCATATATTGGGTTTTGGCATGTAGGACACCATGGGGGTTCTTCTTGTTTCAGTAAAACTGAATGCGTCATTTTAGTTTGACCTATTCGTAGTAGTGATATAGTAACCTCTTCCCTACGAGATTTTCCAAAATGGCAGGGTTTTTTTTCCGAGGGGTTCGTAAGATTTGTATTTAGATTATTTTGTATTTTGCTGCTTCATTGTTGCTTCCATTGATTTTGCTTGTTTCTTAATTAATGGTTTTAGATCAGTAAATAGGATCTGGTAATTTTCAGGAACTAGTAATCTTAATGTCTTTTCACACTTTATCTGCTTTAACATTGCCTTTAATTCCAACATGGCTAGGAATCGAAACAGATTTTTTTTCTGAAGGTTAAGATCTCATAGATTTTTTTCCAATATTTTAGCTATCTTTTTTGTTTTTGATCGATATTAATATTGATATGGAATCAGAAAAGATGACAAATTTGGAAGATTTTTCTTTGGCGATTGCATCGGGGGCAATATCTATCGCTTTGGTTTCTGCACCAAATATGGAAGCTTCATTTGGGTGACATTTTTTAATTGTTTCATTATTAAAAATAACTGCACATCCTACTCTATCAGTGTCTTTAGAATCATCAGTATATATGCGCATATATTCTGGATATTGTTATCTAATATCTTGTATTTCTTCTTGAAAAGGAGATATATATATCGGAGGTATTTCTGCAGCACACTGTATACAGAGTGCGATGGGTAAATTGTCGCCATTTTATATTTTTAATTTCGCGCATGCGCGTTATTTGTTTTTGATTTCATCTACTGCACGGTATAGTAGGGCCAGTTGGGCACGGTCTGTGAGAAAAACTCCATGATTCAATTCAATCCGCCAGAAATTTGGAAGCAGCACTACTTGGCATTTTTGCAGAAAGTTCCAATACGAATATTTCAGTGTTTGGGTGTCAATCTGAGGACAACGAAGAGAATTCGGAAAGAGTTGAATGAGTGTAATGGTGATTACGAAGGTACGGCAGCTCGAAAAACTCATTCTGATCGTTCTTCATAAGAACTCCCCAATCTGTTGGTGAAAGCCACGAAATCAACACGGAGTAAATTCTTATTTAAATTAAGAACTTTGGGGTTTCCTTATTGTACCCGATAAATTTTGTCAGTCGTAATTTTTAGTGATGTACAAGATCGTGTTATCGGTGTGTGTTGCTTTACGTCTGTTATCCTTGATACTCGATTGACAGATTTGTCTTTACGGCTTATCAACCTTTTCAGGTTATTTAAAGCCAGCAAATATCTTTAGATTATAAGACTTTTGGGTGCAAATAACAATGGTTTACTGATACAAGGCCTACTATTTAACCTATAGCTAAAGGGAGAAGAAGTGGATTCATACCTATCTTTATGGTGTTTGCGCTTAAGTGAATATAACGATCCAGGCTGGAATTTGAAATCGGTTCTTCGATTTCCAGTTCCGAGCCATTATCCATTAAACCAATGATTTCCAACGTGGGGCGCATACCGCACCGGTGGGGCATGGTAATATTCAGGTGGGGCATGCGTAGGATGTGCACCCTTCTTTCTGATTTAAACAAATTGATTTTCCAACAATGTTGGTGCAGACAATGCTAGTGGATATTTCTGATATTTCGATGCAGTACCAAGAAGAACTCTTGGAGATGCAAAATGACGAATCTGTTAACACTTTATTCAATATAAAAGAAGTGATGGCATGGCTTAACTAAATATCTAAATTCAACCACCGTTGCAAGAAATTTGTTGTTACCATTTCCATCTTAATATTTAGCTGAACATGACTTTAGTGCTGTAAATGATTTGTTATTGAAGGAAAGAAATCGACTGGATATCACTAAACGAGAAGACTTGAGGCTTAATCTGACTAAATTGACGCCTAATAGAAAATCTGTCTGTAGAAGACATGACGCACATGGATTTCATTAATGGTCATTTTGTGGTGAGCTCAAATTTCCTTTTGCATTATTATTTCATGATTAAAATAATCAAAGTATATTACAGAATAAGCTTTCATTCAAATATTTTATAGTTCTGCTTTTCAGTTCTCTATTATACATTTTAAAACTATGTATATGTAACTGTCTTTTTGTTTTAATTTTTCTCTTTCATGGGCACCATGGTCTTTGGAGGCTTGTTTAGAGACCAAGTTAATGGCATTTTAAGCTTCCTTCATGTGAATTGCAGTAAAATTTTGAATATGAAAGAATTAAATATTACAGTGTGGAACACTAGAATTTTAGAAATATCAAAATGGAGGATGGTCCAAAATCGGTTGAATTACACTAAACCGAACAGAGCCACGTTTACAGCACCTGATATTCCCAACTGGTCACCCATCTAGGTAATGACCTGGCTCGACGTTGCTTAAATTAGCTGATCGGTAGAGAACCGATGTTTCAACGTAGTAAGACCATAACCCTATATGAATCTGGGGATTTTCTTCTCGGTTTTTGCTGAGAAATCTTCACTATCCTTCTTACATCCTTGACATCTTTTAATGAGGTATCGGACATCAATCAGCAGGAAATCTGGGTATGATTCCAGTGACATTTTGTGCAGAGTGAATTAATTCGACTCCAGACCGGCTATGGCATTCTGATACTTCTCAATAGCCGCCATTGCTTTTGTTCGAAGACGCAAGAAACTACAGCAAGTCATGGCGTGAAGCCACATGGATTGCGTCGATATAACGATTCTTGGCAGTTGGTGACATTATCACTGTTTTTCTAGTTTCCACAAGAACTGTACAAGTTATTTATACGAACGAGTCTCTCTCTCTCCCTCTCTCTCTCTCTCTCTCTTTCTCTCTCTGTCTCGCTCTCTCTCTCTCTCTCTCTCTCTCTCTCTGCGTGCTTCTCTTTTATGCGTTTTTTCTTCTTTTTTACTGTTTCTTTCTGTCTTGGCATAGGTACATCTGTGATAATGAACTTACACCCTCAACTAAATAAGTTAGACATCAGCGTACATATCTAGTACGCGGTTCGCGTAGTAGGGTTGATCCGCTGAAGACTGAATCAAAACTACGGTTAAGGGCAAAATAATTTGTTGAAAATCGATACTATTCTTTGAAATCTTTGGTCGTTATGGTTTCCAACCTAAGATCGAGTTTTTCTGTACTGGAATCATTTACACTTTCTGACCTGACAACGGACAAATTTATATTAATCATGAATTTGAAAACTCGAAGGCGATGAGAAGTGAGGAAAGGAGAAGTGAATAGGAACAATTAGACGGTAAGAAAGGAAGAGAAATACGAAAAGTAAAATAAGTAACAATATATATATATATATATATTCATCATGACACTACATGCCTATCTAGAGGACTATCGTTACACCTAGCTGACCATAGCTTGATTATAATAGCCACATGTAAAAAAGAAAAGATTGTAAATAATGGAAGCACTAATAATAGAAAAGAAAAGGACAATATTAAATAACATTAACTATGAACACGGCCACAACGTGCTGAACGTGATTGGAAAATACAACAGTGCTATAACTTCAAGTAAATACATAAAAATAACGCACACAATCAGTTGAGAATAAAAATTAAAATTGTCCTTGATAATGGCTAAAAGAAAGGTCGAAAACGCTCAGATATGCAGAAATTTTGGATAGTTTTACAATGAAAAGAAAGTTTTTTTTTATTCAGAAAAGAAAACACTTGTACGAACACAAGAAAAATTAAATAAATGGCTTAATCTTAATCTCTCCCTCTTTCTTTCTCTCTCTCTCTCTCTCTCTCTCTCTCTCTCTCTCTATATATATATATATATATATATATATATATATATATATATATATATATGAGAGCAGAAAATGATTTCAATAGTTTTATCGACACGTTGAACGGACGAACGTTTTGCCGCGAAAAACCAGACTCGGTCAAATAAATAAGGTTATTGTACTTTTAGTGATCAAATAAATATATAGACATCTCACGAGAGAAAAACCTCCCACATAATGGTAAGACGTTTGTGAGAATATTGTCTTCATCTAGCTAACATCTTACCATTATGTGGGAGATATTTCGGAGAGGTTTATGTGGGAGATATTTCGGGAGGTATATGTGGGAGGTTTTTTTCTCTAGCACCCTTTATTTAGGGTGCGATGGGTCAATTGTCGCCATTTTATATTTTTAATTTTGCTCATGAGCATTGTTTGTTTTGGATTTTATCGACTGCCCAGTATAGTAGAGTCAGTTAAACACCGAATGTGAGAGAAAAGACACCATGAGGCGACTCAATCTACCAGAAATTCGTTTAGGTGTCAATCTGAGGACATTGCAGAGGATTCGAAAACAGTTGAAGGTGCCTAATGGTGATTACAAAATTACGACAGCTCGTAATACTAACTCTGTTCTGATGAGAAAAAAATCTCCCGATTTTTTGGTGTAGGCCCCAGACTCAACACAAAGGTCTACATCGAGCATTGAGGAGGCAATGCTGCCCTGGGTCAAGAGGGTCGCTGCTGGAAGACCCTATGTCCGGCAAGAGGACGCTGCACCATGCCATACAAGCAAGCGAACCCAGTCATGGCTGTCAGACAATTTCTGCAACCACATCACCCCTTACAACTGGCCAAGATGTTTTTGTGTCATTTTAGTAAATGTAACTGTTAAAAAAAGATATCAGTGTTATTATTTATCCATCTCACTATATATAAAAAGTAAATGGAAAATAATCAACAAGGGCGTTTTCGTTGTTTTTAATTAAACGTGTATATATATATATGTGTGTGTGTGCGTGTGTGTGTGTGTGTGTGTGTGTGTTCCTACCTGCCACCAAACTCCCTAGACTGCAACCCTCTTGATTATTATGTGTGTGGCGCAGTTGAGCGAGAGACCAACAAAATTTCTTGTAACACCAAATAAGAACTGAAGGCAAAGATTATGGCAGTACTCACCAACTTAAACAACGAGATGGAGAAGATTTCGATATCGCCTGAAGGCCGTATCTGAGGCCAATGGTGATTTTATTGAATAAATGTACTCTTTTTATATTTCAAGATATTTTTGTGTCATTTTTGTAAATATATCTTTTAAAATGAGATGTTATTTTTATTTTTGATCATTTTGACGACAATTTATCCATCGCACCATGTTTGCAAACATAACAGATAAAAATGTCTAAAAAATCTTATTGAACTTAATGTTTTGCAGATATACTGGGCAACAATGTCAAATATATATATATATATATATATATATATATATATATATATAGTATATTTATTTATTTAAGCCTTTTGAATTTTTTGATGGTTTATTTTATTTCATTTTATTTTATTTTTGCTATTGAATTCTTTCTTTACAAATATCTGCTCGTCTAGTAATTTTCTTGACTGTTACATTAATTCACACACACACACACACTCATATATATATATATATATATATATATATATAGATAGATAGATAGATAGATAGATAGATAGATAGATAGATAGATAGATAGATAATATTAATGGTCAATATACATATATATGCATATATATATATATAAAATATATAAATATATATATATATATAAATATATATATATATATATATATATATATATATATATATATATATATATATAAATTATTAAAATACACCTTTAAATGCCAAATCTAGATGCGTCGTCAGTGTTGTTGCTCCCATGTCACTAGAAGTTTCGGGTCTAAATAAACAACAGACTTCTTCGATGGGCGACCCGACCGAATATGATCAGTTTTCGGCCCGCACCTAGAACAAAAATTTATATATATATATATATATAAATTTCCGAGAGGATAGAATCCAGGTAGAACTCATTGATAGTTTTCTGATATTTTTATATACCTACGTATATATGTAGACTTAAGAGATATATACGTATTAATCCCTCCGTCGGTTTTGAATGTTGTTAACGTTTTCTTCCTCAGTAGTTTTTTTAAGTACAAATTAGTTTAATTCTACCCATCTATTTTTATACGTTAAAACTATGTATGTATGGATGTGTTTATGCATGTATATATATATATATATTATAAATTAATTGATTTAAAATATGATTTAAGCGGAAAACCATATTTTAAATCAATTAATTTATAATATTAATGCTCTGTAAATTTACATTGAGCACTATTTTGTAAAAATAAAAATATCTATAAGAACACCGGATTATATATCTTACTGTTCTTTCTTTATATATATATATATATATATATATATATATATATATATATATATATATATATATATATATATATAACTACGGTCGTTCATGAAAAAAAAAGGAAGTGGGGCGGAGAGGGAAACCAACACATATGTACATACATACACAATTAAAAGTGAACGCACTTTCCATGCACATACACAACCATAAATACATGCACACACATCCACAGACATTGACCCAGACAATCGGATACCACAACCAATAAATATTTAAGACTGAAAGTGTCATTACACAAATGCTAACCACTTATTGAAATATAACTTAAGCGAGCAAATATATAATTTTTTTTAAATAAATAATTATATATATATATATTATATATATATATATATATATATATATATATATATATTGTTGTGGCCTTGTTAGGACCAGAAATAAAGACACAAGAAAGGAATTGAGTTAAACAATTATACTAACAGAAACAGTAATACAAACGAGAGAGTGGGGACAGAGAGATGGAGATTAAAGAAAATCCTAAAGATACGCTATTGCTGGTTGAGCATATTATGAAAGCTAACAGTGTGAAGGTTGGGTGTAAAACTATTGGAATTAAAATCACACCCGGTAAGGGAATTCATGTACAATAGGTGTCACCTGACCATCATCCAGTAACTGTTATAAAAAACAACGGCGTATAGGTGATCAAACTCCTTGGAATTTTATCTTTTGCCCGGTAAGGGAGGATATATGCGACACGTGCCATCGAACCGTCATCCAGCGACTGTTCACATGAAACAAAAATAATTCTCGGCACATGGAAAGTCAGAAGACTAAATCAATGTGGCCAGTTAGAAAATATAAAGCAGGAAATGAACAAGTTAATATTAATATTTTAGGGATATGTGAAATGATGTGGGCAAACAATATTCATTTCGTCAGCGAGAAAAAATAAGAGAGGAGTTGGACTGATATTAGATAAAGACATTAAGACATTTGTTTTGGGATACTATAAACTATAAAAAATGAAAGAAATCCTTTCAAAATATTCATATCTGTATATGCACCGAGATCACAAGGTATAGATGAAATTGAAATGATTTACAGTACACTAGAGAACGCCAAAGTTCAATGCAAATCGAAAGAAGCTATAATCTTCTTGGGGTACCAGAATGCCGAACTCGGTAAGGAGATAAATGGTGAAATATGTAGCATAATAAGAACTCATAATGAAAGCGGAGAAGAGTTGGTCCAATGATGCACGACGAATGATCAGGTAGAAGCCAACACCTGATTTCAAGAACACCCTAGACACATAATGACAAGGAGAAGCCCAACAGGAGAAAGGAAAAGCCATATCGATTATATAATTATCAATAAGAGATTCAGAATTGCGGTATTACACTGTAAAACATACCCAAGTCCTGACTGCGGGAGTGACCTTTGTAAACTTAGATTGAAACTACGAAAATTGAATAAGGTCAAGACAGCACCCAAATACCAATACGACAGGCTCTTGAATCTGATGGGGAAATATATGGACAGTATTAGAAACTGATAAAACGGATGAAACCCAGAGTGTGACACATTAGGAGAAGATTTAGTAACATCTGCAACCGAGATCATCCCAAAGAAAACTAGACAAAGAAAAAGTAATCGATGACAAATGAAATTCTTGTCATGATGAAAAGGAGAAATACAATGTCAAGCTACAGCGCAGAATATAGGACACTACATAAAAAAAAAATTAATAAGAAATGCAGGCGAGCTAAAGAGGAATGGCTCAACAAAAAATGTGCAGAAATAGAAAGAATGGGTATCACAGATAGAGATAAGAGAACTAGTAGGAGAAAAGACATGCTCATCAGCAGGATGCATAAAATTTTTTAAAAAGTGGGGGAATTGATATTAGAGAAAGAAAAATATTTTACAGTTGGAACGAATATATCGAAGAAGTCTTCCATGACGAAATAGGACAGCCAGTAATATACAGAATTATCGAAGGATAAAAATATTAACATCTGAAGTAAAATCAGCCAACGGCCAAATTGAAAAGAAACAACACAGAAGACGGAATTGTAATAAAGATGCTTACAGCGTTAGATTATTTCGGCGTTGACAATATTAGAGGCATAAGAAATGAAATATACAACATTGGTGATATACGGGAAGACCTAAGTAAATTCATTTTCATAGCACTGCCAAATGAGCCAGATGTTAACAAATGAGAATTTCATCAAAGAATCAACCTAATGAGCCATATGATAATACTTATCATCCGAATTCTGAGAACTACAGCGCATAGCAGAATTAGAACTGTGTTATGTAGTGGTTTCACAGTGGAGGCTTGTATTTGTCGGTCCTAAAATAGGTTCGACGTACAAAACGTTAGGAACTTGATATAATAGATAATGACGCAGTAATCTAATTGGGGTGGCTGATACTTTAATATCCGACTAACGGTCGTCCGACATCGACTGACTGACCAACCCACTGCCGACTGACTTGTTACTCTTACTACTCCTACTTATTATAGGTGGGAGAGTCTATTAACAATAGAATAGGTGTGTTTCACTATAACAAACTGAAATGAGACAAGAACATCACGTATTCATTAAAGTCACAAGGGCAAAGAATGCAATATTTATATATATATTAGTTAGAGCAATACAAATGCAAAAGGATGTATGAATAGGTTTTATAGTTTATGCAAAAGCGTTCGATAAAGTACGTCTCAAAGGACTGTTAGAATTACGAAGTTACCTTGAAATATTTGGAATGTATATTAGGATAAACCAGAATTTTTACTGGCAGCAAATCAGGTGCTTACGGAGGGAAAATGAGTTCAGCAGAAAAACAAAAAATAAAAAGGGCCATAGAACAAGGATACAAAAATCAAAGATGTCCAATTTAAATAAGTGGGAAGTGTTTTAACAGACGACAGAAAGTGTGACACTGTAAACCGAAAACGCTTTAGGATGGCGGAAGATACCTTCCCCCAAAAATTCGTTAGAAACAAAGAAAAGATTACTGAACTGTTATGTAATATCAGTCCTACTATATGGCAGTGAATGCGAGACAATCTCCTCAAAGATGAAGCAAGAGAAATGTAGTTCTACAGAAGGATACTGAGAATATCATGGACTGGACAAATTTTAGAGAAAATAGAAACAAAACTCCCACTTATAATTAACACGAGGAAGATAGATTTGACATATCTAGGGCACATAATGAGGAAAGAAAGCTTGGAAAATCTGGTACTCACGGGACAGATTGAACAGTTATAAGATATCTGTCCTCCTGTGTGGCAGTGGATGCTGGACAATCTCCTCACACATGATGAAGAGAATTGAAGCAACAGAAACAAAAAAAAAAGAATATTTAACAGTTATGTGGTATCTGTCCTCTTATATGGCAGTGAATGCTGGACAACCTCCTCACAGATGAAGAAGAAAATGGTATTTGCTCCTGACTGACACAAGGCATATTTCTCTGTATAAAACTTCACTCTTTGCTCGTTCTTAAAGATACTGTTGTTGTCTTGCTGAATTCTTTTTAAGTTCAAAAGAAATGAAACTAACTATACATTACTGAATGGTTACCGACATCTTACGGGTTGAGTCTGCTTGCCATGTATTTTTCCAGCTTCTTTCAACAAGAAATAAAGGCACATATGTTTTTGCCATTACTAATGAGGATGATTATAATCTTGTTACCTTAATATATTTTTTATTCCATTTTATTCAAATTTTTAGTTAGATTCATAAATATTTACGTGATACTCGTAATTAAAAAAGCCAGTGAAGTTGCATATAAAACTTGATTTTCATCAAATGTAGAGCATTAGAAATAAGGAGGAAATATTCTGATATAAACATCACTTCCCTCCAAGATATAAAAACGGTTTATATTTGGAGTTTTGGGTTTTTTTTTATTTTTGTCTTTACACCGATTAACTAAGATGAAAAACTGAAATTTGATCGTCTGATACAGTTGGACTTTAAAAATCTACAAAAATACAAGATATTAATGTTAAAATTAATAAAACTCCATATCTTTATTGCATCAATGACTGAATTTATTTAAAGAAAATCGATGTGTTCAGCCAACTAATGCTTAGCAGTCTATTTCTGGAATGGGGGACATTGATATGTCAGTTAACAGTCTATAATTAATATGAGATTTTTTATAAAACTGTAATTAATATTAGATTAATTAATACTTTTAGAAAATTAATTTCGACCATTTTAAGACGGGTATTAATGGGTAAATATAAAACCTGGAACCAAGAATCATATTATCAAACCATTTTGGAAAAGTGTTATGCACACAATACACAAAGGCACAAACATAAACATGGATATACACGCACTTACACAGACATATATATATATATATATATATATATATATATATATATATAGATATTCAAACAAGTTTAAGTAAAATTATTTTTTATTTTATATATATATATATATATATATATATATAAAATAAATATATAACATATATATATATATATGTTTAAATAAGTAAAATAATTTATTAACATATATATATATATATATATATATATATATATATATATATATATATATATATATATATATATAAGCGATATATATAAATAAGCAATATTATATATATATATGAATATTCATATATGACTATTTATATTGACTATTTATATTATTCGGACTATTGTCCTGATCTTTGTCGTCATATATACTACGGCTTTCTTCAAGTGATTGGAATATCGAACTGAACGCTTTATTTCGCTGGCTATTATCTGATCATGTTTTTACCAGACCTCATATTGCAATTGTAAAAAACATGCAATGAATACAGCAAAAATTGCAATATGAGCTCTGGTAAAAATGGTTGCTGAAAACATTAATACTCCTAACTTCATACACAGATGTTCTCACGGCAGAGTGGATAAAGGCGTTAGTTAGATCCAGTGACAGGACCCAAAGAGTGTCAGTTCAATACCTGGTTAAGGCAGTGGAGAACTTGGAGAGGGGAAGTAACTGATAACTGACATCTATTAGACATATCACGTGAAACTAGAACAGTCTATCCCCAGTGAGCGAAATAAAAGGTTCAGTTCAACATTCCAACCACCTGAAGAAGGCCGGGGCGTACAACGGCCGAGACGTTGTAATAAATATGGCGACAAAGATAAGGACAATAGTCAGAATAATGTAAATAGTGTACATAATACCTCATCTCAGAAATATAAACATACACACACACACACACACATATATATATATATATATATATATATATATATATGGATAAAAAGAGACAAAAGGAAAACTATACTATAGACAAAGCGTTTCGATCCTCTGAGAGACTTTAGCAAGGAAATGTAGGATTTATTTTGTTGCACTTGTTTATATACAAAGACAAGTATGTCGTTAGTTTATGAAGGCTTATAAATTTGAGAAGGTTCATGAATGTTCACTATGTGGTTACGAATAAAGTTAGTCAAAGCCTATGGAAGCTAGAAAGTGCCACAATTCAAAGTCTGGTAAAAAGTAAAGTGAGCGAGCAATAAAATATTCTTTTTCATATTAATATTCTTCTGGAATGTCATTAGATAGTTTATAAGCATGAGGTGTGGACGGTTTGTTCTATGCAACCTACAAAGGCATGAACTGATAGATTTAACCCATTTCTCTTGATTTTTCAACATTATTTCTGGTTGTAAATGTTGGCTTCGGAAAGTAGTTATTCTTTCATGAAAGGTGAGATTTGAAAATATTAAGATTGTAGTGATCGGTGAAAAGAACTCACCCAGGAGTCGTTACCACAAATTAGTGGTTATTGGGGAAAAAAGCTGTCCGAATAAAAATTCCTTCTTATTAATGACTAGCATGAGAGCCCGGCGTTGCCCGGAGATATAACAGTAAGAGATAGATCAAGTATCGAAAGTCATAAAGACTGAAAAATAAAATTGACAAAGATTATTGTTTAAGGTTGACGGAAACGCATGTCTTAATTAGTTTGTTTTTTTTCGGGGGGGGGGGTTAAACCCAAACTCAAACAAAAACATTGTTTTCAATCGTTATGAGTCTATCGATTGAATAGAATTTTATTATAAACAATTGTCTTGTAAATTGAATTTTTAAAGCATTCTGTATGTAAAAACAAAGAAAAAAGTGTGCAAGACAATAAGAAACGCTACCTGCAAAAAAAAAGTTTTGTTGAAATCGGTTGATAAATGTAGGAAATCCGATCCCATATATAAACGAACACACACACACAAACAACCTGGGTTTTATAATAAGTATAACTCAATATGAGTTGTCCCCCTTTCATTCTGGCGACAGAATCGTGTTTTATCGTGTTTTCAAATTGATTTCGTGCAAAAACAACTGCGTTTTTCTAATTTTTGGCGCGTTTCAAACTAATTTTACAGAGTCCTGTGAAGTTTTGTTGAAATCGGTTGAAAAATGTAGGAAATCGATCCAATATATAAACGTACAGACACACACACACACACACACATACACAATCTGCGTTTTATAATAAGTAAGATATATGAATGGAATGAGGATGATTCACTCCTGTGTACGAGGCATGGATGGGGTTAATTGGGAAGGTCTGAACTAGTGGTATTAATGAATGTAGCTCGTCTAGAACATGAAAATAGCGATAGAGGCTTATGACGTATGGTATGTACGAATGAAGTTGTAAAGTGGAAAATATTTCACCACCCTCAAGGACGCGTCGGCTTTTTTGAACTCTATTAACGCTGAAAAGTTTTTTTTTAGATAAATCAGTATTTCCTACGAATTTATTTCTTACTTGTGTCATATTTGGCTAAACACTCGACACCGTTTGCTCGAGGTTAATGTTTATAAGAGCGTCTGTTAATGAATGTAAGAGATTAAGATTACAGAATCAGAAGTTCTTTCAGTTCATGACTGATATCTTAGACATTGTGTCGTCGCGTGATGCGTTCCGTGTCGACACTGGCTTCACTCAGCCCTTCAGGCTCCAACACCCTTTCATGTATCAACAAAAGACTTCTTTTTTTTTTCATTTTATTATACGAGAGGTACTGACGTGGTAGCATCAATGCTAGGATGTAGTGGGAGGAAGAACTTCAGAAAAACTCAGGGTCATTTTGTCGATACGAATTCCGCCATCGGCGGCCTGAACCTGTCTATGGTATCCGAACGTGGAAAGCGTCTCACTGCTTCCAAATTCTTTCAGGATTACTTTGCACCTTTTTGGTTTTATACAAAGGTGGTATATCACTGTCAGAATTCTACGCTAACGAGGTTTTCTGAACAATTGCTCGCCATTCTGGCCTAGCCTCTGCATTCAGTAACACGCTGCATCATCCAGCTTTCTTTCTGGGATATGTTGTTGATATTATTATCCATTGATTCTTTTGAACTAGTCTCTCATCATCACAATAGATTGACAGTTACACCAAATGGTTTTCTTTTTGTCTGTCATTACTATTATACAGATAATTTTTTTAACCATTTGCCCTTTAGAAGATAAATTGTGAAAACTGAAAAAGAAATACTTGTATTTAAAATGAAAAAATTGAGTGACATAATTACAATTTTTTAAAGAGTTTATCGAATGAAAACATGAAATAGCATCATTCCTTTGACCACCAAAATGTCAAATAGATCTTTTTATTTGTATGTTTGTATGTGTTGTAATACTTTCTATTCTTCTGTGTAAGTAAATCTTTAGTATGAGACATTATGTTTACATTGAAAGCGTAGATGTGTTTGTATCAGAATTAGTAGTAGCCGTAACACAAAAGCAAAAGGTAAATTTGACTAGCGATAATACAAGTCTTGTAGTTATTTTAAATATTGCTGAAAATAAAAAGGATGAAAATATTTATAATAATTTTATAAATGCCACTAAAGTTATAAAAAAAAAGTCCAAACAAGTAATTGATAAATTGCAAAGCGTACGACATTTTTACCGAAGACTGGATAATTAAGATTAATCATCGAAATTTTTAAAAAAATTGTCGGCTCAAACCTGGGGTTACAGTTTTATATTTACTTCTTTCTTTAAGTTCCATTTGTCTAGAAAATAATTTAATTATATTTTATTGAATAGCATAAGAGGGAAATCTATCAAGATTTGTAATGATTTACTCGTTTCATTTTTTCTAAAAATGATCGTCTGCAAGTTACACAAAAGGAATCGCCTTTTTTGGATGCCTCTCATTGGTCAAAAAAAAAATCAATTCGAAATTGTAACAATTCGAATTTCAATGTTTCTCGAGCCTCTACTTTAGATAAAAGACTTGTTATGCAGCGTTTCGGTCGCAAAATTTTCTCGGCTTCTTTAGATTTCATTTGAATTCGCTAATATCATTCTTGACCCATTAATTTTATCCATGAGCGTTACTTTCGTTCATTTACTTTTCTCACGGAGTGTCTTCCTATGAATTCCCAGAATTCTTACAAACTCTTCTATGTGTGTTTCTCGACAACCTGTACCTGAGTTTATCTATCGGCATATGTGGTTCGTCTTGTCATTAAGACCAACAGGCAACAAGGAACTGCTTATTCCTATTTGATTAATCCTAATAAAATGACTCCTTCCAAATTATCTGCGTTGCATCCATAGATCACAATAATCATTTTGAATTGAGCTTACTTTGAATTTCAACTTTCCCTTTGGCGTAGCTAATTAGGTAACCCCTGTTGAACCAATTTCCAGGATTTATTGAGATACTTCATCCAGCACTGATCTCAGTTAACTTTGTTAACAAGAAGATTGATGTCATCGTTTCGAAGTAATTGTCCATTAGATTTTTCCCGGTGCCATTTAAGAGCATTCAACTATTATGAAATCGAGCTAATGTTTTGTCTCGCGTCAATTTTAAGCCAATATAAGTAAATCGCTTTATTCTTTACTTTCTGTATTAAACGTGAACGAAAGATCTAATCGGGGATTCTAAAAAAATATTTTTAATCTGTATGCACTCAAAAAACTTAAAAAATGAATTAATTTTCTCATCTTTTGGTTAGTTACAAACAGAACAGGTCTGCTGAGTTAATTTCACTTGAGCCAGCTTATCTTCTTTTTTTTTTAATAATATTGCTGAAAATGTATCTTTCTTGAAATAAAAAAAGCATGTTAATTTAATATACGAGATGAAAATGTTGTCTAGCCAAATGTTTTATAAAATATTAATGAAGTGAAAGCGCCAGACACGAAATTCAATGCGCAAAGCTAAGTGGGTCTTTCATCGTCGGAGATTCATTTAATTGATAAAATTCTTGTATTCTGATGTGCTTATATGACGAACTATTCATATAAACACATCGAAATTTTAGAATTTTATCAATTAGATATAAATTTAGATCGTAAATAAAATTATATTAACCTGGACATGAAAACAGATCTAATATATAAAATTAAAGGTGAAAATTTGTCAAAAAAATATTTTATATCTAAAAAATATATTTATGAAAAGACATTATCTGTAAAAGGTGTCTTAGATATCAAGATCTCTATGGAGATATGACTTATAAAACCTATGAATATATATATGAAATTTAATTAGATTAGATTAGATTAGATAGATAGATATGAACAGAATGACATAAGATAGATAGATAGATAGATAGATAGATAGATAGATAGATAGATAGATAGATAGATAGGAAAATAAATAAATAAATTACGGCTGAGTAGTGACTTCGGTCCTCATTGGTTGTTCCACGTTATGAGCTTTGTGCCACATCTAAGCTGCACTTGAAAAATGGCTCTCACCTCGGCGTGGTGTAATAGTTAGCAGACGTTTTTTTCTAAAGCAATTACAACTGAATAGTGAGTTCGATCCTAACTGGTTGCCCGATACTTGTGCCACATCTAAGCTACACTTAGAAAATCACGACTTTTTCTTTAGTCTATTATGAATTAATCGGTTATGATTTGAAATTACAGTCCAACGATTAATAAAGAAGCTAGACGAGATGCCACGTGATGTCACGTGATTCGGTGGTTGTTTAGACTATATAACTTGAGAACGTGAGATCAATTGTTGATGCAAATCTTGTTCATAGATACAGTGTAACCCGGATATAAGAGATTTGTCGGGACCGGATACTAAGTATCTTATATCCGGGTTTCTCTTATATCCGGGTTTGGTCTATTTTGTTTAGGCAAGTATGGCTCTAATTTGGGACCAGAGAAAATCGATCTTATATCCGGGTTTCTCTTATATCCGAGTCTCTTATATCCGGGTTACACTGTAGCACTTTTCTTCTATAATAGATAGCTTCCATTATTTGTAATATTTTTTTTATTTGAATGATTTTCGAAATTAAAATATTCACTATGAAGATACGAATACATTGTCAGGAGAATATGGGTCGTGTGTATTGTAAAGATAAACTACGGTCTAGTGAGAAAGATGACAAATAAGGCAACGAGAAGCAGAAATAATGATATGACCTATGAATGCAGCCTAATTTTTTTATGTTCAAAGACGCAATCAAAAAAAGCTCTTAAATTGTTATGACATTGTGCTGTTGATAATAATGACGTTGTACTTCTTGATAGTAGATAATGAATTTTAGGCGGCTTTTGTTATCAACAGATATATATATATATATATATATATATATATATATATATATATATATATATGAAGAAATATAGTCTTAATCTGCTATATTTATGGGATAAAGTGCTCAATATCAGAGATAGAGCGTGTGTAAATATAAAAGTGAACATAGAAGTCAACACTTAGAGCTACTAAGTGTTGACTTCTATGTTCACTTTTATATATATATATATATATATATATATATATATATATATATATATATATATAAATTGAAGCACAATTCTACACTCATAAAAAAGAAAATAATTCACTCAGAAGGAAAATTCCCGAGAGTGCCGCCACTGAATATTATCCAAATATTAATCTACGCCCAGGTTTCTTAACAGAATCACTACCATCCCAAGGCAATGTACACAACAAATATATCAAGAAATCAAAAGTAAACGGTTGAATCCGTGAACACAATAGAAACATTATTTCTACATATAAAATATTCTCTTCAAACATAAAGTAATTGACGTAATTTTCCAGTTGACTATATGAATACACAATAGCGTTTCTAAATTCTTCTAGTTTCTAACGACGTTTTGTTTCTTGTTTATCGATACTTTGTTTCAGTAAATTCATTTCGCCTTATAACAAATATCTATGTATGTGTTTATATATATATATATATATATATATATATATATAAAGTTGCAAATTAAAAACATAATGTTTTTTATGAAAGTATTTAATGATTTATATATATTTCAGATCAACCTCGATCTTTCTTCCTTTTCTTTCCTTAGATCGATCTGAAATATCAAATGTATATAAATAAATAAATACTTTCATAAAAAACATTATTATTTTTTTAATTTGCAACTTTTTCTATATATGCATATTAAGAAAGTATACATGGCTTCTCATTATACTATATATATATATAAGGCCATCTCTTAAAATTTGAGCTAAGCGGGTATGGTTCTGTAAATGAATTTGCAAGCCAGTCTTGGTCCTGCAGACCATTTTACATACATAACACGCAAAAGTCTTTAGAAAAATGTTGAAAGTGACTTTCGCTTCGTGAAAACTCATGTGCCACTTCAACCCAGCTGCACATAAGTAACCTAACTTTCATGTTAAAAGACTTTCTATAGAATTTCATCTTAATAAATTGCTTTCTCTTTTTTCTCTCTGTTTGCCATTAATTTTCCTAACATTTTTCTGCTATACATATATCATTTTCTGAAATTCGTATATATATATATATATATATATATATATATATATATATATATATATATATATATATATAGTTGAATCGATATGAGTTTGTAACTTTAGGTTTCACGCTTATGTGATCCTCACACACACACAGTCATACAGACACACACATATATATATATATATATTAATTCCCCCCCACCTTTACTTGATCATAAATTTGTATCTTTCTTTTTCCCACTCCCGCAATAAGATATCAGTATTTCTTCATTTTAACCTGGAGTAATTTTTTCCGTTTATATTTGGTTTGCTGCTCTGAAAGATTGAAAGTTATTTTTTATAGCTTTCATGAAATAAAAATTATTACCTATGGGATTTTAAGTGTCTGATATTCTTTAATCAATATATATATATATATATATATATATATATATATATATATATATTCACTAAACTAATTGTGTTTCTTTTTTCCAGGTTTTCAGATAAGACGCTTAGCCATCCTCGCACCATTTATCGTTAGAATCACTGAAAGACTTTTGAGTTATTCAGCTAAAAAGACAACAGGTTAAAATCATTTTGTGTCAGCCCCACTATGGCTTCGCAACTAAGCAATGGTGAGACAAAAAAGATCCTTGAAACTTTTAGTAATGGTACCAGCATTCATATTCAGGTTTCCATCATCAAAGTGCATTCAAGAACCCTCAAGAGAACGGTGAATAAGTTTTAAAAAAGGAACAGTAGAGAGAAAAACTGGATCAGGAGGTCACAGTATCAAGAGTGATCATCATTTCAACTTAGAGCTAAATACATTCTTATTGTTCAAAATAGAGTCCAATAGAGTTATAAAATCCTCGGAGTATTCCAGTAAGATATCTTTAATTATTTCTAAGATACATCGGTCCAAAGCTTAATCTAACAGTCGGACGATTTTGCTGTTACACGATTTGGACAATTTTGCTGTTACACCCGGTACACACATACACACACACACCCACATATATATATATATATATATATATATATATATATATATATATATATATATATATATATATAATGTGGGAGGGTGTCCGTGTCCGCGCACGCGCAACAGATTTTTATGAAAATATATGTCTCAGGATTAAATACTAAAGAAATATATAATGAAATCTGTTTATTTCGATAGGCATTTTTACTTTATACATGGATTACAGATTACGACAGACAATAAACATCTGGTTAATTTTTTTATGTATTTTCTCATTTATTTTTAATTTTCGTACACGGATACAAATGTCTGGTTTAAGGCTCTGTAGGAAGAGTCCATACTATTTACCATTGATCCTAGCGCTTTCGACCATTCTTCATTCTCTGGACATCTTTAGGAACAAATAATGCGAAGGAAAGAAGTGAACTTCTTTTTTCAAATTAACTAGAAATCATCATCTCATTTTCTCCTGAAAAATGAAAGATTTTTCATTCCTGAGAATGACAAGAGATAACTTCGGGATTGTTCTTTTTTAGTCTTCAACCAATTATTTTTCCCTTGTCAAATCCTCTTTTTTCTCTCTCTAATTATATAAATAGATATTTTAAATTAGCCGTTAATTCATTTGTATAGTAAACCTGTTTACGATGTTTTTATAGTAAAATTTGACAACATTTGCTTTGGCACTATATATGGAATCGCCGGGGTTCATTTATTTTAGGCATTTCTTTCAAATAACCTAGTCACGATATTATGGTTAACATAAATCACTTATTAGTATACAGATACATTAAATCCATAGCCTGAAATGGAAAGATTAAATTTATAGTAAGACACTCGAAAAACTTACGTCTGATTCTGTCAATCTTTCTATGATATATAGAGTGTACTGATAAAAGTAATTTTCAAGCTGCCAAACAGGACCAAAGGTGATGAAAAGCAATTCTTCCATCTTGCAAAACTTTCTACTCGGTTTGACGTCGCCACCCTCATTCTTGTCTAAGCTTTCTTTTTCCGATATCGTTCATTTTCCCCCCTAAGATTTCAGTAAATTTGTGTCTTTATCTCATTTTATTAACCGGACTTGAAGGTCGCATGAACTTCTGCAGGAAAATTTGACACTCGCCAACATTTCCAGCATTATTTTCTATCACTTTTCCGCCATAGTTATGTATATTGACAAAGATTCTACTTTCTGTAAAGTATTAAGCAGACGATGGAAAAATTGACACATATCGGGACAAACATTGGAATGGTAAAAGATACTTTCCAGAAACTAAGCATAATATTAAGAAATAGAATAATTCGCTAAAAAATGATTGAGCAACTGCTATGTAATGTCAAATTCCTTCTATGGCAGTGAATGTTGAAGAGGAGGCGTTGCAATGCAGATGACTTCTACAGAAGAATTCTGAGACCACAATGGGCAGAAGATGTGAGCAATGAGGAATTCTTTAAAAAAAAAAGCAACAAAATGATATGTGTTTAGGATAAGAAAGAAACAGTTGATGTTTCTGGGATACTTAATAAAAAAGGTGACTTGGAGAAATTGAAACTCACAGGTCTTATTAAATGCAAACTTGTGTAAATGGATGACACAACAGCTTATATAAATGGATGGCATAACGATTGTAAAAGGGGTCAGACATTGATAAGATCTACAAGAGATAATAGTTGAAAACAGATAACCTACTCAACGGGTTTGTGTGAATGTCTGACAGACTAGGTACAAAGAGGCGTGACAAAGGTTCAAAAATTTCTTAGAGGTTGTGGATATCTGTGGCCTTCCAAATCCTGAAGATACTTATAAGAAAATTAATTTCTGAAGCGAACTTGTTGCGGTATTGACGACCTAAATCAACCAGCCCATTTTTTTTTTTTACTTGACCAATGTGTAAGAAGCAAACACAAAAGCAACAAGAGAAACAACAAGAAGAAACACAAGACGGTTTTATAACAACAACGAGGTTTATATTTATATTTTTATAATGATTTACAAGAAAAAGGGTTAATATTTTTGTTGGTGTTATGTTCCTTTGACTGAAGCTTTTACTAATGAAACTTTTTTTTTATCTACGCTCATTAAAACTTGAATGAAATATAAAGCTGAGAATATGTTGAGTAAACTTTTAGCACCGAAAGAGTTCAGCGTTGGAGTGAAGGTTCCGCAATGTTTGGAATTAAGTTTCCATTGCTTGTCAATAATTTTGTAATGGAGTTTTGAAAAGTTTTGTATGTTTGTAATGTAGTTTGGAAAGTTTCGTACGTACGTGTATGTATGTGTGTGTGAATGTGTTTTCATAGCGTCCGACCGCAAAGCGTCGAGATCGCGGTCTCTTTTTTATGACGACTGATATTACGAGATTCATGTAGACAGATGATAGATGTTGCCGTATTCAGAGACAGATGGCGCCAGATAATGTGTGGGATTCTTGGAGACAGAAGACAATCGACATTGCAGTATTCAGAGAGAGTGATGACGACATATAATGCGGGATTCATATAGACAAATAGACATTGCAGGATTCAGAGAGACAATTAGCAACTGACAGTGTAGGATTCATGGATGCAGAACATGATAGACATTGCATGATTCAAAGAGAGGGATGACGACAGATAATGCTGAATTCATGGAGACACAAGTTGATAGACATTGCAAGATTTAGAGAGACAGACAACAACATTGCTGGAATCATGGACACACAAGGTGATAGTCATTGCAGGTTTCACAGAGAGAGAAAGAGATGTCTGCTAATAATGTGAGATTCATTTTGACAGACAATGATAGATATTGTAAGATACAGACATTCAAGGACACATGATGGTAGACATTGTAGGCTTCAGAGAAGCAGATGACGACTGACAATGCGTGATTTCCGGAGACAGAATACGATAGACATTTCAGGATTCAGAGACCGATGATGAGTGATAAATATGTAATTTTTGGAGAATAATGATGACGATTACTTGTTCCAGTAAAACTTTGCTTGTTTCTATTTTCTTCGGGTTTTCCCTTCTACGAAAATTATATTTCTTTCTTTCTCAACAGAATTTCTTGAGGGATAACCTTCTCTGTAGATTTCAGATATATTTCTTTTATGTTTGTTTCTATGGAATGACATTTTCTTTTCAAAAATCTTCGACTCTCTTATGAACAAATAGTATACAACATGAACCTTTAATAGATTCTGTAGTCTGATCTCTACAATCTGATCTGGATGGATATGCTGTACCAAAATTGAAAGATACAATAAAAATACTGATGAGACAGGCCTTACCGGTTGAATTTCACAAATCTTATATTATTTACATTATTGCGACTGTTATCCTCATCTTCATTGCCATATTCACAACGTTTCTGCTACTCTAGGCTTCTTCAGGTGATTTTTCTAGTTTCATGTGCTATGCCTCTTCCGGATGTCTCAGTTTAACTAAACTCTCCAATTTTTTGGTTCACCAATGCTGTGGCCTGGTATTGAGCTCACAACTCTTTGGGTCTAGTCACTGGATCTAACAAACGTCTTTATCCACTGGGACATGTGTACAACGGCCAAAAGGTTTTGGATATAACAATGAAGATAAGGATAACAGTCCGCATAATGTAAATAATGCAATTAATCATAATACCTCATCTCAGAGATATAGAGGCCGAAACATTGTGAATATAGCAATGAAGATAGAGATAACGGTTCGAATAATGTAAATAATTCAATCATAATACCTCATCTCAGAGATATAGACAGATATTCACAAATCTTATTTAAATAAATTCATGATCCCTCATCCTATTTTTTTCGATTATGCAGACACTTTAGGACTGAATTGAAAAAATACGTTCCAATAATTCACAATTTCAGATGGCAGTATACCAGAATTATCGTATCATTAAATAACTGCTTCAAATGCTTTCTTCTAAGTTTTGCCCAATTTAACTTTTATGAAAAAAAATGAATTAATAAGATTACTAAATATAAAATAGATTACTCTTTCAATGTACTATCTGTGAATTTTTCTAATCGACTGTTTCATAGAAAATAACAAAAAACTCCACCGAATTTCAAATTAATTTCTTCGTAGATTATTTAAACATTTAGATACAGAAAAAACTTTAACCTCCCAAACATGCCCGTTAAAGTAGCGCGAATTAACAGCGTCTAAAAAATTTGAAAGAAAAACTGTCCTCGTGAAAGTAGTGTAGCTTCTTCCTTTAAAGTCGGTCTCCACCCCTCCACTCCTTAGCCATCTATATCTTGAGACTAGACACAATAAATTCGAACAACATCTAGCCGACACATTGGAGTTAAAAATTAAAAATAAGAATTTGAAATGCTACACATGACACATTCATATCCTCTTTCCCACCTCACTTCCTCACTTCGTTAATTTTACGTGTACTTGATGAGGTCCATCAAAAATGTGTGAATTTCTTTTCATTTTTCATTTTTCATTTCAATTTTTGGAAGTAAAGTCTGATGATCCAGAGCCCTGTTAAAGGGGTTATGGTGAAATAATTTATTACATGGAACCTTAACGTCGTCTGTTTTTATTCAAACATATCTGCTCTGAATTTTACATTGAGCTCTCCGGATATCATCCTCCTCGGATCTACCCATACGGATTACCTAAGTTTGCATAAACTAACTATATATATATATATATATATATATAAATGCGCGTGTGTGTGCGCGCACGCGCACGGGCAGTGCTTAGCGGAAAGTTCTCAATATCAGTGATAGAGGTAACATATTCAGTTAAATTGATATTAATTTGTGATGCTGTGTTTCACGCTTTTGCGATCATCAAACAAAAGGCTGATGATCGTAAAAGCGTGAAACCCAGGGTCACAAACTAATATCCATACAACTGAATATATATATATATATATATATATATATATATGTGTGTGTGTGTGTGTGTGTGTGTGTGTGTGTGTGTGTGTGTGTGTGTGTGAAAAGTGTGTGTATATAAATATAAATAAATATATATATATATATATATATATATATGTGTGTGTGTATAATTATTTATATATTATATGCGCGGTACTTATTAGAAAGCGCTCAATATCAGAGATAGAGCTAACATATATGGTTGGATAGATGTGAGTTTGTGACCCTGGGTTTCACGCTTTATAGATAGATAGATAGATAGATAAATATTATTAGTGGTAAATATGCACAGACATATGCAATCATATATCTAATATATATATATATATATATATATATATATATATATATATATATATATATATATATATATATATATATATATACGTAAGCAAATCATTAGATCTGAAGAATAATGCTGAAAAACTATTTTACGCAACAAATATTTATTTTACAACATATTCTCTTACCTTGTTACTGAACTGAACGCATTTAAATTATTCACGCAGAACGAACATTATACACTGAAAATTTCCGATCAATATTAACTACAATAATTACGTGAAAATCTACAAACTTCCTGGTCTACTTTCCTATATTACCTAAATGTTTGCTTTATAGATTTTAATGTTTTATGAACAACTAAATTGATTTATCTTTATACGTTTAGTAGTTGCCCTCTCTTTCTCTTTCTCTTTCTCTCTCTCCCTTTTACTTTCTTTCTTTCTTTCTTTCTTTCTTTATTCGTTCTTTAAATGATCTCCCTTACTCCTCATGATCTCTCTTTCATTCTTTCTTTCATTCTTTCTTTCATTCTTCCTTTCATTCTTCCTTTCATTCTCTTATTAGTCTCCCTTTATCTTCTAGTCTCTCTACGCGTAACATTCATTTATAAGCATTGATCTTCCTTACTCTTTTTCTTTCTCTCTCTATATATTCATATTTATCTCTCTCGTCCTCTCTTATCCCATGCTCACTTTCGATTTTTATATTGCCATATATTTTTGCTCTTTCCCTTCTCCCTCTTCCTTCATTCTCTATATTTTCTCTCTCTCTCTCTCTCTCTCTCTCTCTCTCTCTCTCTCTCTCTCTCTCTCTCTCTGTATATTCAGTTCCGATTTGTCTGCACTGTTTTATTTCACTCTCATCATTGTACTTCCTTACTATCCTGATTTTTTTCTCCCACTTCCACTGCTCTCCCCCGTTCTCTGTCTATGTTTACATTTTCAATAAACCCCACCCCGGTCGCTCACTCACTCACTTACACGCCGTCTTTTTCGCTTTCTTCCTCTCGATTTACTTGTATCAATCTCTCATATATATATATATATATATAGTTTTTTCGCTTTTTGAAACCAATGAATTAACTTACAACTTAATTGCCTCGGTATGCTACGCATTGATTAGCAAGAAACAAACTAATTAGTTTTCCATTTCTAAGATTAAATTGACCTTTTATCTATCTGACTTAATTAGACCAGCTTCAAATTTCAAGTTTACACCTGTGTTCAACTGAAACTAGAGGAAGCGTTTGCGACTTTTTTCTCAAAACGAGGCTAAATATGGCGTACATCGTCTTTTACTGTGAGACTCTATTTTTTCTCCTGTTTAATTTTAGCAATAATTGATTTGTTGTATCACACACACACACACACACACACACATATATATATATATATATATATATATATATATATATATATATATATATAGAGAGAGAGAGAGAGAGAGTTGAAAAGAGAGATACTGAGAGAGATGAGAATATATAGAGGAAACAGAAAGAGACTGAGATAAGAGAAAATGGAGAAGAGAGAGAGAGAGATGGTATATAGCGATCAACTTATGATTGATTAGCCACATGGGAAAAAATCTAATTACTTCGAACTCAAATTTTGTCTGCTTTTCACTCACAGAATTTTCAAATCATCTTTATTGCTCAATTTTACAGATTAGCTAACCAATATGTCCTAAAATAAGATTACTGGCTACTAATCAGCTAAATTTTTGCTTTAAAGAACCTATTTTGAAAATGTGACACTGCGAGATATGTGAATACCATAGCCACTTTAACTGACCTGAGAGAGAAAGAATGAGAGAAAAATCTATGATGATCATAGAAGAACGATGAGTGAAAACAAAAGTCCATTTGTTAGTTTAAGAATTTTCTGAAGTTTCCTAATGTTTATAAACAACATATTGCACCTGCAGATGACTGACTAAACAAGCAATATAGAACTTGTTCAATCTTGAAGGCCCTTCAATCTTGTTCAATCAAAATATGGCGCTGGGAACTTTCAGATCGACTAGCTTATTACAAATAGAAAATCAACTACAAGACCATCTAGTTTTCCTTCAAGCAAGTTGTTCTTTGCATCGATACAAAACTACCCCAATTCTCTATGTGGCGATGTGCGCGAAAAACTTGTCTATATAATTGTATAATTTAAAATAGGTAACGTATAGGTCAAATGACAGGGCAGATTGGGATTTGTAGCCTTGAGTGGCAGTGGCCAGTCTAAGGGAAGAACACCTCTAAATTCAACCCATAAAAATAGGAATGGGAAAACTCTTTTTTGCAAGAAGTCATGAGAATTCACAAATAATAAAAAAACGGGATGAGTGAAGATCCATGAACGTCTACATCTTCAAAGAACAGCATTTAAAAGACGATTCTATTATAATTCAGCGTATTTCTCTTTGAGGTTGTAAATTAGCACGTACGTTTCGCCTTGGGAAAAAAAGATAGAAAAATATATTTGAAACGCTGTCTAAAAAAAATTGCATACATAAAAAAAAAGAAAGAAAGACATAAAAACAGAAATAGGATCGATAAGAAAGAAAGAAAGAAAGAAAGAGGACGGTTGAATAAGAAAGAAAGAAAGAAAGAAAGAAAGAAAGAAAGAAAGAAAGAAAGAAAGAAAGAAAAGATATAGTAGGCGAAAACGTACTTATGCGTTAACGTCTGCTTCATTGAAATGGAAACGTTTGTCAGTTTTTAATCTTTTCATTTGTACCCACTTCTTTAAATGACCCGCATTCGTACCAACGATTCTTATTGCAATATTTGTTAAAAGTTATTAAATTCAAATATTTAATGATGCAATGAAATAATTCCAACGCGAAACTTATTCCGTCATTTTTCAACGATGTATAGTAAAATGACATCACCTAAGACAGAACTGCAACTGACTCCCGTATAATAAAGGAATATTGCATATTAGCAAAGGGGGCGGACGTGTATATATGTCTTTTTAGGAGTGTATATATCGATTGATAATTTTTCAGCTGATTACACAGATAGAAAATAGAGCTGTAATTCGAAGTCTATTGAACGGAAAAGTATGGTTTTAAGAAATTTTGAAATTTTGATGAATCTCACAAGCTGTACCATGTCACGATTTTTATTATCTTAAGAACGTATTCACCGTCAAATACAATCTTCCAGCAGAAAATGAAAAGCTGGAAAATAATTTAGACTTTAAAGATAAATAATAAACTATAATAATATAAAAATGATTGTCATGCCTATAATTATTGGAGAACTTGGAACAATTTCTGATGAATAGTATTATAATTAGTTCTTTAGTACAAACGGTATCCCATACTTTTACGCTTGCGTTAGAATAACTTCAAGTTATTAAATATTACTGTAAGTCTTGCTTGATATTTTTTCCGGGCTATGCCGAATAAACCTTGTAGTTTTGATATCATCTTTTCAACTATCTCAGATGTGAGGTAATAAAAAAAGTAGACACCGGAGAACATTTTGCTAAAGCCGCAGATGGTGATGGTGATGGTGATGGTGTTGGTGATGGTGATGGTGATGGTGATTGTGATGGTGATGGTGATGGTGATGATGATGTTGATAGTGATGGTGATGGTGATGGTGACATGATAATTTCGCGTTTAATCCATAGAGCAGGCAATGTGTGCTTGGATTCAGTGGAAACGTGGTGAACAATTGCAGTATTGAATAGGAACGAGACGAGATATCCCGAGATATGGTCAGAGGAACGAAAGCAAATCTAACATCGTAGACTTTAGATTGAAATTCCCTCAAGTTTAGTTAGGTTTGGTTTGGTTTACGGCATATCAACCTCAATGCTGACAAAATTTTTATTGCTGGTAATATTTTTTTTCAAAAAATGTATTGCCGGTAAAATATTTTTCTTCAAAAATCTATTTCTGTGATTATTCTTTCTTCAAAAATCTATTGCTGGTAATATTTTTTTTCAAAAAATGTATAGCTGTTTTTATTGCTGGCAATTTTTTTAAATATTGCTGATAATAATGTTTTCCTTCAAAAGACTATTGCTTGTTATAATTCTTTTTACAAAGTATTTCTGGTATTAAACTATTTTTACACTTTCATATTGTTTTAACAGTTGCTACTAGCCTAGGTTAGGGTGGATCTGGGAGCGCCATCAAGTAAGAAATGACTTCACGGTATCAAAACCTCCTGATCAGAGTCCTTGCTGTTGGACATAGTTTATCATCTTACCCAGAACGCGGATGTAGTTTAACGTACTACCCAGGATAGCCTAAAATTTATCTGGATTGACAAGAACCTGATGCAGGATAGAGTGTACAACGACTGTAACGTTTCGGTAATGGCAAAAAAAAAAGACGAGGACAATGTTTCACATCTAAATAATAACAATACCTGATCCCAGAAATCCAGAAAGAAACAGACAATTTTAAGGTTGTATTTATTCCATTTTCGTCCAAAGATTTTATCTATTTTTGAACAAATAAGCCGCATGACATTATCTGTGAAGGCATTGAGTCAATCAACAATGTTCAACATCGTTTGGCAAAGAGTCGGGAGAGGCAAATAAATTAGTCAAGATTGACAAGTTGCATTTGCAACTCATCTTTTGATTGTGAATTAATGTTACTGCCGGTCAGTCGACAACGACTGACAATACTGTGACGTCATTGCTCAGTTAAGGCACGCACTCGAGTCGACCTCTCACTGCGAGGCCGGGAAAATGCGAGATGTGACAGTCTGAAAGGCCGTATAAATAACGCTCGTCAACAGTCAGGATCAAGGGTATTGTGACCAACAATACGACGGATGCAAATCTCACTATTGATTCAATAACCTTTCGATATGGCAGCGGCGGCAACGGGGACATATATTGAAACGAGCTGTCTCCCAGGCATTGTTGGCATGGCAACGGTATTAACCAATCAGATGTGTGTTTTATTTACTTTTTCTCTTCACAAATCTGCGCCAACCTTTTATGTCTTTTTTTTTATTCATATTTACTAAACTTTAACGAGTATAGATCAAAAGCAAGTGGTAGATATTCAGAATGTCCATTGCTTGAATACACTTGGATTTTCCTGAGTTTGACCGAAAATACAAGATCCCAGCCACACAACGCAGGCTGAAACATTACTCAGCTTATTTCAGTCTGAGATAAAATCAAGCGTGGAAATCATTTTATGATTTGAATCACTACTGTAGTTAAAGGCTCAGAAACGAGTTTACTAATATTACTCCACGACGTGCATTTATTTTCTGAAATATGTTTTGTGGAAACGATTGGTAAAATTGACGCATAAAAAAGAAGGGGAAAGTTGCAGACAGAGAGAGAGAATCCACACACACATAAACACGCACGCGCACACATACACATACACAAAAATATACAAACATATACATACATACATACAGATAGATACTGTTGTTCATCCAATACAACACCCAAGAACCGCTTAATATAGAGTGTTACTCAATGAGGTCCTTGAAAATAGATAATGGTTGAGCCAATACTTTCAGATATAACAACGACTTTTTTTTAAATAAATTCAATTATGCACTCAAGTTTTTTAAAGTATTAATATTCTGCGCGAAACTCAGAGTATATATATATATATATATATATATATATATATATATATATATATATGTGTGTGTGTGTGTGTGTGTGTGTGTGTGTGTGTGCAAATATATAGAAAAATAGGAAAGAACACGTTAGGTAAATAATCCGAAGTTCTTTGGCATTTTTGTTTTTATTTTTAAAAATCAGTGTATATATATATATATATATATAGAGAGAGAGAGAGAGAGATATAGATAGATAGATAGATAGATAGATAGATGTATGTATGTATGTATGTATGTATGTATACCGGGTGTAACAGCAAAATTGTCCAAATCGTGTAACAACATAATTCTCCATCCACAAAATTTTTAATATCTAAAAAAAAAACAAAAAAAAAAAAACACTAAGCTAATTGAGTTTCTCTTTCCCAGACTTTCAGATAAGACGTTTAGCTATCTTGATACCATTTATCGCAAGAATCATTGAAAAACCCTTCGAGTTATTTAACTAGAAAGAGAACATGTTAAAATCGTTTTGTGTCAGACCCACTGTCTTCCCAACTAAGCAATAGTGAACGGGAAAAGATCATTCAGGCCTTCAGTAATGGTACCAACATTCATACTCTGGCCTCCATCTTCAGTCCGTTCAAGAGTCACCAAGAGAATGGTGAATAAACTTTAAAAAGAGGGAACAGTAGAGAGGAAAATTGGGTCAGGAGATCGCAACAGGAAAAGGGATAATCATTTCGACTTAGAGTTAAATAGATCAATTAGAAAAGATCCAAATGGAGGCCGTGTTTGAAGTAAATCATTTAATTGAATAAATTTACTCTTTAGTATTACAAGATATTATTGGGTAATTTTTGTAAATATATCAATTAAAATGAGATGTCATTTTTTTTCATTTTATGCTCAATTTAGATGACATTTCATCCATCCGCATCCTATATATATATATATATATATATATATATATATATATATATATATATATATATATATATATATATATATATATATGCGCCGAAATAAACAAACATTGAAATATTTTTTAAAATCGTCAATAAATGCTCAATTTCAAGTAGGAAAATTAATCTTGCAGAGTGATTTAATATCTTAAAAAGATAAAAACACTGACCGGAACATGGTCTCATCAGGTGCTTTATTCAGCGAATTAATCTAAGACAACGCAGGAATTTAAATGCCTTCATTCGATACCGGAAGTAATGGGGAGAGTTGTAGTGAAATAGTGAAGGGGAGAAGAAAGAATTAAAAAAACATAAAGTGAAAGGGAGAAAAATCAAAAATACTTTTTCCAACTTTATCCAGGTTCGTATAACCCCAAAGTTAACTTTCTTTCGTGTCTGCATTTAGCCATGATCTCAGACCTCCCGTTCAACAGCTCAATGTCAGCCTTGTATGTTGCAATAGCTTAGCTGCCCCTCTTGACAGAGCCTTCACGATTTGCCACTCACTTTGCTAGGCTTTACATTCCGTAAAATACTCCATTTAATGGCTAGGTATCTGTTAATTTTCCCTACAGCGCCAATAGTGTTTTGAAAGCTTCGTATTGAACTTCTGATATTCTAAATGACGTGGTATAGTTATACCACTTCTTTTTAAATTGTCCCTCGGTGCAGCTAAAATGTATTTTTTGCACTGCCATTGCCACTTTCCACCTCGGCACAAATACACGACCCGGGTTCATAGCCAAATGTATACACCTCAGGAAGGACAAAATTGGAAAAAAAAAATGTTTTCTTTCTCTTTCACTTTATTTTTTTATTTTATTTTATCCCCCCCCCCCTTCATTTATTCCACCCTCCACTCCCCCATTACTTCCGGTGTCGAATGAAGGCATTTAAGTTCTTGCGTTGCCTGTGATTGGTTCGCTGAATAAACCACCTGACAAGACCTTGGCGGCTGAAACCGCGGTACTATTCCTGGTCAGCGTTCTTAGCCCAGGAGCCACTCGAGGTAGACGGTTACGCTTGGAGGTCATTTGTGTATATATAAGAGTGGAAGATAAATGCTAACTCGATCCTTGAATCGGTTAACATTGTAGTGACTGGGGAAACATCCTGTTGGGAGTCAATTGCACATGGGTAGTGTTTCACAGGAAGGAACTGCTCGAGTGGAACTTACTTCTCACCGATGGAATATGGAGTGAATGTGGGTGATTCTTGATGTGAAGGTTTGCCTTGGTGAGTCCGGGGAATGTAATTCGTCCGAGCCCATTACGTGGAAATAGCGGAGGAGCAGCGCGGTGTTTACCACATCTCGCCTGTGGGAGAGAGGGTTGAAGGACGGAGAATAATTCTTCACCCACAATGGCTGGGAGACGCTTTTGAACGCAAAGCTCGACAGTGAGGTCTCGGCAGATCCTGCCCAAATATGACAATGGTACTCCATTTTCGGCCTGATCTGGCTCTCGTAGTGTTAGAGGATAGCAGGAGGTATCAGGTACTTACTGGAGCGGTACAGAAAGCCTACCTACAGCAATGGATCATATGTACGAGTTCCACTTGATGTTTACAATTCTTAGGTAGATAATTTATGTAAATCAAAAAGAAGGTAGGTCCGCGGATTGACCCCTGGGTGGGGGTACGCCTGCGTTGACATCTAGGGATCCGGACGACTGGTCATTGATCATTCGTGGACCTACCTGTTAGGAAGGATTTTATGATTGAGAAGATCCTTACATAATTGGAGATTCCAGTGATTCCATAACTGGAGAGCTGGTGTAATAAGCTATTGTGCCACACCTTGTGGAACATCTTTGAGATATCTAGTGCTATGTTCCTCAGGTGTGTTTGTCATCAAAAGCAAGGGTTACCAAATCCGGCCCGCGATATCAGTTCATCCGGTCCGCGATATCAGTTCATCCGGTCCGCCGCCGCTCACTGCTACAAATGAGCTAAAATATAATTGTTTATATTGTATTATCAATAAATTGTAGTTAAACTTGCTATGTAGAAAACATTAAAATAAATGTAAGAAAAAATGCCAAAATTTGGCCAATATGATTTTGGCATTTGACAGTAATAGAAGTTTTAGAAAGATCAGTGAACTGGAAGATGTCAACCCTGAGTTACCGAAGAAGATTATTCATGATTTAAACATTTTTAGAGAGATTTTCAGATCTCAAGAGTAATGAGAGTGACATTCTTCTGTTCCAGAATCCTTTTCATTGTAATTTTGATGACGTTCCAGTTGAACTACAGTTGGAAGTCATTGATTTACAAGCAAGCGGCTTGTTGAAAGTGAAGCAAAGAAAAAGAAACCTTCTTGCCTAATGATGAGTTTTCAAAGTTGAAGATGGTATGGCATTAGTATTTGAAACAACTTATGTTTGTGAGCAAGCATTTTCAAAAATGAAGAATGCAAAGTCAGCACATCGAACGAGGTTGACTGCTGAACCAATTCTCTTGCTTGGATGCACCAATTCCAAAGCAAATATTGATTCTATCTTAAAAGGTAAACGCCAATTTCACAAATTTCACTAAACATTCTTTGCTGCTTAGTTTGTGAGATTCGGATATGTGCGCACTGGGTGTGATATAATTGTTTTGTTACTAATGTCGTCATCTTTGATAACGTTTTTGGTAAATTAATATGTTGTCTTTATTTTTTGTGTATTCAGTGTAATGTATTGAACAAAATGTTTATCAGGCACGCGCTCATTATTCTCCCATTTATCTGGCCCTCGGTGAAAAAAGTTTGGTAACCCCTGGTCATGAGCCTCCTGAATACTGTGAGGGATAGTATATAGGATGTCGTCAGTGAAACAATATATATATATATATATATATATATATATATATATATATATATATATATATATATATATGCGCGCGCGTGTGTGTGCATGCATATACATATATATCAAGTGATCGTTTAATTTTCTGCCTGGGATTCATATCTCAATGCATTTTATGCTCTTTTACTTTTTTTTTTTTTTTTTATCTGAATATTTTATCAATTATTCTTCCGGTTTTGACCTAACAATAGGAAATTTTTTTAAAAATGATGGCGGAAAGGAATAAAAAGAAATACTAAATTAGAAATACTTTCACAGTTCGGGATAAAATTATTACACGCCGCCACTTATTTAAAAATATTCTACCCTCTCCACTTACTTAAAATTATTACACTCATCCACTTCCTTTAAATTATTACTTACCATCCTCTTACTTAAAAATTATTACAGCCCACTTACTTACTTAAAACTTATACCCTCTACTTACTTAAAAATGATACACCTCTACTCTTATTTAAGATTATTACACCACTCCACATACTTGAAATTATTAGTCATCCACATCCTTCAAATTATTACATCTTTCCACTTACTTAAAATTATTATAAAACCCTTCTTATTTAAATTTATTGCTCCACTGAATTAAAATTAATACACACCTCTACTCACTGAAAATTCTTACACCCCTCTTATTTAAAATTCTTACACCACTCCACTTACTTAAATTTATTACCACCACCTCTTAAAATTATTGTACCAATCCACTGACTCAAAATTATTACACCCCTCCACATGAAGTTAATACATCCCTCCACTTATTTAAACATATTACACCTCTCCACTTATTTAAATTTATACAACCACTTCTTATTTAAAATTATTACTACCCACAATTTACATAAATTTATTACACACGCCACTTACTTAAAATTATTACACCCCTGCGCTTATTTAAAATGATTACACCCTTCCATCTTACTTAACATTATTACACCAATCCACTCACCTAAATGTATTGCACCCGGCCACTTATATAAAATTATTACTTGAAATTAATACACCTTCCACTTACTAAAAATTATTACATGACTCTTATTTAAAATTATTACACCACTCCAGTGACAATTATTACACCACTCCACATATTTAAACATATTACACCATCCCACTTACTTAAAATTGTTACACGTCTCCACTTATTTAAATTTATTACAACTATCCACTTAATTAAAATTATTACACCCATCCACCTAAATTTAGTACACTCAACACTTATTTAAAATTATTACGCTACCTCCACTTATTTAACACTAGCCTTAACACTCCTCGTATTTAAAATGATTACACCTCTCCACTTACATAAAATTATTACACGGCTGCTCAAATTTAAAATTGTTACACCCCTGCACTTACTGAAAATTATTACATCCTTCTACTTATTTAAAATTATTACAGCTCTCCACTTACTTAAAAGTAATACAGCTCCTCCACTTAATTAAAATCATTACACCCCAACTCTTATTTAAAATTATTACACCCCTAATCTTAATTTGAAATATTACACCAATCCACTTCCTCAAAATTATTACACACCTCGACTTAATTAAAATTACGAGTTCTCCCTATTATTTAAATTTATTGCAACTCTCCACATACATGAAATTAATACAGCACTCCACTTACTAAAAATTATTAAATACTTCCGCTTATTTAAAATTATTACTCCACTCGACTTACAATTATTACACCACTACACTTATCTAAAATTATTACATGCCTCCACTTACTTAAAATTATTATTCCACTCCTTGCAATTAAAATTATTACACTCTTCCACTTACTTAAATTATTGCACCCCCACTTACTTAAATTTATTACACTTCCCACTGACATATATTATTACACTCATCCACTTACCTAATATTGTTACACCCCTCCTCTAATTTAAACTTATTACACCATTCTACTTACTGAAAATTATTACACCCTTCCACTTATTTAAAATTATTACAACTCTCTACTTACTTAAAATTATTACACCTCTCCCATTAACTTAAAATTTTACACCCCTCCTCTTATTTAAAATTATTACATCCGCTAGACTTACTTATATGTATTACACCCCTTTCTGATTTAAAATTATTACAAACCAGCACTTACTTAAAATTATTACACCCGTCCACTTGATTAAAATTATTACACCCCTACTCTTATTTAAAATTATTACACACCTCTACTTATTTAAAAATATTACACCCTTCCACTTACATAACATTATTACACCGCTCATCAAATTTTAAATTATTACAGCCCTGCACTTACTGAAAAATATAACATCTCCTACTTATCTAAAATCATTACACTCCTCCACTCACTTAAAATTATTACACCTATCCGCTTACCTAAAATTTTTACCCCCCCCCCGACTTGGGAAATGTAATCGTTTTTAAACTCTTTGTCAAATGTTGTTTAACAGAGAAGGAAACTTTCAGCATAGCATTTCGAATTATACGTGATTTTAGAAAACTTTGGCGTTTTTATTTTACTTTACTCACTAAAAGAAATTTCATTCACGAAATTATTATGGTAAACATTATTGACGGGCTACTATTTACTCAATTAAATAAAACCCTGCAAGTATTTAGCTTAGTTTCAAAAAGTTTTAGGCTCGTCGCCTAAGGAATACCAAACAATTCTTTTTCGGCAAATCCTTCGACTACTACAGATTTGATAGTCTTCTGGCATGCACCCTGGACTTCACTTCTGCCTATTTTTTTTTAAGCGTTTCACCCCAAGCAAGGCGGGAAGCCACTAGGACGCAAGGGGTTACAGAAGATTTGTAGCAAGATCAGTCAGATAGGAGTGATAGAAGAAAGGATGAGGAGAAGGGTAGTGGATAGATCATGGCAACTGGAGATTTCGATTGACATTACATTTGAATAATTGGAGTATAGTTCTCAGGGGAACTGGAATAGGGAAGGGAGTTCCATAAGCGAGAGGTGCGAGACATGAAGCTATTGGAGTAGAAGAGACAGCTACATTTAGGAGTTTCGACAGTGAAGGGGTGAGAGCGGTATGGCGCTTGAACTCATGAAGTCTGGGAACCAGCGAATGCAGCTCCTTGGATCAATTACCATGAAAGTATTTGTAAAAAAGACAGAGAGAGGCGACAATGCGTCTGTGAGAGAGCGACTGCAGGCGAGATGCTAGAACAGGGCCAATTATATTGCATATCCGCCTCTGGAGCCTCTGGAGCCTATCAAGAACCCCGAGGCAAACAGAAGGGGCTCCAGACCATATATGGCAGCAATACTCCATGCAAGGGCGAATGTAGATCTGAAGGATCGATTCCGAGGAGAAAAATTTCCTGGCACGGCACAGGGAGCGAACTTTCCTTGTGGTGGATGAAACAATTGACTCAATGTATTTGTTCCATCTCAGGTCAGCAGTCAACGTGAGACCGAGCAACCGCAGAGAGGTGCTCTGGAGAAGTTGAGCGTCAGACATTCTAATGGAGGGCAGGGAAGGATCTCTGTGGTAATTAATAGAGAGCAGTTTTGTTTTTGAGGCATTAACGTTCACCAGCCAATTCCTGCCTCAGTTCACAACCGATTAGACGTCCTTTTCAAGACGCACAGCCAGGTTAGTTTTGTCAGTGGCGCTAGATTTGTTTTTGAGGCAGGAGTAAATTGTGGTGTCATCTGTGTAGATGCCAACTTGGGAATTTATGGCGTCAGGAAGGTCATTTATGTAGATAAGGAATAGAGTGTGGCCTAGGATGGAGCCTTGAGGAACACCTGCGTTCGTGGGGTAGGAACTGGGGGAGAATCCGTTGAGAACGACCTTCAATTCACGGTTTGATAGGAATGATTGTATTAGGCCAAACAATCAACCCGTAATGCCATAACACTTGAGCTTGCGAAACCCTATCAAATGCTTTGGAGATGTCTAGGGCCACGGCACGAGCTTCCCCGTTATTTTGAAGAGCTTGGTAGACAGTTTCAGTGATGGTCGTAAGCACATCAGCTTAGATCGGGCGGAAGTCATATTGCTTGACTGAGAGCAGATCATGGGATGTAAGGTGGTTAACCACTTCGGTATTGATTAGGGCTTCGAAGACTTTGCCGAAGAGGGGTAGGAGACTAATAGGACGGTAATTAGAAGGGTCAGATGGGTCGCCAGAGTTCTTGAAGACAGGAACAATCGAAGAGGACTTCCAGCAGTCAGGAAAACAAGATTCCTTTAAGCAGTAGTTATACAGTTTAGAGATTGCGGGCGCCAGTTCAGGCGCGCATTTCTTCAAGACAATGGCTGGTATCCCATCCCCACCACTAGCCTTGTTGGGGTCTAAATTAGACATAATGCCCAATACCAAAGATACCAAAGACGGGGTTATGTGTAACCCACTCAATAGAGCCTGTTCTAAGACGGAAGTCGGGTATGGGTACACCGGAAGAGTCGAGCGTTGAGTCGAATGAAAATTTCCGAGCAAAGCATTCAGCCTTGTCGGCAGAGGAGGTCAGGACTTTGAACTGGTTGAATAAAGGCGGTATATAGGGTTTTCAATTGTTCAGTACGCTCTTGGAGAGACTCCACTAATCTTTGGAGCCAAATTTGCGAGATGCAATACGCTCCTTCATCCGAGCAGAAAATAGTGACTTAGCATCGTTGAGGACACGCTTACACTCGTTACGAGCGGAGGCAAAGAGACGTCTATTACAGTCCGACATGTCGCTACGAAATAGGTGAAAGAAGTGATTCCTATGGGCAATGGCGGCTGAGCAAGCAGCGGAGAACCAAGTGGAGGAGAGGGACTTGACCTTATATTTCCTTGAGGGGATGAAAGCGTCGATTCCAGCTTTAACCCAGGATGAGACCTCTGAAGCACATTCCTGAACGGGGAGCGTAAAGACAACATACGAGGGGACATCGCGGAGGAAATCACGGAACGAGTCCCAGTCAGCTCGTTGATAGTAGAACGAAGTTCTAGTGGTAGGAGGTTCTTCGCAGGAGGGTGGAGTTGAAGGAGATAACAGATACTACAGCATGATCGGAGTTACCAAGAGGGCAGAGTTGCGTGGAGCTACAAGACTCGGCGATGGAGGTAAAACACAGATAGAGGCCTTACCTTCCCGGTTGAAGGCAAAACGAGTGGGGAAGTTAACTATCTGCGTGAAGGATTGAGAAACTGAAAAATTAAGTGTTTGAATGCCTGCGTGGTCAGTAGTAGCATTCTTAAGCCACTTGGTATGATGGGCGTTAAAGTCGCCAAACACAAATATGTGAGCCATCGGGTAGAGGTAGAGAGCCTAGTCTATGCTGTCAGAAATTCTATCAAGTATCCCACAGTCTTGAGAAGATGAAGAGCGGTAGAGGAAGAAGAGATAGCTTACCGCATTGAGAAGAGATAGTCGGAGACATATGTACGACTGGTCTGGCGATTAGAGAGACAACTCTCTGGCCAGAGGGAGATGGTCCTTGACGTAGACACCAAGGCCGTGCATGTGGGTTAGAGAGTCTTTTCTGAGGAGAGGAAGGTGGCCGGGGATCAAGAAATCAGAGGAGGGGATAGACAAGACAAGGTTGGTCTCACAGAGAGTCAGTATATCCGGGCAGTTTGCAGTGAAGAAAGATTCCATACTGCAGAAGTTTGTTCGATTGTCATGGATGCTGGAGAACAAAATGTTGAGGGGTTTAGGTGATTTTGGGGGGGCTGGTTTAGGATTACTTTTTCGGTCTTTGTAAGTCATCATGTGGAATTATGGTTGGAAGATGAGAAGGCCCGAAGTATAAGAAGCAAACAGATATCGACCGTGACGTGGGCAGAGAGGAGTTGGCGCAGCCTGCATCATAATGTGGCCGCAGGGTTGCCCACCGGAGGTGACTGCAGGGAGACTTTCCCATGCGCGACATGGCACTACAAACACCCCGGTATTATACAGCTGTTGATCAGAGCGGCCGCTCAAGACTCTACGCAAGAGTTAGGGCTTTTAACTGCCAGTCGGAAACAGCAACCAGTCAACCGTGTACCCTCAGAATGAAAAGGTGATGCCACAGACTGCACACATCACGGGAGAAACAGAGCTGCACTAGTACAGAGGCCAGAGAGAGAGAGTACCGGGAACCCCTTCCTAAACAAGAAACAAGACGTGAGCCTCTACTCATGTCCAAAAGAAGGGGGACGAGTGTTGACCGGGCAGTAGGAAGAGCCTACCTACTCCTGTTACATATAACACATACAAGAACGACAAAAACAAAGGGAAGGATAAGATGGGGAGGTAGTTGGCAAAGTGTCCAGGCTGACACTTGGGTTTTACCCTTTCACAACACTTTTTAACTTAGTATAAGTTTTAACAACTCCGGCTTTGTTGATATGTCATAATAAATGCCACATCATACGTGGCTGCGAGTGTTTGTCCGCTTTCTTTCTCATGATAACCAGTGAACCTTAAGTCCGAGCATAGGGATTCAACGAAACGCAGAGCTGGGGGTGGGGGAATCAACGGCCAATCCTCCGCCCCTACCAACAGTGGGCTTGGGAGACATGCTTTCAATAAAGTTAAGAACAACTTATTTTCCTATGAAATTTAAGTCAGGGCATTCTGCAAGTTAGTAATATTAGTTCTTCAATGAAAGCGCGACCTATGCTTAGAGGTCCATTTTCAAGTTTAAAAGACAAAACGACGATCCTGACCAAATTTTGCTGTGGACTCTCTGTTTTAGGTTTTCTTGCAAAAATATTTTCGTATTCTTCTTACTGACGCCTTCTACCCCGGCAAAATTCAAAATTTTGAATTCAGAGAAGGATCTCCACAGCATTGTACTTCTTTCATCGTGTTCCACTGTGGGGATGTCATCACACTCTACTTTCCTTCTCTAAACATAAGCAACACCTTTATTGTTTGTCTATATTTCTTCAGGTGCTTGGAATGTCGAACTGAACCCTTTTATTTCGCTCACTGGGGTAGACTGTTCTAGTTCCATGTGCCGTGTTTAATGGATGTCAATTATCAGTTTTAAAATACATCGTCAAATGTCATCATAGATAGATATATAGAAAAGTATATGTTGTTGATAAAACGATATTTGTTGATAATGTATTGATATTGTGTGTATATCTAGGAGCAGAGTTGCTTATAGTTTATGAAGTATAATAAGGTGAGGCCATATAAGACATATGTCAATTATCAGTTTTAAAATACATCGTCAAATGTCATCATAGATAGATATATAGAAAAGTATATGTTGTTGATAAAACGATATTTGTTGATAATGTATTGATATTGTGTGTATATCTAGGAGCACAGTTGCTTATAGTTTATGAAGTATAATAAGGTGAGGCCATATAAGACATATGTCAATTATCAGTTTTAAAATACATCGTCAAATGTCATCATAGATAGATATATAGAAAAGTATATGTTGTTGACATATAAAACGATATTTGTTGATAATGTATTGATATTGTGTGTATATCTAGGAGCACAGTTGCTTATAGTTTATGAAGTATAATAAGGTGAGGCCATATAAGACATATGTCAATTATCAGTTTTAAAATACATCGTCAAATGTCATCATAGATAGATATATAGAAAAGTATATGTTGTTGACATATAAAACGATATTTGTTGATAATGTATTGATATTGTGTGTGTATCTAGGAGCACAGTTGCTTATAGTTTATGAAGTATAATAAGGTGAGGCCATATAAGACATATGTCAATTATCAGTTTTAAAATACATCGTCAAATGTCATCATAGATAGATATATAGAAAAGTATATGTTGTTGACATATAAAACGATATTTGTTGATAATGTATTGATATTGTGTGTGTATCTAGGAGCAGAGTTGCTTATAGTTTATGAAGTATAATAAGGTGAGGCCATATAAGACATATGAGATGACAAATGATGATATTAGGTTGGTGCAAAAATATTGTCGTTTTTGACGTATTTTTTAACGTCAAAAACGACAATATTTTTGCACCAACCTAATAGTTCAAACAGTATAATACGGAGTGGACATATGAGAGATTAACTGATGATATTTTATAGCGTATAATAGGATGTGATCATAGCAGAGGACTATTGCTGATAGTTTATAGGGTATAGGTTATGGACATTAGAATGTCGATTAATGTTTATTAATAGTTTATCTTGTGGGTATATAAGAGATCAGTTGATGATAGGTTATATAATATAATATTGCGTGGAAAGATATGAGGTCAACTCATGGTAGCTTATAGAGTATAATGTATGAAGATATAACAGATCAGTTGGTGATCGTTTATAGAGTACAATACAGTGTGAACATCTAGAAGATCAATTGCTGATAGTTTGTAGATTATAATACTTTGCGGACATATAGTTGATAATCGATAGTGTAAAATACGGTGTGGAAATACACCCTTGTGCAAATTAATTGAAACAATCGTTTTAGTTTCCTTTCTTTCACCATACGCTCAGTTTCAGACCCACTTTAGTGACGGGGTGTAACTGATTTCTATTATTTTTTTTTTTTTTTTTCAGATTAGGTCATTTGCTGTGATGTGAAGTAATATGAATCTATTTTCGGGGTGTATGGTGAAGTTTGTTTGCGTCATGCGTGATTGCATCAGATTTTTATTACGCTCAGAGACTATTGTCTCGACTGTCGATTAGTTGTCCTACAGCAATTGTCTGCGATGGACGTTACTCTAAGGAAGCTTACGAAAATTGTAACGCTGCACGAGCACACTGGCAAGCCTTACCAGTGGTCAAACCATAGACTAGTCTGGAAACCCTCCTGAGTTATATCCAATCGAGAATCTATGGTCAGTCTGCAAGGAAAGATTTCGTAGAATGCACATATGTAGTACTAACATGTGTATTGGGTCATTTGGAAAAATACGAAAAAAAAGTAAATAATAACGGAATTATTCGTTTTGTTTCAATTAATTTGCACAAGGGTGTATAAGGGGTAAATAGTTGTTATTAGGTTGGTGCGAAAATAATGACGTAATAATGTCGTTTTTTGACGTTAAAAACCGGCCAAAAAACGACATTATTACGTCATTATTTTTGCACCAACCTAATAGTTTATAGAGTATTCATTTGAAGTGCGTCACTCATGTTAGTCGCGTTGGTTCGTGTTAGATCCAATGCGGGAAAATGATGAGAACATTAAATATCACAAAAATAAATCACTTTTTTTTCCATTGATGTTATTGATGAATAGAATATTCAATAAAATATGAATGTAAATCCAAAACTAATCGCTAGCCTTAGCTTGAGATCAAATCAAAATGGACCTACTATGCGGCTTCACAAATATAAAAGTTGGTAAGCGGTTTCGGTGTTAGAGTTCATGAAAGAGAACTAGAATATTAATATTTTAACTAATACTGTCTTAATGCAAATGTTTCCAGTACTTTTTTTTACAAAATCTTTTATTTATCTAAATCCATGACATGATTCTTCAGTCATCCAAATGTCACCATGACCTTTTATAAACGTAAATCACGTTTGTATTCCATTATAAATGAATGATTTCTATTTTGATTTGTGAAATTCTTTGACGAATGTTTTATATCTTGAATTGGTTGGAACCTCTAACTAGTCATAACGTGAAAGAATCCATAGTCTATAAGTGATATGCCATAGAATATTCTACGTGTAGAAAAATGTCCTATTCTTACTTATGAATCATGCTGGCTACCATTTGCAAAGTGAATATTGACCTTAGCATGCAGCTAAATCATCAGTCAACTTCAATGCGTCTCAAAATATTTTTCTACCGATGAGTCGAAGAAAGGAAATCATTTCTCGCTGTAATGCTGTGCCATTATATTTTGTCCAGATTCCATTAATATGTAATAAAGTATTGCCATTGAATCCTACGAAACGAAGAATAGGAATTTTTTCTTCGTTTAGGTTGACGTATTAAATATGGTTCTGTATCTACTGGTCTGAAAGATGATTAACGAGCTTTGCTCATTAGTTTAAATCTGTCAAAGCCCGCCGATCACATCCGACCCGATTAGATTTCGGAAGGGGCACGAGGAAAATAACTTTTATTAAAATGTTGTTTTGTTTCCTTTCCTTCTCATATGTTCACACGCACACGCACACGCACACACTTATGCATAACCACATACATAAACAATTATTAAATGTTACTTGAATTTTGTAACAATTCGTTGAAGGTAATGTTGCCAGCATATTAAACTATTGACGATTTTCACTAAGGAAGATCAGATATGTAACATCTTTCTGCTTCATAAACAGGAAAGGCAATGATAATTATTTTTCTCTCGAGAATAAATATTTCTTTTAGAGATAGTTCGCATATTCAAGTGAATAAATTAAAAAACAAGTCACACGCAGCAGTGTGTGTCAATTACTCTGTCAGCAGAAATAATATTATACAAAAACATCAGTTTGTTTTCTTATAGACGGAATCTTTTCTTAGAAACAAAATCAACGTTTCCCTATTTCTAATGGAGATGCTTAAGCGCTTGATCTTTTGTTGGGCAAAATGGCGGCAGTAACTTTAATGAAAAATTATCTTAACTTTTTTTTTCATAACGCGACCTGTTTTTCATACCGTCCACTGTTTGAAAAATGTTGCCCATGTCCAGTTCATACCCTCAACAAATACAGGTTATTGACGCGGAAATTGGATCGGCGTTGCGAGTTTAAATTTCAATTAAAACCGTTGCATTCACTTTCACACAAATACACTTAGAAAGATATGGACCGAACTCTTCTCCTCCCAAGGTTAGGGTTAAGGTTAAAATGAGTTCACTCGTCTTGGTCGGCAGTCTATAAAAAGCACAACTCAGAATTCAAATCCGGTTGGACATGGATGTAACACCCAACACGTTAAAAAACTGCTTGGTACAGAGCAACAACACCCAACACGGATGAGGCTACAAGACTTACATATATATACGAATATGAATAAAGAAAAAAAAAAGAAAACCTTATCTTAGCTGACGCGTTTCGTCCTCTGGGAGATTTTATCAAGGTAAAAGTTTTCTTTTCGTCTTTACTCATATTGTACGTTAACAGATATACTCTCTCTGAAATTATACACATACATAAATAGATAATAGCTGGCTACACTAGGGCAGCTAGCCAATCCCTGTTGCAGAGGCCTGCTCAGGCACATGTACGTTTGTTCAGCACCCACAAATCCCACCTGTGGTTTATACTACAGCGATGCTGAGCGGACCTTAGTTTCTGTTTCTGGGAAAGAGAGAGAGGGAGAGAGAGAGAGCATTATTTTAGCGCGATCAGCAGCTCAAACTTGTATCTCGTGCTAGCAAAACTATTGACGGCTCCCAAAGAATTACGTCTACCCAATTTCACTCTTAAGCCGTGATATATATATATATATATATATATATATATATATATATATATTGTCATCCACATACAGACTGTTTCGCTGTATCACAGCTCATCAGTGTGGCAAGACGTTCGGTTGCCTCTAGCTATGAATTGGCGTCAGTCGGGAATTCTACCACAAAGCCGTTGGCGCACGGCAGGGATGAAGTTGAATTTAAGCGTATTTATTTTTAGATAAACACACAGTGACTAAGAGAACTCGATTCGATTTACTGAAGAGTCTTGGATTATTAGCCGTAATAGTCACTGTTTACAAACCCACACTCCACCCCCCCCAGACTCTCAGATGGAGTGTATCTGTAGAAGAGATAAAATGAATAAAAAGAGAAAAGAGGAAAAGCTATACTGATCTAACGCGTTTCGTTCTCTGGGTATTGTTTTTCCTACTGTCTCTTTTTATTTACACACATTATATATATATATATATATATATATATATATATATAATTAGAAGAAATTTACGCGTAACTCACTACCCGGGTTTCGACCTCATGGTCTCATCAGGATAGTTACCTGTGAATGGCTAATCCGTAGCACTAATTAATCCCGCTTATATAAATTGACTAAGCGCAACGAATTAGAAATATCAAAAGATGATGAGTGATGGAAAAGTTTGGAAGAACTGAACATAAGGAAAGAATGTTTAATCATCCTGGTTCGTATTGGTCTAAATTATATTTATCAGTATGTCAATATTTTGACATAACCTCAGCCCGTTGATTCAACAAGATGATTTTGCCCGATTATATTACTATAGGTAGTTTTTCCTCCTTGACTAGGCCTCCAAACATAGCCATTGCCTTGGTCCCCTCCATTTTATACTGGGGCTTTTATCGCATTTTTTGTTGAACTCCCACTTGAACTGCTTGCTAGCTTTGTACAACGACAGATTAAAATAATGACCTATCGTTGAACCACCTTTTTTTTTTAATATGTCTTCTGTACAGCCCACGTAGACTTTGTCCTGCCTACGGAATCATCCCCCTCCACTTTATATACCACACGCTCGCAGCATTACAGCTAACCTTCCAATGGGCACTTTTTTTTTGTCCCTGCAATTGCATGGAATGGTATCAATGCTGGTTGCTATTTGCGGCTGTCGTGAACTTCCTCATGTTATGCTTCTTTATAATACTATCGAGATTATTAGTGCATCAGTGATTTAGTTTTAAAGGATATGGTTAATAATGCTTGGTAAGTTGTTGAACATTACATTTATATATCTTACTATAGTATTCGGCTTTAAGTGTGGGGAGACGCTGCCGGCATCAAGGTTAAATTCAACATCTAAATATTGTACGATTTTTTTCTTCATTTCGACTGTAAGGCTGAATTTCAGGTTGTGGAAAACCTTGAAGAGCATCTTCCTGATCTTAACATTAGCCTTTTTTGTTATCAGGTACGATCATCAGGCCATAATCTCTGTAGAGGTAGATGTGGACAATTTTTTTCACTTTGTTTAATATAAACAGCCTCTTCATAAGATCATTGCGGGACACCAAAGCCCTCCTTGCTTGCTTTCTTAAACCAGACATCACCGTGGAGGTATAGGGTGAATTTGCAGCAATGCAAAATTATGTCGACAAAAGGTTTTGCATACTCCAGTGATTCAAACAGGCTTTTCTCCGATATACATTTAGGTTCATTTTCATGAAAGCAAAAAATACATTCATGGGGTAGCCTGTTCTAGTTCCACGTGCCATGTCTAATGGATGTCAGTTATCAGTTATCTCCTGTTAATTCACCTCTCCAAGTTCTCCACCGCCTTAACACTGTTTGGGTTCTATCACAGGATCTAACTAACGCCTTTATCCACTGTGCCGAAACGTTGTAATAAATATGGCGACAAAGATGAGGACAATAGTCCGAATAATGTAAATAGTGTACATAATACCTCATCTCAGAAATATGGACAGATGCTGAAAGGCCAAAAGATGCAAATGGCCAGAGAAAATTATGCGTAGGGTGTACTGAAGGTAGTTTCAAAGAGAGATGATATAATCCCAATTCATAATTCAAGCTAGAAATCATGAATTCTACCAACCATGTGTGGGAATTAATAGAAAAAAATAATAAATATCCGATTGTAAACTGGAAAATATTTTTTTAAAAAGCCAAAACTTACAGCAATCGTAGTGATATCTGCAAACTGTGCCAGGAAGAAATGTTAACGATAATAACTTTCCAGACCCCCAAAAGTCTACTAAATGAAAGATCGGAATTAATAAGATGATGCATATACACTAAAAAGTATTTTTTGAGTTCGTACGAACCAGGATGAAAGTATGTAAATTTTATTTACTCACCTTCAATTTTAATCCACTCGCTTTTCTCCACCCTACCCTACCCTTCTATTACATGTGTGTGTGTGTGTGTAAGCGAATATTTAGGTTTTCAGTTATTGTAATATTTTTACGGGATTAACGGTGTCGGTATAGACAATTTAAATTTGAAAATATAATCATTTATAAATATATATAATTCTGTTAATAATACAATGACCTTGAGGAGCGATTGCATCGTGACCCTTTTTAACACTTTTTATTTAATAATTATAATAGACAAAGTGAGTGTAAATGTTTCTCTGGTTCCAATTACCCGCCACCAAAGTTAAATAGAAACAATGCATGTTCCATTTAAAAATGGCGCCAAAACGAAACAATAATAATGCTAACAATTCAAAGATGCCAACGATTATAGCATAAGATTTGGACAATTTTGCTGTTACACCCGATGCGTGTGTGTGTGTCTGTGTTTATTCAGACTATCTTTTGCAATGTTGTATTAATGGCTTTATGTTTTCTTTATTACTAGTTTAATTTCTTAAACCAAAATTAACATTTTCTATTATTTTAGAGCTATTATTATTATAATTAAAATTCTGTGGGTGTTGACTGCGGTGTTCGTGATAATGGTAGCAGTGGTTGTGACGATGATATTAGGATTTTCTCTGGAACTTAATGTAAATAATAGTAATGCAGTTGCTATGGTTTAATTGTATCTCGACAAGTTTCCAACGCGTCGCGTTTCTTGTCATTTCCATGATAAAATTATCTCTGTTAGAATTCAAACACACACACACAAACACACGCGGATAGCATATGGATATTCACTAGATTAAAAAGAGCTGAATTCTAAATAAGAAATTATTCCATTGCGTATAGTCATGAAAATATCTATCTTGAAAATTATATTGCATATTTTTATTAAAATATTTTCAATTCTTTTTGGTTCTTTCTTTCGATCTTTCTTTCTTCTTCTACTTCTTCTTCTTCTTCTTCTTGTTTGCCTTTTAATGTCATTGTGATGACGCGGGGACTACTTTTTCTCGCCGCGACTAATTACGAGACAGACAATGCATGCGAGCCACAGATTAATACTTTCACGACCTATTTCCCTGGCGTCTCGCTGTTTGATTTTGCTTTTTTCTCGCGCAAACAAAAGCTGAGGCGGAGAAGCTTTTCTGGTGTTAGAAAGTCACCATTTAGAAGCAGACACAAATGTTAAAAAGATCAATCGGCCACTGACAAACGAATTTAATCTTCCATCTTTGTTTCTCTTTAACTTTTGACTCATTTCCCTTTCATCTTTCTTTCGCCCCAAATCTTCCTGCATTGCAATTATGATGTCAACTATCTCAGTCGTCTGATCTATCTCAGTCTGTCTCTAATCAATCAATCTATCTATCTATCTATCGCAGTCGTTTGACCTATCTCAGTCTGTCGCTAATCTATCTATCTCGGTCTGTTCATATCTATCTATCTATCTATCTATCTATCTATCTATCTATCTATCTATCGCAGTCGTTTGCTCTATCTCAGTCTGTCGCTAATCTATCTATCTATCTCGGTCTGTTCATATCTATCTATCTATCTATCTATCTATCTATCTATCTATCTCGGTCAGATCATTATCTATCTGTTTAATTATCTATCAATATCAGTCCCGCCATTATCTATCTATCTATCTATCTATCTATCTATCTATCTATCTATGTTCATTTTTCGCTATCTATTTATCTGTGTGTGTGTGTCTGTGTTTGTGTGTGTGTTTGTCTAGTGTTTAAAATTTATTTTATTTATGAGCGAAGAATTTTTATTAGTGGAGGTTGCGGTCTTGTAAATAGAGACAATGTGGACATACAAATCAATAAGGCATGATGAGAGTCGGTTTCGTTCCTAAAACGATCTTCAGGCATAGCTTATTGGCTCATATGTACACATTACATATATATATATATATATGTGTGTGTGTGTGTGTGTGTGTGTGTGTGTGTGTATAAAATGAGAACAAATGGAGTATAATTCCACTGTCCGTAACATTTAATTTAAAAGAGGACTCAGTACAGGGCTCACTATATATATATATATATATATATATATATATATATACATACATGTGGCTTCCGTTTTACCTGCGCTGCTGTTGAATGTCCCCAAGTGATGTGGTTTATGCTATCTAGTACAGTTCTTTGTGATTCTGTGGCGCCAATCCACGAGATTAAAAAAAAAGGATGGTATTTGCCAAGACCCACAGGCTTTACTCGCTCGGTAACATTTTTAACCATTGCTGTGAAAAAGCGGTTGTATATAGCTGACAGTTTAGATATTTCTGAATGGATGTGGCACCCCATGCATGATATTTATATGGAAGTCTCAATCTGGCGAAGTTATTTAAGAATATCACTCGAGTTTTTAGGTTGATGTCTTTGTATTGTTTTAATGCGTTGCAACTCAGACCAGACACCAGTTTTTTTCCAGTCAATCTCTTGTGACTTAAAAATAACCCTTCGATCAGATTGTCACCCATGTATTAATACCATAAGAATTTGTAGTGGTAAGCAGATTTTATTGACAGGTTATAACCTACTTTTATAGACAAACAAAGGCGAGATATAAGATGTAGTGTGATGGTGGAGGTGAAGTCTAACGGACATCTTCCCTTTCATGTTTGTTCTCTGTGGTTCCTCTTCGTCTCTGAGTCACTCTTATAGTGACCACCGTATAATAGAGAACATTCTTCCTTGTCTTGTCATCTTTCATTTTTAAAAAAAAGCAATTTATCTTCATTCTGTGACTCTCTTTGTCCGAACCGTTTGCCATGTACTTGTGAAGACCACTTCACTTGATATTTTGCTACACTTAGTCGTGGATAGTATTTAAGTAAGGAAAGTTTCAGCTTCAGCTTCAATTTAACACTCTGACAATGGAGCCATTTTAGCTTATTATTAACTATCTCTTTTTTCTTGTCTTGAATATCATTTGAAAACATTTTTTAAATTTGATTATCAAATAAAATATCATTTATACAAAATACATTTTAAAAGAAACAAGTAGCAAATATAGCATTGCAGCTCAGACCAGACGTCAGGTCCGTGTTCTCTGGGTGCAGCTTCTTCCAATCAAATGCTTGTAGCTTAAAAATAACACTTCGATCAGATTGTCACTCATGAATTAATGCCATGAGAATTTGTAGCACTAAACAAATTTTATTCGCGGTTTGTAACCTACTGCTATCGATGAGTGAAACCGACATGAGGCATATATGATGAGGAAGGAGGTTTTCCATTTCTCGTCGTTCTCTGTGAGTCCTCACTGTCTCTGCTTTTCTCGCGGGCTTTTTCACTGTTTTATAGAGAACATTGTTCTTCATCTTGTCTAAAACAATAACTTCTCTCCATTCAATGACTTTCTTTGTCCGAGACGTTTGACATGTACTTGTGAAGGCCACTTCATTTGCTGATAGCTATCGGGAAAATAAATGTCCGAATCTCTTTTTTGTGAAACATCAACTGTTTTCCATTTAACAAAATATCAGTTGGCCCTGATATCGCTAGAATATTCTATGTTCAATTTCCTTTTCTCGTGCTTTAAATTTGTTACAACTGATCCATGTATCAATGTATGTGGAGTTTCCTTTCTAACCATTTGTTAATGTAGAAAATTCAGATCATGATTATATCATTATTCCCTCTTGTTGTTACATATGCTATCCATTTTAGTTAATTCCACTGATGAAAGGCAGAAATACCTCCCACATAATGGTAAGACATCAGTAGCAATAGTGTCGTCATCTAGCTAATGTCTTATCATTCTAGGTATTGTGTGGTATTTCTGCTTCACCCTGTCTATATTCACAGGTATTATTAAGTGTAGGTTCATGTGTGCGATTAGAGTTCCCCAACACGTCTCTTAAATTGTTGGTTGGGCTTGTATCGGGCGAACGTTGTAACCAAATGATTCATCGGAACTTTTGTACTTCTCACCTGTGGAACTCTCTACCGGATTCTTGCTTTCCAGCCAACATTGATCTCCAAAAATGTAAATGCAATGTCAGTTGTTATCTACTGTCTTCTTCATTCCTCTTCCTTTATCGTTCGCGCTTCTTAACCCTTTTCATCCCTGCATTCCTGAAGAATTTTAACCCTGCGCTCCTGAGTCAAAATTCGAAAATAATTGATATGGAATTTTACACTGTAGATATAAAAATAGTTACAAGTATTTACCCACCGTTCAAACGGTGCCTGGGCATTAAGTCATTTTTCTGCACCACTGTTCACCCGGTGGTTGGGTATTACGTCATTTTTCTCTACAACCTTTGAAGCAGTGGTCAGATCTCAAAGGGTTAATATTTTTTTTTCCTTATTTAATCACACTTAGTAACCCTTTCTGCCTTAGAGGCTTTATTGACTTGGTTGGAGTGAAATGATAAAAAGAAAAATACTATAATATACTGGTATTGTACTCCTGTTATACATTTATAGAGATTCTTGATAAAATCCAAAGAAGAAGGTTATTTGTCTTGACCTGACATCCCTCCACCGGTCACTTTCCCCTCGCCGTACCGCAGCTTCCCTGTACCTTTTCTATAAACACTTTCATGGTAATTGTTCTGGTGAACGTTGCTCTATTGTGCCCAGACTTTATAAATTTAAGCGCAGTACCAGATTGGCAGCTAGGTCTCATCATTTCATAGTCGAATTGGCTAGATACGACAGTAAGTTCTATCTTAAGTTTTCTTTTCTCGCATTTATCTCCTATGGATTTGCTCCTCTGGCTTTTCTCTGTTCTTGCTCTTTAATAATGTTTTCTCTTTTTCTTATTCTTTCACACTCAGTAACCCCTTGTGTCTTAGTGGCTTGGAGAGAAAAAAATAAAAATAAAAGTTTCTATAACGCTTCTCAAGTCAATTCTGTGCAAATTATATCCGATGATACGGAGACTTATCCTACGTGAATAACCCACAGATGTTGGAGGTACATGGAATCCTTGAATGAGTGAAAAAGCTCACGAAGTAATAAAATAGATGTCAGTGGTCAATAAAGCGTTAAAGCAGAGGACTCGTCCCATGCCAGGTAGACATACCCAACATAATTATGGAAAGCCCAGCAGTCTGTCCGGTCGTTTGCTTCTTGACATTTGGCTCCATGGCCTCATGAACACTGCGATTCTTCCAGAGTCCAAAGTGCGATATCGTGAGACCACGTGTGAGCAATAAACACACATAATCAGAGACAGAGTTTCCCCAATGTCAGCAATTGCCTTTCATTAGACGTCCTCCATAAATAGGTGACACCGTAGATCGAGGGATGTCAAATACACCCAAAATTCAGAAATTAAATCTCTCATCCGTCTAGCAGACACCATGATGGTCCTTCAAGTTTCTATAAGACATCCCCTATGGCATGAACAGGCCAAACTATTTTTCGCACTAACTTGTCGGAGTTACCTCCTCCTAAATTTTGGAACCACTACTTGGGGGCGCTCTCGAATAGTATATACACTCGGTGAATTCCTGTCTCATACTCATTCTCTTCTCACTTTTCAGCGGACACAACAACAATGTAAAGCTCTCGCAGAAGAGAGCGTCCCCTCTTGTGGGACAAGCATGGCCATTACACACATACATACACGTACGAACATTCACTCACACATACTGTGAAACACAAACTTTACACATTCATTTGTATACGCATATTATTTTCCATGTCATTTTGTAACTGATTATTTGTTAATATTATTATTATTATTTCTCTCTCTACATATTACATGGTTTCTTCTATTTCTTTACATTTCTCTTGGTGAAATCATACTCCGAGTTCTTCATGTTTGTTGTGGGTCATTTCAGGAGACAGCACGTGTTCATTTCACAACATGTACACACCTGCCCGCAACAAACTGGCCGGAAGTCTTGACACAGCCGATATAGACTTAAGCATTTCTATTACGTCGAGATACAGTGACGCCATCTCCTATTAACTTTTAGTACTGCTTTCCTATGACTTTTGGCATGTCAAAGTAAATATATATATATATATATATATATATATATATATATATATATATATATATATATATATCACCAGAAAGAAACATGAACGTTTAAATCGAAATATATTGGTCTTCCTAGTTCGATGGGCATTTTCGATTCTCCTCACTGACCACGTTTTGTGAGAAACGAAAAGGTTTTATGCAATAAACAGGGTAAAAAGATGATTTATTTACTGCTTTTCACTTCTTTTAATTGTGCAATTATATACGGCTATTTATGTTTGATATTAAGAGATGAATTTCAATTGTTATGAAGCTTAAACCACGATGAGAATGGGCCATAGATAAATGGAGGCAAAAGTGGCCTTTACTCGATGAGTCAAAAATGTGATCAATTTGTGAGAGCTGACAGGAAGGAACGGATATTAAGAAAATGTAAAGCCACTATCTAGGAGATCAGGAAGAAAAATGCTAAGAAGGAGGAAGAAGTCAAAAAAGAATTTCACAATATAATAATAATAATAATAATAATAATAATAATAATAATAATAATAATAATCGGAGGTGATGGAAAGAAAAAATATATAATTATGGATGACTAGATAAAGCTGAGAAAACGAAATTAAAAGAAAGAAAAAGAAAAAGAAAAAAGGATGGTAGAAGAAGACAACGAAGAATTAAATAAAGACAAACGCTGACGGAAGAGAAAGAAAAAGAAAATAAATCAAAGAAAGAAAAGAAACTTAGAAGAAAGAAACAAACAGTCGTAGAGTAAAAAGAAAAACAAAGCAACTAAGAGAGAAAAAAAAGAGAAAGTAAGTGGCAAGAGAGAAAATTAGAAAAAAGCCAAAGAAAGAAAAAAAATAGAAAAAATAAAATTAATATGAAGAACGAAAAACAAAATAATTGAAAGTGGAAGAGCAGAAGATAGCAAAAGAGCGAAAAAAAACATTTGAAGAAAGAAAATGGTTTGGTTTGTTTTGTCTTACGGCATATAAACTTCAATGGGCTATTTAATGCCGACAAATTTTTTATTGCTGGTAATATTTTTTTTTCAAAAATGTATTTTTGGTAATGTTTTTTTCCTTCAAAAATCTATTGTAGGTATTTTTTTCAGAAATCTATTGCAGGTAATATTTTTCCAAAAATATATAGCTGGTTTTTAAAAAAAATATATAGCTGATAATATTTTTTCCAAAGAAATGTATTGCTGTTATTTTTTTTTTCCAAAATTGTATTGTTGGTAATATTTTGTTTGTAATAATTTTCCTTTAGGAGTGTATTACTGGCAATAATTTATCCTTAAAAAAGCAGTGCTAGTAATAATTTTTCTACAAAAATGTATTGCTGGTAATAATCTATCCTTCAAAATTATTCTGCTGGTAATAAATTTTTCTTCAAAAATGTATTACTGGTAATAATTTTTTCCTCAACAAATATATTGCTGTTAATAATTTTTCCTTCATAAAAGTATTACTGGTAAAAAAAAAAATTCTCAAAAATGTATTTCTGGTAATAATTTTTCCCTTAAAAATGTATTTCTGGTATTAATACCTATTTTTACACCATAACAGCGTTTTGACACCTGCTTGGTTGTCAACTATTTGCCCATAACTGGGACCCTAACAGGTGCTACAACCACTGGTCAGGATGGACCGGGGAACATCATCAATTAAGTGGTAAGAGGTAGTTACACTCTCCTCAAACCTCCTAATCAGAGGCCTTGCTGTTTGATGTAGTTTAATGTCTTACCCATGACGCGAATTTAGTTTATCGTCATACCTAGAACAAAGAAAGAAAAAGTAAAATTAATTCGACGAAAGAAAGAAATGAAAACGATGAAATGAAACAAAGGTAAAAATAAATGGAAAAAAGGAGGCGGCAAAACATGGAAAGAAAAGCAAAAAGAACGCGACATGAGTTAAATAAAGATAGAAAAACAAAGAATAAAAACAATGGAAAAAGGAAAAAAAAGAGACAGATAAAGAGCGGGGCAATAGAAAGAAAGAAAGAAAGAAAGAAAGAAAGATAGATAGATAGATAGATAGATAGATAGATAGATAGATAGATAGATAGATAATAAAACAGGGAGAAAGCTGGTTAATTTAATGGTATCACTGCCTATGGCCTCCATTTTCAAAAGTATTTTTTTATCTTTTCTTTCCTTATTTCCTTTGCTTATTGATAAAGCGATTTATTTCGCCCCCCCCCCCCACATACATCATCTTACAGTTCCATTAGATTTTCATGACTTTTTTCTTTTATCCGCTTCTTCTCTTTTTTCTATTCTCTGACGTTTTCACTTATATTAACATATTTTGTTTTTCATCTGTGTTCGTTTTTGTTTTTCGCCGAACCCGAAGCGGGGGGGGGCAAGGGAGTTAAACGGATTAGGGGGAAACGGGTGGGTGTGGCAAGACAAATGCACCGAAAGTGAGGAGAAGTATCCTGGAATGTTCATCATTATTGGTGTTTCTATTGGTGAGAGTTCCGACAGATATCAGCAGCAGAGTTCAGGAGGAAACTTTGATGTTCACTTCAAGAGAAGGTGAAATAAGTAAAAGCATAAATAAATATACGACGTCAGATTTTATTATGCAACTCAATGTTTTCTTAATAAAACTGATAGGACTAAGGATTAGAATTTATTTGAGAAATAAATCCTATGAGTTTCAGCTCAAAATATTATTACTGAAAATATTAATAACGTTCTTATGGAATGTCAATTTAGATTATACCATCAAAATGTAACATAAATATTTATTTATAAATAAATCCAGAGGATGTAAGGCATATCATATTATAAGTCTAATTATTAGTTAATTAGTTGACATGTACGTTACTCCGTGCCAATACCTCATAATTAATGGATTATTTCGTTTTGATCACGAGGAAATACGGAAAAGATATATGTGAGACACTGTTTGGTTTCAAAGAAAAAGAGAAATATATATATATATATATATATATATATATATAGAGAGAGAGAGAGAGAGAGAGAGAAAGAGAGAGAGCTCTCGGAGAGGAAGGGTTGATTTTAAAAACAGTGGCTGCTGCTAATGCAATGCTCTTCTAGTCGACTCGAGCTCTCCTAGCTACTGACGTCTTCCGCATAGTAAAAACGTTAAAATTTCCCTTTGTCTCTGCCGTCCGACAATATATATATATATATATATATATATATATATATATATATATATACTAGAAGAGACGATAACGCCCTCAAGTTTAACGTTTTATCTTTTCATTTGTACCCTCTTACTTTAAATAATGACCTAAATTCATATTTGTTATTATAATATTTGGTATTTTAGTTTTGCCGACGAAAATTAAGACAATCATCTTATATGGCTGAAAAATAATAAAGCAATTCGAATTCGATATAAAAAGAATTCAGTTTTGTTAAATGCATATATCGACAACCTTATTCTTCTACTTGTCTGGCATTGATGTCGTGTCAGCCTTTGCCAGAAATGAGTAACACGACGTCCATTTTGTAGCGAAATTTTTAATGATTTAATGGAAAAATCAATCGATTATCTATCGGAATCGAAACGGCCCGACAAATTCTTAATCATTAGGTTTCGCTCCATTTTACATATGTGAAGGCACAAAATAATTAATCAATAGATGTACTTGATCGAACTTGTAGATGTTTAGTGTTATACAAATGTTTCATTCTTTTAACGGAATGAAAATCACAAGCAAAGTTCAAAATCGATTCTCCAGATTGGCTGTTCGTCTCAAATGCGAAAGTTTGTTAACATAAATGGCTGGCACCAACAATATATATATATATATATATATATATATATATATATATATATAGAGAGAGAGAGAGAGAGAGAGAGAGAGAGAGAGGAACCTTAATTCAGTTAGAACCTTTCAATACTAAGTATTTTAAATTTGTGATGGTGTTAAATTATATCTATACGAAAAGGAGAGAATAGAAATTTTTTTTCATAAACAAAGTAGCTTTAGGACTTGGGCGATTATGGCGCACCACAACTTCCTATCCTTTGTAGTAATGTGTGTCTTTTAATTCTTCCTACTCCTTGTTCTACTATCCATATAGAAAAAGCTTGTTAGGTATGATTTTGTTTCCCTTTTTATTTCCAATATCCTTTGAGTGTTACATTCGCCAAGCCTTTTTTCTTCATTAGGTGTCCTAGAAATGTCAACTGTCCTTATAAAAGTGTCCTTTTTGTTCCCTTAAACATTCCTAGATTCTGAAATACTACGTCCATGGTTATCCTAAATATCCTTCTGTAAGGAAATTATTCAGCTTATAGAAAGATACGTATCACATAGCCGTTCAGTACCCATTTCTTTGTTATTAATGAATTTTTTTCTGTTTTTCTTGGTGGGGCATTATTCAATGTCTGCAGACTAATTCTCAGATACTGAGATTTTTGTCACCATTTCTTCGCTTGCATGAAAAAGGACAATACAACTAATTTTAATATTCCGCACTGATAAATACGTATGAATTCAGTGTAAAAATTCACCAAATGTTTTCTTTCGAAACCAAATTTGAGAAATAATAGGACAATTATTGATATAATGGAATATGCATACACCTGTGTTCCCCCTCACTGGAGTGTAATTGGCTGGTGTCCGTTATAAATATCGGACGCGTGGGAGAGTCAGAGAAGCCAGAAGAGCCTTAGTCTGAGAGTTAAGTCTATTACGACACCCATTGGACTACGCCATTGATCTACACTTCTTACCTGCGACTACGACGCGTACCAGACGATTACTGCTACCGTAATTCTACTTGGTTATAGTAGCCAAAATCACTTAGCTACTTCGTTCAAATATATCCCTTTCTGGGACATATCAATTACTTTGATGCAAACCGGTTGACAGTGTTGCATTTAAAAGCATAATGAAAAAATTACGGTAATGGATAACAACGCACAACTTTGTATAAAAACTTGTTCTAATGAACAATATTAAGTTTTGTACTACTTGTAACCCTGAAGATGATCTTGGAAAAATATCGAAAGTACTTAGGAAATGAAAATAAATAAATTTAAACAGCTATAGCACATTTCTCTCATCCTTTAACATCAATACAGGGAAGGCTATTCGGGAGTATGAGGATTTTGTTAAAAATTAGCAGACATAATGTCTGTAATGTACTCAATCAGACATGCCTAAAAGATAATTTGCTGCCTAAATACACACGCACACACACATACATATTTATATATATATGTGTGTTTGTGTGTGTATGTGTGTGTGTACATTTCTAGTATATATAAAAGTATCCGAAACGAAAGTGGAAATGATAAGTCAAAGTGGAAAAGCAATAAACGACGCGTTTCACCGAACGTTGTGTTGGTTTCGGCTTCTTCAAGTCGTAATGAAATACAAAACTATGTGTAAAGAAAATACGTGGGGATTTTTAGAATAAGAGGGGCCATAAATTAAATTACCATAACAGGTCCAACGACCATAAACCAGAAATTGTATATATATATATATATATATATATATATATATATATATATATATAATCAAGGTCCCCAAATGACTCAGGTTTTAAATTCAGAGATGTCCTTCTACTAGATCAGTTGCCATCCAAGGCTATAGAACCCTGTTATTTACCCATGGCTGGAGGGCAAAGAAGAGGATTAATAATTTTATTAGCACATAAGTGGTCAATGTAATGGATTCGACTAGAATTCGAACTCCTCAATCCGAACCGCTATCCACTACTTCACCCTGCATCCGTTTTTATTTTTATTTTTTTATATTTATAAACACATACTTTTCACACATACACACACACACACACACACACACACACACACACACACATATATATATATATATATATATATATATATATATATATATATATATATATATATAATGTCAAACAATAAGATCAATGTCAAACAATAATAAAAAAACACAAAGACATTTAACATAGGATAAAATTATTGGTCCTCCTGTCTCAATAATCAATTGTCCAATCTTTATTCTTGATTATTGCCTTTAATCATTTTTGACAGTTCCTTACATGATCACCATACATACTGATAGACATTTTGCATCCCTCCTCCTTGACAATAGCGGGCCATTGTCATGTTGGAACGTCCATTGATGCTCCAAAGACAGCTTTCGTGCACTTTGTTTATTTTTTTAATAGCTAAATACTTCTCTTTATCCATAATACCCTGTTCTCTCTCTAGTTCTCCTGGTCCAGAAGCAGCAAAACATCCCCCAGAGCAGAATACCTCTACCACCGTGATTAATTGTAGGAAGGGTATTTTGGGTTTCTGACTTTCATTCACTTTCCTCCATACATAACGGGTGTTCATGTGACCAAATATTTCTATTTTGGTTTCATCTTATCATTATTTAATGAGTTTCAATATTTACACCCATCTTCCTTTAGCATAAGCTAATCTGCATTTTAGGTGTTTAGGCTTAAGCAACGGAGTTTTCCTTTGGAAACAAAATCCTGCTCGATGAAAAACCTCTAGTGACTGTCTTCTTCGATACTTTCAATCATGAGGTCTTTACGTCATATGCTTTGTCATTAAGTGAAAATTCTTCAAGAAATCTCTGACAATTCCATTCTCTCAGAAATTAACCATTTTCTGACAGTCGGAAATTTATTCTCAACACAATAAGTCTCGTTGTACTTTCTAAAATTTCATGAATTATTCAAAACTACATACGGAATCAACTATTTATGGTAAATACATACTTTCATGTATTCGCATTTCCTTAGATATTCAGAACACATTTCCTTAAAAGTATGCAAATATTCTGTCCACAACTATATATATATATATATATATATATATATATATATATATATATATATATATATAAGTTGAATTCGTTCTTTAAACGGTCCCTTAAGCGGTAATTTTACTTAAAATTTTATTCTTAGCCTTTTTTTTTTACTATTCGCAACATACTTGTTGATAATACAAATATACGTCTACATGTTAAAAAAAAGCTAAAAATAATGGAAGCCTTATTAATAAAAACAAAAAACACTCAGTAATATCAACTATGAACATGGACGCAATATGTTGTCTGTGCTCTGAAAATGAAACATTCTATAATACTACAATATTATGTCCTTTGTATCTCTTAATAATTAATTTCTTTTTGTTCTATCTCCCAAGCCATGCTTTGGCCTTCATTCGCCCAAACTCGCCAGGTTATTATGCGTTGTCTCACTTACGTCCAATCTACCCTGTGAGTATCAAATTTTCTGATCTCCCTTTCCTCATTATGTGTCCCAGAAATTTCAACTGTCTCTTCCTGGTGTTAAGCATGAGTGACTTTTTTGTTGAAAAGGTATCAAATAGGGTGAAAAAATATACTAATTTGAAGCGGAAAGGCTATCAAATAACCGGGGTTTATCATGAAAATCAGCTTAAGAAATCTTGGATTCGGGCTTTGTCTAAACACTGAACACCGACTTCGAAGGGAAATCTGCAACTGTATGAACTCATCAGAATTGGTTAACGGTTAGCAAGGTAATTTATTTAAGCTTTACTTCTGAGTAGCTAGTTCGACCCTCGCTTGGAGCCGCTTACTTGGGATCTGACGCCAAACCAATCTTTGTAATTGGCAACAATAATGTAAGTCCACACAATTCAACTGGAAGGTATCGTATTTATTAAAAACTGAGTCTACGTGACATTTGAACTCCAGTCGACAATGTTGCATTCATTTTCGTTCCCATATCTTATCCTTAAGTCTGTAATAGAAGAGATTATCTTTGAATAAAAACGTAGATTATTTATATTTTAAAATTAATTTGTTTTCGGATGAAAAAACGAAAGATTTTTTTTACTAAAGAAATCCTAAAAATAAAATAAAATGGTCTGGAATTATAGTGCTGGGAAAGAAAACAATATTTCAATAGACAGACGAAAAACGCTAGCTATTCTTTAAAATATTTTCTCAGTGTACAATTTTTTTTTTAAAATGAATTACGAAAACCACTTCATAATACGTAAAATACAAAAATTATATTTATCCGCAAAAGTGTAACTTGACATTTTACGATAATTATTTGTAAATATTGTTACCTGAAAGATTAGGTAATTTTTCCCAGCTGTCAAATATGAGATTAATTCTATGGCCTAAGGTCTCAGTAGAATAAATGGCCAGACGATATCAAGATTGGCAATCTGTGAACGTATACTTGAAGCAAATGTTTGTAGAATTTTAATATGGAATAATTACTTACATTAACATCTCGTTTCCATTGTCACATTCGAAATCACCTCTAATCTACATTTATTCTGCATTATTATTCACTATATTGAAGTTCCAAGAGCCACTCAAGGTAGAGGGCAATTGAATAAGTTTGTTGTAAGAGTGTAAACGCGATAAGAAGTGCATATTAAGAGGATATATACGATAGATAACGGTTGACCGCAGACTTAAAGAGGTTAAAATTGTAGTGGTCGAGGAAACATTTTTCTGGAGAAACAGGCTTATGTAGTATTTCCGTGTAATTTCTGGCCACATTTCTTGCAATTGGCTAAATGTGCCTTGTACAATTGAGTTCAACGACCAGAGCGGAAAGTTCCTCCCCAAAAATCAAAAATCACATGACCGTAACCAAGGAAAGCTTTCAATTTATGTAAAGTGGGCTGTGGGTTTAGCTGGAGAGTGAGGTCTACTGCCAGGTCTACTTTTCCAAGTCACCCTACACATAATGAATATTTCTGGTCAGGGGTCCAGTTTCTCAGGCACCGTACAACCACACCTGGTAATAGGACTGATGATGATGATGATGATGATGATGATGATGATGATGATGATGATGATATACCAGTTTAGGTTTTAGTACATAAGTCAATGACTTTATGATAAAATTAGTAGTAAGCAAATAGCAAAATTTCAAAATATCAGGTGATCCCATAAGTTCTGTCCGAATTTTAACTTTTTGTTAAAATGAACGAAATTTAAAGAGTATTTTATAATGTCTAATGCAGCTGAACATTATTTTTATGTTTAGATGCATTTAAAATGATCAAATTTTATTTCAGAGAACAATAAAATACTTTTTTTTTTATTAAATCCCTGCTAACATGGAAGTACTCAATAATCATTTGAGGAACATAATGCTTTATGCGTTCAAGAAAGGAAACTCAGCAGCCGAAGCGGCTAGAAACATTCACTCAGTTTATGGAGAGGTATGTGTGAATGAAAGAATTTGCAGAAGATGGTTTGCAAAATTCTGAAGTGGAGATTTCACGCTTAAGTATGAAGATAGAACTGGACGTCCAGTTGAGTTTGATGAAAAGCTTCTTGAAGCATCCCTTGAAGAAAATCCTGCTTCATCAGTTGAGGAATTTGCAGTGGTTCTCAGTTCGAACCATACGACTGTTCATTGTCATCTTCAACAACTTGGAAAAGTTCCTAAACATGGAAAATGGGTGCCTCATGAATTGTCTGATAACAACCTCAAATCCCGAGTTGACATCTGCTCTTCTCTCCATTCTCGCCAACTTGTTTCACCGTTTTTGCATAGACTTGAGACTGGCGACTAAAAATGGATCTTTTATCGAAATGTTAAGCGTCGTAGACAGTGGCTTGGTAATGGGGAAGGACCCCAGCCACAGCCGAGAAGGGAACTCCAAGGAATAATCCACTTTGAATTCTTACCACCTAATACAACAATTAATGCTCAAATATACTGTCAGCAATTAGAGCATTTGAACCAAGCTTTGAAGAAAAAAAGACCTGCTCTAGTGAATCGAAAATAGGTGAATCAGGACACTGCGCGACCCCACACAGCAAGAATCACGTCACAAAAGATCGAAGAACTTGGTTAGGAGAAATTCCTCATCCTCCTTATTCTCCCGATCTTGCTCCTTCAGACTACCATTTGTTTCGTAGCTTACAGAATCATTTGGAAGAAACAGCTTTTGTAACACAGGAAGAGGTTAAAACTGACATTTGTGAGTTCTTCGAATCAAAGCCAAAAGAATTTTACAGTAATGGAATTAGTAAGCTTGTTAATAGATGGAAGGAAGTCATAGATAATCAGGGAAAATACATTTTTGATTGAATCTGTAATTAAATGTAACATTTGGTCACTTGTTTTCTTTATTCAAAATTCGGACAGAACTTATGGGATGACCTGATATATTACAGACTAGGTTAAAAGTCGCCATATCGGACAACATTTAAGCTAACTCCTACGGAGGGCTCTTGAGTGGGCTTCATAACAATAGGGAGGAGTAGATGCGATAAGCAGCAATAAACTACAGAACACAAAATTGATCACTGCATTTAAGTATTGCAATAATATTTAAGCTTACTCTTTGAAAGTTCAACAATAATTCTTCTGCCGCCACTTAAACACTGATTGATATACGTCGGTCCTTACTTTCCGTACAAACAATTATTTTTATTTCATGGGTGAATTTCGTTGGATTTCGCAATTAATTTCGATTATTCTCAAATTTATTTCCAAGTTATAAAAATTGTTATCGTACAAAAATCGCCGAAAACAATTGCAGTAATGAAAACTTGGGAGTTCAAAATTTCAGCATTTCTAATCCGGCTTGGGACGTTTTTAATCTGCTCACAGAATCGGGCTGATTCCAAAATGGTATAATATGTTGGGCTACGGCCTCTAGGAGTAAAATTGAAAAACTGTGACACACTGACATTTGCATTTATTATATAGAAGAAGAAGATTAGCTATTGAAAGTTACAGAGTTGGGTCCCTATAATTGAAAAAGTGTGACACAGTGACACACTTTCATTCGTATTTATTATATAGATGATAAATATGCCGTATGAAATTCAATTTATATCTTTTTATAGAAATATTTTAATAACTTATTTGGTAGAGTGCAATTACGTTATTCAAATCAAGGGTCGTACATCATATTGAATATATGTGTGTGTGTGTGTGTATGTGTGTGTGTGCAAGCGATATATGTGTGTGTGTGATATATATAGGGTGCGATGAATAGTCGCCATTTTATATTTTTAATTTCGCGCATGCGCGTTGTTTGTTTTTATTTTGTCGACTGGACATTATAGCAAGGTCAGTTGAGCACCATGTGTGAGAAAAAGAACATCATGACGCAATTCACTCCGATATAAATTTGGAAACGGCATGCTGTACTGCTTGCATTCACGCCGGAAGCTTTAATACGAACATTTCAGAGTGTTTGAGTGTAAATCTGAGGAGAGTGTTTGGAGGGATCATTAGTGATAGTGACGTTATGCTTCCATTCATCTCACTACAGGGCCTCATTCTCAATACGGTGACTTAAATCATGTGCCTTGAGGAGGTAGTTTTTCCCTAGGTCAAGTGGTTGGATGCTGGGAGACCCTATGTCTGGCAACAGGAAATCCTGCCACACAAGCATGAGAATCCAGTCGTGGCTGTCAGACAATTTCTACGACCTCATCACCCCTTAAATCTGTCCATTTTACTGAATAAATTTACTTTTTAGTATATTTTTCAAGATTTAGTTTGTGTAATTTTCGTGAAAAATTTAATAATTTTTGTGTCATTTCAACAACAATTTATCCTTTGAAATTTTGTATGTGCGTGTTTGCGTTTGATTTGATAATCGACCCTTAAATTAAGTTAAAAATCGCCTGCGTCTCTCGTTCGTGCGCATGTCTAGCCGTACCAACAGGAACAAACTTTGTCCAATGAAATCCTAAAGGGGGAAAATGCGTCCCGAAAAAACTTTTTTCACTTTGTAATACATCTTTTTCCCCCAATCGTAGACAGACTCTCCAGCAATCACTACGCCACTCGTCAGGGGTTACAGGCAATATGTTTAACTTAAGATCTATAAAGATTAACCTACGTATTATACAATATATAACCTCAAAAGAGAGCCCCATGAATTTATAAAGTTATTAAGTGATAGGAATAAAAGATTACGAGAAAGTTGAACAAAAATCAGAGAAAAATGAAACAAAAAAACATGAAAATATTGGCAAGATATTAATAAGAAAAAATGGATTAAATAATGAAACTTGATTAAGAATGAAAGGTGTTGCGAGAGACGATGACTTAATATGACTACTGAATTATTTTTACCGCCTCATATGAGTCAGGGTAAATAATGAAACAAGATGTAATGAAACAGTTTAATTCAGCAGAGGATCATAGTAGAAGGCGAAAAGGAAGAAAAAGTCATGGACTCAAAAGAAATAATCATTAAATCTATTAATAAAACATGTCTACCGAATAGATTATTCAAATGTTTTGTTGACGTCATCATACAGGAAAGAAAAGAACATCTTCGTTTGAAGTTGTTTAATGTTAACACAAATACCCTAGTTGAAGTTTCTGAAATAAGGTACCTACATGAAGTGAATATATTTTAATGAGTTGTGAGATGTGTGTTCTCTGTCTTGTGGTTAGCACAGGAAGAGAGGTTTTCAATAACTGCAATGCTTGTAACTTAGCCAGGGGCGATAATCCTATCAACTCATGTATGGCTAATATTTATTGAAATTGCTACGAAATTCAGTTTTATACTAATTTTATCAGGAAGATTTTTTCTTGCAGTCGACAATTTCCTTTCCTTTATGGTTCTACGTAATTTTTGGCCTCTTTACTATCCTTTGCTAGTTTCTGTTTTGACATGCATTTACACAAGCTTGTTAGGTTGGGTACGAGTTACTTTGTACTGCACCTATTCAATATGTCCCATGAGTGTCATATTCTCCAAACCTCTTTTCCTCATTATGTGTCCAGGAAATATCAACTGTCTTTTTTGATTCTAAGTATTTGTTATTTTTTTCCATTTTCTTCGTTTCTCATGTAATCCATTTATAACATTCTCAACATCCTTCTGTAGAACCGCGTTTCTGTTGCCTCAAGTTTCCTGTTTATTAGTGAGAAAATTACCCAGCATTCAGTGTCATATAGGAGGATTTATGCAAAGCAGTTTAGCAAACATTTTTGTTTGTATCTAATAACAATTTCTTTTTTCTTATTACTTTGTTTAGTTTTAGGAAGGCATCTTTCCCTATTCAATGAACCTTCGAATTTCTGTGTACATCATCTGTTATAACACGTGTAACTTAAATATCTGTATTTACTCGATTTTACCTACTCTAATTCGTATAGATATTTAAAAGTTTTAATCGGTACAAACCAAAAATTGTGGAAAAATTGTGCGGCGCCGATATTTATAATTAAAACGGCGTCTCTGCCTTGTAAATCAGCCTTTAAAATTCTGATTTTGTTTCAAACACAGATTGTACCTGCCAGTAGGTTATTTTTGACTATCTCAGACTAAAAAGACCGAATACGTACATAGCTACGTAAATAATTTCATGAAATAATGAAGAAAAATGCATATATTTTACCCAAGAAATATTTACTTTCAACATAATCTCCTCTGTCGCCGATGCTTTTAATCAAACTCTGATACATTCAATCCAAGTATGATACATTTAATCCAAGTCTGATACATTTAATCCAAGTCTGATACATTTAATCAAATTTTGATGCATTCAACCCAAATAAAACTCCGATAGATTGATCACATAGGCGGAAAATTTTGAACTTTCAAACCAGAATTCAGTTCTTACGGATTTATTGATTTGATAGAAATTTCCTCGTTTTTTTTTTTGTTTTTTTTTTGTGTGTGTGTGTGTGTGTTTTTTTTCAGCCTCTTACATGCACAACGTAGCCCATCGTTAGGCAGGTAGCCGGCCAAATTTCAGCTCACGCAGTAATAGCTTCTTCTACTCTTTTTGTACGATCTGATTCAACGAGAGAGAGAGCACCTGATGGATCATGGGTCTCCATATTTTCCTTATCTGTTTCCCAATTTGTGTCCAAGAATTACTTCAAAAGAGAATCATTTCTCCGTTGGCCAGCAAAGAGTTTTCCGATTAAGAGGTTCTTTGCAAATCTACACTCTTTTATCCTCTCCATGGGACCAATCAATGACAGAATTCTTTCACAAGATTTCCTCAATATTTGTGGCTCTCACCGAACCACAAGAACCTTTCACTTGTGTGGGCATATATTCATAACTAAAACTTTGTCGGAATGGATAACATTTGGGATTATCATTATTTGGGATTATCATTATTTGCAATTATCATTATTTGGAATTATCATTATTATATACTTTGCTCTCCGAAGCAATGTGCTCATCTTAGTTGTTATACTCACAAACCTTTAACCGTTGGACTCTTCGACGTTCTCTAGATGTTAGTCTTCGTACTTGGTAACTTTCTTGGAAAAGGTAGAGAGTAATACTGGAGAATAAGACAAATAAAAGAATCAGTGCGCGTGTTAAATATTGACAACTTCATCAGCAGACCAAGCGTAGAGATAAATAACATCTATGAACAACTTATTAAGAAAGTGTAGGGGCGCACCCATCTTCTCATCAGAATGGACTGATCTCTCTACTACTAATAGGACGGTTCTGTAGAGTTCTAGAAGAGATTCAAGTGACCATATTCCCCATCCCCTCCCTCGTTAGGTGTTCAGTGATGTCAGTTCTCTGGTGGGTGCCGGACGCATTTCGTTTCGTGTGTGTGATTTTTCGTATTTGTTGTTGTGTATGAATGTGTGTATGCCTGCGTGAATGCTTGGAGGTATGAATGCTTTTTTTTTTTTTTCATTTCTTCATAGTCCCGCATTGATTTCGTCCGGTGAACTGATGTTTCTGCCACTTTCATGGTTTGTGGGGGGGGGGTTATTACTAACACAGTTTTGTTTAGTTTAGTGTAAATATTTAAATCACATTGTACATATTCATTTGGGGATCATTTTTTAAAAGTTGTTAATTTTGACCCTCCCCCCACGAACAATAATTGTACATAAGTGGTCTAGTTAGGACATCATAGAGAATTTGAGATATTATGGTGGACGTAGTAAGAAAGGTAGGAGTGAATGTGTTGTTTTGGTGATTGGAATATTGTTGGCTTGATTGGGTCAGTGTCTGCGACTAGCCAAGTTTAGAATTAAGACAGATGAAGACCGTCCTTCCCCATCCCCCTTTTAGGCCTTGTGCCGCATTTTGTTATTTATACAAATAAATATTGAGATTCAAGTGACCATCACACTTCCGTCTCTCTACCCGAAGATACTGTTGGACTTTATACTCTTTCTGATTGTTACTGACTAACCTGTGTTCGTTTGACTACTAATCTCTCTGTTGTAAATACCTCTTCGAATATACCAGTATTTTTCCCTACGTATGTGTTTGTCCTTATTTCAATAGACGCACGCAGAAACACTCAACATCTCAACAGTGGCGACGAGGATTCGAACGGATAAAAAGAACTTACGTTGAAAAATAAATATCGAAAAAGTGAAAGAAACGATTTCAACACGGGGAAAATTTAAAGAGTTCAAGCATTTTTTCACAGCAAAGGATTGAAAAGTTTATCGACGAAAAAAAAAAAAACTAAGTTAGACATTAACTTATTTATTCTATTGGAATCTATAATAACCAATTTTTTGTGCTAAAAAAAAAAAAAAAAAAAAAAAAAAAAAAAATTGTCGTGCCAGAGAATTTGATTAATTTTTGCCCCCCCCCTCAGAAAGAAAAAAAAACACACATAATTTCGCTTTATTTTCTCTACATAATCATGGCGCAATTTCAATCATCTATGCTGGAACTCATCAAGTATCAGATGCAAAGACAACGAGAGAGTGAAGAACGTTTTCAGAAAGAACTTAAATTTCAGGAAGAAAATGCAAAACGATTTCTGGAGGTACAGGAAAAACAAAATAAAATACAAGAAGAAAATGAAAAGAAACAGTTAGCAATGACTGAACTTATACATAAAAGCTATACTGTCTAAGCAGAAAGACTCGGATGAAAGTATTTTTTCTCAAGACACAATATGGTCGACGATCGAAAGTTTTTACCTATAACCCAGAAGAGGAAACGACTTTCGAATGATATTATCATAAATATCAGGACTTTTATGAAGTCGATTGCCAAACATGGCCAGATGAGAAAAAGATAAGATTGTTACTACGGAAACTAGGAACGGCAGAACATAATAAATTTACAGATCTTATATTACCCAAAAAGACAAGAGACTTAAAATTCGACGAAGCGATTGAATTATTAAAAGAGCTCTTCAGCCTCAGATTATCATTATTCCACAAAAGATGGAAATGTCATAATATTCAAAAAAGCGAGCAGGAAGACTACACAACTTTTGCGTCAATCGTAAATAAGACGTGCGACGATTTTCGCTTGTCCGAATTATCGGCGGACAATTTCAAGTGTTTAATATTCGTGCTAGGCTTAGTGTCTAAAAAAGATAGCGAAATGCGAAGACGCATTTTAGCAAAGCTAGAAAATGAGCAAAACACGACCCTACAAAAGCTAGCCGAGTACCGTCAGCAATGCGTAAGCATTAAGCAAGATTCAGAGAAAATAGAAGAAACTTCTATCGCAAATGTGAAGAAAGTAAATAGGAAGACTCGTTTCCGTTCTCCATCGCCTGAACGGAAGTGGTATCCTACTACAAGAATGAACAGACTATAAAAAAAGCTCCGAGTGCATGTTACGGATGCGGCCAGTGGCACTGGTACAATGACTGCCCATATGAAAATAAAGCTTGCAGAAATTGCAAGAAAGTAGGACATAAGATGTCCAAGTGTAGAAAATTAAGCAGAAGTTGAGTAAAAGTCACTAAGTCAGATGAAGATCAAGACCTGAATATTCGAAAATACCTACATGTAAAAATGTACAACAAGAAGGTTAAAATGCAACTGGATTAAGGATCTGACATTTCGATTATTAACACACAAACCTGGAAAAATCTAGGAAAGCCAACTCTGCTAAAGTCCAACAAAATGGCCAGGACGGTAACTGGAACAAAGATCCAATTTGAAGGTGAAATATGGGTGAATATAACCTCAAACAACAAGACTATAAAAATGAAAATGTTTGTAATGAAAAACACGAACAACCTGTTTGGGACTGACGCAATCACTAAGTTCAATCTATGGGACGTGCCCATTAGTTCTTTTTGTAACAACATCAGTGAAAGCAAAGACAACATAAAAAATTTACAAACAGAATTGAAAATAGCATTCCCTGAAGTTTTCGCTGAAGGATTTGGACGTTGCACGAAAGCATCAGCAAAAGTACAGCTGAAAAAAAATATTCAACCAATTTTTTAAAAAAAGCGTAGCATCCCTTTTGCCGCATTAGAAAAAATTGACCAAGAACTCGAAAGACTAACGAGAATTGGCGTGATCTCGAAAACGGAATACAGTGACCCGGGCAGCTCCGGCTGTCTACGTAAAGAAGTCGGGCGAAATTCGCGTCTGCGCCGATTTTTCAACCGGGTTGAACGACGCAATACCCACTACCAAGTCCCGAAGTATTGTTCGCAAAGTTAAATGGTGGAAAAATCTTTTCGAAAATAGACCTTAGCGAGGCATACTTGCAAGTACCCATGGATAACGAAAGCGCAAAGTTGTTATGCATTAACACGCATAAAGACTTGTTCAGATACGAACGTTTACCATTCGGAGTGAAGACAGCACCCGCAATATTCCAGCAAATCATGGATACTATGTTATCCGGTTTAGACTACACGATAGCATATCTCGACGATATACTCGTGAAAAGTGAATCGGTGGATGAACACAAACACCATTTACGCAAAGTTTTCGAAAGGTTAAGAAGCTATGGGTTTAGAGTGAAAGAAAACAAATGCGATTTTCTCCTGGAGGAGATCAAGTATCTGGGACATATAGTAAATAAAGAAGGGAAAAAGCCTGATAAAAATCGAGCATCAGCAATAAAAGATATGCCTGAGCCAAAGGATTTTAAATCCCTACAAAGTTTTTAGGCTTGATGTCATATTGCCAGGATTTTATCCCAGACCTCCACATTCTACGAGCTCCCCTTAACGATCTACTAAAAAAGAAAAACCTTGGATATGGACAAAAGAATGCGAGCAAGCATTTAAGGATATAAAAGAAGAGTTGACAGATTTATTTCTGGTACATTTTGATCGAAAAGTAGATATCATCGTGGAGAGCGATGCCAGTACACACGGCGTAGGTGCGTGCATATTGCGCAAGTGGAAGGAGGGTAAAGTTCGACCGATCGCTCATGCAAGCAGATCGTTACTACCTGCTGAGCGAAATTATTCTCAAATCGAAAAAGAGGACTGGCGATTATCTTCGCTGTTACAAAGTTCCATAGATACTTACATGGACGGTATTTTACGCTGCAGACAGACCACAAGCCTCTGGTAACGATATTCGGTTCGAAGAAGGGTCTGCCATCATACACAGCAAATAGATTGCTTAGGTGGGGAACAATTTTGCTAAACTATAACTTTAAAATACAGTATTTGTCCACCCACAAAATTGGTCACGCAGACGGTCTATCAAGACTCATTCCGAAAGCGACAGAACCATTAGAGAATACGGTAATCGCATCCCTCAGAGCAGAGGACGAGGTTGAAAATTTGGCGAACGCAATTCGAGAATTACCAGTATCGCTTAAGGAAATCAAAAAAGAGGCAGAAAAGGACAAATATATTATGGAAATAAAAGACAAACTAGCTAAAAATGACGGAAAAACTCAAGAGACATTCTCTCTGTGTGATAATGTGCTAATATATAGTGAAAGGGTAGTAATCCCTAGTACACTCCAAAAAAGAATATTGAAAGATTTTCATGCTGGTCACCGGGGCATAAATAGAATGAAGAGCCTCATGAGAACATAGGACTACTGGCCAGGTATAGACAACGACATCGCGTCTATGGTCGGCTGATGTAAAGGCTGCATTTTGGCATCAAAATCACCACAAATTCTACAGAAGCCATGGCCAAAAACCGACAGGCCATGGTCAAGGATTCATATTGATTTCGCGGGTCCAATTGACGGGTGGCATTATTTGGTCGTAGTTGACAGTTACAGTAAATGGCCCGAAGTTTTCCAAATGAAGAGGCCAGCATCATAAAATACGATAAATAAATTGCATAAATTATTTGCAAGGTTTGGAGTGGTAGATACTGTGCTTAGTGACAACGGTACTCAATTCACGAGCAAAGAATTCGCAGAATTCTGCCAGAATTTTCAAGTGGATCACGTGGTGATTCCTCCGTATCACCCACGCAGCAACGGACTAGCCGAAAGGTTTGTCGATACGCTATAAAGGGCTCTTAGAAAAGCAATGGGTACCCCGACTAGAAAGGCGTTGCAACTATTCCTGCAAGTATACCGCATTACTCCGAATAAATCTGCCCCATCAAGCCTATCACCTGCGGAGCTAATGTTTGCAAGGAAGATTAGATCTGCATTTGATAAATTGATACCTAAAAATAAGATACACACACCAGTCGCAATGGTTCCAAAGCGAAAATTCCACACAAATGAAAGTTTTTTTGTTTTGTTTTGTTTTTTTTTTTTTTTTTTTTGTTTTTTTTTCAAGAATTATAAAAATAATACAACATCGTGGGAACCAGGAGTCATACAAAAGCGGATTGGGAATATGGTGTACATTGTAAAAGGGGAAAAAATTTACCCATAAAAGGCACATCAACCTGCTAAAGAAAAGGAGTACTGAAGAATCGGAAGAAACTCCGCAAGACGAATTATACGAATTATATGATAATTTTGATTTACAAGTACCACAGACAGAGCAAAAACAGTGCAGATCTGGTAGAAAGCGAAAAGCGACGCAACAATTTATGATGGACCCGAAAAGGAAAAAATATTGAAGAAAAAAATTTTTTCTTTTTCTTCACAATGAAAAACAACAATTTTAGGGGGGGGGAGTTGGTGCGCACCCACCTTCTCATCAGAATGGACTGATCTCTCTACTACTAATAGGACGGTTCTGTAGAGTTCTAGGAGAGATTCAGGTGACCATCACACTTCCGGCTCTCTACCGGAAGATACTGTTGGACTTTATACTCTTTCTGATTGTTACTGACTAACCTGTGTTAGTTTTACTAATAATCTCTCTGTTGTAAATACTTCTTCGAATATACCAGTATTTTTCCCTGCGTATGTGTTTGTTCTTATTTCAATAGACGCACGCGGAAACACTCAACATCTCAACAGAAAGGCAGAACATTTAACAAGAATTATATTTCCTGACACTCATGAAGTCCCAGGATTTGACTATAGACATTATTTTGAAGGCACCGAATTTAACTCCTGGATAGTCTAAAAGCAACATATCGGATTCTCTGAGTTCAATCCCTGGAAAATTTACATTGCTTTAGTAGAAGAACCTGACAACCGGCACAAAGGTAAAAATGACTGCTGAGTATTAACAGGTATGAGTTATCTCCCCTAAGCACGGAAAGAGGAAGGAGAACAATTTGCCCTCGGGAATGGAATATAGTCCAGTTCTAAATTATAAGCTTACCAAGTATGGTAACACACACACCTAAATGAGAACTGAGAATACAACGTTTAAAACTTTGTTAGTATACCAGCTAAGATAAGCATACTGGTTTGATTTTGAAAGAAAAAAAAAATGAAATCATACTTGTGATCAATTCCTAATAATGAATACTGAAAAATGAACTGCACACAAAAATATCCGTCTTTCGCAGTTGAATTATAGAAATGGAATGAATATATTAAACACAATTTCCTAAACCAGATTAAAGTTTAAAGATGAAAAGATAATACGTAATAATCGAGACGTAAACATGGCAGAGATCTGATATCAAACAGTCCAAGCAAAAAAAAAGCTAAATTTCAAAATTAAATTGCTTTCGCTACTTTATCCTGCGTCAACGGAAGTACCTCAACCCACAAAATGGCTTCCCGTGTCGGTATAATATCTAAAACGCCCATACATCACAAACGTCTAAAGAAAATCATGATATCCGATAATTTCCCAATAACTACAACGTTAATTCCTAAGAGGAATGCTTGCAAATCATTTCACCAAGCCCTAGGATAGCGAATGATCACTAGACGTGAACAATTAATTTATTAATGTGCAAATAGCAAGCCATAGATTACCATACAGTTTATGGCCACCTTGCTGAAATAATCCAAACATATCGGTAAAGGGTCTGAAAAAGAATCACCAATACAAATCGGATTGTTATTCGTTCTGTAACTGATCACATACACAAATAGAACCAATAGGAAGGCCATTAGGCTCAACTTACGCAATTATTATGTGTAGTTTACAAAAAGAAAATATCAAAAGATTTTAGTCTTGATATACAACAGATATGCTTTGGTTCAGGGTCACAACGACAAACCATAAAATCATATTCTTTCCGATTCATGCTGTTTATTCAAAGTAGAATCTAAAAAGATTTTAGAACGGAACAAAAATATACACTATTTACATTATTAGGACTATTGTCCTCGTCTTTGTCACCATATTTATCACCGCATTTCGGCTGTTGTACGCTCCGGGCTTCTTCAGGTGGTTGGAATGTCGAACTGAACCCTTTATTTTTCTCACTGGGATAGACAGTTCTAGTTCCACGTGTCATGCCTAATGGATGTCGGCTATCTCCTGTTAATTCCCCTTTGAAAATTATCCACTGCCTTAATCAGGTATTGAACTCACACACTTTGGGCCCTGTCATTGGATGTAACTAACGCCTTTATCCACTGTGCTATGTGTACTTTCAGTTCGATATTCCAACTACCTGAAGAAGGCCGGAGCGTACAACAGATGAAATGTTGTGATAAATATGGCGACAAAGATGAGGACAATAGTCCGAATAATGTAAATAGTGTACATAATACCTCATCTCAGAAATATAGACAGATACAGAACAAAAATATAAGAAAAAACTCGTAAAAATGTAATAACGAAAATGACTCGTTTCAGACGGCTTGAAACGATTACGTTTCCTCCTACGTAGTTTAAACAAACAATAAGGCTTGGGAAACAATCGGATAAGGAAGAGCGTAACCATATGCCTAAATATGAAGTTTCGCTTATTGATTGGTCTTTGTGACAAATTGGTACGACCCATGTCAGACGTGATCCGAAGAATATTGTTGTTGTAAAGAAACGACTCAACTGATAGTATCAGATAGAAAACGCGAGGAGGGTACACGACAAAATAGTCACACGTCCAACCTTCTCACGAGCCCAGAAGTAAAAACGCGCCTGCTTTATACAGCCGAGGACCGACCATAATTTGATTTCGAATGACGAGACAACGAGATTTCGCGTTAACTGTCAGAGACCGCATGACATAAAGCATGGGCGCCGCCATTTTGGTTCTTTTTCCGTTGAGCAGCCAGAGTTTGCACGACGCACAGATTCGTGGGAGTTTCCGAGGTAGGCAATTTTCACAATTTTCCCCACAAATATGGGTTCAAATCTCGTTCGAGACTACCGCCACATTGCTCCAAACGTTACTGGCGCAATACGAACATTCCTCTGGAGACATTTTTTACATGATACAGTGAAGGAGGTTCCATCATGATCTTGGGTGGTATCTTCTTCCAAGGAATAATTGAGATTCAGGTTATACAAGGGTACCAAACTGTGGCTGGTTACATTCCATTTTTATAGGATATGAATTAATACATTGATAATTTTACTATAAATATGTATTTTTGGTCAATGTAATTGTTTGAATATCATTTTCGTAAAGAAATCAAACTGTATTCCAAAATATAGGTTCAACAAAACTGCAACACATATACATCACATATCACCGCCTCTAGTAGTCATGTCCGAACAAACATGTATATGCACAAAAGCTGCGTATCATCTGCCACGTATTCAATTGTGAAAGCAGAATAACTTATATTTTTATTACTTCAAAGCTTCCAAGAGAATTAAATTAGGGCATTAAATGACGCATAAGGATGTTAATATGCCGCCAAACAAACAAATCAACCGCAATTAAGAGATGGTTAAATGTTCCTCAAAACCTTCAATCTCAGTATCGGAGGCCTTGCTGCTGGATGTAGTTTATCATCATGCCCAGGACTGGCGTCAGCACATACATATATATATATATATATATATATATATATATATATATATAACAGATTCTATCGTCGTCTTTTACAAGCCTAGAAGAAATTTCGGGACTTAAGAATATGTTTTCCCAAAGCTCATAGATTGGAACATTGATCGACTTTTAAACATTTGTCTTTCTAAACGCGTTCAACGCAGAACCATGTCATTTTGGATAATTCCCTAGCGAGGAAAAAGAGGTTGCCAACGAGGTTCGAAATGGAATAAAATTGAGACTAGATCTGAAGCAACCGATAATAACACAACCTAATCCGAATGCCCCGTGGCGTGGGGATTCCCCGTGTATATTAAAGTGATTACCGAGAAGCGAATCAATCTTGAACTACGAAATGATACAATGAACAACTAGTTTGTTTTAATAACACATTGGAACAGAAAATATATTTTTTCTGAACAAGGAATTGACTGATACCATATAAGGGAACAAGTATTACATAGATATATCTGAATACTGATAGTATCAATTTATATGGTCAAAAGATTTTATCAAATCAAGCTGGGAATTCTACATCGGCCCGCACACCCGCACGAGACACACGCACGACACACGATTGTTTATTCTGTCAATTTGGAGGCGTATTTTATTATGTGCGTAATCTCAATGTGCAAAATCTTTCACATATATTCCAATGAAACGCATTCTTCACACGCGCAATTATTTGCGTCTGAATATATATATATATATATATATGTGTGTGTGCAAGCAGTCATAAATATGTGTTTGCTGATCATATAATTCTTTGTCGCCATGTGTACATCGATGTAACTCCGGCCTGTTATCTAATATCATAAGAGCTGTGCAGCGAATCTGAAACTGTTTGATCTCAGTTCGCCATACAACCACCCGGGGTTGACTAATGCAGGAGGTTAAAATGCAGGCTTACTTGCAACACATCAAAGTTATATCTCTGGAATTTTATTACAATCTTTTTTTTTTTTTTTTTTTTTTTGTTACTTTCGGTCCAAGGACGCCGGGTATCATATTTTAGCACGCAAAGCTGATGTTTCTGTGATCGGTTTTGTTAAAAACAGATTAAATTAAAGTTTAGGGCTGTTTCATGCATGTACAATTAAAATGAGTAATTATTAAGTTAAGTGAAAATAACATCACGCGATTAAATTGTAAGGTTGTCATTAAATTCTTATCTGGGATTTTAAGATTTTTTGAGTAAGTATTTCCATCATTCTGAGATTTTTTTCAAACGCGTATTTATATAGTAGGAATATCTTAATTATGTATTAACAGATCTGTCTATATTTCTTAGATGAGGTATTATTTACCGAATTTACATTATTCGGACTCTTGTCCTCATCTTTGTTGCCATTTTTATCACAATGTTTTGGCCGTTGTACGCTCCGTTCTTCAGGTGGTTGGAATGTCAAATTGAACCCTTTACTTCGCTCGCTTAAGGATACATGGCACAGTGGATACAGGCGTTGGTTAAATCCAGTGACAGGACCCAAAGAGTTTTCAGTTCAAAATGTTATGGTTAAGGCAGTGGAAAACTTGGAGAGGGGAATTAACAGGAGATAACTGATATGCATTAAACATGGCACGGGGAACTAGAACAGTCTACCCCAGCGAGCGAAATAAAAGGTTCAGCTCGATATTCCAACCAACTGAAGAAGGCCGAAGCGTGCAACAGCCGAAACGTTGAGATAAATATAGCAACAAAGATGATGACAATAGTCCGAATAATGTAAATAATGTATTAACAAATGTTGGAAAAATGACACTGAAATCCGGACGCATATTGGAATAGCAAAAGTGCAATTTTAATGTTATTGGTCGAGCATGTTAGCTACTTCCCAACTGCCATAACGTAGCTTCATTGCGCCCCCCAAATGCTTATACTAATAGAAATTGTATACTTGCTATATAGGCTTCAGAGTATTCCATTAAATTCCGCTTTCCAAATTTAAAAAAACACTGATTGTCTAGAATTGATAGAAGAATTGTAATAAATAATTTTGTTGGGGCATTCTAAACCTGATCAGGAGTACGACAAGGAGGAAATGAGACGCCCCCAAGCTACTTTATATCTTCCTAGATGATACTCTGCGAACATAGATGTGAAGCGATGGGCACTGATCGCTTAAATATTTCATAGCGCATTCCAAATAAATCTACAAATAAAAAAAACAGGCATAATGCCTCCCCTATTGACACATCATACAGAGGATGAGGTGAAGTGGGGAATGGTGACATTCAGAGTTGAGACAAGAATGATCTTGAACAAAAAATCACCATTGTCTACCAATTATTCCAAGAAGTAGGACTCAAGATAAACCTTTCCAAAACAACAATGATCTGGAATTGGAGCGCAAGTAGTGATGGTGGACCCTCGTAAACATTCAAATTGGTAGGTCGTAAACGTCGTATTAGAAACAATTAAACACACCAAATACTTTGGTATATAGATCAATTACAACATATTTAGTATAAGAGATATGGAAATTGAACATAGAATAGGTTATGCTAGTTGGTAATTTTGCTCAACACCACGAAGTACTACAAGCCAAAATATTAACGCAAAACTTTGGCCTTGTTTTAAATAGTCTCATCAGATCGAGACATTAATATAGATAGCATACAAAGTCAAAATATTTAAACCGATGGCTGTATAGAACCGTTTATTTTATTTTTTTTCGATCGAGGGTTAAAACCAGTGAGTGAAGCCAGTAGGTTTCAGTGAGGACCATCCTTTCTCGAATCTCCTGGACTGGCCTTACAGAATCAGAAACAAATAAGTGAACCAGACGATAGATAGAAGCCACGACTTTCAACAGCAGCAAAAACTAAAATGGCTACTACATGTAACTCGACGAGAAAATAAAGATATAAGCAAGTTGTTGACGCTCTACACTACCTCAAACAAAAGGCTTGGAAGGAAACCCCCATTAATACTGGAAAGTGCAATAACATATACTGGACTTGAGACATCTTTTTCCTTGAAAAACTGTTTTAAGAGAAAGATTTCATAAATTCCAATAGCATTGGCTGCTTGATCAATGAATACCGAACATTTCCTTATAAGAAAACGGCTAATATTACCATTAGCCTTAACATAGAGCGGATAAACTATAGGCCCCTTTAGAGACCATTCTTTAGTCCAGTAGCAGTTGTTTCCCTTTGTCTACCACCGTTGTAAACAAAGATAATATATTGAATAAATATTATTACACTATATCCGCCATGTTTTCATACACCATATCCGCCATGTTTTATCCTAATATAAGATTTTTAAATTTATATCTTTTTTCTTTTCACGTTTTATTTCTACATATTTTATTTACCTATTTTTTCGCTATTGTCTGTTACTTTCTACTGAATTTTCTACGCATCACGAAGCATCGCATTTTAGTATCTGTCGTGTTGACAGGTTTTCTAACCAGAAAAAAAGAGACCCTGACCTAAATAGCCATTGAATTAAGTCCGACACAGGACACGTTCAGATGTGAGACTCTGTGAAGGAAAAGGAAAGAAACACGAACAATGTTTTGAAAAATATTCATCATTCAACGCATACCAGTCAATTAGTCAACCAACCAAAGAAGTTTTTTTTTCTACTTCCTCTTTCTTTTTCCTTTTCGTCAACCTTTTAATTTCTGTTTTTCCTTTCGTTTTTCCCTTCTTTCTTATTCTTTCTTTGGTTTCTTTCTTTTCTCAGTAAAACTGTTTGAAACAGGCTACGTCAAAAATAGTGTTGACAATTCGAGATGTTTACTATGTTTAGTCCAGAAATCTAACAAAATGTGATCAGTCACTGACAAAGCGGTCTAATGGAAAGTTCGTGAAACAGCTTGTGATTTTCTTCGTCTTAAAAGTAGAAATGTCGGGCCTTTTTTGAGGTTCCTTGTTTGATTCAGATTTAGAGTGGAGAGAAAACGAGGCGTCGATTTCTTCAGTTAAACAGAGAAGCCGTTTCACTTGACAACATTTGGTCACACAAAATGAAGGTAATGTTTTAAACACCTCTCTTACGAGTGCAGGAAAACTCAACACCGCCAACTCAACACCACTAACTCAACACTGCCAAATCAACACCGCCGACTCAACACTGCCAACTCAACACCGCCGATTCAGCGCCGGAACAACTCAGGACCGAGACAACTCAGCATCAGAAAAACATAAATTTTATAACCAGATAAAAGTAATTTATTAAATATTAAAAAGTGTATATTTTTACTTTATTAAAAATAATTAAAAAATATTCATTAATTAAGGTTTTAATCCTTAGTAAATTATTTTTATTCGATTATAAAGAATTATGTTTTTCTTGTGCTGAGTTGTCCCGGCGCCCAGTCGGCAGTGTTGAGTTAGAAGTGTTAATTTGTCCCTTCCCGTTTCTTACTATTATTTTAATTGTGATTAACTGGTCGTTTTTTTATCTGTCTATATTTCTGAGATGATTATGTATATCATTTACATTATTCGGACTATTGTCCTCATCTTTGTCGCCATATTTATTACAACGTATCGGCCGTTGTACGCTCCAGCCTTCATCAGGTGGTTGGAATGTCGAACTGATCCCTTTATTTCGCTCACTGGGGTAGACTGTTCTAGTTCCACGTGCCATGTTTAATGCATATCAGTTATCAGTTATCTCCTGTTAATTCCCCTCTGAAAGTTCTCCACTGCTTTAACCAGATATTGAACTCACACTATTTGGATCCCGTCACTGGATCTGACTAACCCCTTTATCCACTGTGCCATGTGTCATTGAGGAAATATAGGCAGATACAAAAATATAGTTATTATCTTTACGATCTCGTACATGGTAACAGTAGTGAATCTGCCATTCAGGATAAGCCTTGCAAAAACCGTCTATTAGTCATTGTTCTATATCAAGCTAATATATGTATATTTAATAAGCCTCTCTGTTACAGTGCCTATAAAATATGTATCAAGCACAGCTCGAAATCATTACAAAACCAATGATTTTACCAAAACCTTTTTCTTTTTCACTTTAGAGTTCAAAATCGTTTGCCTAGTCTTGTATGCGAAAGACTTGTTTTCCATTCTTCAAATCACTTTTCCACAGACATGTCAAGTCTTTTTCACCCCTATTCCTTCCACTGCGCATGTCCAAATAAAGTCCTTTCTATAGTTCTATCAGTTAAGGCCTTTAAAGACCAGAGATGTCGTGTCACTTCCAAGGAGCCAAGTCAAACTCATTTCCTCCGGATTTCACAGGTTTTTCTCAAAAGTTGCTTTATCAAGTCAAGAAACTGTCGTCAGTGTAATGGTTAGCAAACCTGTCTCGCTAGATCAGTTACGACTGAAAAGTGACTTCGATCCTCACTAGGTACCCCATGCATTCGGCCTTGTGCCACATCTACGTTTAGAAAATCATTTTTGCCACCTTGGCGTGGTGTAATGGTAAGTAAGCTTGACTCGCTAGATAATTTAAGACTGAAAAGTGAGTACGATCCTCACTAAGTGCCATACTTTCGGTCTTGTGCCACGGCTTCACTTTGTTTAGAAAACCATCCTGTGGCACCTTGGAGTTGTTTAATATTTAGCAAGCTTGACTCGCTAGATCAGTTACGAGTGAAAATTGAGTTAGATACTCACTAGACGCCCCATAATTTTAGCCTTGTGCCATATCTACACTATGCTTAGAAAATCAATATTTTGGCACCTCGGCGTGGTGCAATGGTTAGCAAGCTTGTTTCACTAGAATTGTTACGACTGAAAAGTGAGTTAGAGCCTCACTAGGTGCCCTATTCTATCGGCCTTGTGCCACATCTACACTATGATTAGAATTAATTTTTGGCACCTCAACGTGGGTTAATGGTTAGCAAGCTTTTCTCGCTAGAACAGTTAAAAGCGAGTAAGATCCCCGCTAAATGTCCCCATATATTCGGCCTTGTGCCACATCTAAGTAACGCTTAGAAAATCATTTTCTGTCAACTCATCGCTAGAACGGTTACGACTGAAAAGTGAGTTCGATCCTTACTAGGTGCCCCATATTTTCGGCCTTGTGCCACATCTAAGCTGCGCTCAAAAAGTAAATATAACCCATTCAATATTACTATTTCGACTGTAATCGATTGTATTCGGTGAAATTCTTATTATTATTATTGTTATTAATATTTATGTATGTTATGTTTCCTGCTTTGTATCCCTTACACCCGAGTCCAAACTATGATCCTTAGTCCCTATAGGAGAATTGTCATTTAATTTATAGCACTTTTCTTAGTATATGGGACCTTCCTTGTAGTGTAGTCTTCTGGGCAACTTGTATGTTGATGCTACCTGGGACACTTGCCCATTCCTTTTCGCACGAGGCCCAGTGCTCCGATTACTATTGGTATAACCTCAGTCTTCATTCCCCACATCCTGTTGATCTCGATCTCCAGGTCCTTTTATTTGGACAATTTCTCGATAATTTTCATGGAGGTGTTTCTCTCAGATGGTACTGCTATGTCAATAAGCAAACACTTCCCGAATTTCCTGTCTTTTATGACAATATCAGTTCTGTCGACTTTTATTTCCCTATCATTTTGAATTGGCATGTCCCAGAGGATAGTTACATAGTTATTTTAGGTGACTGTGTCTAGTTAGTACTCATACCATCTTTCAGTGGTTTCGATTTTGTGCTTCTTTCACATCTTCCAGTGCATATATGCCACTACAATGTTTTGTATATAGGTATATTCATTTTTGCTAGTTCCTTATTATTATTTGTTTTTTCCTTTGATTTCTGGCGTTTACACATTTCTTTCCGGGTCCCGCCCAGAAATCTAAGGTTAGAAATGGCATCATGGCACTTCCCACAAACAAAAAAAAAATTACATAGATAAATCCCTTCGTAAAGTGTGGGCTGTACTTGTCAGAACAATTTTTTGTATCTCTTTGAGGCATGGACTTCCAGAAATCACTTCAATTAGTCCACTGGAATCTTTTCCAACAAATCCTATGGCTCCAACTACAACAGGGATTGTTGATGTTCCTATGTGCCACATCTTTGAGATTTCTATTATTATTATTATTATTATTATTATTATTATTATTTTCGTAATTAACTGCTGATCTTACGTTATGGGTGTTCTCCATCAAGTCGTACAACCTCTGATAGCATCCTTCACAGAATACTTGCAATGCCAAGCAACGCGGACTTCTAAAGCGATGAGATATTAGTCTGTATTCTCTTTTTCCCAATGTAGACTTTTAAGTTCGGTGGTATAAACTCTTCGACCCCCAATCATAACTGACACACTTATGGCCTGGATGTTACACATTTTGGCAAAGTTCAATCCTGAGGTCAGTTTATTTCTTGAGGGGGGTAATTTCTTTAACCTTGATATCATGCCTACCAAGAACAGCGACAGCGATGAATATTTTCATCTTCATTTCTTCTTCTTCTTCTTCTTCTCCTTCCATTGCTTCTTCTTCTTCTTCTCCTTCCATTGCTTCTTCTTCTTCTTCTCCTTCCATTGCTTCTTCTTCTTCTTCTTCTTCCACTTCTTCTTCTTATTATTATTACTATTATTATTGAGTGAGGAAACAGCAATAATGAGGCTTAAATATGAATATATTAGGTTGGTGCAAAAATAATGTCGTTTTCTCACATAGTAACATATGTAAGAAAACGACATTATTTTTGAACCAACCTAATACATTGTCCTATATACCCGTCATAATATCCAGCCTGATAAGGGTATAGCAGGTAAATGCAGTGCAGCCAAATATGAACGATATGACGACAGGTTTTTTTTTTCTTTTTATAAAAGTAGTGCGTAACTTTACAGGTGGATCCGGTTAAAAATACTTTCAGCAAGAATAACGCAGTCTTCTCATACAGTCGCTGATCTCAGGTGCTTCCAGGTATTTAGAGGTGACTCCCACGTCACCTTGGATTCCTCAGCCTCCAAATCAAAACACCTCCTCAACACTAGCCTCACTAACCCCGCTTATGAACAGAGACATCCGGGTACTCCAACGCTCAAGAGGACACGGTCAACTGGTTAGGGTCAGGCAAATCTATGCTACTATAACGAGATATTTACAATAACAAGAAGTACATGTTAACATCTTGAATCCTTTATGATCAGAAGTCATGAGTCTAATGTAGCATCAGGGTATTTATTATTATTATCATTATTATTATTATTATTAATAGTAGTATTGAGCTTACGGCCATATCACTTTGAAACACTGGTTCCAATACGATCACCCGAAGTCAAGCAACGTCGACTCAAGTCAGTACCTAAATGGTGACCTCTTGGGAATACCAGATGCTGTAAGATTGGATGTGCAGAAGGTGTAATGGATAAATGATCGGAGAGCCGAGTTCTAATTCCAGTCGGGTTCTTTATATTCACTTACGCGCAGATGCCCTTAGGAAAGGTGTGAATCCGCTTCTTCTCCTCTAGCTATGGGTTAATTAGTAAGACTTGTATCACTAAATCATTATTGTCTCCCCCACCAAAGAATAACAATTATTACAATCTAAAATATATTTTCTGGTTTTAAATTACATGCAAAGAGTTTGATAAACAAGTCAATCAATCAATCAATTATTATTATTATTATTGATAATCTCTCTTCGCCATGTATACTCTTTCTATTTTCTTGCCTTTCTTCTTCCTCTTTATTCATTTTTCATTTGATATCTGTCTCTCGTTATAGCAAGTTTCTAAGCGTAGCATAAGGACGAATGTATGGAGCATCCACTGAGGATCGAACTCACTACTCAGTCGTAATTGTGCTACCGAGACAAGTTTGCTAACCCTTACACCATTTCTCTCTTGTTATGTCTCTCTCTAAATCAATATCTCTTTCCCTGCCATTGTCTGATTCTATGTACGGCCTATCATCAGTAGTCATTGATCACTTTCTCTTCTTTTCTTTTCTTTTCTTTTCTTTTCTTTCCTCTTCTTATTAATATTCTTCTTTCTTTATTCATTGACTGAATCATTCTATCTACGAAGGCAAATAAGAAAAACCGAAGTGAAACTATTTTTGTTTTCTGTTCGTCTCTTTTATTTACCAAAAGGTATCATGTATTCACTTTGTTGACTGAAGTGTATCGGACAGGGTTACTAGCAAGCTGGCGGTTGAGGAGTTGGGAAGAATTATTTTACGCAACGTGTTGGGTGGGTAGGTTCCCATTGAGTCAGCTTTACTCAATAGAAACCTCACTAAAAGATGACCTAGCATTTTTCAGGCGGAAAGAGACTTTTATATAATTTAGTTTCGTCATTGGAGTCCGTAGTTACGGTCTTGTTTATTAAGCATTCATTGATATTAGTTCAGCGGTGGAGCGAATTACAAGCAGTTAAAATTTCTAATGGCCTCACAGATATAAAGGGTAAGGAAAACCTGCTAGTAAATTACATATAAAGTCGCTAATTTCAAATGTATTAAAACCTTGTTCTTTTCCCGAGTATTCTAAATAGAATGCTAGATAGGGCAAACATTATAAAAGTGGATTTCAACTCAACAAAATATAAATGGAAAACTACTTGTTATTTATTTTGTAAAACCTGAAAGTAATATCTTCAATTTAAATAAAATAAAGTTCACCTACGAGGTTTGCTGAAAACAGTTATCAGTTTTTACTGATTTCCCAGAAAGCTTCTTTGCTTTAATTTTTTTTTTCTCTGACTCATATTATTTTTATTTTCTCTATCATAAACGTTCTCTAAGATTCATATCTGGAGAGCCTAGAGGGTCTCAGATGTTGTTTTTGAAAGCTTATTGTGGCAAAATAGATAATAGTCAGGAGACATGGAGAAATAATGAATTGAGGATTTGGGTTCGAATTCCAGTCGAGTTCATTATATGCACTTACGTTCTAATACGCTTGGAAAAGCCCCACCAGCTATAGAAAAACAGCGGTTCAGAATTTGCACTTTAGCCTTGGTTGACAGCCTGTCTAGGAAAAGAAAATTCTAACCAGTCTGGACATGATTAAGCTACGTCAGGCTGTGTTGCTCAGGAAACACAACTACTGCTGTGCCTGAAATAGATGTGGCGCCACTTAAGGCCTAAAAGGTTACGGAACTCGTGATAATAGTCAAAGTTGAAGGGATATTGTCTTCCATGAATATACGCTTTAGTTTATTGTTTCTTGGTCCTGACTGTAGTCAATCAAAAGCGGCTTATCTAAGAATTTACATTAATTATATCTATTTATCTTGAAGCATCACATTTGAAGAGACTTACACCCTTGTGCAAATTAACCGCTTTAGTTTCCTTTTTTGTTTCACCATACGCTCAGTTTTAGACTCACTGGAGTAACAGGGTGTAATCAATTTCTATTTTTTCCTCAGATTAGGTCATTTGCAGTGGGGTGCAGTAATATGAATCTATTTTCGAGGTGTATAATGAAATTTGTTTCGCCTTGAAAAATATTGCGTCATCCGTGATTGCATCCGATTTTCATCACGCCTAGACCCTATTGTCTCGACTGTCGATTAGTTGTCTTACGGCCATTGTCTGCGATGGACGTTACTCTAAGGAAGCATACAAAAATTGTAACTCTGCACGAACACACCGGCAAGCCTTACCAGTGAACAATCAAAGTACTATCGACTGACTCGGAAACTTTTCTAATTTAAACCCAATCGAAAATCTGTGGTCAATCTGCAATAAAAGACTTCGTGAAATGCACATACTGACACGTGGACTGGATCATGTTTCACTGGGAAAAATACGAAAAAAAGTCAATAATAACGAAATTATTCGTTTTGTTTGAATTAATTTGAACCAGGGTGTAACTTACTGCTAATAATACTATCCCACGACATTGCACCACTTAACGCAGATTATCTTATAAGTCGTGTAGGCTGATTATTTTCATGGCGGATCCACACCATAGACTAGTCATCAGGCCGTCCAATATAGATCTATCTTCATCACTAAAAAATTATGAGAAATATATATGTATTTTGACAATATCTTAATATTTACATCTTTTCTCTCTGTTTAAATTCGCAACACTTGTTAACGGATATTTTCATGCTGGTTACCCATCTATGTTTGTTTCAGACGTTTCAATATTTCTAAAGTTATTGTCGCCTTTTTAAGCCATACGCTCTTATCATCTCTATTCAATTTTACGTAATTCTCAAAGTTGTAAACTCATCACTCAATAAATTTACATCTTGTTTCTCTTTTAGGGTCATATCTTTTCAAGGTGCGTGTAAATCTTTATATATCTTAAATTAAGAATGTTTCTATAAATGCTTTCCTGATAATAGTTTAGATGAGATCTTCGATTTGGTTCCTAGACTGCAGGAATTTTTAACTGTTTCTTTTGTCGCACTTCTCGCTTGTGAAACTCTCTTCAAGGCTTTTCAACGAACTTTAATCTCCAGAAATGTAAATACGATGTTAATCTCTATCAATTATCTTCCTGATTATCCTTTTCACATCCCGCTGATTATTCATATTTCTGTTGCTAATCCTGTTACACCCAGTAACTCTTTAGGTCTTAGTGACTTTATTACCTTACTTGGGATGAAATCGATTAAAAATATATCTATATTAATATATATATATTTATTATATTATATGGCCTTTTTCGTCGATGGCGACAGTCGGCAGTGGAAAATAGTCTTAGAACTCGGCGCCGCTCGTGGCTAAAACAACCAATACGCAATCGGCACGGTTTTTGACAACGACCACAGTAATAGAATATTGTGGAGTCATCCACCGTGGGGCATTTGCGTCTTTGTCTAGCCTCCACTGCGCCTAGAATCTGTCCTGTTCATAGCTCTTTGCTCGTGCAAAAACAGCAGCCCTTCACCCCACTCGATTCCAGACAACCAAAACAAGGAAAATTCCATCATGGACGTTTCCCACTGGTCCATGAAGTGAAGCGTGGGTCGTCCAACGTTACCTCAGACACTTGCCCTCAGAAAATTCCTCATGCAGTATCTATTTTGGAATTCTGGTTATATCCATACGCGCAACGTGCCCAAGCCATCTAAGATACCGAGACCTCAGGATGGGATACAATGACTGAAAGCCAGCTCTTTTAAACCATATCTTGCCATTTCATTTTTTTTTTTAATATTTCTTAAAAATTTCACGTGAAAACTATTTAACCTCCTCTCCTGGTCCTGGCATATAAGGTCCACGTCTCACTCCCGTAAAGGAATGTTGAGAGGACACATGTTTGGTAAATTAGCGTTTTGGTTTTTATTCTTAGTTTAGATATTTCTATATAATGTCATAATCGGTCACTTTCCCATAACGTGACTTCCCTGTGTCTTAATATTTTCATGGTACCTCTTTGCTACCTAGACGTTAAGCACAGTGCTAGATTGGCAGCTAGGTCTCATCAATTTAAAGCTGAAATTAATAGATATAACCGTAAGTTCTATGCCAACAGTTTCTTGTCTCGCACTTGTCACCTGTAGAAATCTATTTATCTCGTAATGAACTATATTCTTATTTTTTGTTCTTTTATTGTTTTCTCTCCGTAATAATGTTTTTCTTTTTCTCATATTCTTTCCCACTCACTAATTCTTTGAGTTTTAGTGGCTTTATTGCCTTGCTTGGGGCTAAATGATTAAAATGTGGATAAGTTCTTAATCGCAAAATAAGTTATTGTAAATATTTCTAATAAAAACGGGTAAATCGACTTGTTTTTTCGACTTATCAACCTTTTATAGGTTATTTAAATCCAGAAAATAATTTTAGATGGTAAAAATCTTTTTTTAGATAATAATGACTTAATGTCAAATATCATACTAATTAACCCATACATGGAGGGAGAAGAGGTAAATTCTTACCTTTCCCAATGTTATTTCAGCGTACGTAAATATTACGAACATGACTAGAACTGGAACTAAGCTCTCAGATTTCCAATTCCAAATTACACAACGCGCAGATCTAAGTTAAGAGCACTTGGTATTTCCAAACGGTCACCCATCAAGATACTGACAGGGCTTGACGTTGTTTAACTTCGGTGATCGTACGAGAATCAGTGTTTCTAAATTAGTTCGGATGAATTGAAATTTCTATCATATATTTGTATAAGTATGTCCTGAGAATTTTAAGGATATCGTTTGGTTTAGGCCAAAATATGATTGAAAAGACATTTTTACTTGCATGATAAAATCTGGCAAAAAATATTTAACATCATTAATCCAGTAATTTTACTGTGATTTTCAATATACAATGCAAATTTAAAACATTCTGTTTTATAATATTTGTCCAGCACTATCACGGTGTTATATAAACTTTTATCTATTTTTGTTGCTTTTTTATTAATTATGATCGAACAAATGATCTATCAAATGATCTAACGAATTTTATTCATTGACTAGTCTTTTTGTAATTTTTTACAATTTTTTTATTTATCCAATACAGTAAAAAAAAAAAATGGATATTTTGCTTGTGGTGATTCATAAAATTTTACTTTGAATATATTTTCCATTCAATTTATCTAATAAAAAGATAACTTTATTTGAATTTATTCTTGAAATAGTAAAATTTTAAAGTCAGTTTGTATGCAAAAACCTACAGGAAGTAGAATGATCGGACTGTCTTTAAAACTAAATGCTAAAAAATTAGTAAAAACTAATTTTTTGGTGTCATTACTTATTACCTCAAACCCCAGCTTTCACATTTTAATTTTCTAAAAAAAAATGAAAAATTAGGCAAATTGCGCGGGTCAAATATATTCTGGTCATTATTCTCCCCTGATATTTCCTTTTTATTTTTAACATGTCAGACATTTTTGTCCCCATCTATAGAGATTTCATATTAAATATAATTTCATGTATTCAATTAATTTTTCTCACACAAAAATTATTAATTAAGAAAGGGATGGTGGCATGCATCTCTTGATTAAAACGGAACCTATATATATATATATATATATATATATATATATATATATATGTTGTGGGAAATATCACGTAGAAAACTTTCTTTACAGGAGTGTAACGTGCACTTAATAATTGAAAATAATTCTTGATATTTTTATTATTTCTTCTGCCGATTCTACCATTGATGCAATAAACGTTAAATTACGAGACCTTCAATCAAGTAGAATTTTTGATACGAGAGTTGATGCTCACAAATCTATCTCTTGACAAAGTGAGTGGTAAACTTTGTTTATGGATGGAGGACTTGAAATATCGTGTAAAAATTTCAAAGTATTTTTTGGTTAACATTTTTCATTATTTTGGAACTGTTTAGCTCTTATCTCATAATTATGACCAATTAAAGGAAAAAAAAAATTGAATGTTGCTATTTCGAGCAACATTCTCTATTTGGAGAGACATTCTCCATTGGGAGAGAAATACTCTATTTGAATAGTTATTCTCTGTTTGGAGAGACATTTTCTATTTGGAGAGACATTCTCTTTTTGGAGAGACATATTCAGTTTGGATAGACATTCGCTATTTGAAGAGATATCTTCTAAATGGAAAAACATATTCTCTTTAAACGGACATACTTTATCTTGAGAGACATTCTCTATTTGGAGAGACATACTTTGTTTGAAGAGAATATTTCTCCCTATTGGTTGAAATTTTCTTTACTTGAATAGGTATTAACTATTTATAGAGACATTATCTATTTGGAGAGAAATTCCCTATTGAGATAAATCTACTCTATTTGAACAGATATTCTCTATTTCGAGAGACATACACTATTTAGGTAGAGACATTCTCTATTTGGAGAGACATCCTCTATATGGAGAGACATTCTGTATTTGGAGAGACATCCTCTATTTAGAGGGACATACACTATTTCGAGAGACATTCTATGTTTGTCTACGATGGGAGATCAGTAACGCCGTTATTTGTTGAATTTTGATCTGAGATGATCTCTGTATAATGTTTGATTAATGTAAGATTTTTAATCAAAGGCACTAACAACTATATATATATATATATATATATATATATATATATATATATATATATATATATAGTGAATTTATTTTTAATCCGGCATTTTTATTATAGTTATTATTGTGATTACTTTGTATTTAAAATAGACGCCCCATTTGTATTTATGAAACGCTGTATATTATGTCTAGCGGCCTGCGCCTTCGAGAAATGTGAGGATACATCTGCTTCACTAAGTTTTCTCGAATACCCAGGCCGATATACGTAATACACTTTGTTTAATAATTTAAAATGAGGAGATAATTTCAACTACAGAGTATCCACTATAATAACGTTTGAAATTTTATATATATATATATATATATATATATATATATATATATATATCGCGTATATTTTGGCAGCATCTTTTTTTAAGACATGTCTGATTGAATAATTTAGATAAGTTTTGTCTACTTATTTTCAATTGGATCCTCTCATATTCACAGACAAGATTCTTAGTATCTTTATTAACGGAAGAGAAAAAATACCATGTTGAAAACATATTCATTTCTTCCGAGCACTTAATTATCTCCCTCGAGATTTACATCGTCAAATTTAAAACGTACAGTACATAACCTTAGCGTTTTTCACTTGACAGGTAAAAAATTTAACTTTCAGACGGACGCAACAATTTTGATTTAGAAAAATGATGAACACAACAATTTTTATCTTAGAAAAAAACACCCTGATGATGACATTGGGCTAATGTATCAACATGGTAATTTTCTCTCAGAAGCTTGTCCGTGAATATGTGAGGATCCTATTGAAAATAAGTTAACAAAACTTGTCTAAATTATTCAATGAGACATGACTTTATATATATATATATATATATATATATATATATATATATATTACTTCATATACTTTATATATTTCATTGTCTTTATATATATATATATATATATATATATATATATATATATGTGTGTGTTGCGTGTTAATTCCAATAATATTGGAAAGAACAAACGAATTATCTGACCACCCAATATAATGGCATTCATATATCTAATTAGATAAAATTTATTTATGTTTGTCAGTTCCGCTTAGACTTACGTAGGGTTCAAAGAACAGAGGACGTGTAAAGTCATTTGTCCCTAGGTGGACATACATTGACCGTGTAGGCACGGGGCAGGCACAAAACGATGGAGCCAATATTTTATATTCATCAAATGCTGACAGTTTCAACGGTGTCCATAAATTAGAAAGACGTGCGCGGGAAACCTTTGCACGATCGCTTGATCCCGTTTAAAAGCCGACAACAAATCGGATCGCATTAAGCTATCCACAATGTTTCCAGATAAATCAATAAATCCTACAGGAGATGATCGACAGATTGCAGACTGAAGGCGCGAAATCAACAGAATAATGACGGGAAATGCAATAATGGTCATGACATTAGTAACACCACGAATGATCTGTCTATATTTATGAGATGAGGTATTATGTACCTTATTTACATTATTCTGACTATTGTCCTCATCTTTGTCGCTATATTTATTACAACGTTTCGGCCGTTGTACCCTCCGGCCTACTTCACCGGCTATTGAACTCACACTCTTTGGGTCCTGTCACTGGATCTGACCAACACTTTTATCCACTGTGCTATGTGGACATCTGTGTATGAATTTCTGGGTATTATAAACCTAATATCCTTATTCATACACAGATGGCCTCAAGGACACATGGCACAGTGGCTAAAGGCGTTGGTTAGATCCAGTGACGGGACCCAAAGGGTGTGAGTTCAATAAGGAAGCGGGGAACTTTTAGAGGGGAATTAGCAGGAGATAACTGATAACTGACATCCATTAAACATGGCACGTGGAACTAGAACAGTCTACCCCAATGAGCGAAATAAAGGTTTCGGTTCAACATTCCAACCACCTGAAGAAAGCCGGAGCGTACAACAGCCGATACGTTGTAATAAATGGCGAAAAAGATGAGGACAATACCACGAATGATATTTTTTTTTTTTAAATAAAAAGAAATAAAGGCTTGATGAGTCGACGTGTGTGCAACAGGGTTAATGACAACACCACCGAAAATGTATTTCCGTTAAATATAAATCTTAGTTTTTCATTCTTTTATTCCTCTATTCTTTGTTCGTGTTTTATTCACTTTCTCTAATTTATCCATATTTATTCTTACTTTTCTGCCAAAATTCCAGTTATTATAATTATAGCTGTTCTTTCTAATTGTCAAATTGGAATAAAGTGTCGCTGCCGACACACGAATCACCAGAGAGCAAACACAGTCGACCTCATATTGATTTAGATCACGTGACGGGTAAAAGAAAAATACATATATGAGAATTAGCGGCGTCTGACTGAGCAATGTTCGAAGGCTTTACTATTATTATAGCTGTGATTTACAAAGTCTCTCCTACAAACAGGCATTACAAAACTAACATAAATACAGGGCTTTTGCTGACATAACATCTAACAGATCTTTTTTTCTATATCCGTGTTTTTCTTTTTTAATCTTTTTTTTTTTTTTTTTTTTTCAGTGTTATTCTGTCATATCTGTTGTCTGTCATGTCTGGAGACGCTTGAATACACGGACTGCATCACCCTGTTGGAAGGTATGATCCCATCCGAAAATGCCCACCGATTAAATTTTTACAGACTCTACCTATACACGAATAAAGTAAATACTCATAGATAACCCAACAAGGGTTGATATGACTTGAAATACACGAACCAACCCTATTAATTTTGAGGGCTTTTTCCGTGAGTAGCCATCAAAATTTAATGTCTATAATATTTAAAAAAAAAAAATGTCTATTTTGTTTTGCTCGACAGAAAAGGAACTATGGATATTTTTCATTAGCTTCCATCACGAAAATGAAAACTCAATATCCCCGCCTATTATTTTAAAACTTGAATAGATATTAAAGAAATAAAATTAATATATAAATTCCATTTTTTCTCTAACGAAGACAAACGAAGAATCTCAGAATTCTATGTTATTTTATTTTTTATTATTTCATCATTTTGACAGCATCAGCCTCTTCAACCTTACGGACATTTGTCTTCAGAGTCAACTATACAAGATTGACTGTTTCAGAGAAAGGTTAAAATGTTTTGATTATCTAAGATAAAATTGTTGTTACAATTTGCTCCCAAACTGACACCATTGATGGACTTTAGCCCAAGATGCGACCTAAACATAGGAGCTGTCAAAATCAAGCAAGTAGACGAATTTAACAATCTGAGAAATGTTTCAACAAATCATGGGAAATGTGACACAAAACTTCGAAGACAAATTGAAATATCAAAATATGCCACTTTAGAATCTAAACTAAAAAACGAAAATTTTATTGGAAACAAAGAGTAGTCAGCTGCTTATTCAATATCAATCTGACAGTGAATGCTGGACAATATCCTCAAGTATGGCGAGGAGACATAGGGCATCAGAGCTGTGGTTCTACAGAAGGATGCTGAGAATACCATGTATGGAAGAGGTGATTAACGATGACGTTTTAAGGAAAATGAAAGCGAAAAGAATAATTTTACTTCGGATCAGAAATTACGGCCATGACCAGGATTCGAACGTAGGTTATCACAGCCACAAATATTAGTCCAAACCACGAGAGGATTACAGCTATCGAATGCCAATATCAGCAAACTGTGACACAAACAGATTCTAAGGGGTTTACGCCCAATGTCCATTGTAATTCTGTGGAAATTCGGTGTGAAATGCTCGCAGATATGGTAACTTCTTTAGCTAAAACCAATTTTGAACTCTGTTTATATCTAATAATGTCTTTAAGGATAAGAAACTGAAGAATTTAAAAGTATATATGGAATAAAGAATTATTAATATTTTTATCTACTCTGGTTGACGGTCTTTCAGCAGGAAAATTATTCTATCATGTAATTCGTAAATGGAAAAATCTCAGAGCATTAATATCAACCAGTGAAAGAAAGAAGGATGAAGACCAAACTTTATCTACCTGGCCATATTGCCCCGGGGGCAACTGGGTAAGATCTAGTCTCACTAAATCTTAATGACTTCTATTTGAATTATTTCTCATTCAAATATTCCTAGAATCTTCTCCAAACGCATTTTATGGCCCCTAATTATTATTTTTCTTACTTTCTTTCCTTATTGACTTGAAGTTTTGGGGATGCACGGTGGAGTAATGAATTAGCGGCTAGGATTAGGGAATTGGAGAGCCGAGTTCGAATTCCAGTCAGATCCATTCACTTACCAATAGCCTTGGGGAAGGTATGAATCCTCTTCTTCTCTACCCCAGTTCCCCCACCAGATATATGTAAATTAAGGAATAAGCTGGGTTCTATAAACTTGGGTGGCAACCGGTCGAGGAGAGGGAAAAACTCTGAATTCAAAACCGGTCAATGAATCAGGCCTTCAACAACATTTCTATTGCGGCTGCAGTACACATTGTGCCCCTTCGATCCTACGGGTCACAGGATAAAAAAAAAGTTTTACATGGATTAATCGTAAATATTTTCTGTGTTTAATGCATTAAAATATTTAACTAGGGATCATCCCCCTTTTACGTCCCTTAAGCAGAAAAAACTTTGAAATAGTGTTACCAACCTGTTATAGGGGTAACAAAAATAAAAGAAGCTTTTTATTTATTTCATCAATCTGTAAATTTTACATTTTAGTTTGCGTTCAATCAGTTATGAAAATTAAAGAAGAAATAGTGAGAGATCAATTCTATCAGGTCATCTCATAAGTTCTGTCCGAATTTTAACTTTTTGTTAAAATGAACAAAATTTAAAGAGTATTTTATAATCTCTAATGAAGCTGAACATTATTTTTATGTTTAGATGCATTTAAACTGATCAAATTTTATTTCAGAGAACAATAAAATTAAATTTTGTTTGATTAAAACCCTGCTAACATGGAAGTACCCAAGAATCATTTGAGGCACATAATGCTTTATGAGTTCAAGAAAGGAAACTCAGCAGCCGAAGCGGCTAGAAACATTCTCTCAGTTTATGGAGAGGAATGTGTGAATGAAAGAACTTGCAGAAGATGGTTTGCAAAATTCAGAGGTGGAGATTTCACCCTTGAAGATGAAGATCGAACCGGACGTCCAGTTGAGTTTGATGAAAAGCTTCTTGAAGCAGCCCTTAAAGAAAATCCTGCTTCATCAGTTGAGGAATTGGCAGTGGTTCTCAGTTCGAACCATACAACTGTTCATCGTCATCTTCAACAATTTGGAAAAGTTCCTAAAATTGGAAAATGGGTACCTCATGAATTGTCTGAAAGCATCCTTAAATCACAAGATGACATCTGCTCTTCTCTCCATTGTCACCAACTTGTTTCACCTTTTTTGGATAGACTTGTGACTGGCGACGAAAATGGATCTTTTATCGAAATGTTAAGCGTCATAGACAGTGGATGGGAAAGGGGAAGGACCCCTGCCACAGCCGAGAAGGGAACTTCATGGGCAAAAGGTTTTTCTTTCAATCTGGTGGGATCGCCAAGGAATAATCCACTTTGAATTTTTTACAACAATTAATGCTCAAATATACTGTCATCAATTAGAGCGTTTGAACCAAGCTTTGAGGGAAAAAAGACCTGCTCTAGTGAATCGAAAAGAGGCGATGTTTCATCAGGACAATGCGCGACCCCACACAGGAAGAATCACGTCACAAAAGATCGAAGAACTTGGTTGGGAGAAATTCCTCATCCACCTTATTCTCCCGATCTTGCTCCTTCAGACTACCATTTGTTTCGTAGCTTACAGAATCATTTTGAAGAAACAGCTTTTGTAACACAGGAAGTGGTTAAAACTGACATTTGTGAGTTCTTCGAATCAAACCAAAAGAATTTTACGGTAATGGAATTAGTAAGCTTGTTAATAGATGGAAGGAAGTCATAGATAATCAGGTAAAATACATTGTTGATTGAATCTGTAATTAAATGTAACCTGATATAAATTCATTGCTAAATATGCTACTATAGAAAAAGAGAAATTTTACTCTAAGAATGCATTTTAGTTTATAACTTATATATAGCATTTCATTAAAAATCAGAAACTACTGCAAGCCTTACTGACATAATAGAGGTATTACATGTATATTGTTATATATGATGGCTGCTTACTTGAATACAAACATGACCAGTTTTTATATTAACTCTTTTATTGGGCTCTTTTTAGGCTCTCAAATGACTTCCTTGACCTGCAATCGTTTTGGCAACAAATAGGCAAATACTACATACAGGTTCGATGTTATCCCTGGGTGGAATGTGTTATTCTGTAAAAACATGGATGACATTTCAAGCTAGCATATACTTTGGCATTAAATTCAAACATAGTGTGTCGTTTTTTTGAGCTGGGTAATTACAGGCAATCTCACTTGTCTATTTTTTGGTTATGAGGCTTTATATGGTTAACAAGATATATTCTGAAAAGAGGAAGCCGACTAAAAACAAGTTATCTTGGAGCAAATTCTATATCAGAAATGTTCCTAAATTATTTACGTCTCTTCTTGTGTTTTGATGCTTTGTACAAGAGAAAACAAAACTTTCAATTCTCTCGTGAACATATCTATCTATCTATCTATCTCTGTTTCTATCAATCTATCTATCTGTCTCTCTCAAGACAAGCTAAAGAGTTGCTCTGGATAGAAATAACTGGAGATATTTCTTCCAGGTGGTATCAGAAATTTCTAAATCAGTCGTATCGACAGGCCAAGAGACGAAAGACAACGGTGAAAAGCGTCAGCAAATATTCCTGTCGCTATGTCCTGAGATTCTCATTCTTGCACAATATGTGGACTTGTATGCATGTCACTAGGGGGACTGAAGTGTCACATTCGACACAAACATGAAAACTGAATCAGGTTGTCGGATACTCATATGTCGAAATCGTCGGGAGAGTCCATCACATATATATATATATATATATATATATATATATATATATATATATATATATATATATATATATATATATATATGTATACACACACACACATATATATATATATATATTAAAGACATTTTTATGTTTAACGTTCTTTTTATTGATACAAGTATTTAAGTAAATGCTCTGTTTATAATAAACAGTATTAAATAACATTCACCGGCCTGAATGTCCGAGAAATTTTCATAGAAAATATTCGTCCTTTGACAGGATTCGAACCTGCATCCTATACGGAACCGTCATTTACCTTGACGTGCCTAACCGTTCGGCCACAAAGGATCGTTCGGTTGGCTTTACTGCTTATAAACTTCAATCTTCCATGAATCTCGTACATTCATAGCTGCTCATGGCGTATCAAATGTAAACATTAATAAATAAATAAATAAATTGTCGGACTTTGTCCATTTCTTAATATATATATATATATATATATATATATATATATATATATATATATATATATATATATATATCATAGGTCCCATATCAATCGACTATGTGACGAAAGACAACGGTGAAAAGCGTCATCAAATATTCCTGTCGCTATATCCTGAGATCCTCATTGTTTCACAATATGTGGACTTGTATGCAGGTCACTAGGGGGACTGAAGTGTCACATTCGACACGAACATAAAAATTGAATGAGATTGTCGAATCCTCATACGTCAAAATTGATGGGATAGTTCAGATGTGTGTGTGTGTGTGTGTGTGCGTGTGGCATCCGTCAGTCTCGAGAGACCATGGTTAGCGCCCGAAGAGTTATGCTTCAGCTGCTTGATGGCGGCGTAGCGTCTGCTATGGGTGCACAGGTCCACACGGGGGTGACAGTCTCGGTTACATATGAAGAAGCTCTTTCTCAATGTCGCAGTTTTGATTTCTTTCCTCCGTGCACGCTTTTACCCGGTAGCAAGCAACGGTCTCTTCTCTCCTCGCTCCAGCCCTCGGTATAAATCGCGCCTTCAGTGTGAACAATCGTTGGCGATGTCCTCCCACCTCTGAATGTCCATAGTCAACGCCCTAATGTCAATTTTGTAGAGGGTCTGGTATGCATACGCGAGACTGAAGTGTCACATACGGCACAACAATAAAAACGGAATGGTGATATCGTCATGTTTTTGTTGAGTATGACGTAATATGTTAGATTTAGCGCCTATGGGAATTGTAATGTCGCAGTTATTATCGAGTTTGTTGACGGCTTCTTTTAATGATGGGGAGAGTAGATGCTTTTTGTGTTTGGAATTAAAACGATCTTTATTCCATCAGCTTTTAGTAGGTCACAGAGGTTTAAATAAGTTGTTATTTCGTTTTTACTTTGTAGATCTTGTATTTGTTGAAAGAGGATTTCAAGTCATGTACGACGCAAAGATAAAAAGTGAATGAAATTTAGGATGTTTGTCTTCATTGGTAGTTGCATAATTAAAAGAAAAAAACTTGTAGTACCAACGAATGATTTAATTTATGGAAATATTTCGACTAGCAGTTGCCCGTCTTGATCACTCCATAATTTGAGAAAAACAGTAGAAAGAAACTAGAAACGCTTAAGAATTCAAATCAAGGGAAAAAAAACAAATTGATGACGTTTACAAAGTAAGAGCAAGTTGACGCGTAAAAAAAAAAGAAAAAAGAAATTTTGTTTTTCCAACTAAAAATCCAACCAAGTTTGCGCCACAAACAAGAGAACATCTCAAACATAAAAAAATGACTTAAAGGCAAACATCTATCTAGACAGTAAAGACAAGAGCGCAATGTATAGATCGTGCTGCACGACGTTAAATCTTATCGAAGAACAGCCCAAGCCATTACCCGAGTTTCACGCTCTCGTGATCTTCAGACGACTACAGCTATATAGTTTTGTTGGTCCCTCTCGCTCAACTGAGCCGAACACATATAGTAATCAAGAGGGTTGCAGTCTGAGAGTTAGGTGGCCAGATGTAAGGAGTGATGAGGTCACAGAAATTGTCTAACAGCCATGACTGGATCTGTCTATATTTCCGAGATGAGGTCTTATGTACACTATTTACATTGCTCGGGCTATCATACTCATCTTCGCTGCCACATTTATCACAACGTTTCGGCCGTTGTACGCTCCGGCCTTCTTCAGGTGGTTGGGATGTCGAACTGAACCGTTTATTTCGCTCGCTGGAGTAGACTGTCCTCAAGGACACATGGCACAGTGGATAAAGGCGTTAGTTAGATCCAGTGACAGGACCCAAAGAGTGTGAGTCAGTATATGGTTAAGGCAGTGGAGAACTTTCAGATGAAAATTAACAGGAGATAACTGATAACTGACACCCATTAAACATGGCACGTGGAACTAGAACAGTTTTACCCCAGTGAGCGAAATAAAGGGTTTAGTTTGACATTTCAACCACCTGAAGAAGGCCGGAGCGTACAGCGGCCGAAACGTTGTGATAAAAATGACAACAAAGATGAGAATGATATTCCGAGCAATGTAAATAGAACCATGAATGGGTTCTCCTGCTTGTGTGGCATAATGCAAAGTCATTTTACCAGACATAGGGTCTACCAGCTGCTACCCTCTTGACCCAGCGCAGCACAACCTCCTCAGGGCACTTGATGTAAGCGTCCAGGTTGTGTCACCAACAAATTCGGGTGTTATTTTCTTATCAGAACAAGCAGAGCAAGTTTTCCGAACTGTCGTTACTTTGTAATCACCAATAGACTCATCAAACTATTTCCGAATCCTCTGAACTGTCCTCAGACTGACGTCCAAACACTCTGAAATGTTCGTATTGAAGCTCCGGAGCGAATATCAAGCAGTGCCGTTTTCAAATTTCGGGCGTAGTGAGTTGCTTCATGGTGTTCTTTTTCTCACAGACGATGCCCAACTGACCCATACTATAATGTGCAATCGACAAACTCAAAAACAAACAACGCGAATGCGCGATATTAAAATATAAAATAGCGAAAATTTACCCGTCGCACCCTGTATAGATAGATAAATAGATAGATAGATAAGGTGGACTTTCCTATCGTGAACGGTAAATGATGGTCAGCACTGGATAGTGCCTTTCGTTTTACACTTATGTAAGCCAGCAAGGCCTATTGGGGAGAAAATCAGGTAATATATTTCATTTGTACTTTCTTAAGTATGATACTACCCCAGCCCTGCAGCGGGCGACAAAGCCACACTGACAGCTGAAATTTGTTAAAGCAGGATTTTGATCTTGTCTCTGCTTCAGAGCTTGACGAAGCTGATCATGGTGTTTCAGTCTACTGTCTTCAAAACCCTTTAACTTAGTGAAACATGTCTTACGCGACTCCTTTTGGTTTGATTCTTGGAGTTTGGTAGTTGCCCATAGAGCAACTTTTTTGGAAGCCTCTGCTCATCCATTCTCACAACATAACTAGCCCACCTAAGTTGTGTCTTTGCTAGAATGGTTTCAATAATCTGTGATGTTGTTACATTTCTTCAATATTACACTATTCTTGACCCTGTCATCCCATTTTATATCACATATGGCATGAAGACAGCGCATGTGAAAGGTGTTGAGTTGATTTATGTGACTGCGGTAAACGGTCCAAGTTTCACCACCATATATATATATATATATATATATATATGAAGAAATTTTAGTTTTAAGGTGTGCTATATTTATAAAGTACTCAATATCAGAGATAGAGAGTATGTAAATATAAATATAAAAGTGAGCATTGAAGTCAACACTAAGAAACGACAGGCTGTTTTATACTAGACACAATTGTCAGGCGGCCTGACGATTCTGTCTAGTATAAAACAGCCTGTCGCTTCTTAGTGTTGACTTCAATGTTCACTCTTATATATATATATATATATATATATATATATATATATATATATATATATATATATATATATACACAATGGTTTCTTCGAAGTGACATAAACAAAGAAAATAACGATGTCTAATATGTAAATATTTACATCACAACATTTTGAAAACTTAAAATATACATCGATGTGTATAATATAAATTATTTTATTTATTCTCTGGTATTATTTTTTTATTACTTGAAACGGTATGGTTAATAAATGCAATTCTTTGACTTGATATTCCTGGGTTTCGAGAGTCTTAATAAAGTAAATAATATTGGAAATATATTTTGGCATTAACAATAGTCGTAACTTGTCGATTGAACTTTCTCATTCGAATAAAATAGTGGCAAAAATGTCCAATTGTCTCCATTTGAAGCCAAAAGTCACCATAAAATGAAATGGAATTCATTGATAAACTTTAACTTTTATCGAAAAATAAAGGAATTATAATTTTCAGAGATTTTGATGCACCTGGCTTAATCAAGTTAAAATTTAATTATCCAAAATAATTATATTTTAATTTTTAATTATTTTTTTTTAGTTTAAAAAGAAAGAAAACTTAAAGAATTCTAAATTGTGCTTCGTTTTAATTCATCAAAGATGAACTGCACCTTTTGACCTTTCATGTTAGAAAAGACATTTTTTAATCTTCTTCTGGAGAATTCCAAATTGCTATCTTCTGACAGGTGGCTATCAAAAGTAATTATACTGGCACGAAATTACACCTGAGCAATTATGATTTGATGTTATAGATTCTTTTCAAGACGAGTTCTCTTGTGTTGAATACGTCTTGCTTTTACTCCCCATTCAAAAAGTCATCAATATTTCATTAGTTTACCTTCTTCCTCTTCTACTATTACTACTATTACTAATACTACTGCTACTACTTCGTCTTCATCATTTACTTCAACTACTACTACTACTATTTTATCGACTACTACAACTACTTTTTCCACTATTACTAGAACTTCTACTTCTAGTAATTCTTCAACTACTAATAGTACTATTTCTTCTTCTGCTTCTACTATTAATAATACTACTAGTACTACTACTTCTTCGTATCATAAGATGTTTGTAAATGACTTGATGGCAATTATAAGATAAAAATATTTATATAAATTCAAACACAATGCCTTGATATAACATTTTATTTCTTTGCCGGAGAAAGCCGAGTTTAACACGAGGCTTTATTCCCGGGGTACTCAATGAAGAACAAACTCAGCAGAAACGCCTTGATAGGCTTTCTTCGGATAGGAAGAAATCAGAGAAAATTAGAAGCAATGTGTGACCATAAATTTCTGCTTCAGTTATTTTACTCCAATAACCAAAGAAAAATAATTCGTAAGAAAACTTTCCCACTCAAAATTTTACGATAATCTCATTCAGGGAGTGTTCCACTTATCAAGAAATCAATTATGAAGTAAAGAATATAAAATCTCTCTCTCTTTCTCTCTCTCTATATCTACCTATGTTTCTATCTATCAATCTCCCCCCTCTCTCTCTCTCTCTCTCTATATATATATATATATATATATATATATATATATATATATATATATATAAACCGCTCCAGTTCATGAATCAATTTCTTTGTGTTGTTATTAAACATTTTTTTTTTTAAATTGCAGGTTGGGTTTTATGAAACATTAATAATAAAAAATATAAATTAAGTTATCTCCCTTATATATTCTTAACAATTCATTTTTAAATTGACTATAACTGGGCGTGTTTCATGCGCATCTATCAATTCCATATTTTTTTATCTTGGCAATTGCCCGCCTCTGAAGATGATTTTAAATCTAGTTGGAGAACACATACTTTCTACGAAATTTCTCGAACATTCAAGCCCGTAAGTGTAATTCATACTGTTTAATTAAAAAAAAAAAACAGACCATTTACTTAAACAGACTGTATCTATTAAAACTATTAAAATAACGTATAAACAGAAAATACACACACACACACACACACACACACACACACACACACACACACACACACACACACATATATATACATAGAATTTAAATCCAAATTAACCTCATTCGAATAACTATTTCAACCAACAAGACCTATATTGGGATTGTCAACTCAGAGGTATATATATATATATATATATATATATATATATATATATATATATATATATATATATATATAACGCTAAGTCAGATTTTATGATACAAGTCATTATTTTAACAATAAACTTATCGTGGCATCATTTTCAGAATATAAATATATATATAAATACGTATATATATATATATATATATATATATATATATATATATATATATATATATATGAAGAAATATAGTCTTAAGGTGTGCTATATTTATGGGATAAAGTGCTCAATATCAGAGATAGAGCGTGTGTAAATATAAAAGTGAACATAGAAGTCAACACTTAGAGGCGACAGTCTCTTTCATGCTATATGCAATCTTCAAGCCACGTGTGCACACGTGGCCTGACGATTGCATATAACATGAAACAGACTGTCGCCTCTAAGTGTTGATTTCTATGTCCACTTTTATATATATATATATATATATATATATATATAATATATATATATATATATATCAAATATGTGGTGTAGTTCAATTTATATTACAATGAATCATTCATACAAAAAGTGAATTAGTAAAGTTAATGATATAAAATGACGAAATCCCTTCGCTAACAAAATTTTAAAACTCGGTGAATGTTATGATACTTATTTTTTAATATTATAAGCTGTATAAGTTCTTTCTTAAATTCGAGAGTACTTTCGACAGTACATTCAGTCATCTACCTGAAATTTTACCAAAATCAAAATAATTTCCATGCCTGAAGATGACTGAATGTACAGTCGAAAGTATTTGCGTATTAAAGAAAGACCTTATACAGCTTATAATTTAAAAAAAACAAGGATCATGACATTGATCGAGTGATTAGTAGGTTAATGCATCTTTAAAATTTTGTTAGCGAAGGGATTTCGCCATTTTATATCATTAACTTTACTAATTTACTTTTTGCATGAATGATTCATGGTAATATATATATATATATATATATATATATATATATATATACGTAAAAACACTAAAATGCAATCTATCTTACTACCCGGGTTTCAACCGCATGGTCTCCTCGGGTAGTAAGTTAGATTACTTTTTGTTGTTTTTGCAATTATTTTTCTCTACATTTTCGAATTTTGCATTGAGCACTTTTTACTATTTACACTTTTTAAGCGCAGCTGTTTTCAGCCCCCTTTTACAATATAATATTTTACATCATATATTTTATATTATATATATCACCCTTGATAATGGCTAAAAGCATAGCCGAAAGTGCTCGGAATTATAGAACATTTGGGCTGTTTCTACACATTATGTGTCCTAAAAAGAAAACACTTGTTCGAACACAAGTAAAATTAATTAAAAAGCCAAATCGTAGTACCTTGTCTGTCATCTTTAATGAAACATCTATGAATGAAAGGTTGTTGCCTAAATACACAATATATATATATATATATATGTGTATGTGTGTGTGTGTGTGTGTGTGTGTGTGTGTGTGTGTGTGTGTGTGTGTGAAAAGTGTGTGTATATAAATATAAATAAATATATATATATAATTATTTATATATTATATGCGCGGTTCTTATTAGAAAGCGCTCAATATCAGAGATAGAGCTAACATATTTGATTGGATTGATGTGAGTTTGTGACCCTGGATTTCACGCTTTTGCGATCGTCAGACAAACATATTAATTTTTTAAAAAATTGGGTTTATGTAGATTGCGTGTATTGGTGTTATTATGGGAGTGGGGGGAATCGTCGTCGTGATGTCACTCATGCTAACGCAAACATGCATGCATCTACGTTTGCGTTAGCATGAGTGACATCATGACGACGATCCCCCCACTCTCATAATAACACCAATACACGCAATCTACATAAACCCAATTTTTTTAAAAATTAATCAGTTTGTCTCGCAAAAGCGTGAAACCCAGGGTCACAAACTCACATCAATCCAACCAATATATATATATATATATATATATATATATATATATATATATATATATATATATATACCATGTGAATTTAAAGTATACAAAATAAGAAATTATATACAGTCTGTGCCAAATGTCGGTATAGACATTCTTTTTCGTTTCAGGTATCAATTGGAGAGACATGAGGCCATCAGCATTTGACAGCTTGGGCTTTGCAGTCTTTGTAAGTGTATCATTCCCTTGGCCATGGCTAGCTAATTGACGTTGCGGTAGTGTTGCAAAATTGCCGCCTGGCAAGAAGTTTTTCAATCTCCGACTGATGTTCAGGGCGTGTTTGAAAAGCTTTATGACCGTCACACTGTTCCAACGCGTAGTACAATTTACGCTGTCGATAGCAAGTTTCTCGAAACATATATGTTCAAAACAAACCACATAGCGGATCCCTGCTATGACCACCACTGATGAAAACACCATACTCCTGGAGCAGGCGTTCGCACAAAGCTAGGGTACGTCCATTCGAAAGGCTGCAAGGGAACTCAGCATCAAAAAAACGCAATTCAGCGGGTACTCCAGAACGTGATAAACCTCTACTCGTACCAACTTCAGATTGTTCAAACGCTCTTAGTCGTTTATAATTGTGTGAATCACTCCCCTGCCATTACTGAAACAACAAGCTCTTGGAAAACTTATGGTTCAGCAATGAGTCTATCTTTTATATTTCTGGACGAGTAAACGGACATAACTATTGAATTTGGGGAAAACCAAACCCAGCAGAAAATCTCGTGCATGAGCGAGACTCTCCAAAGCTGGTGGTTTAGTGTGCGATGTCTAAAACTTGGCTAATTCAAACATTTTATGCATCCGGTAACACGACCACTGTTACAGAGGAAAACTACCTGAAGATGTCGCCAGTGTTTGATGTTCCATAACTTCATGCGAGGAGTTACCCTGCTAATGTCTTTTTGCAACAATACAGAACTCCTACATACATTGCAAGATTAGTGAGGGATTTTCTGAAGTTTCTCGACTGAGGCTCACGCTCCCCTGACATCACACCTTGTGACTTTTTTTTCTGTGGGAGCTATATCAAAAGAAAGGTGTGTGCAACTAAGACCCGTTACCTGTTACAGCCTTAGGAAAGAATCGAGCCGCCTACAGCGAAGTCGGGGAAGAGATGCTGCCAAACGTCGGAGAGGCCTACGTCAGAAGGTGGCTGAAGGCTGTCGAAAATTGAGCGCTCATGTGAAGATATACAGCTAGTCTTCATGGCGTTGGTAATGTCAAGTAAAATTGCAATGACTCCTTTGATGATGATAAAAATATGAATAAACTTTCTTGTGTAACTTATAAGAATTAAATGCGTATAGTGATTTCTGGAATATCCTGCATGTGTGTGTGAGTGTGTTTGTGTGTATATGTGCGTTTATATGTATGCGTATGGGTATGAATAGTTTATATAATCACTGTTATCATAGGTAGGATATTTTTTATAGGTATGATTTTTTTTCATCAAAGGTAGGATATTTTTTAAACAACTACCTAGAAACGTAAAACATCACACATCCCGTGACGCAGAAAATGTTGCCGCTTAAAAAAATAACAATGTCAATTGTATTTGAGCGCCAACAACATTTAAACGACGTCTATAGACACAGCTTTTCGGTTTTTTTCTATTAAAAACACCTTTACTTCTCCTGCAACACCCACGCGTTTAGTCTTCGATCTTTTCTACATGAACAAACTATATAGTCAATATGTTATTCATCGAAAATAAAGAATAAACGAGATTATCAGTTGGCATGAATTAAAGCAAGTTTTACGAACAAACAAAAGCTATTTTATAATACAGTGTATAGACCTATTATATATGTATATACTAGACAGTCTATACAATGTATAGACGTATTATATATATATATATATATATATATATATATATATATATATATACTAGACAGTCTATACAATGTATGGACCTATAATATATGTATATGCTAGACAGTTTATGTACAAAATCAGACGCATTTTCGACAAGTGTCAATAACAATCACAACCCACTGTAGTTTTGTTTCTTTAAATACGAAATATCAGGCGCGATTTCATTGCAATTTTCTGCTTTTCTTTATTAATGAATGAATCTTTATGTTTTTAGGTTTTGTGGAAGTGTTTTTTGTTTTTGTGTGTGTGTTTTTTGTTCTTCAGGACAGTTACATTCATCTTTACTAAACCCGTTATCAATATTCTTAATTTTTACATTTTTATAAAGATAAATCCTCGAAGGTGCTATATCTTTAAAAATTTAATTTCGACTGTGAAGACATCAAAAATATGGTCTGAAATTACTGATGTTTTTCTAATTATGACATCTCATACAAAGCAATACAGCCACTAAGTCACAAGAGTTTACTGAGTATCAAAGAATAAGAAAAAAGGGGAAACGTTCTTAATGAGCGAGAACAATAAAAAAAAAGTAATGAAGGGGACACTTGATAACGATTGACATTGCATTTGAATTATTGACGATCAATGTTGGTTGGAAATCATGGAGCCGAAAGTGAGTTCCATAAGCCAGAAGTATGATATAAGAAACTGTTAACATAGAACTTACGGCTACATCTAGTCAGCTTAAGTGTAAATTGGTGAAACGTTGCCGTCAATCTAGTAGCGTGCTTAAATTCCTAAAGTCTAGATACCAAATGATAATTTCATCCGAATAATTCCCATGAAAGTATTTATAGAAAAGGTGCGGGGATACTACATTACGGCAAAGAGAAAATGACTGAAGCCGAGATGCCAAGTCATGACCCATAATAATGCTGATTCTTCAAGAATCTCTAAATATACAACAGGAGCACCGAAAATATATGGCAGTAATATTTAAAGCCATATTCTAAGCATAGACGAATGGTATCCATATAGATATATAAGATAAATCGATAAGAGAAAAATTTCTAGTTTGACACGGTAAAACAACTTTCTTAGCATCCGACCTAGCAGTGAATTCAAGATAGTCTTTCCACTTCATCTCACCCGAGAATTTTGGTCCGAGAAGGTCACTCTCTTGGGGGTTAGCGTCGGCCATGTTGATGGCAGGCAGAAAGGAGTCACTCAGGTGATTAATAGGGAGCAGCTTAGTTCTGGCGGCGTTAAGATTAACAAGTCATTCTTTTCCCCAAATAACAAAAGGCCGAAGGTCCTTTTTTTTTGTTTTTGTTTTTTTTTTTTACTTCAGCCGCCAATTTGACTTTATAGAACGCATCAGATTTAGTATCGAGACAGGTGTAAATGGTTGTGTCATCAGCAAGTGAGGGCTGATGCCATCGGGAAGGTCATTAATGAAAATTAAGAACAAAGTAGGCCTAAGGATAGATTAATTTTTATTAAAATTTTCTGTATTTTTTTTTTTTTTTTGTTTCCACAAGAAAAAAATTCTGATCTATATTTCTTTGTTGAAAATTGATGTGTATGTTTACCGTACGCTTTTAAAGCACTATAGATCTTGCTCGTTGCTGGTAAAGGTGCTCTAAAATAAAGAGATGTTTGAAGAATAAAAAAATGCAAAGCTTAATATCTGTTGATAATTAGGGACGAAATAAAGGGTCCGGTTCGAAATTCCGAACACCTTAAGAAAGCCGGAGCGTACAACGGCCGAATGAGGACAAAAGTTCGAACAATGTAAATAGAGTAAATAGTTATAATAAAACCGGAATTTTATTTATGTTTTTCATTTTAGAGCCATTTTATTTTATATTCTACGGAAGATGAAAAATGAAAATCAAAAACAAAATTCTGAATTTTATCCCATGACAAAAAATGGCTGTCATACGGTCAACAATAATAACTGAAAGTTTTGACTAATCTGCTCTTGCAACTAGTATATTTGTCTGTTTAATAAAGTTTCGGTTATCTTTATAATAATGTTAGAAATACAATAAAGATGAAAAACTAATTTGGTTAGCATATAATACAGTAAAGGATTGTAAAGAACCTGAAAAATATTTACAAAAAGTTTTTCAATAGATGGTCTTCCGTATTTCATTTGATTTATGGCGCGAATCTTTCAAAGAAGGGGGTATTCTTATAAGACAATAATTATTTGACCTTTGAACGTGTTGACAAGCAATGACATACACTACTGTAGAAAAAGTGTATTTTCGTTATATTTTAAGAAAAAAAAGTAATATTTTTACAAAATCGATAAATTTAAAATTTCTTTATTGAAACAGATGTCTGGAACAGATATTGAATTTTGAGAGATTTTTAAAATGTTTTAATTTCTCTTTTATCAGCATTGATCAAACCGGCACATCTAACTTGGTGGAAGTAATTTTGCTTTTATTTTTTCACTTTAAAAATGTCTAAAATCTTTATTTAAAATTGTAAAACTATTTTTTTCTTTTTTACAGATTAACTACATTATTATCTCCCAAATAAAATCAAAATTTAACTGCAAAGAAAACATTAAAAATCTGTTTTTTAGTTTTGTTTAGAAAGTTCGTGCCGTTACCATATATATATATATATATATATATATATATATATATATATATATATATATATATATATATATGTATATGATAAGTTTATATATTAGATATACGTAATTGATCCATATATATTATAGGTTTATTGAGGTTCCCTGTGAAGGTAGCCTGATAACCTCTCAAGGCTGGTTTTGAATACCGTGTTTTGCCTAGACCGGTTATCACCTAGTCTGCTATTTACCCACAGCTGGAGGCAGAACACATCTATCCGACTTCAAAATCCGAGTAAATATATATATATATATATATATATATATATATATATATATATAATAGCTGGCCACCGTATTCAAGAATACCCGTCTACTAGAGGGGTTAGCCAATCCCTAGTGCAGACGCTCGCTCAGACAAATTTTTGTGTTTGCTCAACACCCACAAATCCCACCTATGGTTTATACTGCTACTATGCTGAGCAGACTTTAGTTACAGTTTCTGGAAAAGTGCGTGTTATCTAGTGTAATGAACAATTTGAACAAGGCCAGCACGCTCAAACGAAAGTTTGAGCGTGTGGGCTTTAGTTTTTACTGCGGTGACTTATTGCTCGTGCCAGCAATAAGTAGGCGGTTCACAATTTCACTCACAAGTGAGTGGGTCAACTCGTGGTATGGTTTTCAGGCACTTTCCAAAGGTGCCGTACGCTGGGATCGGCCTCGATTCAGTCCGATCACATCAGGAAGTCGCCTTCCTGACAAATCGACCATGGTGAGATTCGAAAAGCGAACGTTCTAACCAACTCGGCCACGCGCCCAACATACAAACACACACAAATATGCATACTTGCATACATACATACGGTGGAGTAGGGGATAGCGACTCGGATTGAGGAACCGGAGAACCGAGTTCAACATTCGAGTCGAATCAATTAGATTCATTTACGTGGGAAAGGTGTTAATCATCATCTTTTCCCTCCAGCTATGGGTAAATAGCAGGATAGACTGGGTTCTATAGCCATGGATGACAATTGGTCTATGAGAAGGACAACTCTGAATTCAAAACCTGCAGAGGGTGGTTTGGGGAACTTGTGGCATGTAGTGCAACAGGCCTCTGTATTTGGCCCTTCAAAAAGTCGGGTTGGTTCTGCACAAAACCTTCACTGCTATAATCAAATCATATGTGCTGTCAGTTCCTAGGAACTGAGCTGCTTGACCCTCATACGTCGAATACGACGAGAGAGTCCATATATATATATATATATATATATATATATATATATATATATATATACATATATATATATGACTAGGAAAATAACCAAAGGCATTCTTTTAAAGGGACCTTTTTCGGTTTTTTTTTTTCCAGAAAGATTATTTGGAATGACAATAATCTAAACGGCGGAACTGAAAAAGGTAATCCTATGGTGGGGGGTGTAATTAATGAGCCACGACTATATTAAATCTATTGCTAATAAAAGAAACAAACAAATCGGTTTAAATAAGCCTAAATGAGTATAAAACATAAAAATAATTAACCACGACCCTACCTATGAGACAGAACGAAAAATGTCCTCTTTCTGCCTACACAAAGTTGGTCGATGAAGCTTGATGTAAACAATTTCTAAAAACCGTAAATGTTTATATATATATATATATATATATATATATATATATATATATATATATATATATATATATATATATATATCGTTCGAAAAAACAATGCGCTTGATTTAGTTGTTTCTCTTTGTCGAATGAAGATAGCTTAGTAGTAGAAACTCTGACTGATCGGTTGGGTTTCGATCCAGGCTTGAAGTATTCGGATTACTAGTCGCACTGAGAAGCTGTGATACAGCGAAACAGTAGTGTCTGCGAATTACACACACACACACACACACACACATATATATATATATATATATATATATATATATATATATATATATATATATGCCCCATACATTGATAGCTAATTTTCCAATAGTCAAAAATGAATGTAAACATTCATCAAACAGATTATTCCCAATTTTATCGACAAAAATGCAAAACACAAGTAAAAATAAAAATCCGGTAGGGTAAAGCATCTCTGTTTTTTTTACGCACCATAATAAAATCTGTTCCGTTGTTCTTCTTTTGACAATAAACTGGCAACAGCATCTAAATTTAGATTTGCCTCCGAAAATATCATATTTGCTTGCAAAGGTTGTCCACGTGTGTCAATCGTCGTTATTTCAATTGACGCTTTATATAGTAATTGTTTCCCGCCTTCCTTCAAGTACAATTAATCTCGCTTTTTCCATTACTTTTCCTTTTTACCTTCTTCGCTTCTTTTCATCTTCTTCACTATGTTTCCTTTCCTCGTTCTTATTTACTAATTTTCAACTTCTTTTTATTTTACAGCACAAAATGGAGAAAAATTATGTCGCGTCGAACACCTAAATGGGAAAATATGTCTAACTGAAACTTTATTATCTGAATTTTTTATTTTAATCTAAACTTAAGAATCAAACCACAAAAAGGCAACACTTTTAGACATTTTTTTTTTTTACTAAATCTAGCTTTGTAAGATATAAGTTTATGCGTCATGGAATCAGAAACGAACTGGGGTATTGACATAACCTTGTACTACAGTAGAAGAACTTTGTTTAATAGTTTACGTCCCAATGAAGATTATTTCTTATGTTTTGAATTCGGTTACCTAACGGCTCACCAATTCGCAACATTAAAATTATAGTAAAAATAAACAAAAACGAGTTTCTTATTTATTGCTCTATGGGTGGAGACATTTTCAGCTTCATTTTCCGTTTTCAGTCATTTGAAAGATTTATTTATTAAGAACAGATTCTTCTACGAAGTCGTAGCAATGATAAACAGCTAAGAAGCGAACCCATGAATGATTCCTAAAAAGTAAAAGCTGCTACAAGATAAAGAACTTATGGCGACAGTGCTAAGAGATAATACTGGAAATATTTTTCTTGTGGTAACATTGGATCAATGGCGGCTAATTAAGACTGACATGAGAAAGATTCATTTAGACAGATCAGCGCAGAGAAGCTATAGAGACACTGTTGTCACAGTGAGGGATGACAATACAATCATTCGGGTTGAAACAAGCCAGTCACGTATTTTTCGGTCCGTTTGCTCCAGTAATCACTTCCATCTCTTCATATGTGTACTTGTATCTGCATAGTCCAGGAAAAGATTAAATAGATTGGATCAATCATTTCGTTCTTGTTGCATTGCAAATTTTCACACTGACCTCAACGAATCTAAGCTGCTACGTACTGATCTATCCTAGTCCCCAACGTTTGATTAGTTCTGCCAATATAATCAGCATCACACTGATATTTGTAATTATACATCACTAAACTAAAATGACAGGAAATGCAGAACATTGTATTTTCGTAAATCAGCATTTTATTCCCCGCTCTTTCTCGATCCCTAGAAGTTGCCTGCTGCGCATTCGACGCTGGTCGACAGAGCTAACTTTATATCAGTATAACCCAACCTTATTGTATTCGGAGAATTCCTTTTTTTAATTAGTGGAATACAATGTAAAGATCGAACCCACAACAGCTATTTATTATGACAAACTGTTTAGGCATGAAACCACAGTACTGATACGCAGTAAAGATCGAACTCATATTTCTAGCAATGGTCTATAAAAAAAAAAAAAAAAAAAAAAAACATGGACAAACCGGCCCTATAATAAGACGTAGTATAAAAAGAAAAGCTTAAGGCAAAATCTTTATTGATTTAAAAAGCGATGATTAGAGTTGGAATAAAACCTAAGCATATGATGAAAGTGAATTTATACATTTTTTGTTGTTTTTGAGTATTTATAGCAAAAGTATTAAAAACTATGGATTTATTAGATCGTTTATTTACAGGAATAATTTTATATTTACAACATTCTAAAAACTAATACAGTTAAAACTAAATGCAATGCAATATTTATCATTTACCAATTTATAAAGAAAGAAATACGAAAACAAATTTTATTCATAAATTTATAAACATTTACAAAATTATTAAAATATGTGAACGAACTATGAAGAATTTTTTATTATTTATCATTTTGTGATGTCTGAATAAACTAGCAATTAACCGATGTTTACCAAAGATTTCAATAAACAATCTATTAAATAAATCGTGTTTTTTTTATATTTGAACAAAGAAAACATATAAATTCATTTTCATATGTTTAAGTTTTATTCCAGTTCTAATCATCGCTCTTCTAAACCAACAAATATTGCTGAAGTGTAAAGGTAGTTTAAAAAGGAGTGTCATCGAAAGAAAGAAAAAACAGTTCTTTTGAAACTACGCCTTATTGTGGGCACGTTTGTCCATGTTTGCCGAAACTTTGCTAACTTTTGCTCTACAGGAGGAGTCCTTTTCAACCTCATCTATTTCTTCCAGTCCATGTCCTTTCAAATGATTGGTCATGTCCTTTCAAATTGAAGCCGGTCTTCAGGTGACGTAAACACATCTTTTATTGATTGGAAGTGACCGAGCAAATAATGGAGAATAAGAACGTAAAGCAAGGAATGGAGACAACGAATGAGAGGTGGGAATCAGTCAGGCCTTTTTGTGGTCTACTTCTCGAAACGGCCTGGTCAAAATCTATTGAAGTCTTCCAGCGACCGACCATCTCTTTTCATCTCTTCTCCACTTGATCGATACAGCCTAGAAACACTTTGAGAGATGCGTTGCCAGGAAATCTCCTGCTTTCTCGCCGCTAGCAACGTCTTGCAACAAATTTCTAATTTGCATTTCGAAAGGACGATGCTTCAGTAGATATAATTTCTGCAGGATAATTTCAATACCATATCTACAACAAACAAAACTAAATATAAAACATATATAGAAAATCTGAGAAATCGGCCGTTACTCTGTTAATATACAAACCTCGTAAGTATCTTGAAATTTACAAAAACAGTTCCGGCTACAATTGGACAAAAAATATTAAAATGATTAATTTAAATCTGTTCTTAGTATATTTTGTCTTGCTTAGACAATGTTTCGACACATCTATTCAACGGCCTTCTTCAGGTCTACTGAAAAAGCCCACGCGTCTAGCGTACCTTGTGTGAATTGTTCTCGCTACACAGTAGATATAGCCTACTAGACTAGCTCGTTAAACATTACCTAACAGCAAGATACCCAATATGATCTATAATGACATATCCTCGTCTGTAAGTTAACTATTAATTTCTGCTCATAGCACGTATTTGGCGTTCTACTCTTGTCAATTCTGAAGTATGTGACCAATCCTCGATGATCTTTTCTAAAAATAACGAAAGATATGTCGTCTACATAATCATCGACTCTTCAGTAGTTAAATGGTTAAGGCGAGGACTATGAAAGATGAGTTCTTGAAGAGTGACATGTAAAGTCACGTCTGAAGTTACCGATTCCGACTTTAATATTAGGCTCATGCCAAAATTATAGTTTGTAACCGGCTTTAAATCCGAATCTCCCGAGTTGGAATAAAATTTATTTACCGAAGAACTATAAGATTATATTAAGTTGGTGCAAAAATAATGACATAATAATGTCGTTTTTTGACGTATTTTTAACGTCAAAAACGACATTATTACGTCATTATTTTTGCACCAACCTAATAAAACAAAAACAAGTCTTTCATTCTGATTGGTCAAGAAAAGCTGAAACAGATTAATTCTTTATATTTATTGTCAACTTCATTTTTTTAATCATTTCCACCCCAAGCAAGCCAGTAAAGCCACTAAGGTAGAAGGGGTTACAGGATGTGGAATTATGAACAGATACATTAATAATGAGCTGGAAGAGAAAAGAGTAATCAGGAAAGACAGTAGATGATTAAGTGTGTGTGTGTGTGTGTGTGTGTGTGTGTATCTCAGTGAGGGTAATCAAATCGGTGCTCACCACTCCAGGCACCCCCCCATATTCCTGATCAGATTGTGGCTGTGTTTGCTCCCTTTTTATGGGAGAGCGCACATTTCTGGTAAACCGGATGTCCTCAGGGATTAGACAATAAATTGCCAAGAAGAGTCGTATGGTGTGTACTTCGGAAGATGAAAAAAATTGTGGCTAATGGAAAGTACACAATTCGATACCCGATCAGTATCGGCTGGGTCACCGTGGAGAGAGGGTATGATGTTGAATGACCCGAAACCCCTATGCACCTCGGCTAGAAACATCACTGATGATGTGTAATAAAGCATCCAATAGGTGTCTTTTACGAAATGTTTGGATTTTTTTTCTATGGGAGACAAAACTACAGAAATTACTTGACGAATATAACGCGAGTGATTTTTTCATATAATTTTTTAACTACCCACTAATCTTAAAAATTTAGAAAAATATTCTAAGCGATCTAATGTTTTATTGAATTCTAGGCATTTTGGTTAAAAATTACTATAGTTACCGATTTATTTTCTGATAATTACATGTATGGACTTTCGTATTCACAAAAAAAATCGATACGTCTATACACACATAAAAAATAAATTAAAATTCTTTTTTAAAATACTAGGTGTCACTGAATTGTAGTAAGCTTTTCCATTTATGATTAGTAAATATCGTTTTACTTAATAACAATATCACCTAATCGGTATAGAGAATTATATTTTTGTTTAATCGGTATCAAGGCAGTAAAGCCAGTAAGACGCAAGGGGTTACCGGGTCTGAAAGTATTAAGACCAGAAACATTAATGATGAGTAGAAAGAGAAAAGATTAATCAGGAGGACACTTGATAGCGATTGACATTGCATTTAAATTTTTGCAGATTAAAATTTGTGTGAAAGCAATTAGCGGAATGGGTGTTCCACAAGAAAATAAACTGTTAGCATAGAACTTACGGATATATCTCGCAAACTCAATTGTAGTTTGTTGAGACTCCGTCGCTAATCTAGTCCTGCGATTAAATTCTAAATGTCTAAGTACCATAGCAAAAATCTCATCCGAACAATTACAATGAAAGCATTTATTTTTTTTAAAAACACAGGGAGCCAACCTTAATGCAGTGGGAAAGTGACTGAAGCCGAGCCGCCAGATCAGGACCAATAATATTGCTGATTATGCTTTGAATTTTATCAAGGAGCTCAATGTAAATAACATGGGCACCGGACCATATGCGACAGAAATATTCTAACCATGGACAATGGTAGACTAATAGATATGTTTTAGAAATTCTGGAGAGAAAATTTGTCTCACACGACACAGTGAACAAGCTTTCTTATCAGCTGGTATGCTTGGTTACAACAAATTAACAGGATGCCTTAAATTAGGAATTCAGTAGAATAAATAATTAAAAGGATGCGATAAAAGTAGGTCAAAAGCATTTCCGGTGAGTAGGTAATTACCTGGATGCTTTAAAAGTTGCAATTTGCCGGAAGTAATTCAGATGAGTGTGTAATTAACAGGATGCTTGAAAAGTAGGAATCAGTCGGAGGGAGTCTCCGGTGAGTAAGTAATTAAAAGGATACTTTAAAATAGAAATAAAAGAAAAGGAGTTCCGGTGAGTAAGTAATTACCACGATACTTAAAAAGCATGAATCGGTCAGAGGTCATTCAGTTGAGTATGTAATAAGAGTATTCTTATAAAGTACGAATCTGTCAAAAGGTGTTAGGATGAGTAAGTAATTAACAGTGTAGTAGAATTGTTTGAGACAATACATATTTGCTTAACAGTAACCTTTAATGAACACTGCATATCAGCAATTCTCTTGAATATGTATGTTAAGGACAGATCTACTAATGGATCATACCACATTCCCTACCTTATTCTTACAGAGGTAAGAAGTCCTTGGATCGAGCAGGCATCTTTTGCTGTCTGCGCGAATGTAGTAGATTTCCAGGAGGATGAAGTTCTTTCTCTTTATCGCTATAATTGGATTTAACCCTGCTGCGTTTCACTAATCTTCTACGAGTTGCTTACTCGCCCTCTGAAATATCGGTAAGTGGGTGGGATCGCTTCTGTGAAACCCGTTCGTTACACCATGAGGGACCAGACCTCAAGAATTCCTCGTAATCTTCAAAAGCGGACTATATTTCTGTTTCTAAATCAGTTGATGTGTCCTGAGGACAGCTCTCGCTTTGTCTTGTGGGTCCCGATTCATTTCCTGCTAGAGCTAAGTCTGTTAATGAGACTGTGTATTCCCGTCCATCAGGTAATTGGACTTGCACATACTGGGGGTCGGCGTATAGAAGCTCCACGATCTACCATATTTTGTTCCTATTCAGTGGCATGTATCTTTTCTAATAATATCACTCCCGGTTCCAAGTGCCAAGATAGTAGGGACGTCCCAGTCGAAATTCTTCTAGGAAACGGGAGGGATTGTCCATGGGATGTTGTATTAGGAGCTGTGCATAGTAGCGTTGTAATTGCATGTATAGCCTCTGGGAATAATTGTTTCTTAAAGTTACCCCTTTATCAGCAATAACTAGTTGAAGCGTTTTTCAAATTAAACCATTATACCTCTCGCACTGGTCATTACCTTGATGGTTATATGGGATTGTTCCACTGACGGTTACTTCCTTTTGTAGGAATCGCCGTACGCGTTCGGATATAAATTCTCTGTCCGAATGAATATACGCTGGTAGCACGAAAACGGCAAAAACTGAGCAAACTTATTGTATGACTGTTGTCAAGGCAGGATGTCGCGAAAGGACACCGCGAATATTCGTCAAGGGATTTTTGACGGAGGTTCTCCTTTAAAATCCAATTCGATTCTTTCATAGCTTTGCGAGCCTTTTATGACTTTGCTGATGTTAGGACGGTAAAACCTAGGCTTATTTTCAGCGCAAGTCTTACACAAGTTGGTCATTTCTTTCACATTCTCGACTGATTAGGAAAGGTTTTTGATTTTCATCATATGAACCATGCATGTAACACCTTTATGAAACAACTCTCTATGGAACTTCTTTAATTCTTCTTTGAAAGCAGCTGAGCTACATTTACGAGTGAGGGCGTCCACAGCTGCATCTTCTTTACCGGGGCGGAACATTACGCCGAACGATTAACTCAAGAGTTCCATCCTCCACCTGGCTATCTTCTCATTTTTAATTTTACTTGTCGTTTTCAGGGTAAACATGAATAAGAGTGATTTGGGGGGCTGTAATTATTTTAAAATGTCGCCCGATCAAATAATACCTCGATTTTCTCAGCGATTCAACAGTAGCATAGGCTTGTTTCTCTATTTCAAAATGCCTCCATTCCTATTTAGACAGGGTTCTGGAGAAAAAGGCTATGAGCCTCCCCAACTTAAAGAGGAGGCAATGGCACATTCTGAGGCATCTGTCTCTACTACCATAGGTAGTGTATGATCAGGCGTAGTAATAGTTGCTTTCGCTATGTTCCTCTTTAATTCGTTAAATACTTTCTCTGCTACCGGAGATAATGGGAAGTTTGATATTGTTGTTAGAGGTTGGATTTTGTCTGAAAAAGACGATAACCAATGCGCATTGTGTGCGCATTGTGTGCAAACATTCCTAATGCACGCCTCAAAGTGGGTAAATCCTTTGGAACCAGTCAGCTGGGTAATGAATTCAGACGTTCTGAATCGGGTTTTATATTGTTTTTACTTATTATGTCCCCAAGTAATTTTATATTTTTACGACTAAAATAACATTTGTCTTGGTTAAGGATAATTTTGTACTTTTAAACAAACGCCATGAATAATTTAAGATTTTTGAATTGTTCTGCTCAATTTTTGCCGCAAATATTTACATTATCGATCTAAACATAAATGCCTTTCAGGTTCTCTTTTGATATTATCTCTGGTCTATCACTCGTTGAAAACTAGTTACCCCGTTAGTTACGCCAAATGGTATTCTGCGAAATTGATAGAGTTTGTCGCTGGCCTCGAAGGCTGTTTCGGATTTATCGATGGACCTGATGGTAGGCACTTTTAAGATCCTAAGTGCTAAATAGGCCGTTTTAGGTTATTTTCTCAATCATATCGTCTATTCCTGGGGTAAATATGCAGCAAGGTAAACTGCTTTATAGTTTGGGGATGGTCGATTACCATTCGCTATTTTTTTTTTTTTGTTCCCAGAGAAGACTACGAATATTTGGCCTCTCCATGGCGCATGGCTTGCTTCATTTATCAAGATACGAGTAACTTTAGTTTGGATAAATAATTCATCATCCTCCGTGTGTCGCCTAGATTTAGTAGCTACCAGTTTACAATCTGGTGTTAAATTGTTCAAGAGAGTTAGGTACGGTATTCTTATAGCTGCTAGTCCGTAGACTTTAAAGGGTGTCTTAGAGCCTTCGAAGGCTATTTCTATTAGGTTAGTGCAAAAATAATGACGTAATAATGTCGTTTTTTGAGGTATTTTTAACGTTAAAAAACGACATTGTTACGTCATTATTTTTGCACCAACCTAATACTATAGAATGTTGGCGTAAGAAGTTGTCCCCTAATATTAGGTCACAGCATAGATTTTTCAATAGCAGACATCTTACTCCTTACTCCTAAGTTAACTAAACAGTATCTAAGTATATTTATGGAAAGAGATGAGTTAACCATCGCCACATTGTTTCGGCATGGGTAAATTTTCCACGAATTTACTTTCGTAATGCTTGCGTTAATGAAGTTTTTCTGTGTCCTCCGTATCAATCAAGGCTTTTAGTGGTTGTTCGTTAGCCGTGATTTCTATCGTTATAGTTGATAAGCAACCATGTGTAGCCAATAATTTCGAATAAGATACCGTTTAGCTCCCCTTTTTCTAACTTATAAATTTTAGCCCAGTGTACCTGCTTTCTGCATGTATAACATTTGCCCCGCCTTGCAGGACATAATGACCGTACGTTTCTCTTACCCCCACAGAAAAAAACAAAAAAACATGTGCTAATATTTTCAGAGAGCCGAGTGTTTCATACAAATAGTGGGTAAAATAGGTGGAGAGGTCTCTGATGTTACTGCAACTGGGTCTTAATTTTTAGAATTTTGTTCTGCTAAATCGAGTAATCTTCCCCGGGCCAAAGATCTACTAATAATGTTAAGGTGACGTTTTCGTGTTTTCTTTGTCGGATATCCGTAGACCGTCGCCCATTTATGAAGGCACCTCCTATCAATTCAACTTAATATTGTGCCACTGATATCGAAGAAAATGAACAGACCTTAGTTTTAATGAAGCTTTATAAAAGCCCCTCAATGGAATCTGAAAGCAGTTGACACTTTATAGCCAGTAAGAGTCTAGAGAACATTTCAATTTTGACCAGTATGGCTAAAGCCTCTTCGCAAGAAGATGCGTCCGAGAAATACTCGTAAACTAGTGCTGAAACATTTGATTAAATCATTTCATGTGCCACGTCCTTTCAGGACTTACGCGATCATGGCTCTCCACTTCGCCCTATTCCTTGTAGCTGTCAATAAGTTCCTTCCCTCTGCCACCTCCCCCAGACCACGTTCTGTCAAGCACTTGCTTAAGGCTGCTAGGTATGTCGTGCGTTGTTTCCCCTTATCTCTCTTTCCCTCTATTCGACCTGTGAGTATCAGATTCTCCATACCTTGTATCTCCTAATATATAAGCAACAGAGACGCCTATATTAACACAAAGGGTGGGGGCGCCCCAGTTTTAGTGAATGTTCCTGACAGTATATCTCTGCTGTGTTTATTTTCAAACAGGATTCAAAAAGTTTATCGGATGATTCCATTTGTCGACAATTACCATAAACTTCTTTTGATACAGCTTTGATTTAGGAAAATATTTTGCTATTTTACCCTAAGTTTAGTCCCTAATCGAAATACCAACGGTTGTCGTATAGAATCATTTTTTTCACACGTGATCAAGAGAGTGAACATGTCTGCTAAGACAAAATACAGAAAAAGATTTCCTTAATGTTAGACTTTTAATCCTCGTTCAGCTGATGTGGCAGCCATTTTTGGAGCATCTTTAGGACAAATATCAAGCAACAGTTGATAGCGTTTAGTTTGTCTTATCAACCTGCCCAGTTCTTTTGTTTGTATCCGCTTTAATAATAGTCCACCATTTTTATAATGGTCCCCCATTCGTTGTTATCAATGACAAAAGTACATACAGACAAAGCTCTCATCTACTTACTCCCTCCCACCTCAACGGACTTCGGATGCAACGGATATTTTCTGCAGAAAAAAAACTGGGCTTAGCGGAACGAGTCGTATTAGTTCTAAAAGTGATAGCTTGGCGCCGGTGGCGGGTTTTCAGTTGTAAACAAAAACGGGTATACAGTATATAAAGTACGATACATTAGCGCGTGTGTGAGAAAATAGCTGTGAGAAATCTAGTATTTTTGCGATTTTGATATAATACATTAATTGTTCTGCACTCATCATGGCATCAAAGCAGAAGGAAAGTATGAAAAGGAAGCGTACGAAATCTAAGTGTCAGTGAGAAATTAGAGCTTCTTCTATGAACGGAAAATCGGCTTTAACTAACCAACCTGCCCCTCCCTATTAGTCTGTTGATGAGAGGTTTGTCTGTATATGATTCTCCTCACCTTCAGAGTCCTCATCACTGTTAAAAAGTTTTTGGGAGCCCGTGTTGAAGTGTATGTTAGGCCAATTATTTAGTTGACATTGCAAGGTTTTTTTTTTATTTGGTTGACATTGCAAGGGTGTTGTGAGACTGTGGCCATATTCTCCACAGTGTAAGGTTTTGTTCATCCAAAGTCGTGCGTTCTCGTTAGCACAAGTAACACAGTTGTTTATATTCTCTCCTCCGTACCGATCTTCCACCGGTGACCATTATTAGTTCGTCCCGCCTTCCCCGTGGGACTTTATACTTATATGTCCCTCTTCCTATGACCACAGGGTATATGAATTGTGGTCACTTGTCTGGATGGTGTATAGAGTAATTGTGTTCCGTTCCCTGCATTTGTGGGGATAGACCCAGGTTGTCGTGATACCCTTGTGCTGCGTCGCAGATCAGGACTTGCTGGCAGTTACACGATCAGGAGTTGATTTTTATCTCCTTCCATTTCTGTAAGGTCCTCCACACCCTCGTCGCCCTCTGCCTCTTCTACTTCCATACTATCCGGTGTGTTGAATGAAGGTTCCACACCGGTAAGTATTAGCCTTTGTGGGGGCGGTTGTGTGTTGGTTAGTCTGGTGTGTCCATGAACGACACTATTTTTGGAATGAATCGACGATTGCGCAATATAATTCGATTACTGCGCCGTCTGTGAGCAGACGGTATTCTCTGTTACCCAGCGTTTCTACTACTCTCAATGTCTTCGTCTACCGCTGTGGATATGGTCCATCTTGGTTTTGCACTTGCACCGATTCGCCAAAAATGTATTTCTCGGTATGGGTGACTGTGTGGGTTGTACTGTTTCTAGCTTAATAGGTGCCTTTTTAACATAGCCATTTCCTTCAGTTCTTTGATCTCCCTTCAAAGCCTGTGTATTTGGTACTTCTTGTGAAATATAGAGAGGTGATCTCTTATTGTGCGGCCGTATAGTATCACAGCTGGTGACATACCAATGTCCTGGTTGAATGAGTTCCGATGGGTCAACATGGCCCGTGCCATACGATCGTGGTTCAGGCGACCATATCTGTCAGTGCAAACTATTAACGTTCGTTTGGCTGTTTTTACAGCCAAATCTGCTCTTCCATTACTTTGAGGATGTACGTTTTTTGCTGGGGATGTGCGTTTCCATATGCTCCCAGTCCTTAAGGAATGAACTGTACTCCTGGGAGTCGAATGGCGGTTCACTATATGAAAATATCTCTTCCAGTGCGCCGTACGTGCAAAACCAATCTTCCAAGGCCTCGCTTATCGCTTTAGCTTTCACTGATGGTAACGGGGCTACTCCAACCTACCAGTGTACTGAGCTGTGTACACTATATAACCATTGCCATGCAAGTCGTAAAGGTCCGTGACCGTTTTTTTTTTTTTTCTTTTTTTGAACGGAAATTCTAGGTTTGTCGGTGGCATCAAGATTTTATTACATATCCGTCACTGGGCTCTTTTTTGTCGAACACTGGTGTCCAAACCGGGCCAAAACACCCGTTGTCGTGAGTTCGCCATCATTTCATTGACACCCTGCCTACTCCTATTCTCGAGCACCAAGTTATAGGGGTGTTCTTGGTACCGGTTCGATGATATTAAGTGCGACGTCACAGTCGAGGTCATGTTTTATCCCCTTTTTTCACTGGTGAGGGACCGGAATAGGTGTGTGTACCGCTGACGGTGTCACCCACCCCCCTTGGACAGAAGTTATGTCCAGTGCCCACCCACTTCTTCACCTGGTTGGAGTAGGCATGTTTTAAATGCGTTCGGTCTAATTGTCCGGTAGCCATCGCTCTAAGCATATCCTATTGCTTTCGTTGATAGAAGTGAACGGGATGTTAGCCGATTTATCTAAAACCGTCGTTCTTCGGGACACACCCACATAATCCTTTTCGTTGAGTGTGACCGACGCGTTAATTCTGGATACCTGGTTTGGGAAATTGTGATATATCAAATACAGGTCTTTTAGTGCCGATTCCGAAAGGTATAACCCTGATGTGTTCTCTGACACAGAAACAACTTGCTTTGTTTCTCTGCGGTCGACTCTGATGCGTATGAAGAGTATGCCTTTAATATGCAGCTGTTCGTTTGTTATAGAATGTATCCTATGGTTAGGTGGTACCAGGTGATTGTCGGTGCATTTCCAGGCTGCCAATATTTCCGGTCCACTGGAACAGATTTGTGTGCCAGTGTCCGCTAACCGCGTGGATGCGGTACACTGGACGTTTGCCTGAATTATTCAATGTATGTCCAAATTTGGTATGGGTTTTGGCTATTAGATAAACCTCTATTTTCAGGGATGGTAGTGGTTCCAGAGGCCCAGTCCTTATCCCAAGGAAGTTGTGGTCACGTTCGTGACTTCCGTCTCCATCTTCTGGATATGCTGCTTTTGCTATTTTTCCCGTTGCCGAATATCGTTGACTGGTGTTTCATCGAATTACTTGCCGATTCCATGATGGGTAAGTTCCTTTGTTTTCGACACACTTTTTCTAAGTGGAATATTATTCGACAATTGAAACACCCTAGCTTAACAGCAGGACAATTCTTCCGTCCTCTCAGTTTGTTGGGATGTGATATCTTTCTGCACACTTTGCATGCCATCCCTGGTGAACCTTTAGGGGTATAGTCACCCTGGGGCCAACTCCTCTGCTCTGATCTCAGGGTGTTAAATGCGGTAAGCGGGGCTAGACTGCTTTGTAAGTGGGGAGTTGTCCTGTCCGTCGTTTCAAGTCTGTTCCAGTCTAGTGACAGAATCAACTTCAGCTAGTACCTTACCTTGGTGTTCGGTGTTAGCGAGTCCCGCTACAAGTTGACCAGTCACTATATCCTCCGAATAATTGACTCGCTAATTGTAACTTTCATTCAGACATCGGGTTGTAAATTCGCAGAACTTCGCTTTGAGACCGTAACCTCGCTAAGAAATGTGTGACACCTTCCCCCGTCTTGTTGTCTGGTGTTGTGGAATGTCTGCCTATGTACTTCCTTGTGCAGACATTTAACGGCAACGAGTCTTATCTGACAAAGGAGCTGCCGTTCTGCGGTTGCGTTGAGGATGTCGGTCCCCACCAAGTTGAACAATAACCCATTCACTTTGGTGGAGCATGCGGTTCTTAGTTCATTTCGGATTTCAGATGGCTTTGTTAACGCCCAAAGTTCAACGAATCGACGCATAGTGCTCAATCACCGTCAGTAGAACCCTGCTAAACAGAAGAGCGTCTGGGTTTTAAGATTCATCTCCGAGCATTTACTCGACCAAGTTTGTTGTTCTCCTTCTGCAGTTCTACTACAGTGTAACCCGGATATAAGAGAGTTGTCGGGACAGGAGAAGAAGTCTCTTATATCCGGGTTTCTCTTATATCCGGATTTGGTCTATTTTGCTTAGGTAAGTATGGCTCTAATTTGGGACCAGATAAAATCTATCTTATATCCGGGTTTCTCTTATATCCGGGTATCGTATATCCGGGTTACACTGTAGTTATAAACATTGTAGATTTACGGCATTCTGTTCTGAAGCCATTTCTAAGATGTTTTCATCGTGAAAAAAGCATGTGTCCGTCCATAATTTATTGGTAGGTAAATCCTGTTCACAGCGCGCTGTAACATAGTGTTCATCTAAAGTCGAGCGTCACCGTCCACAGTACTCTTATATTCTCTCTTGCTCACTACCGGTGACCACTTTTAGTTCGTCCCGACTTTCTCGTGGGCCTCTCTACTCGGCACAAGAAAGTCCACGAGACCTATTATTTTTACTACTACTATTATTATATTCTATTTTGAACTTTTAACATAACACCTGTCAAATTTAAATTGTCTATCTTTAGTTTGACAGCCTAAGATAAAAAATAAAACAAGTGAAAATAAAAGAAAATGGCAGAAACTAACAACGTGACATTTACGCTGTAAAATTATGCCTTACCTGGACATTGTTAAATAAAGTTTATTATAAAAAGTATGAAATTTTAAAATAACAAAAACGTAATTAGTTTTTCCACCAACCTAATCTAATTACACGATATTAGAAACACAATATAACAATATTAAGATATGTCTATATTTCTGAGATGAGGTATTATGTACAGTATTTACATTATGCGGACTATTGTCCTCATTTTTGTCGCCATATTTGTCACAACGTTTCGGCCGTTGTACGCTCCGGCCTTCTTCAGGTGGTTGAGGACACATGGCACAGTGGATAAAGGCGTTTGTTAGATCCAGTAACAGACCCAAAGAGTGTGAGTTCAATACCCGGTTAAGGCAGTGGAGAACTTTCAGAGGGAAAATTAGCAGGAGATAACTGATAACTGACATCCATCAAACATGGCACGTGGAACTAGAACAGTCTACCCCAGGGATCGAAATAAAGGGTTCAGTTCGAAATTCCAACCACCTGAAGAAGGCCGGAGCGTACAACGGCCGAAACGTTATAACAAATATCGCGACAAAGATGAGGACAATAGTTCGCATAATGTAAATACTGTACAATATTAAGATATAATGACTAAATCTGATTTCCATATTGATGGTTTACTGGAGACCTAGAAATTACCTGGAGTCATAATAGGAAGTTTTAGAGAAAATGAAAACAAAAGGGAATCTTATACTTAACATCAGAAAGAGATAGTTGAAATTTCTAGGGCACATAGTGAGGAAAGAGGGCTTAGAAAATCTGATACTCACAGAACAGATTGAGGGCTAAAGGGAGAGAGGAAAACAACGCATAGCCTACTTAGTAACCTTCGATAAATGGATGACAGAAAAAGTTTAGGAGAAATAACAAAAAGACAAAACTTATTAAGAGCTACGAAAGGACATGAAATTGTGGAGAGCCATGATCATCTACATCCTGAAGGAACACGGCATATAAAGAAGAAGAAGAAGAACTTTCAATGACCCAAGCGCCAAGCAATTAATGTTTCATTATCACCAAGTATACCCCGAATTTTCTCCCTGTCACGATGTACGTTTGCACTCTCTTCGATGTCAAATCCACCCATACCTCAAGTAGACACGTATATATATATATATATATATATATATATGTGTGTGTGTGTGTGTGTGTATATATATATATATATATATATATATATATATATATATATATATATACATGATACAAATAAAGATGTTTGAAAAAGGGGTCGGTTCCTTGTACGACTCCAGAAAGTACCTGTCTCCTCATGTCATGCCCTATCTTTACAAGAGTCAGATCAGGCCAAAAATGAAGCATTCCTGAACTGGAGTTTCCCAATTCTCATCTTACAACGTTGACACAGTTCAAAATCTGTACGTGGTTTTGTGGCCGAAGACGTATTTTCCACCCTACCACCTCTTTCCCACAATCGTAACGTCATAGGCTTATCGTTAATCTATCGTTATTTTCATGACAAATGTTCAGATGAGCCACATTCTTTATTTCTGCCAGTTCAAACCTTTATAGTTAAATCCTGCTATGCCATTTACACAGGGTCGAATCATCTTCCTTCGCTTTGTACTCCTTTGGTAAGCTTCTTCCTAAGAACCGCTACTTGGTGCAACAGATTCTACGTTTCTCAAACGCTACAATCTTAACGTCAATTCTAGAAGCCTTCTACATATCCTCTTTATCTTTACCATCTACTTCCACCATTTACGTCCATACCACACACTTCATTCAATCAGCCTCTACTCTGAGTGCCTCTTGGGCCTTGTATTAGGTGAAAGAAAAGCAGTAGAATAGATCTGCTAAAACTTTGTGCAAAGAAAAATAGAGGAAAACTCTTGAAATGTTGATGCTTATCTCAAAACGAGAGTGAAGATATTTTGGAAAAAAAGATCTCTTTCAGAGAGGATATTTAAAAAAAAAAAACAGCCGCTACTGTAGTCTTCCGCTTCTAAAACTGGAATCTAATTGAGAAAATACGAACTCGCAGTAATTTCTCTATTTAGACAGACCTTGAAAATGCCCCGAAACTCCTGTCAATGTAAATAGTGCCAACCTCTAGTGAGATGAAAATTACTGCAGTCCCCGCCTTCCTCTATAGGGTCATTACCTTACTCTAGATTTGCTGGGTTGGCCATGATTAAATCGGATGAAATAACACCATTTCGCAATGTGAAAATGTGTGATTGAAGATCATTTGCTTAATGTCATTTTCGATGATGCCAGCCATCGGAACATTTGTTCAAGATAATTAAAACTTCGATGGTGGATGAGCAGATATGGTTTCACATCAAGTGAAAATGTTGTTCATTAATGTGACAGTGTCTGTTGGAGGATGTAGCTCCGAAATGAAATTATGAGGTTCAATCTAATGTTAGTCATAAATAATCTTTTTTAATCTTTACACAAGAAGGGACAATGTAGTAATGGATAGCGGCTCAGATTGAGCAATCGGAGAGCCGAGTTCGAATTCCAGTCGAATGCATTACATTCCCTTAGGTACTAATACCCTTGGGAAAGGTATGAATCCTCTTCTTCCCTCCCCACCACCCCAGTTATGGATAAATAGCAGGACAGACCGGGTTCTATAGCCTTGAATGGCAACTGGTCTTGATAAAAATATGCCTCGTTAATCATGATACATGATACATGATCGCCTAAGCGTGTATCACGCATGCCACATGACTAACAGAAGCTTTACTCCGTACGGCAAAACTAGAAGTGGATATAGGGAGATTGTGACGCGCCAATATACTGATTTTGAATTTACATTCAAAACCATATTTATTTTTTGTTGGTTTCAAATATCAACCACTAACAATAATGGAAAAAATGGCATTATTCAACCAAACGCTTCTGTCATATGTTACATATTTAAAGTATCTTTGTGTACATTTAAATTAAGATATATCTTAATAGAATTGCGAAAAGATTTTTTTTATATATATAACACGCGTGCTGAAAAGTCGCCGGCTTTACCCACTTTCCAAAATCTTACATCAAAAAAGCTGCTTTGTTGGGCTGAGAATCTTTCAACAACCCCAAGTAGAAATTCCCTATAAATATACAGCAATTTCGTACTTTAGGATATTTCAATAAATGGGTCACGTACAGATAGATATACGTAAGAACTTTTACAAAACAGTGAACAACGATAGATGATAATGTTTCCTTATTTATTAGTACGGATGTTCAAACATATCAAAACATTCACAACAGCCTGTCCACATTCGCAATTTAGGAAAATTCTTGTTGGAAAAACGTCTATATTTATTCATGAAAATAATAAACATAAAATAAAAATTCTTGAAGCAATCTATATTAAAAAATTGAAACCAATCCTTAATAAAATTAATTATGAATACTGCACAAATGTTTTAAAATATTTACAGTAGTTTGTTTAAAATATCGATGTTTTAACTAATATTAGCTTGGTGCAAAAATAATGTCGTTTTCTCATATATGTTACTATGTGAGAAAACGACATTATTTTTGCATCAACCTAATAATTGTAAACAGTTTTTTAAAACATTTAGACAGTTCATAACTTAGTTACCTCCCCTGATGTTTACATCATAAAATTTAAATCGTACAGTAGCTAATTTCCTAAAATAAAAATTTATGAACTCTATATTAAAAAAAAGAATGAATAAATGTACGGCGTGAGGTGTGGTAGAAGGTGAGAAGGAGGAGGAGGAGGCGAAAATCAAGGGCATTGGAAATGAAATATGCAGACGTTCTTTTTATCCCATTTCATTTGAAGTGGGATAAAAAGAACTTATGTATATTTCATTTAATCCCCCACCGATACATTTCCAATACACTTAATTTTTCCCTTCCCTCCCCCTCCTTGCCTTCTACTACCCACTCACGCCCTGCGCTTACTCATTTATTTATTTTTTGAAATATGGCTTTTCATAATTTTAAAAAAAATTAAGCGTTATGAAATCAGTTGACCGAAATCGCCTGAAAATAACGAAAGGTTGAAACCAAAGTAGCTGAATCGGCTGATTTCCTTATTTATATATATATATATATATATATATATATATATATATATATATCTTTTACTTATTAAAAAAAATTACTGAAAAAATCATCAAAATTTGAATATCTAAAATGTTTGATTTAAAACATATATGAAAATTCAGATTATTATTGAAATTCAATAATTTCTATTTTTATTACATCGATAACAACATGTAAATGAAAGGTTTATTTCTAAAAAAAAATATCAGGAATGTTTTCTATAATATAATTAATGACATCCTCGTAAACTGCCGTTTGCCTGTGAAGAGTTTTCATCTCTTTCAAAATAGTACTTACTCTATCATTTTGTTTGCGAAAAGGAAAGCGCAGGTTTGGAAATTATATCCTAAATTGAAAAGATTAAGACTACAAAAGAAATCAAAATATTGCTTTGCTTGGTTACATTTTAGAGTTTCATTCTGAAATCAATTTGATGATTTGTGATATGAAAAAAGAGAAAATATTCCGGCTTAATTCTCTCACAAAAACATTCAAAAATTGAATGGAAATTTTAAAATAAAAACTATTTCAAAATTGAAAACAAATTTTTCTAAATACTTGTTTTATTTTTCTGCAATTATCTCGCTTTAAAATGTGTTATTAAATAGTAATCAATAAAGAAATCAATCAATAATCATTATCTTCTGAACGTTAATAGAATTATTATTCCGATTTGAATGTTTTTTTAACCAAGAAGGAGTTAAATTATTATGTATGGGGGCACCATCGCGTAATCAAATTATATTTTCTGGGACATTTTCAATTTGACATATCGGCAGTTAAAGCGTCTCGATATTTGAGTTAATGGCTTTATGGGGGGGGGTAGATATTTGTAATTTTATCTACGTTTAAGAAGGTACCTCCAAGAGATCGCTAAAAAAGGGCATAGCTTGAATAAAAAGAGCCTTAAACTTGATGAAAATATTTGTTTTAATTCTTGTTAAAAACCTTCTTTTTTTTTTAGTCAACCATTTTTTTCCATTTTGTAAACAAAAATGAAATTCTCCATTTAAAATTCTTTTACAACTCTATTATAATTTTTTCAAAATTTATTTTAAGAAAATTAGAAATTATAAAGTTTATTTAAAATATTTTGAAACAAACATTACTTACTTTCTGCGCCGAAAAAATGTTGTTTACAAATAAGACAAAGCAGGTCTTAACAATGATGTCAATTGACAAGTGATGAGTGATGATTTCATCAAGAAAACTTACGTGAGGGAAAGTTATCATACAAAAGGACAGAAGTGACATGATTATTTATATTCAAGTGAACCAACTTATTTACCTCGTTATTTTTAAGGAAAACTTTCAGCGCTCTAATTATTTTGTTTTTCTTTTTTGTACTTAGATTTCACCTTTACGTTTACGATGCTTTATGGAAAATATATTATAAAAATAGTTAAAATAAAACTAGCGAGAGTGAGATAAAATTTCATAAGAAAACTGTATCTAATTAATTTATAAGTACCTTTTTGTCAGAAGTGTACATAAAATACTATAATTTCATGTGCATTTATTACATTTTACTGTGTTATTTGTATTTCAATTCATTTTATTGTTAATTTTGATATTTCATTTATGAAAAAATGTCATAACTGAGATAATATTCATAAGATAGGTATCTAATGCTTGTAGGTTGAAGTTGAAAAATCAAATTAAGTTCTCCACGCGTGTTTCGCACAAAAAATTCGCAAAAATAAAGGCCGTAACAGAGAGAAACAACACATATAGTAACTCAAATAACGTGACGTTTTATTGTTTTCATGTTGCTTCCGGTCTTCCGTACATTTGAATTACAGCCGTTTTATGGACCCAAAAGACATGTGGAATTGGATTTTTAATATACTGGTGGTTCGTTGATTGTAAGAAGCTTTACAATTTATAATCTGTAAAGATAGATCTACTTAATAACATCATTGACTAAACAGTTCGCCATTTTCACTAATTTTAGAATATTTAACAACTTTAATGTAAAAATAATAAAATAATTTAAGAAATAATAAATAATTGTTTTAAAAATTCATTTTTCATCGAAAAACATTTTGCTTTCAGAAAATATTACCTATATTCATAAAAACAAATAAAAACAATTAAAAGTATTTGGAATTAAATAATATCTTTCTTTTATTGGGTTTTGTATGTTACAATTCAGGGCTGATTTTCACGTAGGGGTGGTCCGATTAAAAAAAAAGGAATGGTTTTCTTTCCTCAATGCCCTGTGCTTTTAACTAATATAATCACTAAATTGTATGGTAATGAATTTCTAGAGTTTTTCATAAAATTAATTAGCGATGAGGGTGGGTGGTAATAAATTAAGAAAAATCTTTTTGCCATTACTTTAAAAAAAGAAAACATATTTATAATAATTTCCATCATTTGTGAATAGTTTTCGAAAGTTCCATTAAAGTCCGACAATTATTTTTTATTTTTGCAAGATTTTTCAAATTAATGTCTGTCATTCAAAAAAAAAAAAAAAAAAAAACGCGCTAAAGTTTTATGTTATTTAGTGAAACAAGTTTTTTTAACCAAAGTCAGAATGTTCTAAAAAGAAGGAAAAATTTTTTTAAATAATTAAAAAATACTTTGTTCTTTCCTCTTAATAATAACATAAACATTTTGACGATAAAATTTTGTTTTCGTCAAGTTTGGCGACTTTTCATCATGCTATGCACTTTTTAGCGATCTCATCGAGGTACTGACAAGACAGCCATGTATTTTCGTTCAGCAGTGATCATTTACTCTCTGTAAAAATCTAACTAATAATAATAATAATAATAATAATAATAATAATAATAATAATAATAATCTTGCAATGCATAAATAACTGCTTTTGAGGCAGCATACAACTGAAGACGCCATTTGCATTTCCTTAAAACAAGCAAATGGAAAGAATATCTCGTGGCTAACGGCCATCGTTACACAAGGCATGAAATGTTTGAGACGAGAATATCTCGTGGCTAACGTCCACCGTTACACAAGGCATGAAATGTTTGTGACGGGGTGGGGGACTTATCTTTCATAAATTCCATTTTTCTTTGTTGAACATTATGTTGTACCATTTTGAAAATCGCATATCAGACGTCATATTACCAAACTGCTAACTGTAACTGGGTATAAAATATTAAAGTTCCTCATAAATAACCACCTTTGTCTTCCTGAACCATAAAGAAATAACAGGGATTACTATCGGATGCCTACCGTATTGGATCTCTCGCATACAGACATACGAAATGCGAAAATGTATAGAAAGTGCTTTAATCGCTAGATCATCCACAGTAAATTTGCGTCCAGGTTATATAAGATTTCTTCTTTTTGGCTAGAACTTCTATTGGGATGCTTAAAAGCAAAAGTGATAAAAACATAAAGAAATGAAATTGGCTAGACGATATTAAAAAATAATCTAAAAGATTAAAATGTCAGCCCCCCATTTCCTTCGTGTCTATATTATTTAATGAAACATGTATGAATATATATATATATATGTATATACATATATATATATATATATATATATATATATATATATATATATATATATGTATATACATATATATATATATATATATATATATATATATATATATATATATATATATGTATATACATATATATATATATATATATATATATATATATATATATATATATATGGAAATCAATGACAAAGTGGGAAAAATTCGTGTGACACACTTCTTCCATTAGTGTTTCATTCGCTTTATATATGAAATCCGGTCTCAAATGAATGACAAACGCAGGAATGAAATATAGCAAATAAAGGTATTAACGTAATAATACAATTGGTAATACGGTTAGTAGATCCAGAAATGCGGTTAGTAGCAATAATAATATATATACAGTCTGGGAAATTCAGTATCGAAGTGGGACTTCCTTCTGAGTTTACGTGCTCGCAACTGTGACTCCTACAAAGCGGTTACCTCACACTCTCACTGTATCACTGTATCAGTGTATCTCTCTCTGTCGGCTAATCACCGGCAGCAGTACAAGTACACACTGGTCGAGTCCACTTGTATGAAAAAGAAGTGGACCCCATAACAGTATGGGAAGCCGTTGGTATGAACCAATGGCTTCTGTTATCAATTATAGGCATTTAAGAATATTTGTGGAGATTTCGTAGTTTATTTTGTTCAGGTTAGGTTTCAACTGTTTTATGTATATAGCTTCAAGAGTATTTAGTTTTTGCTTATTGTTTTCATGTTTAAGTATAATTGGGTTTTGAACAAGGATTTTCCGGAATTGTGTACGAGGGCAGGCATGTTGTTTTAAATGCCTAATATATATATATATATATATATATATATATATATATATATATAATGTCATCCACCGACATACTGTTTCGCTGTATCACTGCTCATCAGCCTGACTAGAAGACTACTTAAAGCCGGGATCGAAACGGGACTAATTTGGCAACAGTCGGAAATTTTCCCGCTAAGCAATCAGCTCACGGTTGAAAAAAGAAAGGGGGAATTTTTACGTACTTATTCTATGAATAAACACGCTTATGACTGAGCGACCTCAGTTCAGGGAAGGGGAAGAGCCTTGTAATATTAGTAGTAATAGTCATTGTTTACAAATTCGTATTTATCTCCCAAGAGTTCACAACTGAATTTAATTTTTGGGGGTATGGGGGACCTAAACGCCAAAGCAGGCAATGAAAGTGCAGGGGATATAGCAGGAAGATTCAAACTAGGAGCCCGCAACGAACGCGGAGAAAAATGAACTCAATGGTGTACAGCCAATGACCGAGTAATAGCCAACACATGGTTCAAAGAACATCTGAGACGACTATGGACATGGAGGCGTCCAAGAGGAGAAACTAAAAACCAAATTGATTATATAACCATCAACAAAAGATTCAAGAATGCAATGATTCACTGCAAAACCTACCCAAGTGCCGACTGTGGAAGCGATCATCCCCCTCTTATATGTAAACTAAGAGTGAAACTGCAGAAATTGAAGAAGCCTAATGCAGCACCCAAATTACAATACAACAAACTCGCGAGCGACCCTAACCAAAAAGAAAAAATATATGGACAATGTGAAAAGAAGATATGAGGCACATAATGGAAATCAAAATGGGACGCACTTAGAGGTGCTGTAGTGACATCAGCAAACGATATCATCTCAAAGGAGATGGGACGAAGAAGGAAAAACGAATGGATGACTGATGAGATTCTCGACATGATGGAAAGAAGACAGAAAACTCGGGCAAGGTAACGGAGTATAGAAAATGACACAATGAAATAAGGACCAAATGCAGGCAAACTAAAGAAGAATGGCTAAACGAAAAATGTGCAGAAATAAAAAGATTTGAGTACCACCCAGAAAGGAAACTTGCATAAACAAATAAAGGAACTAACAGAACAGAAGACATGCATGCCCACATGCTGCTTAAAACCAAGGGATGGAACACTCATATTAGAGAAAGAAAAAATTCTTCAACGCTGGTGCGAGTATATTGGAGAACTTGTCCATGATCTAAGGGAACAAACAGCAATACACAGAACTACCGACAGACCGGAAATTCTGAAAACCGAAGTAAAATCCGCACTGGCCAAATTGAACAGAAACAAGATAGCAGGGCCAGAATTGTAACGGAAATGCTGACAGCCTTAGATGACTTTGGCATGGACAAGATCACCGAAATAACAAATGAAATCTATAACAGTGGAGATATACCGGAAGGCCTCAGCAGATCTATCTTCTGAGCTATGCCTAAGAAACCAGGCGCAAACGAATGCGAACTCCACCGAACAATAAGCTCATCATCCGTATTCTGATGAATAGAGCAGGCAGCAGAACCAGGCCAGAGATAGGACAAGAACAGTGCGGGTTCTTTAAAGACACCGGAACAAGGAACGCGAGATTCATGCTCAGAATGTTATCAGAAAGAGCGATACAAATGCAGAAGGACGTGTACGTATGTTTCATAGAATACGCGAAGGCCTTTGACAAAGTACGCCACAGGAATCTGATGGAACCGCTCAGCAACCTTGATATATTCAGGAGGGATAATCAGAATAATCAAGAACCTATACTGGCAGTAAACAGCATGCATGCGCATAGGGAATAAGTTCAGCGAATGTACAAAAATAGAAAGGGGCGTAAGGCAAAGATGCGTCTTCTCACCTGACCTGTTTAACCTATACAGTGAGGCAATTCTGGGGGAATTAGAAACCCTACCGGGATTTAGCGTTGGCGGTCACAATCTTAACATAAGATACGCAGATGACACAGTACTGATAGCAGACATGGAAAGCAAATTACAAAATCTCCTACAGAAGGTAGCAACGGAGAGTGAGAAGAAAGGACTAAGCATAAACTGCAAGACAGAATGCATTGTCATCAGTAAGTGGAAGAGCCCGAAATGCAATTTGCAGGTCTGGAGCACTAGAATCAAGCAAACGTAGAAGTTTAAAAATCTGGGAAGAGTCTTGACAGAGGACGGTAAGTGCGACACTGAGATCCGTTGACG